>JAMADQ010000001.1:0-600000 GCA_023624055.1 Paecilomyces sp. PK2413 | reverse complement strand
ATGATGAAGGCACAGGTCGGCATATCGTCAGTCTGGTTCGAGGGAAATCCGTGCAATATGCATCTGATGGACCTCTCGTCTCAGGTGCGGGAATCAGTAGCCAGAGCTGGTCTGGTACCTATGCGTTTCAATTCCATTGGCGTGTCGGATGGGATCAGTATGGGCACTTCAGGCATGCGTTACAGTCTCCAGAGTCGAGAGATCATCGCGGATGGCATCGAGACGGTCATGAATGGCCAATGGTATGATGCCAATATCTCACTTCCAGGCTGTGATAAGAACATGCCGGGGGTTTTGATAGCTATGGGCCGTGTAAACCGTCCATCTGTTATGATATATGGTGGCAGTATCAAACCTGGATGTAGCGCTGGTGGACGGCCGCTAGATCTGGTCAGCGCCTTCCAAGCCTACGGCCAGTATATCACAGGGGAAATTGATGAAAAGGAACGCTTCGACATCATCCGTCATGCCTGTCCGGGTAGCGGCGCCTGCGGTGGAATGTATACAGCGAATACAATGGCGACTGCGATTGAAACACTCGGAATGACTGTTCCTGGCAGCAGTAGCTGTCCGGCAGAGGATCCAAACAAGAAAGCAGAATGTGAAGGGATTGGAGAAACAGTGAAGAACCTTCTCAAGGAAGACATTCGACCAAGAGATATCCTCACGCGGCAGGCCTTTGAAAATGCCATGATTGTGGTCAATATCCTAGGTGGTAGCACTAATGCGGTGTTGCATCTGATAGCCATCGCCGATTCTGTTGGCGTCAAGCTCACTATTGACGATTTCCAAGCAGTGTCAGACAAGACACCACTCCTGGCAGATTTGAAACCCTCTGGAAAATACGTCATGCATGATTTGTATAA
Organism: Paecilomyces sp. PK2413; assembly: GCA_023624055.1. Classification (NCBI taxonomy): domain Eukaryota; kingdom Fungi; phylum Ascomycota; class Eurotiomycetes; order Eurotiales; family Thermoascaceae; genus Paecilomyces; species Paecilomyces sp. PK2413. The sequence continues at coordinate 599,134 of JAMADQ010000001.1, read as the reverse complement.
GATCGGCGGTACACCGGCACTGCTAAAATTCCTCTTAAAAGAGGACCTCATTGACGGTTCTGGCATTACTGTCACGGGCAAAACTATGAAGGAAAATGTTTCCTCATGGCCCGATTTCCCCGATGACCAGCCTATAATTCGCCCTCTACAGGACCCTATCAAGCCGACTGGCCATCTCCAGATCCTCCGTGGATCACTGGCGCCAGGTGGCTCTGTCGGGAAGATCACGGGCAAGGAAGGCCTACGATTTGAAGGCACGGCCAAGTGCTACGACTATGAAGATGCCTTCATCGAGGCACTTGAACGGGGCGAGATAAAGAAAGGCCAGAAGACTGTCGTTATCATCCGGTATGAGGGCCCAAAGGGCGGACCTGGTATGCCGGAGATGCTCAAACCCAGTTCCACTATCATAGGCGCTGGCCTAGGCGGAGACGTTGCCCTGCTCACAGATGGCCGCTTTTCCGGAGGAAGCCATGGGTTCCTGATAGGGCATATAGTCCCAGAGGCTATGGAAGGAGGGCCAATTGCGCTCGTTAAAGATGGAGATCGCATCATCATTGATACAGAGAAGAGCGAGATCAATCTGGAAATCTCACCCGAGGAACTGCAGAAGAGAAGACAAAATTGGAAAGCCCCAGAACTGAGGGCGAAGAAGGGCACATTGAAGAAGTATGCTAGCCTCGTGAGCAACGCAAGTCGCGGTTGTGTCACAGATGGTCCGATCTAGAGGCCGTGTCATGTGAGAAGGAGTATTATCATTCGTACCAAGAGTATGTTCATGTTAGATATAAAAAAACGTGGTTTTGGTCTGAAGTCTTCATAAATTAATTAGATATGCTGCTCGCTTGATCGTGGAAAGATTGTGCACCAATCCACCAACGCAACCTCATTCTCTATCCGGAGCGACGGCTTTCAGGGCCGACATTTAACTAGAAACGTTTTCTCTAAGGGGTCAGATCATGGGAGAGATATGATATATCATTGAGCAACGTGTGCTGAGGTATATTTTGCGATAACAAAAGTTACAGTGCGTTAATACATCACTCCGAATACAAGGCACCATTTCCTGGGACTGAAACCACCAGGCCTCATGTTCGAGTCAAAAAAGAAGGTAAATTTTAGGAGTAAATTTATTGGGTCTTGAAGAGGAGGATCGCGCAGTGACCGAGGTAGAAGTAAATAAAGTGCTTCGTCTCTGCAAATAGTATAGTTCGTGAGCGAAAGGAACGTAGTAGGCGAGGGACAGAAGAAGCGCTTACCGTGAGTGACGAAACTGCCAAAGTTCCGTCCCACAATGCAATGCCACGTCGCACCCTTGCGAGAATCAAACTGTAGACGATGTTAACGCAAAACGAACCCTTTTCATAAATTGCGAGATCGCATACCTCTTTCTTGATGTACTGCGCGATATCCTGTCAAGGATGATTAGCGGGCTTCTAGCAAAGATTCCACGCTGCTTTATTACCTTCTCAATGTGAAACTTGTCCATAGCCTCAGTCGCTGCGAATTATCAGTATATCTGCCTCGATGCCTGACGTAGGTGCGGGGGAGCCGTACCAACTTCAATAGCCTCCTGCTGCATATCCTCGGTCTAGAAAGAGGGAACAGAAATCAGTTCTCGTTCGGCTGAAGAAAAATCGAGATCGCAGGTCCCTACCATGTCCACAGACTTAATCTGGGCTGGAGACGTCCTTGATTAGCTGTATTCTCGAGGAAAAAGGAGTTGAGCACATGAGTTTACCTTCGAGCTTCTCACGCTTTTCGGCGGACATTTTGACGAAGGATATGCTGCGCACCCGAAATGTGAGATGAGTAGGTGCGATGCGACCGGGTTTCCTGAGTATCGATATGCGTAGGCTCTTATGTGGAGGGGCACACCGGAGATTGTAGGCTTTGTTGTTCCATCTCGATCGATCCGGGGACTCAGCGCGCACCGGAGACATCGCGTTGCTTGCGTGCACGGCCCAACTCCTGCGCCCTCACCGCCTTCAGCAAAAACGCAGAAAAAAAGTAAAAAAGCTTCCGCTTTCTTTTTTCCTCTTTCTTCTTCCGATTTCCTCTCAAATCCCACAACACTGCATCGTCAGTTGCTGTGTAAAAAAAGACATCATGGAGAACACGAGAGTGTTCGTCTCTGGTCTTCCCCCAACTCTCTCCAATGAGGACTTGGGGAAGCACTTTTCAAGCCGGTTCAGCGTGACCGATGCTCATGTCATTCCAAAGCGCAGGATTGGCTTTGTGGGCTTCAAGAGCGCTGAGGCCGCAAAGCAAGCTGCAGATTACTTTAATAGAACATTCATAAGGATGTCCAAGATCTCAGTAGAGATTGCTCGTCCAGTAAGTGGTTGCTACTCGCTTTCCCAATGTTGAAATGTTACGCTTTTTGTTTCGTGGCCGTGTCGAGGCTGACCAGTCTTAAGTGGTCCTGAAACTGACCAGAACATTTATAGGTTAAGTCTGATAACACTGAGACCGCCCAGGCGGCGGCGGAGAAGGCCAAGAAAGGGCCAAAGCTAGATGAATCCGCGGCCAATTCGCTCAAGCGCAAACGTGATGAGAATAACACTCAGCAAGATGCTAAATTACAGGAATATCTATCTCTCACGCAAAACTCTAAGAAGAGAACGTGGGCAAATGATGACGGTATAGCTGAAACGCTTACCTCAGTTGACGCCAATGGGCAGTCTGTAGGTGTCGAGCAGCCTGTGGGTGATGTCTCTCAGGCCCAGAGGAAAAAGACCAAGGTTGAGACCGCCGCTCCTAACAAAAATAAAGCGCCTGTCCAAGAACATTTACAACCTGCTACCGTACCACAGCCAGCTTCTAAGTCTCCAGTCGACGGTGAAGCGGACGACGGAGATGATAAAGATGAGGAGATGGCAGAAGATCCTGCGCAGGTTGAGCCCAAATCGGATGCCGACTGGCTTCGATCGAAGACAAGCCGTTTGCTGGGGCTCCTTGATGATGAAGAGCAAGCAGAGCATGAAGCAGCTCCCCCTTCGAATCGCTTTGAGCCAGTAGAAGATGATGATGACGATGACGATGGCCCTCAGTCGGGTGGGGTTGCGCTCGATAACGCGGCCTCAATGCCGACTGCGGATGCGGATGGAGGTGCAGATGCAGATGCAGATACGCCAGCAAACCAGGCAGAGATCGATGCGAATGTTGAGCTTATTCGTAATTCTGCTCGCTTGTTTGTGCGGAACTTGCCGTACGATGCGACTGAAGCAGATCTCGATCCCATATTTTCACCGTTCGGCAAAATCGAGGAGGTGAGTTATCTTTTTCTTTTCTTTTCTATTATACACCCAACACTGTCCTCATATATATGAGGTGTATGGAGCGCTCTCGTGATGATCATCCTGATAGGGACATCTGATGCAAAGCAATTGATGTGACCAGGAAAGAATATTTTAGTAGATGCTTCTTTATATCTGAAGAGCTGCTCAGTTTCCAAAAAAGATTTCATTCTGCAGTGTTGAGACAACTGCTAACTTACCTAGATACATGTCGCATTCGATACGCGCTCCACAACAAGTAAAGGGTTTGCGTACGTACAGTATGTCGATGCATCGTCCGCTATCGACGCCTATAAAGCTCTGGACGGGAAGACCTTCCAAGGCCGATTACTTCATATTCTTCCAGCCTCTGCAAAGAAGACATATAAGATAGATGAATATGAGCTATCTAAGTTACCTTTGAAAAAGCAAAAACAGATAAAACGGAAAATGGAAGCTTCTTCATCGACGTTTAGTTGGAACTCTCTCTACATGAACGTAAGTGCAATAGTAAACAACGATCAATTAATGGCCACGCTGACAGAAAGTAGGCTGATGCGGTTATGTCTTCTGTGGCCGAGAGACTTGGTGTCTCAAAAGCCGAGCTCTTGGACCCGACCTCTGCGGATGCTGCGATTAAGCAAGCCCATGCAGAGACCCATGTGATCCAGGAGACAAAGGCTTATTTCTCTTCTAATGGCGTCAACCTCGATGCCTTCAAGCAGAAAGAACGGGGAAATACTGCCATACTCGTAAAGAATTTCTCGTTCGGTGTCAAGGCGGCCGATTTGAGAAAGCTGTTTGAACAGTACGGCCAGCTTACTAGGCTGTTAATGCCCCCAAGTGGCACTATAGCGATTGTGGAATTCGCAAAGGCTGATGAAGCTCAAAAAGCCTTCAAAGGTCTCGCGTATCGCAAGTTGGGTGACTCGATCCTGTTCCTGGAACGAGCACCCAAAGATCTCTTTGACAGTACAACCGCTCCGCAGCAGCCTGTGTTGGAGACCAAGGCTGTGTCTCAAGGCTTCTCCACGGCGGATACTTTTGCGGCAGAGGAAACTCAGGATCAACTTCCGACCTCGACCCTCTTCGTACGCAACTTGAATTTCGCCACGACTACTGCGCGGTTAGCCGAAATATTCCAACCTTTGGATGGCTTTTTATCTGCTAAGGTCAAAACAAAACCTGATCCCAAACGCCCCGGCCAGACTCTCAGCATGGGATTCGGGTTTGTCGAGTTTAGGACTAGTGCACAAGCTCAAGCAGCACTGGCGGCTATGAACGGCTATAAGCTCGATCAGCATGAACTCGTCATCAAAGCATCTCACAGGGGTATGGACGCTGCGGAAGAGCGGAGACGCGAAGACACCGCAAAGAAGATTGCGGCACGCAGGACGAAGATTATCATCAAGAACTTGCCGTTCCAGGCAACGAAAAAGGACGTCAGATCTCTTTTCGGGGCGTATGGACAGTTGCGCTCTGTGCGGGTTCCTAAGAAGTTTGACAACAGTGCTCGTGGTTTCGCGTTTGCTGATTTTGTCAGTGCTCGCGAAGCAGAAAACGCTATGGACGCGTTGAAGAACACGCATCTTCTTGGCAGGCGCTTAGTCCTGGAATTCGCGTCCGAGGAGGCTGTCGATCCCGAGGCGGAGATCCAAAAGATCGAGAAGAAGGTGGGGGAGCAGGTGGACAGGGTCAGGATCCAAAAGCTTACTGGAACGGGCCGAAAGAAATTCACTGTAGGGGCCCAGGAAGACGAGGAGGTTTAGGTCCCTATGTTCCTGTTGGCAGGGAGAGCTATGGCAATCGTGCTGTCATCCCTTGCTTAGCCGTTCTTAGTACTCTAGATAACCGCGCCCTCCCACACGTTCTGCCTGCTTTAGGGCTGCTGTCAGTGCAGGACGCGGCGCAAAGGACCTCGTGCACCTCCAAAGAATCAAGCTCCTTCAATACATCTTGTATCTCGCTCCCTAGGTACCATTTCGAGATCCCCTGCACAGGCCTTTTTGTTATGTCTTGGATAGCGGAAATGACGGACAAGCTCAGCACGGTTCTCTGCCTCCGCCTACATTCCAATTAATCTTCTGGTCATTACTTCTACATTCTTCGGCACTGGAGGTTTGCGATATAGTTGGTCGTCTAACATTCTTCAACTTCGGATTGCCACCCCAGCCCACCATCCTCATCGTGTACCTGCCTTAGTCATTCTGTTGTACGTCAACTCTGTCCTGTCAAAAATCTCCGGGCGTTTGTTGACTGGATCGTGCGGTCGTGGACCCCTTGCTTCAATTTGGCTCGTTCACATCGTGCCCTTTCCTCGCAGCTCAATCCGTGCGGCAAGGACAGCCACTATCTCCAGTTCTCCTCGCCCTCTCTCCCGAATGGGCGACTATCACGACACGGTCCCGCCCGGGGACATCGAGGTTGCTGTCGAAGGAGTGTCTAAACAATCAAGTTGTTTCTACCAGGCTAGCTGGAGCTCCCGTGAACCCCCTCTCCAGGGGAGATATCGGGTCCTATAAACACCATGCTGCCTGCTCCCACATTCTCCTTCTCAATTGCTAACATTCTCTTCGAGCATTTACGTTCTTGAATTGTTTCCGTGACCTGTGTTTGCGTGCCCTACTCGGCCGTTGACACTTGTGGTCCGTCCTCTCCTTCTCTCTGGAATTCACCATTCTTCTCAGAGCCTCTGCCAGGTCCGCTCCATGGCTACCGAGTGGCAACCTGGATGTATGCTCCCTCACGAGAGTATGGGAGCAGGCTCTGGTCGAGCTTTACAGAACACCTCTGGTAATGCTCAGTCATACTCAGATCATGTTGGTAACGGCAATGTAACTTGTGGTGAAGACCAAGTCCCCCAGCTGCCTTACAAGTATCCTCAACCACCACACCCTCTTCCTCACACGGTGTCTGCTCCAAACTTGAGCCAGCAGGCCCTCGCGGCTCGTCTGCAGCAGAAGAAACTTCGACGCCTGCAGTCTGCTGGTCCGCCTCTGCCCTCTGCCAACGGTTCCCGGAAGAGGAGCTACCTGAAGTCCCAGAAGTATCTCGAATACCGGGCAAGACCTCGACGGGATACAGGCAAAGATGGCGAACCTGTCTGGTCTGATGCTTTGGAAGATGCCTTCCAGCAAGGTTAGACCTTCCCCTCACGCTTGGCATTAGCTTCTATACTAACAATGTGATATAGCTTTGGAGGCCAACCCACCCATGGGTCGAAGAAAGTGGTCTGAACGTGGCAAGTCATATGGGCGTAATGAACTCATTGCCGAGTACATCTATCGCTTGACTGGTAAGAGACGAACTAGGAAGCAGGTGTCTAGTCACCTCCAGGTGCTGGACTCCTTTCTCAAGGGTGACCCTGAATGTAAGTTGATACCACATACATATATGGCAGATATATAGATTGCTGACAGTAGATGTATAGGGGAGAGGCTTGTCCGTGAGAAGCCAGAGGGCTCTAGTAGCCAACCGCAGACCAATGGCCCGCAGTATAGAAGCTCCTTTGACCACCAGATACCAAGGAGCTACAGTGCTCACCTTCCGTCTACTTACAATGACCACGCCGGTGCGGTGCAGCCTTACAGCGGGGAGTTACCCCCGCCGCACCTCACTCTTGGATCTAATGTTCACGATGCCAACACTCATTTAATACATGCGTTCAACTTTGACATGTGGGTGAGCGCCCCTCAACAGGCGAACCGCATCGATAAGGCCCTGCACGTATACACCCGCCTCCAAGGAGACCAGCATAGGCCAGCAACGTTGCCAATGCCTCTGGAGAACCTCATCGGATGGCGTGATTCCTTCCCTCATCTTGCCTCTCTGATCGATGATATTAACGGTCCCCTGGACTGCGATATCATTCTCCTCGAGGTGAACCTGCAGCTGATGGGAGACTTTCCTCCATCCGGATCGAGACTCGGTATCCAGCTGGACCTTGACTTTGCTCATCCTACCGCTGGCGATGTCTCCTTGGTTAGCCAGATGAAAGAGTGGACTTGCAGCACTCATATCTACGAAGATGGACAGAAGATGCTGGAGACGTACCATGACCTCCAGAAGGCGTCGTCAACAAAGGTCAAGCCACTGTTTGAGTCTTCGTGGTGGGCTACGCTCTTCACTCAGCTCACTCAGGAGAAGCGCTTGGCTGAAGACTCCGGTCAGCCTGAGGCTTCTCATGCAGCTGATGAGCATACCAGGCAGTTCTTCCGCTCTCTGTCGGCGGTTCAAGAGCTGCGGGCGATTCCGCCAAGCCATCGCCGGATGTCTAACTTTTCGACCGGCCATGGTGATGAGAGCAAGCGGATGGCTGTTCTGCTCTGGAAGTTCCGCCAGACGCGACCCGGCGAGGTCGGCACTACTACATGGAGAAGATTGATCCCTCCCCCGGATCGAAGCACAACGAACAGCCCGCGAACCCACACGGGAGTCGATCTGCCTCCGCTGGCATTGGATTCGGTGATGTCGAAGCAGCCTCAACAGGTCTACCAGCCTCCTCAGCATCATGATCTTCTCCACCCAGGCCAGAACGTCCAACATCACTGGCCGATCTATCAGGAGTCCCATGACAGTGTCCCTAATATGTTCCCCTCTCAGGGGTCATACGACTTCTTGAACTCTATCTCAAAGGCGGAAGATGGCTATGGAGACAAGACCGCAGCCAGCTCCGTTCTGGACCCATTCCCTGGTCTCCATCAGGAGACTACTCAGGCCAGCAGCATCAGTGTCACCACCGCTGGACAGTCGATGATGAACCTGCACGATATCCCCTTCTCCCAGCCCCATTATGCGGGATACACCATTGCTCCTGATAGTCACTACATGCCCTCTCAGCAGCAACATAGCCGCGCACACGATAACAGTGTGCTGCACTCCATCTTCGGACCACCCACCGGTACGCCGATTGATGACATGGCGCACGGTCAAGCGCCACTCTGGGACTCGCATCAGACCGGCATCCACGGCGATGTTAACGCCAGCAATGGCGGCTACAGCCACCTGCAGTATCCGAGCCAGCACCATCAGGTCCCCGTATCCCGCGAACAGCGGACCGGAAGCGGACTGGAAGGCATGATGCCTCCCGATGATCTGATGGACAAGATTGTTGGGGGCGTGTCCGGGGACCCCGGCATCCCCAGCTCGGGGCCCGATCACGCACACTCCGTCTACCCGCAGGGCACAACGGTCTGAGATGAACTTAAAAAGAGATAATGATAATAATAATGATGATGTTAATGTACGGTTTTGTTACAGAGAATTGGTCAGAGTCCTTTTCTTTTTTCTTTTCTTTTCTTTTTTTTTTTTCGGCGGCGTTTTTTCTTTTGGCTGCTTTTGGGTGTTTTGGCGGCATGATACTCCTGGACAAAACGGAACTGGGCGCATGGATCGGATTGGATTGAATACTTCTATGATATCTCTGGGGTTCTTGGAAATTATTCCCTCTTTCTTTTGTTTTACACCCGGGCAATTTTTGGGCAGATGGAAAAGATATCCTGTACACCTTAGTTGTAATATTAGAATCTATGTTTCATTAATTTCACTACAGAGATCCACCACGAATCCATATCGCGTTGTTTTCCTTCATTACTCCTACTGTTTGTTAAGAACGCGATCTGTATAGCTCGTCGCGACTTTTCGCGCGCGTAGGTCATATTTGAGAGGGTAATTTGATGGTCCGAGTATGTACCTTACATTGTTCCCCTCGTGCCGGCAAGGGTTTCAATCAATCATTTTAACGGGATGGGTCACCATCCAAGGGCTAAAAAGAGAAATTTCCCCAAAGTAATTAACCTGGGGGAAAAAGGCACCAATAATACGATCATTATTAGGTCCCGAATATCCTCTTTTTTTACTCTCTTCTGTCTCTTTCTTTTTCGGTTTCCCCTTCGGGACTTGAGTTTAAATGGGGAAGGGTAAAAACGAAGTTGATTTTAGCCGGCAAGATTTGGGGACTCGGCCCGGTTCTTTGCTAAAGTTCTAAACATCACCCATTTTATCCGGGTGGGTATCCTTTCTACTTTTTTGGTCGGTTCCTGGTCCCTGGGATTTAGCATTACGTATGGCTGGGTGGTTTCTTTTCGCCTCTCGGGGAGACCTGATGATTCGATTCTATTGCAGGGTTCCGGCTGTGTGAGAGGTCTGTAATCAGCTCTTTCTCTTCGAGGTAAATCGACTCTAAGAAAGAAAGAAATTGGTTATAGGGAGATAATGAAGTATATAGACACGCAGATATACACTCGTTGCACTCAACATGGGAATATATCCATCGGAGTCGTCGGACCGGGTGATATAGCCAGTTTCCCTCGCGAGGCCCAGTCCCCAGGCCGGTTCAAGCCTCCAAGCAACCGGCAAACCGTCTCTTCCCCATAAGAAGTAATAATAGCGCCTCTATTACTCGGCAGAAATCATGAGCTTCCCGAGTATTTCCCTTTCCCCCTCCCCCGCTCTCTGTGGGGTCCCGTCTTGAGGCTTTAGCCTTTCCTCCAGGATAAATTTCAAGGTCAAGGAGGGGGAGGGGCAAGCTCTGTAGCCACACACGTTGAACAATTATTGATCGAGTGGTTTTTTAAAAGGTCAGGCGATACCCCCGGCCTGGTATTTCTTCTTTCTTTCAAATATACACTTGAGAAATTCCGTCTTGTGAGGGAAGAAACAGTCAACAAAAGTCCTTTCTATTTTCTAAAAGTTCCAGTATCAATTCAGACAAAATGCCTACTCCTGCTACTATTAAGCTCAACAGCGGCTATGAAATGCCCCGTGTTGGTTTCGGTCTCTGGAAGGTCGGAAACGACACTTGCGCGGACCAGGTCTACAACGCTATCAAGGCCGGTTACCGTCTGTTCGACGGCGCTTGCGGTAGGTGTTCTCGTGGGAAATTGAGGAGTATCTCTCCCTGAAGGATTGTGATGCTGATGGAATTGTGTTTTACAGACTACGGCAACGAAGTCGAGGCCGGTCAGGGTGTTGCCCGTGCCATCAAGGAGGGCATCGTGAAGCGTGAGGAGCTGTTCATCGTCTCCAAGCTGTGGAACACCTTCCACGAGGCTGACAAGGTCGAGCCGATTGCCCGCAAGCAGCTGGCTGACTGGGGTGTCGATTACTTTGACATCTACTACATCCACTTCCCCGTTGCTCTGAAATACGTCGACCCTGCCGTCAGATACCCTCCCGGCTGGGGCAGCAAGATCGAGTTCAGCAACGCTACCATCCAGGAGACCTGGAAAGCCATGGAGTCGCTGGTTGACAAGAAGCTTGCCCACAGCATCGGTATCTCCAACTTCAGCTCCCAGTCGATCATGGATCTCCTGCGCTACGCCCGCATCCGCCCTGCTGTTCTCCAGATTGAGCACCACCCCTACCTGGTCCAGCCTCGTCTGGTCGAGTATGCCCAGAAGGAAGGAATCCGCGTCACTGCCTACTCCTCCTTCGGTCCTCTCAGCTTCGCTGAGTTCAACATGGAGAACGCGGACAACTGCCCTCGTCTGTTCGACACTCCCACCGTCCAGCAGATCGCCGCCAAGCACGGTAAGAGTGCTGCCCAGGTGCTGCTGCGCTGGTCTACCCAGCAGGACATTGCTGTCATCCCCAAGAGTGACAAGGCCCACCGTCTGGCTGAGAACCTGGATGTCCTCTCCTGGGACCTCGAGGAGGCCGACCTCAAGGCCATCACTGCCCTGGACAGGAACCTCCGATTCAACGACCCCCTCAACGTAAGTTTTGCCCAGCTAAGGATACTCTTTCGTCCCACTAACAATGTCTCCAGTACGGCATGTACGTCCCCATCTTCTACTAGACGCAAACACCGCCTTACACATCGGCACTTTCTTCGCTCGGCCTTCGATAGGCGCGCAGCCAGGCACGTTTTAGTCGCTTGGTTGCGGTAGGGCGACTCCATTTCTCGACGATAGATATAAGCGCGTTCACCAGAGTTACACTGCATTGTACTGGAGATAGGCAGTGGCTGTTCTGAACGCACTTGGAAGGATCGGGTTTGCTGTGACCGACAGCTATGCCAGCGACCCCATTCCACATATTGGTACCTGTTACTTACGTTATGACCCTAAAGACTCATGTTTCTTGGTAGTAGACAATGTACAAATTCTGAACCCACACTGGACAATCGTGCCTTTGACAATATCCGTTGAATAAATCGTAGAGACCAGATTGAAATAAAGTTAAGCTCGTAGTCTAGACTTTGCATATGCAGGACTGAGGTGATTGCGGAGAATTACCGCAATGGGAAAATATCGGCCACCGCCAAGCCACATCCAATCGACAGCTGGAGAAAAAAAGATCCGCTGCTGCATCTCATCACACCCAATTTCGACTGCGCTAACAAGCTTTTAATGATATATGCATCCTTAATTCCATGTTTATCCTTTGACGACTTATTTAATTCGTTATATACATATATTAGAACACATAATCCCTTCCTCATCCGAACCTTACCCCGGCAAGAAGTGGCTTGAAATCTCACCCTGAACGAACAAGGGAGGAACGGAGAGGGAAAGCCATCTCATACTTCCAACAATACATTAATCAATTTCCCAATTATTGAGGCTCATAAAGGCCTAGAAGAAACAGACCTTTTTGGCTCCAGGATAAGAGGACGAGACAAGGATGCTCACGACCATGTCTGCCATTCGATCCCGAGTTGCATTCAAACAAGTCCACATCCAGACGACGCCAGCGCCGCGAAATCTCGCGGAGAGCAAATTGATCCTTGCGGCGCTGCAGAAGTTTGGAGAGGTTGTGACGTTTAGGAATTTGAAGGTACGTTGTTTTTTGTTTTCCCTTCTTTCTGCCTTTTCTGCATTTTGTATGAGATGTATGCTTGTATGACCTTTATTTAATCCATTTGTTTGGTGTTCTTCATTTCCTCTCGGTTGTATGATTTGTTCTCTCGTTGGATTCTCTGCTTTGTTACTTATTTATGGGATTGTTTGTATTTGCCTAAGAGGGCATGTCGCATTCGTCGATTGCAATTCTGCTCTTGTCGAAGAAAAGCCAAGGAAGAAAGATATGCCGCTCTACATGCGGCTCGATGAGGAAGACATCAGATGCGTACTTCCATGTTTACAAATCTTTTGATACCCAACCCCAATTCCTGCTTCTGTCCCAGTGTTCTTGCTATATCTGCATTTCTTCCTTCAATCACCCTCATATAATTGCCCTGATCGATATCTTCCTCCGACTAACAACACCACAGTACGACACAACCAACACATCCGTGACCCTCGACCGAGCCACCCTCGCCATCTTCGACACATCAGACGCCGCTACACGCGCTATCGAGGCATCACCTCTGAAAATAGAAACCCCACCACCACCCAGCACCAAATGGTCCTCACCACCAGGCAAATCCGCCATGGATCCCTGGGCCGAAGCTTCCCAGGACTCATCAAACCCCACTCCGCGCACCATCACCTGCAAGATCAATTATTCACGACATAATCATGAATCAGCCGTGTTGCGCAACCCGTATTATGGCGCGTACGAAGTTCTCACGAACAGTTATTGGTACCATGACCTGACGAAGTCGACAGGGATTCCGCAGCATGAGCTCGCGGATGGAATGATGAGTAGGAAGGAGCATATTCCGTTTCGGATTAAGAGACGGTATCAGGATGAGAATGTCCGGATGGGGGCGACGTCGCTGATGGGTTTGTATAAGGACGGGTTGGAGAAGAAGGGGAAGAGTGAGGATGAAGTGTCGGGTGCGGAGCCGGAGTTGAAGGAAGAGACGTTGGAGTTGGGAGCACCGAGATTATCGCCGAAGGAGGAGATGAAGGCTATGAGGGCAAAGTGGAAAACTGCTCCATCTGATGGCGTGTGAGATATGATGAAGTTCGTCAAGGTCTCGATATACATGCTTCACTCAAATAATCCCGGACAACTACAGGAACGCCGACCGGAAAGGACTAATTCCCATGGCGCGAAGAGGAGAGACGCCTCAAACCCGTCCTGCTCTACAAGCTACTGCTATAATCAGATCTGCTACGTGGAGAACCTCGCAGAGCGTATAGCCTACGGATCCATTGCAGATAACAACGCCCGCTACCAGCCACAGTACTGGCTTGCACATATATTCCCGACATCCTCCAGGAGAGATAATTTCGCCTATGAATAGAGACTGGCGGGATCAGGAAGGAATGATCAAGGTCAAGGTTCTATTTGATCCAGCTTGGGGTGCACATGATCGTCAGATCGGATTTCAGATATCCGATTGGCTCTACTACATGATTAGATATCAAATAGACAATTAAAAAGGCATTAGAGTGTCAAGAACACTAGAGTGGGCTCGCATCTATTTTTTATTTCGTATAATTATTCACAGAGGCCCTCTTTGACTTTGACGTGTTTCCCTTGGCTGGAATGCAATGGTCATTCGATAAAGTAAATACACTAGCGAAGAACATGGAGAAAGGAGTGAGAGCTAAAAATTCCGATTTTGTTCATCATCGTTCACACGTGGTCCATTTTACGCTGAGCTAGGCTAGACTATGAAGTTCTCACGTAGGCTGGAGGAGAACGAGTTAGCATGACGCTGCCAGAAAATAAACCAATGTGGTGAGGAGGAAAGGACTAATGAGGATAGAACACATACTAGCATCAATCTGCATAATTTGCGGCAATGCCAACCGGACCTTGTTCCTATATAGAGCCGGCGCTTTTGTCTGCAGCGGATTTCCTTCAAAATACACCGTTTTCAGCTCCTCCTTATCGCGCAGTTCACGCTCGACTTCCTCGAAGCTAGAAATCTGGTTATTAGAACCCCACAATTCCTCCAGGTGCGTGAGGTGGGAGAGATGTTCAAGTTTGGAGACCTGGTTGTTGGAAAAGTCGAGCACACGCAGGTTCGTGTTGCCCTCCAAACCAGAGAGATCCGTGATGGCATTGTGAGAGAGGTAGAGCTCTTCGAGGTTCTTAAGGTTCGAGAGACCGGTGATACTAGTGAGGCGGTTCGATTGAATGGATATGATGCGGAGGTTGGAGAGAGCATCCAGATTCTATACACGATGTTGGTCAATACCCTCATCGCTGGCGAGTCCAGACGAAGAGCTGACTCACCTTCATTTCCGTGATTTTATTCTTCCCCAGCCATAGCTCCTCCAACGAGCTCAACGTCTCCAAGTTCTCGATCTCCTAAACAAACGTAAGCGCCACCCAGAGATCGAATCCACAGTCCTCGAACGCCAAGGCTCATACCCTGATTCTGTTGGCTCCTAGTTCAAGATTCTTCAACCGCGTTAGGCCCTCTAGTCCCTCGATCTTCGATATCCGATTCTGGACGAAAAACAGATCCGTCAACTTGACAAGATGCGACACGTTTTTGATGTGCTTGATCTTATTGAAGCTGAGATCCAGGCTCGTCAGGTTCGTGAACTCATCCAGACCCTTGATGTGCCCAATGAGATTATCGTAGAGATCAAGCTCCGTGAGGGTGGAGCTGATGTTGGGGGGGAACTCTATGCGCGTGATTTGGTTTTGTCGTAGGCATATTTTCTATAACGATTCCAGACGTCAGTCTCCGTGCTTTCCAAAAGAGATTGGCCATGCTCAACCTCCTGCGGGAGGATGGCGGTGACGCAGGGCAAAGTGGTAACGAATCTCTTATACGCACCTCAACTTTGGGGAACCGCTCGAGATGCAGAGCTGGAATGGATGTTATGCGGCAGTGTACGAGGTCGATATCCTAATACAAAAGGAACTTTTTCAGCGCAACGTCCCGATAGATTTCGTTGTCCGATCCGAAGATGAGGGGGAAAGTACGTCAATGTCTTCTTCCACGCCTTCCAGTAGATCTATATTGCAGAAGGAATATCATTAGCCACTATCGCCTTCATCATCAAAAGTACTGTCTTCCATCATGGACAAGACCAGGATTATAGCGGAGCCAGCTCAATGCGTACGTACCTTCATCGGCATCGATATGCTCTGGAGGCGGGGCATCTTCATCAGAATAATCAGGGTCCTCAAGAGCTTCGGGGTTCGCGAGAACCGCGCTCTTCTCTACCCTCAATTTCCCATCCCAGCCGCTGCTACTCTTCATCTCTGTCTCTGCCGTCTGCGCGTCTTGCTGTTGCTGCTGTTGCTGTTGTCCGTCGATCGCTGGTGGCGCGGAATCCGCGTCAGTCGACATCGAATACGACGAGCCCGATATTGACGAAGGAGGGGTATATTTCTAGTCGCAAAGGAGCCGGGGAGAGGGATGAAATGAGCTTAACAAGATCGGGGAATGCTGTATAGAAAGAAGCACGTGGAGATGCGGGCGTCGCAGTACAATTCGGTCATAGACAAGCTGCCGCGCCGGAGTTACGAAGACCTCTCCCGACCCGCATGCCCCGTTCCTGGAATTGCTGTTTGCAGCACAAAGCCATCGGAAAGAAGCCGCTGATTTTCAAAGGATTCCTGACATATATATAAACGATAATCTTACAGAAGAACGTATTGATCAATTTCACAAGAAACCAAACTCTTTAGTCCAATTATTTATTGCATTCTACAGGGATACATTCCCGCCAAAATTGGTATCTTCTGCCAGTACCGGGGGTGAACGTCGTTTTTTGAATGACAAAAGGCCTTTATGTACAGCACACGGGCCGCAAAGGATGAAACACATATATATGGTATGACAGAGGCATCGATCATAAGTATGTCGGCGTAGTAACTTGCTCACGCGACACTCGACGCCTTCAGACCAGCGCAATGGATCGGGCGCTGAAACGCAGAACAAGCTGCCTGTTGCTGTAAAAGTTCCTGACAAGGTTCGCTGGAAAGGGAGAAAAAAAGAGAACGAAAATGAGAGGTGGGGAATCAATAAAGGGAAGCTGCAGGACGGGAAAGAAAACAAAATGAGATGGTAGTGTCGTGCGTCGACGGACAAATTTTTGAGAAAAAAGAAAGAAAACAGCGGATACATGAGTCCAGCAAATCTTAAGCTGATGACCATAACAGACGCCTGCTGAATGCAAAACAAGATATAAGGAAACCTGGCTCGCTGGGAGCAATGTAAGCGGGCACAGCCATGTAGTGGTAGGAGTAGCATAGGAGGGATCAGATGTGCCCGAGTTGATATCAGGCGATGCCAAGGAATTGGAAAGATCTGATCCTTTTTCTTTGGCGCTGACTGTTCCTTTCCTGTCGGTATCTTGTTGAGAAATTACGAATGTCGTCGCAGTCAGGTATCATTGAGAACAGCACCCCGTCCGAAAGTCTTTGGGGACAGGAAGGTAACAGGGTTCGCGTAGATGTAGGACTACAGTAGTCCCCGACGAAAGGAAAGAAATTGTCGCAGACAGTCAACGTTATGATAAACCATGTGGATGACACAGGCTATAGAGTAACATCGAGAACCAAGCTGACATCTTGAACTTGGGAACCAGCAAGATCTTCGAGGACGGGAATCAGATCGAGAAGCTCATTATCATGAGCGTCAGAGAACCAGCTGCTGATGGGTATCGCGTGTTGAGGATGGAATATATATGAAGTCGGAGAATTATCGATGATGATGGTCTCTCGAAGGTCACGACCAACTTGGGAAAGATCCTTGACATAATTTCCCTGGTGATTGTAACAACTGTCTCTAAACAGACGGTGGTGGACGACGTGATGGATGTCTAACTGATCAAGGAGAGGATCACCGTACTACCATCGGTTATCAGCCGCTGTCACAATCGGCTACAGAAGAGTCCAGAAGCGCCACTCACCTTGGAAACGGACGCCGTGAACACGACCACCTCGTACAATTCACCAACGCGCTTCATAAATTGGTCGACTCCTGGCCGCTTAATCACGTAGATGTTGTGATATTGACCTTCGATTTCCACAGGAATAGTGAAGTCAGCTCTCTCGAGGACCTAGGAAGGGAAATTAGTTTTGATGGAGAACAGAGGAAAAGGAGTGGAAGATAGTACTTTAAAACTGCTGTGCACAAGGGTCTCATCCAGATCGAGAACGAGGCATTTTCGGTTTTGCAGATGAGGTAGGGGCGGGGGTAGCAGCCATTGCTGCCCCTCTCCAGTGCTTGAAGGCGGCTGTTTGAGTGTCGGTGCCAGCGGTGGCGGAGGGAGGAGAGCGCCAACTTGCCCTTCCTCACGAGAAGGTTGTTCCACATCCTCATCTCTGTCTATTGCGGGAGCATCAGCCATAGTGATATCCTTGTCGTCTTTGTCGGATGGCGTGTATTGAGTCGAAGACGCAACATCATTGTCGGCTGGCTTTGCGGAAATATCACCATTCTCTACCGTTGCGCCTGAACCAATGACTGCATTTGAGGCAGACAGCTTTCTTGATGGCTCTTGGTTGGAGTTATCCACGAACTTTCCTTGCAAGGACGGCTTCCGCTGGGTAGATGCAGAGGGTTCGAGACGGCCCTCTTGCGCCGAACCAGGTCCTCCAGCGCCAGAACTTCGGTCCCCCTCTGCTTGCGACTGCGACTGGTCTGACGTGACTACATTTGTTTTCTCGTCACCAAAAGGGTTCGGCTCGCGTGATTCTGCGATGCTAGAGTCACCTCCTGCGGCGTCCGCCTTTTCGGGACCAGCTTGTCTGCCATGGGCCGGTTCCCGTTTGAAAGCCTTTTTGGGAGGAAGTGTAGGATCCTCATTGTCGACGCTCGAGGAACTGCAGCAGTTTAGAAAAGCGAACAGTCTAGAGGAGGTCTTCGATTTCTTCTCCGTCTTCGTCGCGTCCGTCAGCTCTGGCGCCGTGGTTTTTGATCCTTCCGCATTGGCCATTTCTTGAGTGCTCCGTCGCGATGCTCGACTGCTTGCTCGACTGGTGTCTCTCCTTCTCTTCGTGATACTTCCTCTGCGACCTCCTTCAGCGCTTCCCGAATCACCCGGCTTCGACTCGCTTCCGGCTTCAGTCGTAGACTTCTTGTTCAGCTTTGACGACGTCCGAGATGGGACGAGCAACAACGAGCGCTTCTTCTTCGGTCGTTCAGGGGCGCTATCCGTAGCGGCGGATGAAACACCTCGGACAGATGCAGTATGAGATGATTTTCGATCCAGGACAGCTCCATCCTTCGACGGGTTCTGATCAACGGCCGACTGGGACGACGCAGAGTCTGGAGACGACGGAGATTAGCAGACCTTCCCAAACCTTGAGGGGCGATAGCGACAATGACGCAACTCCATCAGAGAGAGGGGGAAAAGACGAAAAAGAACGGCAGTACTCACTCAGGTCGTGGTGATCGGACGTGGGTGACATGGATGCAGCTTGAGCTGGGGACTCCTGAACTGAGCGTGAGGAATCTCGCCGTGATCTCCCACCGAGCATTGGGGGCGGGCGAGCGAGATTCAAGAGAACCAGCGGCTACAAGAGTCGAGATGATGCGAAGCACCGTCTGGTTTTGAACAAGCTGAAGCACAGCACCTCCTGGGTTTCCGCCGTCAGGTCGATGGGCGGAGCGGGTTTCCCCCTCTTGCAGCTTCGGGCGGTTGGGAAAGATGCAGTCACGCCTCCTGGCCGTCCAAGTCGCTGCTTAGCTCTCCCGAGCGAACGCCCTCGGGCCCTGACGCTCGTGCACGGCGCCCGTAACCTAACTAACCTTCCCTTCCACCTTCTGAACCAGCGGGCTCTGTCCGTCGCAGTGATTGTCGCGGGGCTTTCTGGAGAATCGGTGAATTCCGTGGTTCAAGCAGAATCCAGTGGTTTGTTCTTGTTCAGTGTTTGTTGGGTGGTGGGTGAAGGTGATGGGAGCCCTAGTGGTACGGATGCTTTGCTTTTTGCTCTGTTCTGCTTGCTAGAGACCGACGTGGTAGTAGTAAAATAAAGTAAAGCAAGTAATAGCAGCTAAGTATTGTTACTGTATTATTACTAGAGAACGATCGACGAGTCGTGGAGAGTCGCCAGGATCTGAGCCAGGTTTGTTTGGTGGCAGCACAGCAGAGCAGAGAGCCAACTCTTCTTTCTGTTGTCAACCTTCCCGTTTCGCGCCTTGTCTCCGGGTTCGTTCGTGTTTTCAAGCTAAGGAAACGAGGAGCAGGCTCGTGGTGAATTGCTGGACGGGCTTCACTCAAGAGTTGGCCCCCCTGGGTTGGAAGCGAAATTGAGGGCGGGAGCGGCAAGATGGTCTGGAGTCTGGACCTAGGAACAAGTGAGCTTGCCAGACCACTAGCGACCTCCGTCGACTGGCGCTAAGAGAGCGACGGACTGGACTGGATGATCTCCGGGCGCGATCACCCGGGCAGCTCTGCTCGGGGGTCTTTCTGGGGCAGAACGAGAGAGAGGGAAGAGAGATAACCAGTCCACTATCCGACACTCCCCTTTGGAGGCGGAGTCCAGTGGGTGCAACCGGTGGGGCACGCAGAACGAGAGAGTTATGCGAGAAATCGAGGAGGTGGAGGGAATGGGAGGGATGGATGGATGGAGGAGATACTACAAATACTCTAATGGAGGTCCAGGGGAGACAGAATCACTACGGAAAAGTGCTAAATCGATTGGCTTATCCCCGAAGATGGCAGTGGTGGTGATCTCGAGGGTGGTCAGGAAAGACGATAGACACCCCGTTCGTGGGTCACAAGGGGATGGGAATGGGGAGACAGTCAAGAGAGCAGGTAAAGTAGGAAATATGGTACTATTACTCGCAAGTAGTACTCGTAGTCACTTAATAGCACCACCACTGGTGGGCTCCAAAAAGAAAGGGCCCGCAAGAAAGACACAGGAAGAGAGAGACAATCCGGAGTGACTGGCTCCGTCGGCTATCAGCAGGTCTCACTGTTTACGGAGAAGGTCGAGCAGAGTAATAAGAAGAATAAAATTACCTGCCCTAGAAGCCAGTTTGTCTTGCCTGCGTCAATCATTTGTTTCGCTGTAGAGCAACACTCTGCAGTGATAGTACATGTTTCTCTCTGGGGGATGAACTATGCGTATTACTTACTCCATCTTGCAGAATGCCTCTGCCAACCAGGCGCTGTTGAGTATCGAATGCTGCAGTCCCAGATGGAAGTGATAACATAACGCGCAACAGCAGGCTATGGAGATAGGCTAACTACAACCGATCTGGCAATTTAGCTACACTGGCTGTTCAGGCGTGCAGTGCATACGGAGTACATTCCCCCCTTAATAATAATAATAATACATAATAACCTACATACATCGTACATCGTACATAATGCAGACATAATAATCGCCCAGCGCTTCGAGAGTTCGTTCAATCTGATGGCGCCAATAGATAAATTCCAACCGAACGTGAATGGAACTGAGTCTGCGCGCTCTTACTCCGTACAGTAGTAGCTCTTCAGTAGCCAGATTGTCACAACGGCCGCGTATCTGCTGATTGGGAGTTGCACACAGGGTCTGCCACACCCTGTTCAGTTTCGATCTCCAGTGATTCGCTGCTCCGACTAGTTCTTCTTCCTTCCCCGTCGCCGGTGTGAAATGGTCCGATTTGGTCGATTCTGTGGCCCTCCCTGGCTGTCCTGGAGAGCAGTCAAGCTTCACCGTAGACCTCCCCTTCCGGTCACTGCCCGTGCAGAAAGACAGCCAGCAGTCCGGGGAAGAGGCCGACTTGGTGACTGGCTGCAGGCTAAGAATCCGGGATCGAAAATGATCAACAGCAGCCGAACATCCCTGCTCCCAGATGCACGTCAGGAGCTGGCATCATTCTGCTCTGCCTCCTTGCCATCTCTCGTCCACCACGTTGCGATGGGGATTTTGTTCCCACCGTGACATTGTTGTTCTTTCCAGACCCTCCGGAAGAATGCCCCTTCCTGGCATTCTCCCTCCCTGGAGCTGTCATCGACCCAATCCGCGACCTCTCAGCCTGGCACTGGCAATGGGGCGAATGAAACGCGTTTGGCAGTGCTTCGAGGCTGAGCGTGTGCTATCACACCGCCATCAGCATCGTGATTGGATTGTCACACATCCGGGCGCTTACGCAGGAGGGAGGGTAGGTATTTCATTCGTACAGCTCCATTATTGACACTGCCAGGTAGATACATTACTTTCGAACGACACACCCTCCGTTGCTAACAAACTCTATCTTATCGTCCGACTCTTGCAGCGTAGCGTACGCATGAGGATGACTACGAGGTCGAGTCACCTGGGGCATGTAAATACACTGGGGCGATCGGATAGACCACACGGATATACTTCATAGGAATCTCAAGGATTAACAACTGGAGGTCCATGCAGGCAGGCAGATCGAGTCAGCTGCCTATGACTGGCATTTGCCACTATTTTTGTTTCTATCCATGAGAACGTACGTCGTGTTTCTGCGGTGAAACGTGAAGTAAAAGAATATACTTGGATGCGGATCTGTAGCTGTCGCTGCTGTCCACACATAAGGCTCCTTTAAACTTCCACCATCGGCGGAGTAGCCATCATGATGGATAACCAGACAATACGACATAAAATAATTCGTTCTCACCTTGTAACTAGCATTATTCGCACTGGCCAAGTTCTTCCCATGGCATCAGTCCGCACGTGAACTGAAGGAGCTCTCTGCAAAGAGTTGCGGGGAAGGCTTGGCCCGAGGTCATCACATGCAAACATCCGCTTTGGGCGCTCGACGTCAACGCTGACCAACGTCTCCAAGATGCGATCTCGCGAGATCCTTTCATTCTCGTTCTCTTCCTGTTGTTTGCTTTACTGACCACCTTCCTCGCGTAACGACACAAGAGAGACAAGGACCAGACACATATTTCCGACCTCCATGGTTTTGGGCATCCAGCTCTGAGCATGCGAGCTGCTGCAGGAGTAGCCTGGCGGCCGGACAGCGTCGGATCGTGACCGCGAAGAGGGCCTGACATAGCGATAACAAATTAAGACAAGATGGCTGCTCAGTCGACTCTTCGACACTCCGAGGATCCCCTCGTTACTTTATACAGGCATTATGTGGCTCTCTTTCGTGCGAGGGTAAAGCGCTCGTCGCGTACGACCCGGATAGCTGGTACCGTGTTGCTGTTGCTCTCCATCGTGGGCTCTAGTTATGGAGGATACAAATGGCTGCGGAATACAGCTAAAGAACGGGCTCAAGGGAGACGTTTGCTACGTCGTAATTCGGGAATACGAGCTAAGGATGGATCTCGGATCATCTACGTGCCTTACAGAGACAATGCGACGTCCAAGGTGACAATCCATCCGACGAAACCGACCACATTCGATGCCCATCGCAGACTATTCTTGAATCCTCCTCGATCTGCACGAATGAGCGATGGAGAGCCCTTCAGTGAAATCCCTCCGCCGTCGACCAAACCGGGGTTGAACCTGGCGTTCCTTCATCAATTCCTTAGCTTGCTAAGCATTATGATTCCCCGGTGGAACAGCAAAGAGACGGGCTTGCTATTGAGCCACGGTGTATTTTTGCTACTGCGGACATATTTGTCTCTGCTGATCGCCCGGTTAGATGGTGAGATCGTTAGAGATCTCGTTGCTGGGAAGGGGCGAGCGTTCATCTGGGGTATTATCAAATGGTGCGGTATAGGAACTTTCGCGTCGTACACAAACGCAATGATCAAGTTCCTTCAGTCGAAGGTCTCGATTGCATTCCGGACGCGACTCACTCGGTACATTCACGACCTCTATCTCAATGACAGTCTGAGCTACTATAAGCTATCGAATCTCGACGGCGGTGTGGGCCAAGGAGCCGACCAGTTCATCACCCAAGATCTTACTCTCTTCTGCTCCTCTGCTGCAGCTCTTTATTCGTCCATAGGAAAGCCGCTGGTCGACCTGTTTGTCTTCAACTACCAGCTCTACCGGTCTCTCGGTCCCTTGGCCTTGAGCGGAATTCTCAGCGGCTATTTCAGCACCGCGGTTGTCCTCCGCAAACTTTCACCTCCATTTGGCAAACTAAAGGCAGTGGAGGGTAAGAAGGAGGGTGATTTCAGAGGGTTACACACCCGTTTGCTTGCCAACGCTGAAGAGGTTGCTTTCTACGGTGGCGCCGACATCGAGCGAATCTTTCTGGTGAAGAGCTTTTCCGACCTGCAACGATGGATGGAGGGCATCTACAGTCTGAAGATACGATATAATATGATCGAGGATATTATCTTGAAGTACTCTTGGTCCGCTTTCGGTTATCTGGTTACCTCACTGCCCGTGTTCCTCCCAGCGTGGGGCGGTCTCGGTGGAGTTATGGAACTGGCGAATGCAGCTGAGGAGTCCAACCGGGAGCGTGGCCGTATGAAGGAATTTATTACGAACAAGCGGCTGATGCTGTCTCTAGCAGACGCCGGTGGTCGCATGATGTACAGCATCAAGGATCTGTCTGAGTTGGCAGGCTATACGTCGCGAGTCTACACGCTCATTTCGACCCTGCATCGCGTATATGCAAATGCATACTACCAACCGCGTGGTACACACCCTGAGCTCTATTCCCTCTCTGATGTCCAGGGCACGATCCATAACGGTTTTGATGGTGTCCGTCTCGAACACGTTCCTATTGTAGCACCGGCCCTCTATCCTCAAGGAGGTGACGAGCTGCTCGAGGACCTGAGTTTTATCGTCCACTCTGGAGAACACCTTCTCGTATCTGGGCCCAACGGAGTCGGAAAGTCAGCCATTGCCCGTGTTGTTGCTGGTCTGTGGCCTGTGTACCGTGGTTTGGTCAGCAGACCGCGTGGATTCGGCACCGATGGTATCATGTTTTTGCCCCAAAGACCTTACTTGAGTGTC
The DNA here is from genome assembly GCA_023624055.1 of Paecilomyces sp. PK2413. Lineage (NCBI taxonomy): Eukaryota > Fungi > Ascomycota > Eurotiomycetes > Eurotiales > Thermoascaceae > Paecilomyces > Paecilomyces sp. PK2413. The sequence goes on along the minus strand of JAMADQ010000001.1, from coordinate 575,225 downwards.
GGAACTCTACGTGACCAGGTAATCTACCCAGACAGTGAGATTGATATGCGTGATAAGGGCAGGACAGACCGTGAGCTTCTCCGGATCCTTAAAGAAGTGCATCTCGGCTACCTTCCCGATCGCGAAGGCGGTTGGGACTGCCGGAAAGAGTGGAAAGATGTGCTCAGTGGAGGTGAGAAACAGAGAATGGCCATGGCCAGGCTGTTGTATCACGAGCCAAGCTATGCATTTGTCGACGAGGGCACGTCGGCTGTCTCATCAGATGTCGAAGGTCTGCTGTATGAGCGCGCAAAGGAAAAGGGAATCACTCTGATCACCATCTCGACTCGCGCATCCCTAAAGAAGTATCACACCTTCACCCTCACGCTGGGCTTGGGCTCTCGAGGTGATGAATGGGAGTTTGAGAGAATTGGAACAGAGAAGGAGAAACTCGGCGTCGAGAAGGAGCTGCAAGAGCTGCGCAAGCGCTTAGACAAGGTCGAAGAGTGGAAGAAGCGCCGAGAAGACATCGAAGACGAACTTCGCAAAGTCTGGGTCGACGATGGAGAGCTCGCACCTCCGCCCTATCAAGCAGATGATGCTGCGCCAGCGGAGCAACCTATAGAACCAAGTCAGGTTTAGACTGTTTCCTTCGCATGAAATGTATGAAGACAATGTAATAAATCAAGTGGTTTGACTAGCCGTATATTAATTTCATTATTGTTCTTTATCGATAAAACATCAACCTCCTTCACCGTGCCCGACCTATTAATATTAAGTATTGGGAACAGGATAAGAAGACCTCGTAATTTCAGGGACTAGCACAAAAACGCCTCTCAATGGATCACCAGGTGAACATAGTATGATACTTTAACTACAGCTTATAGTGATTCCCTACAATCGTCCCTCATACTGTAGGTGTTTTGCTTCGGCCTTGGGTTATTGGCGAATCGGGTACGGGGATCCATGCATTTCCCACAAACGTGAAGATCCCAAAACAAACTGAACCTCAAGATGGCATTGTCTACTCACAGAGCCTCATAAATCATCAATTAAGAATCAAGGCAGAAAGCAAATGCTCAATGACCTGATAATCTCATTCATCTGTTCAGCAGTTCCTTTCCATATCATGTGACCTGTAAGTAATCTACCGCGAGACCGCCCAAAGTCCGCTCTGCCGCTGAGGCGTCTCTTCGGTAAATTTAGGCTAGGTCTGTAACCATAATACAGGCCTCGTTGCCATATCACTTTACTCTGGTTCTATTCTCTAATTTTTTCGTCCGAGAGGACCACGCCTCTGCAGGACTCAAGTCTTTTTTCACCACCTTCGAGTTCTAAGACTTCGAATCCCATATCACGTCCACGCAGCTAGCTCACTTCCGCCTCCTGGGGAGCTCAAGCACGACAATGGCCTTGTCTCAGGGCAACGTGGGATGGATCCAAGTTCCCGTCGACCACACCCTCAGCGATGGTGATAAGGAGACTTGGCCAAAGGAACCGAACTGTCATCGTACAGATGATAGCCTGTACCGAGAAAAGGTTGGTAAGATGTGGATGGTCAGACGGAATGAGTATGAGAATGGTAAGAACCTTGTTTTCTGTTATTTCTTCTGATTTTATATTCTTCCACTGCGGTTTTTGATGTTTAGAGGGGTGTATTGAGTGTGTATGTTATGTGCATTTTGGGTTGTCAATTTTCCCTTTCCCTTTTAATAAGGACCTTATTGGTTTTATTGGCTTTGCTCTTGCTTTTCTCTTTCCCGCATGACATCCTTAGCTGTATTCCTCACATATTCTCGTTTTTCTTTTCTCTCTTTGGAAGAACTGCCAGTATAGCGGTGGCTCTGGTGTCTTTGCCGCCGACATAAATCGGGCTCCTTGGCTTCTCTGATTTGGTATAGTTAGCTCTGTATCCAAATGCTAAGAGAGACGCTTTGTTACCGTGGATGCTACTGTACCATACATCATACCAGGACATCACGCTATAAACAAGAGCTGTAGTGCCCGTCTTGGACACTGTCTGTCATAAAGCATTATAGGATGTGAAGATTTACACGTCCTCAGCCTATGGGTGAAAGCAAAACTACTGTCTTGTCGGATTAACCCGGCATATCTATCCGTTCTCTTTGTTGCCTATTGCATGTCATGTTTGTGGTTAGCGTCTTTGTCCCAGAGTGTTCAGCTTATATCCCACAGCAACGCGTCCTCCTCCTAACTAACCTCTCAATGCGACTGAACAGGAAAGGACTACATCCTTGAGAGCCTTCCTGAGGGATACGCTCTATTTGATAGAATTCGTGTTGCCAAGGGCATAGAGCGTGTACGTTGGCATAGGCTGCTCTGCCCTTGAGTTGTGTTCGATGCTGATATTACTCGAGTAGCGGGACAAGTATCTCTGGGGGCACCCTTCAGGATATTACTTTAACTCCCCGAATAGATTCTTTCCCCATTTCTACTGGCTTATGTCCGGGCAGAAGGCCCCCTGCTCCTGTGATCTTTGCGTAAATCAACGGAAGAGGAAATCCCATACTTCGAAGATGAAAGGCAAGGGAAAGGAGACCGAGCCCATTAAAGGTAAGGAACAGACTGTCTTCTTATGAGGCCTACAGTGCTAACATTCTGTACAGAGCGTTCTTTGAGGGAGAGGGAGAGTTATATCCCAGGCTTCTCCAGCTCGCACAGGACTCCTGTTGACCCGGAAGGGAACCCAGATGTCTGGAAAATGGCCGTTCAGACCCTTAAAGAAAGCGAGGGCCGCCAGGTTAATCTCAAGATCAAGGAGATGGATAACATCGAGTGGAGGGTCTTGAAGAAGCATCTCGCGAGCTACTTGGAGACTCTTGACCTACAACCTTCCTGGATCCCTCGTGTCGGAGAGCTGGTTATGTGGATCCCTCACCTCCAGGGAGAGCTTCGTTACAACGAGGCCAAGGGTCATATCCAGATGTACGATTCTGAGAAGGATAAGTGGCTTGGTACACCTGAATGGAGAGCAGGCACCGTTGGACAAGTCCCGGAGAAAGATCCTGTTGCCATGCAGGACATCGAGAACCCAACCAGGAAGGAATGGGAGGTCAACTATTCCGGTTTCCGCATTGAGACTTTCCCTGACCCGAACTCGAACAACAAGGACCACTCCCTTCAATACAGATACGTCCACCTGAACTCGATCAAACCGTTCAATTATTACCATTTCTGCCTTAGTGGTATCCCACAGACAGAATGGCACGTCTCCATTATCTTCGCTCTCACCGCCATGTCATCGTACAGTCTCCTCGGAAAAAATACTTTCATGGGCTCCTGGCCCAACGCGTCTATCTATTGTTCCGGCATATGGATTGGTGCGGAGCTCTACGTTATCGGTGATGCTGTCCGTCTCAAACCCTTGGGCTACTCGGTTGAGAATCCCGTAGGACAAGTCACCGACGTCTTGGTCATTAGTGATATTCACATGAAGCTAAATAACTGCATCGACGATCCCAAGTCCCCTTTACTTTGCGAGAAACATTCCGTGCGTCTAGATGGCAGAATCTATACACTCTCCCCCGAACGTGCGTACCGCGCGCCGGGAGAGACAGGCCATCCTCAGCCAATCAGTCAGGAAAAGATGGTTGAAGTCTTCAAGGATGTCGGAATGGCTGAATGGGGAAACTGGTACCACCAGCATGACCCCAGCCTGGAGTCCCAAATTTCCCAGGACATGGTGATCGGGCGTCTCTTCAACCCCGAAGCACTCGAACTGTACATGCGAGCCGACAAGCTGGATGCCAGCCATCTTGGACTTGACCTCTTCAGCGTCATCTACGCTCGATTGTTCTCCCGTCAGCGCGATGAACGCATCCCGGAAGACAAGCATTGGTTCTGGGGCGACTACCGCACGCAGAGTCTGGCACTTGGCTCTCTTAACGGCGAAGATGTCGGTAAATACAGTGATGCCCGTCTCCCCAAGATGTGGCGTGCCATTCTCAAATGTCTCGATGGGAATTACACGAAGAGTGATCTTCGTGATGCCATGATCCCGATGGAACGTGGACGTCCGTCTGCCGGCTCCAAGTCCACTTTTGCGGCGGTCGGCAAGACCAGCAGTCTCGTCAGTAGCGGCCTCGGTGGTTACTTTTACTCTGGCGACTCCCTCTCGTCTGACGATGAGGATGAGGATGACGATGATGACGACGATGAGGACTCTGAAGAGGAAGACGACAGTGATAGTGACGACTCAGAGGAAGACGATGAAGATTCCATCGCTGGTTCCATCAACGCTAACGAATTGAGCGATATCCCCTTCGCGTAGCGTCTTTGCTCTATCCTTTTCTCATTTTCCCCGCCTCTTTGTAACGAATTGATGATTGAGATGCATACCTTCTCCCTGTTGATTTAATATTGCTTGCATCTTTACTTCTTTGTTGAATTGGGCCATGCCACGATACCAGATGAAGGATTGTTCCTGGAGTTGGTCGGTGAGTCGGGATTAGTTGCTTTGTTGCTTGCTTGCTCAGTCCAGTCGCAGTATTTCAGAAACAAGCTGATCCTGCATATCTGCTACCCGAGACTGTATTTATTTATCCCTAGAACAGAACCATGTACAATAATAGAGTCTTAGATTGAAAAAAAGATATATTTCATATCTTTAACCTGGCTTATATCTCATTCTAAATGAGATATATACGATATACGGTATACAGTAATCCCAGCAGTTCCTATGTACAAAAGGTAACTACTGACTCCCCAAGCATTCCTCAAACTCCTGAATACCAATGAAAAAAAGCTATCACGGAAATCAATACGTCCTCTCAACAACCTCTCGCGCGAAATCTGCAAACGTCTTCCCGGCCTCAACCTCCTCTCCCAAATTCGGCTGTGTGAACACTGCCAGCGTATTTCGTGCAATACGCGCGTCACCGCTCGTCTTCGCCCCCTTAACGAAATGCGGTACGGCGCGGAACTTCCCCTTCGTAATAAGCTGCAGTGCCTCTCCAGTCTGGAAGGCTAGACAGTCCTTGGGGATGTTGACTTTGGCGATCTCGCCGGTGCGAGAGCGGATGTAGAGTCCCGCGGATGGGTCAGGGGACTGAGGCAGCTCAGGTAGAGGGCGGGAGAAAGTCGGGTCAGTGGATGAGGGTGGGTGAGCGGCTTCGTCGATGAACATGGCGGACGTGAGGCCAGTCAGACAGCCGTGGTCGAGATGCGTGGCGCACCAGTCATCATCCTCGGCCTTCTCGTCTGCTTTCTCCTCGTTCTGAGTCGTGGTTGGGAAATAATGCAACAACCTCGCCTTGGTAGTCAAACTCGTCTTGACCACATGCTCCAGATACCCTTCCTTATACTGCTCGATATTCGCCAGGGCATATCGATCACAAGCTCTCGCTACGAGCGCTGCAGTATCGATGATCAGCGTACACAGCTCCTCGACGCTCTTGCGGAAAGTAGGCAGTCGCTCCTGGGGCGGCCAGATATTTGGCGCCGTGTACTGTGAGAAATCAGGGAACCCTTCCGCAGGGGCATTTTGCAGCTCGGGGTTTTGGTAGAATGCACAATTGACGTAGTAGGAGCCCTTGTAGGTGTCGAAGTGACCGGAGCGGAGGGTCTCTTTTCCACAGGACCAGCCCACGAGATACTTCGATTCAGAGCTGGTGAGGGATTCTGTGTTTTTGAGTGAATGTTAATTGGTTCCAAATAGGTACATGATACCTGAGACCTTCGAGAAGGGAAAAGGGAAAAGAAAAAGAAAGCGAGTTGGTATTTACCTAATTCCTCTTCAGGAAGCGCAGCCAGATACGAAGCGTTAGATAAGACTTGAGCGCGGAGCTCTTTGAATTTCGGAGGAAGATCCTTCACGACGATGATGCCCAGTGAAGAAGGCCCAAACGCTTCAGAAAGAGTTTCGAAAGAAACAGTTCCTGTGGATGGATGGATTAGCGATCTGGTCTTGGATTCTTGGTTCTTGATTCCTGATATTCTTTTTTTCTTCTTTTTCCGCAGGAAGTACTCACCATCTAGAAGCTCCTTCAGGCTCACGGTAACTGCCTGCGCGGGCGTCACGCTGTTTGGCTGCATTTTAAAAGTATATATATCTACAGAGATAGCCGGTAGTTATCAATAAAAATAGAAATATATCGAAATTTGAAGCAGGAAGAATCACCATATAAATCGCGGCCAAGGCCCTTCCCCGCCTGTGCGGTTGGACTCGGCGCCCCGAAGGAAATCCGCTCGCGCGTAGGCGCGGCCCGCCCCGGCGCCTCTTCTACTGAGCTGCTTTGATAGGCAGGAGGCATATTTTGATGAGTTTTCCCATGCGTTCCGTGAGAGTCTAGTGTTTGTTCTTCTCTGCTTCGGCGATTGAAGCGTTATTTTAGGCAGGTTCCCTTGTGGGAATGACAAGACAAGTCGACTGGATATGAATTTTTATATAAGATAATCATACATGGCATTGGGGTATTGCAATATCCTAACCGGTACACTAGTATACAGAATGTCCGCTATGCAGACATGGAACAGACGATGGAACTCTGAACATTAATGTGAAGAATGAGCATCATTTGTCCGTCTCAGGGCCCGCCTGCTTATCGCATCGCCTGGTCACAGCCCGAAGGTTTCCAAAAGGCAACACATCCCCGATTCTCTTCGCGCCAGTGAAGAGCATGCAGAGTCTATCAACGCCACAGCCCCAGCCCCCAGTGGGAGGGAGGCCCCATTCAAGCGCCTGCAGGTAACTTTCGTCCACATTCCCTGGTTCGTTTGTACCCTTGCTGTATTGTAGCTGCTCTTCAAACTTCTTTCTTTGCTCGAAAGGAGAATTCTCTTCCTCGTATGTATTCACAACTTCCTTGCCTTCAATGAAGAGCTCACCCCGCGCAGCAACCCGTTGGTTGTTAACAGGATGGTTGAATGATTTCGAGAGAGGGGAGAGGCACTCGGGCGGATTGATTATGAATGTCGGATTCTGACACTGCGGCTCGATGTAAGTTGCGCAGAGCTCATCCATTAGTCGTGGAAGGGTAGCGTTCTCTGGGAGAGTGAGGGAAAGTTCCTCAAAGAGAGTTTTGATCTCTTCAGTAGCTCCTGGTGAGGTAAGATCAGGTAGACTGCGGCCAATGGCCTCTTCTATCGCGGGAAGGAAGTCGATTCGGCGGAAAGGCGCTGAGAAGTCGACTTCTGTTGGTTGCAACGTCTCTGCACTGTTTTGTTTGAGTTCACGAATATGCGCTGCCATCCCGGACAAGAGACTCTCAGTCATCGACATGAGCACTTCCAGATTAGCGTAAGCATGGTAGAACTCGCAGGTAGTGAATTCGGGATTATGCGTCTTGTCCAGTCCTTCTCATTATCAGCAAAGAGTGACACACGCTTGTCCACTTGCAAGACTCACCTTCATTGCGGAACGAGGGCCCAATCTCAAATACTTTGTCAAAGCCACCCACCACCAACCGTTTAAGCCACAATTCTGGAGCAATTCTCAGAGAAAGAGTTCGGTCTGGGAACTCCGTGGCAGACGTATAGAAAGGACGCGCGACAGCTCCGCCAGCATCAGTAGCAATTATAGGCGTACTCACTTCCATAAAGGATCGATCCAGGAAGAACCGCCGCAGATATTGGACGATCTCTGATCGGGTTCTGAGTATATGGGTGGTTGTGGGATCCGCGAGGAACTGGACATGGCGAGCATAAGGAGAATTCTCATGCTCCTGCGCGTCGAGCGGCACGTCGTGCAGACACGGAGACAGCAGCTTGGGCAGCTCAGTAGCTTCAATAGTAAGTTCACCTCGTCCCGTCCGCTGTGGTGTTCCAGTTACAGCTACAATATCACGTTCAGCATCACTCGCGTCAAGCTGCGCGGAAGTTCATATACATACAGAAAGCGTCACCGCGGCGTAGGAGACGGTAGAAACCTTTGAACTGCTCTGGACTTACACCATCCAGACGGCGCTGGTTACACATAACCTGCACCTTATGGCCATCTTGGATGATATCGAAGAATATCAATTTGCTCCCGGCAAGTCTATAGGTACGTATCCTACCTACTAATCTAAGTACATACATTTTTAAGGTTACGACTAGAAAATTCGACACATACCATTGACAGCGACAATGTGACCTTCAGCAGTTTCATTATTGGCTAGATATTCATATCGAGAGCGAAACTCTGAGCAGCTTAGTGTGCGACTATCTATTGCAAGGCGAGGATACGGCTCAGGACAGGCATTTCTGACTTCCTGCAATCGATCCTTGAAAGCCTTCTCAGGAGAAGCGGTGGTGCTGGAATATCTTGGGATATTATTATAAAAGAGACAATGTCTAAGTGTACGGTTGTGTGTACGAGAAACCTGGGATAGGGTTCGAGAAGTCGGTAACCCTGCACTGTGCGCTTTTGTCAGCGACGCTCATAAAAACTCGTGCACCAAAGAAAAAGATTGAAATGTAACATTGTCAGAGATAAAAATGGCCAGTTGCGATCATCACTTGGTCAAAAAAGACCAAGCTTCATCCGCAGCGGTTCTGTAAAGGAGGGGTTTTCTCATCATATGAAGGGTGGGATTGACACCGGGAAATAAGAAAACAAGATCTCGTAATTCTGCTTACCTATACGTTAATGATTCCAGACATTGCTGGGAGGCCCACCTGGGGCGAAGAGCTAACATTTGCTCAGGGAAGAGCACAACAGTGCATTCCCGACTGTGAATTGTCGTTGTGTGGAGGATGAAGAAGAAGGAAGCGAAAGTTCAACTTTGACGCGGACCGTAAAAAAGATGTCCAGCTCCGGATGTGGTCCAAGCTCCCGACTCCGAGTCCGCCCGTTCGCCGCGCTCGCTGAAGACAGATTCAGAACACTCAAGCTTCCATCAAGACCAAATACACCGCATCAAGCTTGACAGTAAGTACAATTAGGAATCTGTCTCTCTACTGAAATCACTGATTCTTACTCCCGACCAGAACATACATTCCTATCTGCTCCTTCAGACCCGTCTGTCTAATTTTCACTTCTCCATCTATCAACATGTCTTTCCTCTTCGGTGGCCGCCCTCAATTGTCCTCAGCGGAGAAGATTGCCGCTGCAGAGACTGAGGTCGAGATGGTCTCGGATATGTTCAACCGGTAAGTACCAGCAAGTACCAGCTTATTCGCGGGCGTGCGCAGGGAGATGCGCAATATATGCCCCAAGGAACTTTTTTTGACTGACGCTTGCTGCTGCTTTTAGTCTGACCCAGTCCTGTGTCTCGAAGTGCGTCCCTCCCGAGTACCGTGAAGGTGACCTGAACAAGGGCGAGTCCGTCTGCCTGGACCGCTGTGTGGGCAAGTTCTTCGAAGTCAACATCAAGGTCAGCGAGAAGATGCAGGGTGATGCTTCCGGCAGACAGGGCGGCATGGGTCTTATGTAAAACCTCTTTCTGTTACCCGACCTGATCACAACATGTGAAATGAAATGGTTAAAATTTGTGGTGGTGGTCAATCACGAGTGCAGGGTTCACCTACGCCCGATTTCGCTCTTGTTTCGATGCGCCGGAGATGTAATGGTATGCCATTAGTAGGCAGATGGGTCTTTGGGATGATGACATGTCCAGCGGATGGTTAATCTCGTTTACGCCTGTTCTGCAGCAAAAAACTGTGGATATCCAATGTCTCTTTTTATTTGTTCGTCATTTCTATGTGTCTATCTAGGCGATGCAAGCCGCCGGTTGAGCGGTATGCGGCGCAGGGGACATGCAAATTCGCTTTATGTACATTACTGGGTATATGGGAATGCAGAACCATTGAGAGACGTCTCTAGCAAAGCCTCTTTAGATCATTCGGCATCATGAAACCATGTGCTCTAGTGTTCTGCTCATCCAAGAAAACCAAGAGTTGTTATGTCCCTTCTCACCTTGTACCAAGTCCTTCATCCTGGTCTCGATTTCTATAACGTGTCGCTCAAACTCTTCCAGTCCAGCCTCGACATCTTCCACTCTCGATTCCAAGACGTTAAGCTCATAATCAAGCTTCGCCCCAAGCATTTCAACTTGCTTAAGTCCCTCCGTAATGTCGGAGCTCTCTTTGGCCAGCAGAGTCCCCGACTCTTCTCGGAGACTCTGGTATTGTTGCAGCAGTTCTAGATAGACAGAGCCAAGTTCCTCTTGACGAGAATTCGCTCTCTCATTTAGACTGTCCACAGCGTCAACTTGTCCTTCTACCCAAGGAAGAGTCCTTTGACTCAGCTCTAGAATTCTAGACCCAAAAATCTGCGTATCGGAGGTCAACATCTCTTCTTGATGGATGGCATTCTCCAGACCAGCGTCAGACTTTCTTTTTGTGGATCTGCTACCTCGAAAGCCTTCCCAGACGAGGACAGTTTCCTCGACGGTACTGAAAGACAAGTGACGTGGCCAACAAGAGTCTTTAATAGGGTCTCTCCCCCGTATTGGCACCGAAAAGCTCTGCGAACGCCTCAGAGTTCGAGCACTCAGGCTAGCTAGCTGTTCCCTGTCTGAAGGTCCTTCGTTGGAATACGACTTCACGAGTTCAAGTCGATCATCGTCGTTCTCGTGCGGTGGAAATAATAATTCCTGCTTATCTCCTGGTTCATCATCTGGTGGCGTCGATTGCTGGACAGGCGTCATAGGTTGAACAGCAATTTCTGGAGCTTTCGCCTCGGAGGAGACGGTAATGTCTGGAGGCCTAGCTTGTCTTTCTGTGCTGACGTTCTGCTCTTCTTTTCGAGGGCTAAGTTGCCGAGAAAGCTGGTTTGCCAACTTATGGGACTCTCTTGGGGGCCCTTCCGTGTCACTGTCGAAAGTTGGAGTATAAGAGAGGTCACTTTCCAGGTCGACACCCTCTTTCGTGTGTTTATGATGGTGGTGTGAGCGAAGTCCTGGCAGACCAACTGCTTCTTTGAATCGGCCAAAACCTATTCGAGCATCGGAAACCTTTCCACTGACACCCCTGAGGACCCCTCTGGCCGACTGTTGATCTCTATCCTCCGTTATTTCAGGTGCCTCCTGTAGCTTATTTGGACGTTCTAATTCGAGAGTCGCACGTCCGGGGGCTAGGTCTTCGTTCGAATGTCGTTTGCGACTCGTCCAAAGATAGCCACCCTGATCGTCTCTGGTAAAGACCATCTCCCCTGCTCTTGGATCATTTCCGAACGTGCTAGTCTTAGAGCGTTTACCACGCCATAGCCATTTAGCTCTTTCTCCGCTGGCAAGTTGCGCAAAACGATCCAGATCAAGCGTCTCAATATCAGCAATGCCTGCCTTGTCCTTTCCACCTACCATGCCCATCACCATCTCGCCTCCTTTTCCACTGAGCTCTGCGACGGTTGACTTCACTGCATCGGTCCAGCCCTCTGAGCTGGCGGCTTTGGCAGTCACGCGATGAAGCTTGTCTAGCGTCTGTCGGTCTAGCCGTCTTGTGCGGTTCAATTTCTGAGACTTCTGAAAACTCCCTATCCCTCTCTTGAGACTTGGTACGTCAAATGCATCCTTGCCTACCGGCGCACCGAACGCATGCAGTCTGTTTCGAGCACCCATCAAAGTCCCCAACAGGGCAGCAACTGTTGTTGGTCCCAGGATCCCGTCGCTGGGTTCTATATTGTAGAGATCGGTACCAATATCCGTCCACCAGTCGTTTATCGCTCGTTCCGTTACATCACACAGCAATCCATCGATGAACTCCGCAGCAAGCTTGTCGAAGATCATCAAAGCCAGTTGACATTGCTTGACAAGCTCTATTACCGCACTGTATATCGGCACCCGCTCGCTTGTCCGGTAAAGCTGGTGAAATTTGGCCTCTGTAACCGGGGAAGGAGGCTGCAATTTCAGCCCTGCTCGACCGGAACAGCCAAGTCTTTTTAGGTCTTCATTGACCATGAAGTCGTCTCTATGTTTCTTCATGTCGCCGTCCGGGACGGGAATAACAGTCAGGGCAGACGGAAATGCACTCAGATTGGTCACCATGAGTGTCCCCAACGGCGTGTCCTTCTTTCGAGCGTGGTATTGGGTCACTGCCTGGAAATAAAGCTTCAACCGCGGGGACCAAGTACTCTCATCCGTCGGGACGCTCAGCACCCCGACCACGACAGTATGTGACGGATCACCCGTGTATGTAGTGATGATGAAGGTTGGATGAACCCTGGAACAAGCCCATTGCTCCACTAAATATATCTCATAACCCTGAAGCGTAGTCCGTCGATGCAGTACGACCGTCAGCGGGTCCTCCTCCAAATATCGGAATGCGACTGGGTCTGTAAAGACGAATTTCTGATGCTCATGTCGAGGAGAGTCGATGCTTGGACCGCGTGTGGACGACGCTGCCGCTGTCTCTTTGTCGCTCACTGATGATGAGGCAACCTTCTTGCTCTGCCCCGTACTGGCGGTGACCGAGGCAGTCGGAGGTGATGATTGTTCTACCGGGGGAGCCATAATAACGACAAGTCTCCCAGGAGGTCTGCAATAGACCCCTGGGCCCTTTCAACTTGTAGCCTTTGTCAATCCTCGTAAATCACGGTGCGGACGATGTCAAGATGGAGCAGAACGATGGACCGACCCTTGCGGGGCCTTGGACTGTTGCCAGCGGGTAGACGACTGTGGCATATCTGAGGTAGGAAGACCGTCCTGTCGACGATAACATGGATCACGGTGAGAAGACAAGTCCAGCCAGGGCCTTCATGGCCGTGGAAAAGGAAAGATGTTCAATCCGCAGAGCCCAAGAATAAGTTAGACGCAGATCTCCAGCTGCTCTCTGGATCACGGACTGCTCCGCGCACGGGAAGCCGGCCAGTGACGACATTGGAAGCAGACACTGAGCTAACCCGCAACCTCCGTTAGCCGGAGATCAAACCGCCGCCGTTGGCCCAAGTTCGAAACCGGGAGCATGACCAGCGACCACCGTCCACCTGCTCCACGTTCACGATCAAGAACGCCGTTGTCTCCTCTGTGGGTGCTTGGACTGTGGCAGGACCCAGCAGTTGTCGGGACTATTTTCTCCAGACATATGGATCGACCTCCATTCACTGTCCTCCGCCGGCGGTAACTATTCATCTCGAATCTGGTATTCGACTGCGGTGTGATTCACGATGGACCAGCTACAGAAGGAACATGAGCGGCTCTGGAAACGACTCAAGTCGTCCAAGAACATCAAAGATGTGCAGGCCACTATCGATATGCTACAGGAAGCCCGCGACACCATCGCTGCAGGTACGTGGTGATTCTATTTCTCTTTTCCCCCACCGATAGAGAGCTGCGCAAGCACCTTACGGAGCCCGGCTGACGGAATTTTCAATTATGAAGACCCAAGTAAGGCTTCTATCACTTTGGCCAAGCTGCAGAACCCGGTCAAAGCATCCTTCGATAGCATGAATGAGGGGTTGAAGGAAACGCATAGTGGGTTGAACAAGTATGGGAAGGCACTGGATAAGGTACGCAGTACGATATTCATCGATGACCTTGGGACTATCGTCTCACAAGTCTCTTTGTTACATAGTTATTCAAAGACAAGCCCCTCCCGAAAAATGATCACGATGCCTTAGCCTCGCAACCAGCCCTTGTCAACCGAGCCATCGCAATGCATCTTCTGAGAGAGGGGGAATTCTCTGTAGCATCGACCTTTCTACAAGAGATAGCCGATAAGAAGGCTCCTGCACAGCCGCAGCTAGACCATTCAGTGTCGTTGGAGGACATCGATATGCAGCTTGATGTCGATCAAGTGCAGTCTGGTGAAATCCGTAATCAGTTCGCCACCATGTATCACATCCTCCATGAGCTGAAGGAACAGTACAATCTTCGACCCGCAATCCAGTGGGCCAGAGAAAACAGACATGCACTGGAGGCGAGAGGAAGTAACCTTGAGTTTGAGCTTTGCCGGCTGCAGTTCATATGGCTTTTCTGTGGAGAACTCCATGGAGTGAAAGAATCTCGAGAATCGGACACTGTAGGCCCGTATGCGGCCATGGAATACGCCAGGGAAGAATTCCAGACATTTATCCCTAGATATCTTGGGGAGGTCCAGCAACTAGTCGGTGCGATGGCTTTCCGTCCCAACCTTGATCAGTCGCCATACAGAGCGATTTTCGATAATCCATCAGCAGCGGAAGATATCGCAAATTCTTTTACTCGTGAATTCTGTTCCCTTCTCGGACTCTCCGCGGATTCACCTCTTTACATTGCGGCCACGGCCGGTGCAATTGCTCTACCGACGCTCTATAAGCTGCATACAATTATGAAGACCAAGCGGACCGAATGGACCACTCAGAACGAGCTTCCCGTAAGTGTCTGGCCCGGAAAAGGACTGTTGTATTAATTTCTGACTCCCCCGTTTTCACTAGGTCGAGATCCCTCTCCCGCCATCGTACCTGTTCCACTCGATATTCGTATGTCCAGTCTCGAAGGAACAGACAACGGACCAGAACCCGCCGATGATGATGCCGTGTGGTCACGTTATTGCGCAAGAGTCTCTGACGCGACTAAGCAAGGGCAGCAGATTCAAATGCCCTTATTGCCCCAACGAAAGTCATCCGCGAGAAGCAAGAAAAGTCCTCTTGTGACTCCGTTGAGATTTTCGCGTGCAATGGGTCTTTTCATCGGCGTCAGGCATGGTATCTTTTGGTTGGCGCTTTCTTGGGAAGGTTATAGGAGAAAATCCGGTTATTCATCGTGCTGTTTGAGGGATTCTAAGGCGTCTGGTTGAATGAGGCTTTTCGAGGTCCGATCTCCTTTTCTCTTTACATATTTGGCCCAATCTACGGACGGCTTCCGGTGTTCCTAGCTCCCGATGGACTCTACATTTCCGATTTATGTCACAGAAATCAGATTGTCTGTAATCACTTCTGCGAGCCATGGATTCCCTAGGTCGAATAAACGCTAGTTGAAGTCACAGCTATTATTGGTTGTTGATAAGGCAACAACCTACACAAGGCAGTTATTTATCGAGCCGTCAGTCATGGACCAGATTACTACTTGTTAGATGACCTGTGATCTCCGTGTCGCCCGTTTCCAATACAAACCCGGGGTAGCGAGCTATAACGTCGCGGCCGTACACTATGACCGTCTCAGAAGGGCTCTTATACTTGCAGTGCATACGCCGAACAGTTCAAAGATGACATGGTCAATTGGAAAATGAAGTATATCACCTATTTAATTCCGCAGGATCTTCCAAGATGGCATGTCCACGCTGGGTAGGACATGACAGTTATAACGTCTGCAAAGTAGATTGGACGGTCACGGATACGTACAGTTATACGACAAAAGTTTGAAACTATCGGCAGATAAAACGCGGGCGGCCCCCAGTTTCAAACTTTCGCGGGTAGGTGTATAAGCCCTCAACCATCCATAAGTAGGCTCAGCAAGGAAGCAGCTAGTATGTTGCATAAGCCCGTGTGTCAATGATGATCTCTTTCAGAATCGTCAAGGATCTTCTATTACCAGGAACAGTTCTCAGTCGGAAGAGGTGTGCTCCAAACCTAAAAATCCATGTTGTTGGCTTTTATGGCTGCCTGTGAGCTGGCGATCCGTAGACTGAAAGTTGGGTTCCAAATGTGACAAGGATGGTAGGTATTCGAGGCGTGCGGGCAGGCGGGCTGTACTCCCGGACAATATCAATCAGCTCGTGGGCAAATCGGATCAGTGACAAAGTTTCCTTTTCTTAGACACGATCATCCTTCTAGCTTAATCATCTCGAGGAAGGGTGACTGTGCCGTGCGTAGTTTCAGCTGTGCCGTCAGATGATAATGGCTTCCACCGTATCAACTCAATCCTGGTACACCAGGCCGGCAAAGGTGCCTACTCGAGCATCGGTTCCTGGACCTTGAGGATAATGCAGGAAGAAGGGTTATCAGGTCTTATCCGGATGGAAATAATATGCAGACTACTCTAGCGGTCTCCGCTACAGCTGGCTTTCCAGACTCTAGGCCGCGATGATGAATCACACCTGCTTGGCCACCATACTCAACACAGCTCCGCCGCTGCACATCCCGTCTTCTTATTCCGCGATGGCGCATCTAGTCGAACTTTCCCTGTTCCTGGGTCACTTTCTCCTCGCTTCCCCTGTCTATCGCTGTCCGATGATGGAAGTGTTATTGGATGGCCTGGGAGAAGCAGGTCCCGTGACCACGCGCTCATTTGGCGATTGGTACAAAGCACTTTACGCGTTCCCGGTCGCGTCGTCTCAGATGCAGCCTTGGTTATTAGATCGGCAGCGCCTCCTCCTGATCCACGTATACGGATGGCATTATCGGGCATCCAGTCTTACGCCATGAAAGTATGCCTGGCTGGAGAAATGGGCTACTTAAATGAGGCTCCTCCCTCCCTTCCGCGCGCGAGGGGTTGCAGAAGTCGTTGCTTTCCATTTCGACATCCGCCTCTGAAGACCTTTGGATCCGGTTCTGGATCTACGGAAAAGATAACCTGAGGCCTGCTGTGGTACTTGGCGTAATCTCGGCTATAATCCCAACAGGCAGTGTGTTTTCTTCGAAAGGGCACCGCCAAAGATTCGTAAAGCCACCTTATCTAGCGTGCAAACATGTTTGCCAGGAGACCATCTCACAATCATAGCCACTCTGAGAGTTTCTCGTCCAAGTACCGCGCAGGGAAAGCAACCTCCAGGACCAAGCGCTCCTTCAAGGAGCATGCCTCGAACTCAAGGCGCCTGGAAACTACGCAGAAACCGGATAGTCCTCCAATTGGGGGGTGAGTTCATGCTGCCCTTGCTGTGCGAATTCAGGACTCTTACACTTGCTGACTGGAGTAGGTCGTTGACCTCTGCGATCGTTACGATCTGTGTAGGTCCCGACCAGCGTCTTTTTGCTGCTCACGAGGACGTTCTCAGCGCCTCTCCCTTCTTCCAAGCCTGCTGCCGTGAGCAGTTCCTGGAACCCCACAATAAACGCATCGACCTACCCGAAGAACAACCGGAGATCCTCTCCTGTGTTCTCGAGTATCTCTACAAGGGGGACTACTACCCTAAGCTTCTTCACAATAAACGACGTAATAGCTGGCAGTTAGAGAACGCAGGGTCAGATAACGATGCCAATGAATGCTCTATTTTCCATCGAGCGGCAGGAGCAGTGATATTGAAAGATACTGCCGTCTAGTAAGCACACTCTAAGCTATTTTGAATGTCCTGTCTCTAACGATGTCTGCGTCTATTACCAGCTGCGCTGCCGAAAAGTATGGTCTTCAAGAGCTCAAACGCCTATCCCTTCGAAAGCAGGGCCTCCAGTGCGGCATCCAATGCAGCACCATCCTGGCAAGCGCTCGGTACGCTTACGAAAACACACCCGATACGGACTCCAAACTCCGTGCGCACTACCTCGCCTTGATCATCCGTAGCAGGTCCACCTTCAAACGCAGCGGCACAATGCAAATGGAAATGGAGCATGGAGGGAGACTATTTTTCGACCTTTTTGTCGCAATGTGTAACCACATGGTTAGTTTGGAGCTATCTAATTCTATGCCATTAGGTTGGCTATCCAATACTGACACTTAATGCATTAACAGGACGACATGGCGTCTGCGTCTAAGTCTCCCTTCTCTCGTTAAGCTCCTATGACCGGTTGAATATTACTCTCCTCTCAACTGGCGCATCAGCAGCTCGGATCATACATTCCTCATCTACGACCTTTCGCCTCTCATCTTTTTGGGCCACTCGAATAAGGCTCGTCCTTGAAAGGCTATTTACACACAAAATCCTAATCTGTATAATTACTTGTCTTTGCGCCTTGAGCTTTGACCTCTACGACACAGGTCATCTATCTCAAGCGGGGGACAATATACTTTTTGCTATGATTTCTTTTGTATTTCTATATTATACGATGTGATCATGTAACAATACCATTCTTGTCTCCCCTACACGACGGATAATCGCGTCGCGTCCTAGGAAACGGTCGAGATCAATGCTTATGCTTATGACTGATTCTTTATACTTTTTTTCGGGTTAAAATTTCAGTTTTGGGAGAATGTCTTACGTGATCACCCTGATGAAGGTGGCATGTACACAAATAGCTATTTCGGTAGGCTCGATACAAATCCATATTGAAGCATCCAAATTGTCTGTCACTGATGTATTATGTGTCATATTTGCGGCGATCAACTGAAAACCGTAGTGGAGATCCCTATACTTCTCACGAAACGATGCGAATGTCAACATGCTTCGTGCTCGCGGGTAAGTTGCGCTGTGTCTCTTCACGGTATTGTCACTGTATCCATAATCTAGTCGGAATCCATATACTTCAACGTAGGCTGGATATGCCTTGATTATTAGACTAGACTTTGGAGTGATTAACTATATTATGCAAATGAAGCTTTTAGGCTTGATGTGGGTGAGTTAGTAATGCTGATGTTTTCAAGCTGTGATAATTGCTATCATATGTATATTTATAGTTCTATCTGGGTATCTCGCTCTCGCGAAGTGAAAGGGTTCGTTGCGAATGTTTCATCTACTAGACATAATGATTTAAGTAGATGCCCCTATGACATGATACCCGCGCTGCAGCAGCTGGAGTCGAGTCGAGCGCGGCCAGATTTGAACAGGCAGCAGAATCAGACATTGCTCTGTAGTCCGCGTAATATATCTATCCTGGGCGAGGTGCTCCGTGCACTCGCGTCTGCAACAGGGTAGATAGGCAACCACCAGTCCAGTAATTTCCTGCAGTAGACGTACGCAGGCTGAGCGCATATGAGCCTCTGAGCTGTAATGCTGTCCGTATCATAACACGGTCTGCTCCGCAAATACGAAGGATTTCATAAAGCGGGTATGTGAGGTTAATCAGACAGAAACCAAGACCACGAGGAGTCTGGAGATCATTTGAGTGATAATTTGTAGATCCGATGCGGACTAAACACCTGTGCCCGGAAATGCGTTACCGCTCTTGCTCAAAACGACAATGCCTCGGTCACGAGCGATGTAACCCTTCATGAGATTCTGCATTATACGTTAGCATGAAATAAGCACGCAGGAGATGAAATTATAACACTAACCTTATAGATAAGATTTGATAAGAGGCATTCAACTTCGTCAAAGTCGACCCGTGATTTTGCTTCGGCATGGGTTCCTATCCGCAAAGCCGCTGCAAACTCGGCGACCGGGACACGTGTCCGTCGGACAGGAGGCATGCCCTCCTTTGGTGGATCGAATCCTCCAGCAAGGAAGACCTTACGGAAGAGATTCCGCAGAGCAATGTCACGTCCTCTTTCCAAAGGCAGATAAATGCGTCTTTTGACAAATTCGTCTTCGTTGGCAGACATGGCTTCATCAAATCCAACGAGATCGCCCTTTTTAATGCAAGTGCACAGAGGTCGGAAGAATTTCTCGAGACGGGGGAAAGGGGCCAGCAAGTTCTTGCTGGGGAGGGTGTGAGTTGTTACCATATGGCATGGTACAAGGTACATTAGGATCAATCTAGTTTACATTAGCTAGCTTCAGAGGAGTCTCACCCGGTTTTACTCACTCCTTGTTTCTGTAGGCATCCTTGTGGCACATGTTAAAAGCGTATGTTAGATGCTCTTCAGCCTGAGAGAAGATAACGGTTAGTATCCTGCCTTGATTTGGCAATGGCACGACTTACTTCGGTATAATTCTCGTCTAAGAAACATATGACCCCAACGCAGTACTTGAATGTGACTATGTGCGACTTGGGGAATGCCTCTAGCTCGGGCATATCCGCCGAAGATGCATCCAACGCACGAAGTACGTTCTTGGAGAGTCCAACAGAATTGAGCTAAAGAAAGGTTAGAATCAGTCTGAATATAGATCTGATGCCACGCCTACCTTGAAGTAGGTCTTGAATAACAGATTTGTGGTCTCATATATGCCCCATTTCCGCGATTCCTCAATTGGGGCTCTATAGTTCTTCTATCAGCAAACAAAGTCCATATAGCAAAACCTAAGCACTATGTCATACCTGTCGCTGAGGCAAAGAGTGAACATCCGATTGATTGTTCGCGCAGAATCTTCCAGCTTCACATTCTTGGATTCAGTCACGACATCATCTTGGAATCCATTGTCGAAACCAGAGTCTTGTGAAGATGTCTCAGCATCTGCTCTCATGGCGAATATGCGTAGATACCGTCCAACGACGTATAAGCATGGTACTGTCCAGGCCTGGAGGCCCCCATTCGAATAGCCCCTAATGAGCACATTGGCAAGTTCCTTCCAAGCGACAAATACTTTGGCCCAGCTACTGCGCGACTCCTCGACTTTGAGGATTTCCCCCACTGCTTTCCAATAGGCCGTGAAGATCTCCAGCCAAGCATTTTGTTCCTGCTTAGGCAATTTCACGCCTGTGTTCCGGTCCTGGAACAGCGTGTATCGAAGATCTGAAGATACATTCACAGCGTTTGTAAAATAGTAAAAGGAACGCAGCTTGTCTGGAAACTGTGCTGGAGCTGCTGGGGTGAGGGCTGCTGCCAAAAGAGGGCCCGATCCGATGGACTGAGCTTCCTTGAAATCGGCAAATACAGAGCCTGTCCCGGACATGATTAGTGACTATTTATTGCTACGCTGTTGAGGTCTGACGGCGGGTGGTATGCAGGCTTCTCCAAGGAAATGACGAGTCTATAACAGAAGAAATCACCCCCATCGAACAGAAGCAGCATCAACAGACGAAGAGAAGGACATCCAGCGGTTCGATGTGGTTGTGGGGAAAGGCGCGACTCTCGGGGCCTTCTCGGCGGCTGTGGCTCAGTCACCCAAAGAGGCTAGCGCATACACCAGCCTCCACTCGCTTAAGCGGAGGGCCTCAAGCCCTAGCACAACAAGTTCACAAATCTTCAATTTTGGCGACAGTCAACGGCACACCTCTCGAGACTCAACCACCACATCCTCAACCAAAGTAAGTGCTCTTAAGATCACTGTTCTGCATCTATCGTTTTACTAACATAATTTCCAGATGGGTGAGTAATTTCCCTTTGATCCCGCACTGCCCTTGGTTTTTGTGTGCCCGTCGAAGAATCGATCAGAATATGGTGTCTGGAAAAAGGAAGTCGAACTGGTCACTCGCGGAGGACTCAAGTAAACGGCAAACGGATTGGGACTCGTCAATAGAATCTGGAAGAGTTGGATTTGAGGAAAGAATGGGATCTCGCCGTTGTTCAATCCGCTGAAATTTCGATCACACGAATCATCGACAATCCGCGCCAGGGCACACAAAAACTTGCGACTCAGTCGACGCTTTGGCAATCGCACTCAACAGATATGTGAATACAGGCTGACTCGCTCTGTTCTAGGGCGTCTCAACGAGTACCAGGTCATCGGGCGTCACCTGCCCACCGAGGCTAACCCGACCCCCAAGCTGTACCGCATGCGCATCTTCGCGCCCAACGATGTGGTCGCTAAGTCGCGGTTCTGGTACTTCCTGACCAAGCTCCGCAAGGTCAAGAAGGCCAACGGTGAGATCGTCAGCCTCAACGTGGTATGTACCCTTGCGCTGGATTTTGGTGGCCGATGTGCGCACCATGGACGACTTCGGACCGCGCTGACACTCGATCCAGATCCACGAGAAGCGCCCTCTCAAGGTCAAGAACTTCGGTATCTGGATCCGCTACGACTCTCGCTCTGGTACCCACAACATGTACAAGGAGTTCCGTGAGCTGTCCAGAACCGATGCCGTTGAGGCTCTGTACCAGGACATGGCTGCCCGCCACCGTTCCCGTTTCGGTTCCATCCACGTACGTTGACCTGGACGGACTTTTCCATGTCCTGGACATTGTGCTAATAACCCCGCAGATCCTCAAGGTTGTTGAGATCGACAACGCCGAGTCCATCCGCCGCCCCTACATCAAGCAGCTCCTCACGAAGAACCTCAAGTTCCCTCTGCCCCACCGCTCCGCCAAGCTCTCCGGAAAGAAGCTGTACTCCTACACTCGCCCCTCCACTTTCGCGTAAATGTGAGGTTTTGGGTTTCGGGGAACGAGACGTGTGGTTGAATGACTGTGTTATGGCCATAGCATGTTTGCAGGACAAAGACCGGGCAGAGACAGGATATATGCCTAGTACCCCAGCATATGGGGAGGGATGGTCTCGATGTCACTTTAGTCCTCTACAGCGAATATCTCAAATATTATCTTAAAAAACGGGGTTTGTTTTCGGCATGAGAGGTTCTTTTACAGGGTGATCACTCTTAGTAGACTGTGCTGCTCGTAACCAGCTGAACTCAGCATTTTTATCGATTCCTGTACTCCATTGGGAAGTTCCATAACCCAGTAGGGTTCACATTTGGACTCCTGCAATATTTGCGGATTGCTTGAAGCGCCAGACTGGACGATCCTGATTCTTCCATGATCAGACGAAAATGTACACCTCCCCGCGAAAGTCTGAAGCTGGTGGCCGCCTGCGTTTTACCTGCCGATAGTTTCAAACTTTTGTCGTACAACTGTATACTGACAGCGTATCTACTAGGGGCGCTTTAGTAGCATTGATGAGAGAACCCCACCTGCAATATCAAACAGAGAATGTAATTAGAGCTCTCAATGCTGCCATGCATAACTAGCTATCTGCAGCACCCGATACTTCAGCGACAGTGCAGGCTTTTCCTCAAAATATAAAATGCTTGACATTGGATAAAACTACTCTTCTACCCATACAAAATCGTAATATCGCAAAACCACCACAATTGCCCACCATGCCTGACAACATAACAATTAGTGTCCAATTGTCCTGTCTATCCAGGCCCTGGACATCACATCATTAATAATTCCCTTGCCGAATCGCGAGATGTGGAGCCGCCGCGCAACCTACCACATTGCGTCATGAGTAATCGGCGCTCGGGAGCTATTAACGTGCGAGCGAGAGAACCTCCGCCCTGGAACTCGAAAACATCCACCTTAGCCGGTTTCCCTCTGTCTCTATACCCATTGACTCTTGGTATCGCTAAGTCGTCCATCCAAGATGTTTGCCCGCCAGTTCTTCAGGACCTGCCAGCCTGCGAGGCAGGTGAGTGCTTCCCGGCGCAAAGTAGCCAAGCCAACAATGGCTGGCCTTCCATTTACCCAAAGGTGTTACTGACCAGCCGCAGAGCTTCCGCAAGTACTCAACCTTCCGCAAGTATTCGACCGAAGCCCCCAAAGCAACCGAACCCCCCAAGGCGACCGAACCCCCCAAGGGCAAGGCCAACCTGACTCCCATCTACCTCGCCGTCGGCGTGGCTGGTCTGGCTGTCGGTACCTACAGATACACGAGCAGTGCAGCTGCTGAGGAGAAGCCGCGCGACAAGGTCTTCAAGGGTGGTGACCAGGGCTTCGTCGACCTCAAGCTTGCGGCCATTGAGGAGCTGAGCCCCAACACGAAGAAGTTCCGCTTCGAGTTCGAGGACAAGGATGCCGTTTCTGGTCTCCCTGTCACTTGTGAGTGATCTCGTCCGGTGTCTATGTAATAATACAGGAAGCTGACCAAACACTCAGCTGCCCTGTTGACCAAGTACCAGCCGCCGGAGGGCAAGCCCGTTCTGCGTCCCTACACCCCTACTAATGATGAAGGTAGACGATACCCTCTAAACTATGGTTGAGAGCATGTAGCTGACAACTGAGCAGACATTCCGGGCTACCTCGAGCTTGTTGTCAAGCGCTACCCGAACGGCCCTATGTCCGAGCATCTGCACAGCATGAACGTTGGCCAGCGCCTGAACTTCAAGGGCCCGCTCCCCAAGTACCCCTGGGAGGCTAACAAGCACGACCACGTCGTCCTGCTCGCCGGTGGCACGGGTATCACCCCCATGTACCAGCTGGCCCGTCACATCTTCAAGAACCCCGAGGACAAGACCAAGGTCACCCTGGTGTTCGGTAACGTGAGTGAGCAGGACATCCTCCTGAAGCGGGAGTGGGAGGATCTGGAGAACACTTATCCCCAGCGCTTCAAGGCGTTCTACGTGCTCGACAACCCCCCGCCCGAGTGGACCGGCGGCAAGGGCTACATCACCAAGGAGCTCCTGAAGACCGTCCTGCCTGAGCCCAAGGAGGAGAACATCAAGATCTTCGTCTGCGGTCCTCCCGCCATGTACAAGGCTCTGAGCGGACCCAAGGTCAGCCCGAAGGACCAGGGTGAACTGACCGGTATCCTGAAGGAACTCGGCTACAGCCAGGACCAGGTCTACAAGTTCTAAGCTATAGAAGCCCCGCGTACAAAGATAAAGATACCATGTCTCATTAGATTTTGGAGAATCACAGCTCTTCAGCCTATCTTCAATAGAAGCTAAGCGTTATGTGAGATTCGTTGTTTGTCCATAGTAGCGCACATTAGTTAACTAGTTAACCAAGCTACTTGACTACATGCAGTATTACAGAACATGTAAAGTAAAGTCAAACAATGTATTCACTGATACGACAGATCGGCGACGCTTAGCATTTCGCCTTTCATCTAGCAAAACTTGTCCCCAGAGAACTTCGATCAATATTCAGTTTAAATACACTGATTACTAAATAAACGCAGGACCATTGCCCGCTTCCATCTTTCAGAAAAGAGAATAAAAATAAAGAAAGAAAAATATCCACTCATCGATCTCCATTATATTACCCCTGTATGATCCGGAACAACCAGCCGCCGCAACGATCCTACTTAACTACAGACAGTCTCATCCGAACGACTACTCAACCAATCAATCACTACATCTCAACCACAACCACAACCTCCAAAACCACCCATGACTACTTTTCAGAGAAGGATACAATAGTCCTCTCCGAAGTTCTTTGGGCTTGGGCTTCCTAATCAGAGGACCAGGAGAGTGGCGCCTTAGACCGTACCCGCAGGGGAGATCGTAAGGGGAGTTGGGGTGACGGTGACGGTGACAGCCGCGGTGGTGCCACTGGCACTGGCGATGGCGCTGGAAACTGCGCTGGAAATAGCGCTGGAGAGGGCACTGCTGGCGCTTGCGCTCGCGCTGCTGGCACTGGCGCTGGAACTGGCGCTTGCAATGGCACTGGAGAGAGCGCTGCTGGCGCTGGCAACGGCTGTGGGGAGGGCAGTGGCGCTGGCGCTGGCGCTGGCACTTGCAATGGCGCTGGAGAGGGCGCTGCTCGCGCTGGCAATGGCACTGGAAGAAGCTGAAGCGGATGAAGAGGCTGCAGCAGAGGAAGAGGCGGCGGCAGTGGAAGAAGCGGCCAGAGTGGAAGAAGCAGCGCCAGTTGAGGAGGCGGGGGCAGTAGACGAAGCAGCAGCCACAGTCGAGGAGGCAGCCGCCGTAGAAGAAGCAGCACCAGTCGAAGAAGCTAGAGCAGTGGACGAGGCAGCGCCAGTAGAGGAAGCCAGCGCGGTAGAAGAAGCAGCGCCAGTCGAAGAGGCCGAAGCCGAAGCAATCGCCGAAGAAGAAGGCTCCGGGAACAGCTCCAAATTGGCCGCAAAGGCCATGATCAAAGTAGCATCGTCATTCTCGTTGTTGCTCGGGTCATATCTGGGATCGAACCCGATCTTCTCGACGGGGATGATCTCCCCGTTCCAGTTGATCAGGACATGGATGCACGAGGGGTCCGCGTTCCAGAGACAATGGGCCGGGGCCAGGACGGCGGATGCATTGAGCAGGCGTCCGAAGCAGAGGAGGTCCGGGGGAGACTGGCCCTGGATGATCTCGACAGAGTAAGGAGATGGGCGGTGTTGCCGCTGGGGAGCAGCCAGTGCAGAAGGCAGAAGAGCCGCCAGGCTGAGAGGGAGGAAGGAGAGGATAGAGGACTTCATTTTTGGTTTTGGTTTTGGGATATTATGAAGTATTAAAATGGTATATAGCAGTATAAGCGTAGATTATAACGAGTGTTCTTGTGGGGAAGACGAAGAAAAGTAATCGATCGACCTCTCTGCTCGAGGGAAGAATCAAACGAGCAAAAGGAGGAGGAAGATGGAGATATTAATACTTATTCTCCATTAACGAAAACAATCACCAAGAAGACAAAAAGACAACAATGAAACTCAACCTCCTCCACTCTCCGTTCCAGGATCGACTCTCATTTCTGCCTTCATCGATACAAAAGCAGTGCGCGTGTAGAAGAGAGAAACGTTTGGCGAGCCGTACCAGAGGAGAAGTCGAAGGTTGAACCCTCGAAGATGGACATTCGCCAATTAATCATGGGAGACATCTCGGTATACAAGACCTCGTGGTTGACGTTGCGAGGAAGTTGCACGCTTGCGGAAATGAAGGAATGTAGGAGCAGGATGAGAATGATGAGCGCTCAGGTCGTGTAAGAATTACCGATTAGGAGAGCAAGGGTTGTTGCAGTTGAGAGGTAGACGCGGGAAGAGCGTCGTACTCGGCTATTTTGATCGATGGAGTTGTTCAGAGTTGGATGTAGAGAAGTAAAAAGAGCCGATATAGTTGACTTGATCTAGTTGTTGTCGCTGTCAGTAAGGTTCCCGGAACACTCGGGAACTAACTTGCCTGGGCTAGGCTAGCAGTAGTCACCTATCGTAACTACATATTCTAGCTGGAAGTACTCCGTAATATGCTGTCTCCCGCAAGAGGCACTCCGGTAGGTTTGGATCTATGGTTCCATATCAACTATGGACAATCTCTAACCGATTGCGACATCTCTAGTTTCTATCCTATTAACTGAATTCGAACAGAGATCTTGGCTGACAGGGGATAAGCTGTTCTAATTCGATCCACACCCAGGCGTGTAGCCAGCCGGAAGTATATTTAGCTGAACTATATCCAAGATCTGACGGTGTAGTATAACTGTTTCAAGGAAGTCCAAAGCCAATTCACACAATACAAGACGGGACACACGACACGAAGTCAATTAGTTTCTGGTCCAGAAGCAAATCGAGAGGCGTCGTGAGGTCATCACTTACACGAGACCACTTACCTATACTGTCGGGTAGCCAGGACGGAACTATATATAAAACGAAGCTAAAGTGCTGAGGATCTAGACTCTACAGAGCACTCTTTCTTGGTTCTTTTCGAGAGTGATTAGTAGGACCGTGTCCTTAAGATGACGATCGAGAAATTCTAGTTACGAGAGAAGTTTATATAATAATTGCATGATTTGCGACACTGGATTACTCTACCATACCCCTCCCGTTGCCCGTCCATATACCCGATGAACCGCAATATATGCTCATAGCTTTTAAAAGATATTACAAGCGCACGATGTATGTAGACTACTAGACTGTAAGCACTATAGCAATTTATTGAATCAAACGGTATATGTATTATCGAGACTAGCCTAATGTTGACGATAGCTAGAATTGTACCGGTGAGGCCCTGCAGGGCATCAACCATTTTCTCTGTTTATGCTATGGGTACATGATAGCTAGCAGCAGGTAAGGCCTGGATAAGGGTTCTCGTGTGCAATTGCGATCAATCGAATATCAGACGGTTTAGAAGAGAACAGGTAAATACAAGTGGAGCCCGCTTCCTAGTTATTTATATTATTGTGACGGTGTCTCAAATTTTCAAGTTGAGAGCTTCGGATAATAAATCTCGGTCTTCATCTCCTCACCTGAGCAAATGAAGGGACAGCAGTTCATTTGATTACTAGTATAGTATGTACTGTACAAGTTGCGCTGGGTCGCCGGGTTGGTTAATGTTCTGCCGTTAGTGCTCTGGGTAACTAGTAGACAAGCTTGCGGATGGCGGAACCCGGAAGCGCGCATCGATGCAACGTGCGGGAGATCCCACGGGTGCTGTGCGGTAGCTTCGCGGGTGCTAGCAGTGCTTAAAGTACAGACCGTTAAGCCGAACGTAGATCTGATAACCGTATGCTCTAGTTATTATACTCTGTAGTCATGGCAGAAATTGCTATAGAATCGCGCAGTGTATTCTCCAGGATTTAATTTTATGAACGTGCGCTCCAGCGACGGCTCTAGTTGGAATCAGGAGATCCCTAGCTGTGTTTACTTGCGAGCGGGGTTACTGTCAGACGCGTAGAGTGCACCTGGCGGCCAGGCTGGAGGCACCTGGATTGCCCGTAGTAGATTACACATGCATTGCGGTCGCGCAACTGCGCTCAGAGCTCGATCCATGACAGCTCTAGAATCCGCTGGAGCGCAAGGCTGTATCATGTCTGGACAGTCCAGATCGCGCTAGAGAGATGGAGGCATCCAGGTTTGCAGCTTACGTTAAGTGCCAACGGTAGTCGGAGGGCATGCTTGATTGATCCTGCGCTGGAAACAGATTATTTCGTGGAGATGCAAGACAGTTGAAGGTATGAAGAAGTGGGAAACCGGTATTAGTGCTGCTGGATGAATTGGGAAGCAGATGCAGTGAGAATTCCGATAGATAATAGTCGATCAATCAGTCAGATCGCATCTGTCTGGCACGGGCTGAACGGGGCCAGCAGGATCTCCGTGAGGGCGAGCCGAGTTCCGTAGCAAGCCTTCCCGGAGGCGGCGGGGGAGGCAGCTCGTGCGGCTGGCGCAGTGCCCGAGGGTACCTACAGGAAGTATTTCAGTAGTAGTCTAGCATACCCAGGTGGTTACCCCACCAGGAGTTGGTTGTGGTGTGCGCATCGGGGGTCGCTTTGCGCCTACTCTGATCCTCGTCCACACCCATATTGGATGAAGGCGATATTCACAGAGAAGAGAGACCAGACCTGGAACTATCATCTGAAGTACAGATATCGTCTGATTTTACGGCGGTTGGGTGGTGATCACAAATGGGAAGTACGAACAGGTGTACGGAGAAGACCGATGAGAGCGCCTACCGCGCTATGTAGACTATGCTCTGCAGTGAGGGGAAGAAACTTGGCGAAGTGGCGGAGTGATCAGTTAACTAGCTAACGGTGGCTCGCTTGAGGATGCGCTAACTAGGTGAGATCACAGCCAGGGTAGCTTCGATCATATTGATCGTAATGATTGTGCAGGAATATTTGTAGAGAAAATAAGTGCTCTTTTCATTGTGGAATCAACAGGTGTGGGTAGTGGAGTACCACAAGTAGGAGACATTCCAAGCAGATAGATCTGGGTTGAGAGCATAGCCTGTTACACTGTACACTGGACACTGTACTTTGCGCAATCACCTGTGGAGGGGTGTGCAGGGAAGGTATTATAATAACCTAGGGTAGATCTGGGAATTCTCGCGGAAGGGCAGGCCAACTCCCCGGGCGATGCAGGCGGGAATGGGCTTCAGACTGGCTTCAGCCGGAGCTGGCAGCGGGCAGAACAGGCTTGGAGGGTGAATTGGGTGATCGGGTGAGCTAGCGCCTAGGGACGGGAGACGCTAAGCAGGAGGGCCCTTCGTTCCCGGTGGTAGCCAGAGGGAGAGGCAGCGGCAGGAGCAGGCCTGGAGAACAGCAGGAATTTGACTAGATAGATAGACTGTACTGTAGATAGTGAAGGCGGCGTCACGGGGAGCCTATTTAGGGCGCCTGCTGAGGTAGCTGCAGTCGAGAACAGGCAACGCACCCAATAAAAAGAGCCAGGCCAGCCAACATTCGAGGGCCATGATACTGGGAGACGGTCTAGTCCACCCAGTGAGTATCAGATATTGTTATTCTTCTTCTTCGAGACACAGGCAGTCAACAGACATTAAAGTCCAGACGCGGGAAGTGTTCGGGCCTAAAGCAGCGAGGGCTGGCTGGCTATTGTCCGCCCGTCGCTTTAACTATTTAGCGGCGGCCCCCCAGCGAAAAACTCTTCCACTGCTCTCTCTCTCGTCCCCTTCGTCCCCTTCTTTTTCCCTTCTCCCTCCTCTTTCTTTCGCTCTCTCCCCTCGCTTCCCCAACCTCAGCCACGGCTCTTGCAACTTGCTTAACCAGAATCCCATTCCTCTCCCGCCTCTCTCTCCCTGACATTCCGGCCGCATCTGACCACGCTGCCCATCATCCACCATGTCGCGCAGGGAGGATTCCAAGGCAAAGGACGCCATTGTTACCGTCAATATCGATGATTTCACCCGCACTCGCGACAGTGTAAGTGCCTTGTCTTCCCTAGACCCGCCGCTTTCGTCCTTCTCCCTCTTCCCCCAACCCAGGCCCGTGTGTTCTGTTCTGCGCAACCACTCCCCGTAAACAAGACAAGATCAGATCAGACCAGATCAGATCGCATCCCATCAGATCTCCCAACCACTGTTCGCGCATCTTTTTTGATTCTCCCACTCGAAAGCTTAACTTCTCCCTCAACGCGATCGCTATATTGCTGCCCCCATCCTCCCCTCCATCCATTCATTCTCCTCCAGCGTCAACATGAGCGCCGCGTCTCCCCGACGCGTCGAGCTCTCCGCCCATGACCTTCTCTCCTCCCTCCACCACACCACCCAGCTCACCGACAACGTCACGCTGGCCATCTGCTCCCTGGCCGATGCCCATACCCACGAACATGTCCTTCTAACCCAATCACAGGTCATCGTCAGTCTCGCGACCCTGCAGTCCGCCGTCTCGGACCTGTCGCGTGCTTACATCAACCATGCCAACACGGTCTTGAACCGTGGCCCCTCCAATCTCGATATTGGTGGCATCACCGGCGGCATCACCAGCAGCCTGCTCGAGAATGGCCTCCTGGGCGCTGCGGCCCGCCAGCCCAGCCCCGGGGCCCGGTCAGAGGTCAAGAAGCGCAAGCGGGCGCCTCCCGACCCCAACGCCCCCAAGCGGGCCTTGACCCCCTACTTTCTCTACATGCAGCACAACCGCGCCCAGATTGCTGCCGAGCTGGGCAAAAATGCCCGCCCCCGAGAAGTCGCTGACGAAGGCACTCGTCGCTGGACCCAAATGCCCGAAGCGCAAAAGGAGGTACGTATGCCAACATCCATTTTAATGTTTAGATCCCTTCGTATTAACACCATTGTCCCAGGTCTGGAAAAAGCTCTATGCAGACAACCTGGCTGTCTACAAGGAGAAGATGAAGGCCTACAAGGCTGGTCTGCCTGTCCCCGAGGATGACAGTGCCAAGGCCGCCAACCAGCTCCAGCAGGATGTCGCCGCCGGTGCTGAGCCGTCGGACGAGTCCGAGGAGTCGGAAGAGGAAGAAGAGGAAGAGTCCTCGCCCGAGCCCGTCAAGGAGCCCACTCCTCCCCGCAGTGGTAAGCGCCGCCGCACCGGCGAGCACCTCAAGCCCGCCAAGGAGGTCGCTTCCCCGGCTTCTACCAAGAAGGCGTCTCCCGAGAAGAAGACCAAGCGAGGCGCGGCTGCTCAGAAGAAGGAGGAGGAGACTCCCGCCGGCCGCAAGTCCATCGGAGGAGCCACGGACAACAAGCGCGGCAAGAAGAAGCGCAAGAGCGAGGCTGCCGACGAGTAAGCCATAGCTGGTCTATGCGATCTGTATATTCTTGTTGTTTCCTTCAGCATGTTGTCTACGGGTGTTTTTGAAACGTGACCCGTCCTGAACTTGTGTGTTTATATGTTGCGAGCTGTGATCTGAAAAGCTGATCCGTGGACTATCTGCTATTTCCGGGGGTTTGTGTCGAGCGTTTTGTCTGGTATACGTTTTGCTTGGGTAACGCTAGTTAATGTAAAGCATCGATGACCAATTGGATCTCGTAATCTTATCAAATGATGTATAAAGTAGTCTCAGGCAGTAACACGGTGGCTATGTCTATCGATGAGTAGGAATATAAGACTGGAACAATATATTCCTTGAGTAAGTCTCAATACATAGATGTTCATCCCTAGAGTATAACTAACTAATAGACGCTGTTATCGGAATCCGGCGACGGCCCGCTGGACAGACCTTATCAGCTCCCCAGCTTACCCCACCATCCACGCCGATAGTCCAGATAATCATCGCGGCTGGTCAATAATTCCTGCTAAACCCCAGATTCGAGCTGATCGCGGATGAATTGACCTGCCGTCCTTGCATCTGACAATTCTCTTTTCTCTCTCTTTCTCTTCCATCCCATATCCATTCCTCCCGCATTGAGGCTGCGGCGCAACACCACACGAGGGCCGCTTATCAGCACCCGGTTTTGCAGCTCGTGCCATCCTGGGTTTTAACGTGTAGCCTGCAGAGCTCTGTGCGCTGCGACATTCGAGATGCAGCTCATTCCGAAAGAGGTACGTCAATTGCTGTCCGCGCGCGTGGGAGAGAGTTGCGGAGGCGAATCGACTCTTGCGCTCAGTAATGGCGAATTCCTATTATGAATAGATAACATATGTTATGTTTGTTATGACTAGATTGGACTGAGGCTGATATTCTGATTGTATCTAGCTGGACAAGCTCGTCATTTCCCAGCTGGGATTCCTGGCCCAACGCCGTCTGGCGCGCGGCGTGCGACTTAATCATGCTGAAGCTACTGTATGTATTACAGGTCTGGATGTGTACCAGACTGTAGACTAAACAGGCATGTCTGGGAATGAAGATGAAGATGCTGATGATAATGATGAACTAGGCTTTGATTTCTTCGAATCTTCAGGAGGTATTTTGATTTTCTCTTCTCTCCAATGTGATTGATTCAACTGAACAGGAGGAATTGTTCTGACAACACAACCCAGCTCATTCGCGATGGAAACCATACCGTCGCCGACCTCATGTCCATCGGAAAGACGATGCTCGGTCGTCGCCATGTGCTCCCATCCGTCGTATCCTCCCTGGTCGAACTCCAGGTCGAAGGGACATTCACCACGGGCACGTATCTCGTCACAGTGCACCATCCCATCAGCACGGACGACGGGGATCTGGAAAAGGCGCTGTATGGTAGCTTTCTGCCGATTCCGCCCCAAGAAGCATTTCCGGAAATTGATCCTCGAGACTACGAGCCCGAGAAGATGCCCGGGGCGGTGGTCCCCGTGAAGAACGCGAGGGTTGTTCTGAACGAGGGCAGGAAGAGGATTAAGGTCAGGGTGATGAGTAAAGGGGATCGGCCCATTCAGGTGGGATCACATTTTCACTTTATCGAGACGAATCCCGAGCTGCACTTTGATCGGATTAAAGCCTATGGGTACAGGTTGGATATTCCGGCTGGTACGTCGGTGCGTTTTGAGCCTGGAGATACCAAGATTGTTACGCTGGTGGAGATTGGAGGGAACAAGACTATCTGCGGTGGAAACTTCCTCGCTTCAGGTCCGGTGGACCTCAGTCGGGCTGATGAGATCGTGAAGCGCCTCCAGGCGGAGGGCTTTGCTCACGTTCCTGATCCGACTGCGGACAGTTCGTTGATTGAGCCGTTCTCCATGGAGAGGGAGGCATATGCGCGCATGTTTGGCCCGACGACGGGAGATCTGATCAGACTGGGATCTACGGACCTGTGGATTAAAATTGAAGAAGACCATACTGTCTATGGGGATGAGTGTACGTTTGGCGGAGGCAAGACTCTGCGAGAGGGAATGGGCCAGGCAGCGGGGAGATCTGCGGTTGAGTGTCCAGACACTGTCATTACCAACGCCGTCATTGTCGACTGGTCTGGCATCTATAAGGCTGATATCGGAATCAAGGACGGCAACATCGTGGGGATTGGCAAGGCGGGCAATCCAGATGTCATGGAAGGTGTCCATCCTGGTCTGATTGTCGGTTCCTCGACCGACGTTATCGCGGGTGAGAACAAGATCGTGACGGCCGGTGGTTTCGATACGCATATCCACTTTATCTGTCCCCAGCAGGTGGACGAGGCGCTTGCTTCTGGTATCACGACGATGCTGGGCGGAGGAACGGGCCCCAGTACTGGAACGAACGCTACCACTTGCACGCCTGGACCGGTCCATATGCGCCAGATGATCCAGGCCTGCGACAGCCTGCCCATGAACATCGGTATCACCGGGAAAGGCAACGACAGCGGAAAGATCAGTATCGAGGAGCAGTGCCGTGCTGGTGCGGCCGGACTGAAGCTGCACGAAGACTGGGGCTCGACTCCTGCAGCCATCGATACCTGTCTGGAAGTCTGTGATAGATACGACGTCCAGTGCATGATCCACACGGATACTCTGAACGAGTCCGGCTTTGTCGAGCAGACCATTAAGTCGTTCAAGAACCGTACCATCCACACCTACCACACCGAGGGTGCGGGTGGAGGACACGCCCCGGACATTATATCTGTCGTGGAGCACGCGAATGTCCTACCCAGTAGCACCAACCCTACTCGTCCTTTCACCCTCAACACTCTCGATGAGCACCTCGATATGCTAATGGTCTGCCACCACCTGTCGAAGAACATCCCCGAGGACGTCGCCTTCGCCGAGAGTCGTATCCGCGCGGAGACCATCGCCGCAGAAGACGTCCTCCACGACCTCGGCGCCATCAGCATGATGTCCTCTGACTCGCAGGCCATGGGCCGCTGCGGCGAAGTCATCCTCCGAACCTGGAACACCGCCCACAAGAACAAGATCCAGCGCGGTACCCTGAAAGAAGACGAGGGAACCGGCGCGGACAACTTCCGCGTCAAGAGGTATATCAGCAAGTACACCATCAACCCGGCCATCGCGCAGGGCATGGCCCACGTCATTGGCAGCGTCGAGGTCGGCAAGGTCGCCGATTTGGTGCTGTGGAATCCGAGCTCGTTCGGAACTAAGCCTGCTATGGTCTTGAAGAGTGGAATGATTGCCGTTGCGCAGATGGTATGTCTTATAACATAACATCGAGCTTCATTAAACACAACACCAGCACCAATGCGAATGTAAATGCGAATATGATGCTGATAATACT
The DNA here is from genome assembly GCA_023624055.1 of Paecilomyces sp. PK2413. Classification (NCBI taxonomy): domain Eukaryota; kingdom Fungi; phylum Ascomycota; class Eurotiomycetes; order Eurotiales; family Thermoascaceae; genus Paecilomyces; species Paecilomyces sp. PK2413. The sequence continues at coordinate 540,803 of JAMADQ010000001.1, read as the reverse complement.
CGCAGGGCGACCCCAATGCATCGATCCCCACCGTGGAGCCCATACTCATGAGGCCGCAATTCGGCGTAAGTTGCCCTCATCACATCTCTTATAACCAACCCGGATCTAACCCGACTGAAAAAAACCAGGCCCTCCTCCCCAGCACATCCATCATGTTCGTCTCCCAAGCCTCCATCGACCTTGGCATCGTCGAATCATACCATTTGAAAAAACGCGTCGAGGCCGTCAAGCACTGCAGAGACATCAGCAAGAAAGATATGAAGTATAACGATACAATGCCGAAGATGAAGGTCGATCCAGAGAGATATGTGAGTTTTCTTACCCTCTATACTTCGAGTTAGGGTACTTGTGCTCTGGCTGGCTCGAGGGGTAGAAAATCAACTAGGTTTAGAGATAAGGTGTTCGTGATGCTAACGTTGGATTTTGGATAGACCGTCGAGGCGGATGGTGTGCTCTGTGAAGCGGAGCCGGCGGCTTCGTTGCCTCTTACGCAGCAGTATTTCGTGTATTGATGTGGGTAGGTATTCAACGGCCGAGGTCTTGCGAAAGCAGGGTGAAAGAAGAGAGAGGGGAGGGTTGATTGAACCTTTGTTACATTCTAATCTAGTATGGTCTAGTATAGTCTAGTCCAGTGGACTGGTTATTATATAGACGGGATGACTATCCCGTCGTGTCAATTTATTTCATCTCGATACCTTCTTGGTATTTAGAGCATATTTGTATCGTGCGCCAGGACAAGTAAAGTATGGGTATCATCCATCCAGCCAGACACCTACATATCTCGAGACAGACACAACGGACTCCGGTCTTGAGAATCGATAAACAGAAAAAGAAACAAAGAGGTAAATATCAAATCCAAGAAAAGACAGAACTTGAAAGAAGTAAAGCGAGCTCCTAAAGCTCCATCTCCTCCTCGGTATGGTTATTCCCCGCCGAAAGCAACGATACCTCGCTCCAGCTACCGCTCCGCGCGGCGTGGTATGCGCGGATACGGTTCCGGATTGAGGAGTCCGGGGAGCGTTTGCGTTTGGTAGGACCGCTGGGTCTGTCGTCGGTATCATTATTATTGGTATTGTTGGTGGCGAGTTGATGGCCCGAGGTCGCGGTTGATGGTAATGGTTGGTCTTGCGAATCGAAGGCTGATTCGGATAGGGAGATGGAGAGGGAGAGGGAGGGATTGTTGCTTGTTTGAGAGTCGGGGAGGTGGGTATCTGCATCTGCATCTGCATCCGAATTCATGTCTATGTCGATAGATGTGACGTCCATGTCGGTTGTGGAGTGGTTCTCCGGAGCAGGATGCGAGATATGATTGCGGCCCGCGACATCTGAGCCATCATCTGAAGACTCGTCGTGATAGTGATCTTCCTCCTCCGTAGGCCACCATGTAGGGAGAGGCTCGTTGTGGACGTGCCATTTCCCCTGTTTTCGAAGGGTTTCCATCTCATACCACGCTTTCCGAAGTTGGTTGCGAGATTTCCGAGCGCTTTCGGTTCGTTCGGGGATAGGATGGGGTGCCTTGGGAGGCTGTTCTTGGTGGCCTTGCTGGGGGCTGTTGGCGGTTTCGTGGTCCGGGAGGAGATGTTTGCGGTTCATGTTGGGGTGGTGATCTGAGGCTGCATTTGTGTCTTTCTGAAAAGGAGAGACCATGCTTGAAGTTGAGAGAGAGGATGGAGGATCATTTCGGAGATGAGGTGAATCTGAAGCTGATGTTTTGGGAAGCTGGTTATGCGTTTCTAGTACCCCGTCGTGTCCGAAGGGACCCATCGCAGACTGATAAAGAGCTGCCTGGGACATTTGGCTTGAATGCTCGGAGTGCCGGCTCGGCTGAGTAGAAAGACTGGCATGTTGCACTTGCTGGTGTGTCTCTTGCTGCTCTGATATGAGCTTGTACATGTACTCATCATGCGAGAAGATATCTGCAGAACATAGGTGGCCAAATAATCTCGCCATAGAGACGTCCTCGCTCCAGTTGTCTGGGTCAACTGTACATGGAAAAATGTCTCTGGGTCTGAAAGCGGCAACCAGCTCGCACAGCTCTGCATACGAAGAATGGCGTGAATATGGGAATGTCTTTCTTTGTTAATGACTTGATGTGTATGAGTGGATCGCAGTTACTCACTATTTGTTTGGGCAGTTCATGCTCTGATCCCCTATAGCCGTCTGGCTTTAGTCTTTGCTCGTTCTGGGTACCGTTTGTATCGAATGACTGGCCATGGCTGAGAACATCGACAAGTTTCCGGAGCGAAATGTCATTCTCATCCTTCAGTCCGTACTTGTCGAGAGATAATGTTTTCTTCTTCGACCGGAAAGCTTCTAGTAGAGCTTCTTTCGTCCGAGTGAAGGTATCAACGTCAGGTATATGCTCCAGGCATAACTTCTTGAGCTGCTCGACAGATGTTTCGTCCGGCAGCTCCAGTTCGTGACTCTGGTATAGATCCCCTCCTCCGCCGCCAATGCCTATTTCAGGGACTTCTGTGTCATCATTTCGAGTGACGATTGGCATGATATAGACTGCCTTTCCAGAAGCGATCACAGGACAGAACATTCCTGGTTCGCAACTATGGATCCGACAACTCTCGTCATCGGTCAGACATCCGGGAGTGAAATTGTTTCCCAGATCAAACCCGCAGAGAAATGCTGCCTCAGGGATTTTCCTATCCTGCGGATAAAGTGACTGATATAGTCCTCTTTGGTATCGGTCCACGTGGATCTGATAAAGTTAGCTAGATTGCTATAGGACGGGGAGAAGCATACTTTTGAATCGAGTGCTGTTGCCAAGGCGAGCCAAACGTCTTCGTAGCCGAAAGTCCACGCTCGCAGGTAGAAGATGGTGTCCTCTGGATAAGCATGGACTTTCTCTAAAAGTTCTCGGAGCCCTTCAGCCTTAGATGGAAAGCTACGGTAAACATCAGATTTGATGGCGAAGGTCGTGTCCAGATAGATCTTGTCGAGCCGTTTACTCCCAAGAGTATACGGGATAAGGACGGGATGTCTGACCAGACCGTTTACCCACCAGGTTTCAGCTTTTCCAATTAGCATAAGAGATCTTACAATAGTTCATAACCTTCTGGAATATGGAGGGTCACGAGGAGCGCAGACGTACCACGGATATCGCCCGTATAAAGAACTGCCTTGCCGTCCCCTTCGATGAGAAACATCACTGCGCCCAAGCAATGGTTTGCATCCAACAGAGTAACTCGAATCCGCAATCTGGGTGTCAACTCGATGACCGTTGGCGTATTCAGTGGGATAGGTCGCTTAATAGGTTAGCACATGTGACCATTCTCGAGGCAGCTAACTCACCAGCAGCTTTGCTAAATGCTTGTAGTGCTGCTTCCGGGACTCTAGAATGCCCTTGCTGAAATTCATGCGATGAGGGTACTTTTCGATACGGAGAAGCAGCTTATTGAATGCTTGTTAGCACAGGAATACGAAGCAAGATATAATAATATCGGCTCATCAGAAACCAAGACAGAGTATGATACAACTATTGCAGTACGATATCTTACGCCTAGATTCAATAAAAAAGAAGGATTTACCTCTCTAGTAGCCGCTGAACAGTAGACGAAAGGAGACCGCAAGGACTCCAGTCCCTGGAGATGGTCGCTGTGGACATGGCTCAGAAAGCATGCCAACGGAGGCGGTCGATCCGGATTCTTGCGGAAATAGTCAACTATGGCCATTAGCCATCATGTCGAAATTGACGCGAATATAAATACATACTCCTGATAAAAGGGAACTCTAACGTTGTTGTTAGTTAGTTAGTCATCTACGGTGTTATGGCATCTTGGCTGATCATACCTTCAACGATCCCGTCGAAGGTTGACATCCTGATATCGACACATGGGATCTACAGACGATCTGTCTCTATCCATGGCCATGGGGCGATTCTGGGGCTCGATGCAACTGGATGAGTGGAGGATGTATTACGGGGCGGCCGTTCAGCCTGTGAAGTTTTCCCCGAAGATCTCTGGGTGCCACGTGACTCATAGATCTCGCAGGTCCAAGTCCAGCTAACTCAGTAATTTATAGTTGCTTAACTGCTTAGTTACGAAAGGCCAAGAGCAGATGACCAATGAGTCCCATCTAATTCTGTTGACGATCTAAAGAGCAGCCGCTATGAAGGCTCAGATGGCAGATGGGTTTAGTTAGTGTACATCGGCTCTCCAGCTTACAGGTCACAGATCATCTCCGGGCGTTTAAAGCGGGTTCTCACCATGCCCAGATGGCAAAATCCAGCGCCTGGTGGTACCTGACGCTGAGGACCATCCATTGTCGCCATCATGGAGGCTCCACGACCAAAGCGTGGATGAAGTTACTACCGCATGCAGGGTCAGGATAGGCGGGATACACTGCAGCAGTGCTGGCGACCAAGTGGCCGTGTTGCTGTGATTAGCCCACGGACAACGGCGGCTTCACCGTCTTGCTTGTCCGCATGTCCAACGCCCTCCACCCCAGCCCTGCAGAAAGAAAAAAAGATGTAACTTGTCACGGCCTGCAGCGCGCTGTGTTGGTCACTTGCTCGTAGTTGCGGCCACTGAGCTCGCATCGTCCTGCCCACCCGGCGCCTTAAAAGACCCTGCGCTGCCCTTGTTGTTTCTTTCTCTGCGTCCCTGTCTGGAAGCTTCCTCACCAGCTGGACTTTCGCTCTTCTGTTCCGAACAATCTCCTTGCAACACGATGCGCAGTTGAGTCGCATCGCCTCGGAAAGCTCCAGCTCAGCGACCAGCCCGAAGTTTGGGCCACCATCAGCTTTAGCCGGATTGACAGCGCAGAGATCGCGTGTACGGTGGGAGGACCACGGACGGAGACGCTCAGAGAGACAGGCAGCATTGACGGATTTCCAGAGGTACTTAATACCATCTTTATGATTCTCGTTGCTGCACAGGGCCTGGAGCAAAGCAGCGAGTCCCCCGTCGTCGCAGGCACACGCTGACCAACCAGTGCGAAAGGAAGGGTTCCTGAGCTAAACGCCTTGCCGTCTCACATCCTTGCCTGTCTTGTCCAGCATTCGAGGTCCACCAGCTGCTGTCACACTCTCGAAGATCCTCAAGCATTAATACTACTACTATCTGTCTAATATTGAATATCATCGCAGCGGAAGCGCCAATCTCAGATCTGTGGCGGTTGTGACTCCAATTCCGGTCTCCACGCTCGCAGATTCACCACGATATAACACTCCCGTGTCCCGGCCGCTGCACTGGGACTCCCCATAACTAGACTCCTTGCTCTCACGTTTCGAACAGGCCTCGCTGCCACAAACCCAAGGATCTTTCATGACCGGGCCCGATCGCAAGATTGGATACGTTATTATTAGACTTTCAGGAACTGCACCCGATTTCCAGTGAACAGCACGCGCTTCACTCCGTGGCGCCCCACTGGCGAGACGTCTAGTGCCTACAGTCTGCCCGTTCTTACTCTCCGCTCCCTGGGTCACATCCCTTATATCGTATCTGGTTAATGGAAGCGCGGAACCCTGGACTGGAACCATTGTCCGCCTGCCGTCTGGTGGTGACGCCTCCTTCGCAATTGCTATCGTCCTAACATCCCTCTGCAAGGCGAGGGAAGATCGGCTAACCTAGCTTGCTTGAAGCCGTCCTTAACTTAAAGCAGGACCCCTTGATGCTGACGGTTGCCGCCTGGCTTCTCGCAGTTCCGTTCTCTATACGACTACCCTATTGCCTTGACCACACCTTCTCTGCGTTAGAGAGGTCTGCTCTTCTTGCATAACTCGGATCCTCCAGCGGTATCCGCTGTGCGAACAACGCTGGGATTGTTCTGTTGGAAATTGCTAGGATTCAGATTACGCAGCGCTCAAAAGCGCTCGATTATTCACCATGCATAAACCGTCTCTCGCTCAGCTTGTCTACAATGCGACATTTCCGCGGCCCCGGACGAGTGATCCAGCCTCCTTTTCCGCACATATTACACGCAACTTGGTACCTGAAGTTCGGGTTGAGACTTCCACCTTCTACGGTTCGCTAGATTGTATTGAAGCCCAGTACCCCGGTCTCGATTACTCCTACGGTCCCCATCGAATGCGACTGGGCCGGTTTCCGTGGCATCGCAAGCTATTCAGGGTCTTTGACGAATTGGGCTTAACGGAAGCAGAAATCTCCTCGTTATGTCGGTGGGAGGGTACCAAGTCTGCGCGCGAGAGATATGAGAAAGAGGAGGACTGTACAGTCCGAGATACAACTGCCGATAACATCCGGGTTGCGACACCGCCGCCAGTACCGTCGGTTGAAATACACTCTGAGGATGTCACACCGTTACACAGCACACAAGAACAAGCAACCGAGGTCGCTCAGGAGAGCGTTACACCTGACCAGAGACGACTGACACCCTACCGATCAGAAGGCGACGAGGAAGAAGAAACAAGCGATGAGGAGATGGAGAGCTACGGAGTAGAACTGAACCACCGTCTTCTGGCCGCTACCGCTGCGCGTGAACGAGGTGCGAATGTGCCACTTGACGAAGATTGGGAACAGTGGTTGAAGGAAGCAGTGGAAAGAGGAGGCTATCCTGACATGATTAACTCGATTCGCAGAAGATCTGATACCCCTCCTTTTGTGGGATCCGGCCATACCGCCGCTGCTGTTTCTTCCGTGTCAGGTCGAGCTGCCCTCTTTCCAGCGTCTGATGAGACCAGCTCCGTTGCGGCGGCGCCAGTCGCAGTCGCAGAACCGCACACTCTATCGACGCAGACAACCATTCCCCCTCGTAATCGTTCCATTCGACCCTCAAACCAGCCATCTGGCACCGCCAGATAGGCTTCATCCTACCTGATACCCCTAGCATATGGCCCTTTGCATATTTCCTTTCCCAGATCATCTTTCCTTTCATCTTTGCTACAGAGCGAAATTCTCGTGGTGCATCGTGGCGCGTTCCGGCATCCATAGGCCCGTCGGCGTTCATTTAGGTTCTTTTGTTATGTCTTCCAATCCACGAAAGTGATTTCGAAACAGCTGAGGCTGTTCAGCCTGCATATAGATTTCATATTCTATCTGCTCACCCTGTTCTGTTACAGCGAATTTACTGAATACCCCGGTGGTTCTTCCACTACATCCCACCAGTTTAACTCCATCCAGCAGCACTGCAATGCAATGTGTTTTGCTTGAGAACATGACCCCTCAATTCATACTGCGCGTGTAGCTATTCTTGCTATCATTGACATGTGCAAGTCACCATCCTGTTCCTGTTCACTAACCAGATAATACCTGAATAACTATCAAACGAAAGACTTCGCCATCCAACGTAGATTGCCATAAGATTTGAGTTTAAATTCTATATCCTGATAATTAGTATATTGTGACGGATGCTATTGGTTATTTGTTTATCGAAGATAATCTTGTTCAATGCGGGGTTGGATCTACTTGATTTAACTTAAGCATTCCGTATCTTAGTAGCGGTCATCGAAACTCGCTGCTGAGTGGCCGACTCCCCGCATCGCCGATTTGGACTTCCGTTGCGCGTTGACCGGAAGCTGCCAAACCAGGCAGAATACCCTGCTACCATGGAGCTGTCTGGTGCATAATAAGCTTGTTTGCAGTTATTCCTCAATGAATTTTGGAATATATCTTTAACTGACACCCATTTTGACGCTGGGATGCTGCTATCAATGATCGTTCCTTTTCCAGATAGCTTCAGCTCCCTCTCCGATCCAGCATGATTAAAGCTATCTTTTACAGCAAGTTCGATACGCAGGAGGGTGAGAAAGTTACAAACTATCCAAAATCAAGCTTCGTCCCATACGACATCCTGCTAACATCGCCCCAGGCCCCAAAGTCGTCCACCAAGTCCCCGATGGTGCGATTGTCCCCTCCGTGACCGCTCCGACACAAGACCCTTTCCTCACCTTTTCCGACATATCATTCTTCGTGATCCCCCGTCAGGAACTATGCGGCAACTTGCTCCAAGTATGTACCGGCGGGTATCGCATTCTGGGGTACCCTATCTGTATGAAGTCTCCGCGATACGACCGGAATGAATTCATCTTCAACTTCTGCGTCGTCCTGGCCGAGGAGGAGGATTTCACAACGTACAAGAGTGTGGTGCAGAAATTGGCGGATTTGATGCATGGTCTAGAGGAGCAGAGCGGGTTTCTGTCAAGGGACCATTCGAAGAGCGGAGAGGGAAAGGTGTATAGTTTGTGTGAGACGTTGATGGAGGATTTGAATAATTATTGCGAGTGCATGATTCCAATCGGTGTGTTCTCGCCTAAAATCCGATTTGGAGGATATTCTTCGGTGGAAGAGGATCTGACTGACCGTTCCAGATGAACTGAACACTTTGAACGTCAAGTTATTTCCTATCTACCCAGCTCCTCCGCATGTCAAGGCATGGCAGGTCCCGCTGTTCACGGTCCGATATCAGACATTTATGGATGAGAATTGGGACCTTACTATGCAGAGAGTGAGTGCGCTTCATATATCTCGTACTGGTCTATTCTGACAGATCCAGATTGTGCCCCATATCAACGGTGTAAATAGTATACGCATCATCTCGATTCTCGCTGATGCCGAATTCTCCCTGACCTGCCGCGCCATCCGCCACCTTCTTTATTACGGCTGTATATTCCTTTTGGATATCTTCTCCTTCTCGGCCATATACGCCCCTACGGCGCAATTCAGCTCGACAATTGCAGTAGACGAGGACATGCAGCGCGAATGCGCACGCTACGTCAACACTCGCTTCGCACCGGTACCATTCAGTCTACGATCACCATCCACCGGCACCGCTACCGGACACGTAGCATCCAGCCATCGGAGTGACATCCCAGGAACTCATGCCAGCGTCTACAGCCATGAGGACGACGACATCTGGCCCTTCTTCGGCGGCAGTGACGGCATCAGCAAAGGCAGCGCGAGCAACAACGCCCGAGAGATCGTCGACGGCGTCGGCATCGTCGAGCTATACGCCAGCCTGCAACAAGGCCAGAGCGTGAAGCAATGGTACGCACAACACAGCCAACAACTCGCCAACATCGACGTACGACGCTTCATCACCTTCGGCATCATCAAGGGCTTCCTATACCGCGTGCACAAATACGCCTACGCAACGGGCTTCCCAGCACCAGCAGTCCCTCCAAACACCGCGACCGCCACCCCCGCGACGGTCTCCCTCCATGGCGGAATCAGCTCCAACGCATCCAGCGTCCCAACCGACTCATTCACCAGTGCATCGGGCTTATCATCAAGTATCCACAGCAACGACACCAGCCACCACATCCACAACGACAGCATCCCTTCCTCCTTCTCCCGAATCGGAGGCCATCCGCGCTCCGCCTCTCCTGCGCTGTATTCTCGAAGTCATGAGGACGACGACGAAGACGACTATATCGACGATCGTACGTTATCGAAGTATTTAGATGGCGTGCATTGTTTCGATCAGATCTGTACGGAGCTAGAGATCAGTGAGAAGGAGTTGATGTCTAGATTGAAGAGGTATCCTGGCGAAGTGCAGATTATTCATCGATGAGGATAGGATGATGGTTTGCATGGAGCGGATATAACGATGATAATGGTAACTAGTTGATTTTGGATTCTTATTATCTACCAAGTACAGCAAACTAGCGGTTGGCGTTGGATGGATTTCGTACTAGTTATTACTATGTTGGAGAGTTGATTCCAGGGTACTACACCAGAGCTATCAGAGCAAGAAAAAGACGGAAAAGAGAAACGCAATTTCTTATTCCGCGGAATAGAATCTAATATCATCAAAGCAAAAACCCGTTTTCCCCTAATAAAGCCCACCCTGTGACGCCGGTCCATAATCATGATCATGCCGGCTCCCGAGCCGGGAGGAACGAACCCAACCCAACCCAACGCACACTTTCCAGCAGATCCCTATCTGTAGCATTGGCGAAGAACCGATTAACCCCTATGCAGATGATTCGAAGATGTTTACATGTATATACAGACTTGAGCCAGAGGCGGTATTCAGGATACTGTGCTGAGGCAGAGAGGTCGACAAGAGAAAAGAGCGGATCTACTCCTGCTCTTCGTCCCAACCTTCCAGCTCCGCCTTCTCCAGCTCCGCCATGACTGAGGCTTCGAAGACGGTCTCGTCTTTCCCTGGCACGGTGGTCTTGCTGTCCTTGAACACAGGACCGATGCAGTCGTGCCAGCGCTTGCGGCGGTCCATGAGGGTCCTCGCGACATCTCCGATGCCTGGACGACCGACGCCGGCTGCGCTGACGACATGGCTTCCGCCACCAGCTCCACCGGGTCGATGTTTTGCTTGTGATCCTTTTTTGCTCTTGCCCAACGTACGGGTGCGCTTCAAGTAGGCCTGTTGGACCTGAGAGTCGAGGTCGTCGTGGATAGTGCTGTACTCCTGGTATGCCATCCGTTCGCGGGCGATGTCAAGGAGCCTGCTCTTGCGAGCGCCGTTGACGATCATTTGTTTCTTTAGTTCGCTCTGTAGAAGACGCAGACGCTGTGCAATGTCATCGTCGTAGTGTGCGTCATAATCTGGATTATCTTCCGGGCCAAGGAAGCCAACGTATCGGAGTTCAGCCTTGAGTCGCTCGTCCAACTGTGCGTGTTCAAGCTTTGCTGCTGGAACCTTGAACCCGCTGGGTGACGCATCGGGGAAAGATGTCGCAGAAGGCATGGGTTTATTTTCAGGTTCACCGGTAGGATGGTCAATGTCCATTGCAGAATCACCGTTAAGCAGACCATTTGTCGAAGTCTCCCCGTTGGCCGTGCCGTTCGCGTTCTCATCTGGAGGAGCGCGGTGCTCGTAGCGGAGAAGAGAGTAGAGACGACTGACCAAGGGTGCAACGGAGACTTTGTCTGTTTCCAAGGTATCATCCGTGACCTGTTCGATATTTCCGCGTCCCTGGTTCAACGGAAGGCCAGGATTCGAGGCGTCCACGCTGAGCGCCCCATCTTCTTCGGCCCATACGTCTGTATAGTGCTTCTTCCCTCGTCGCGGCATCACGAACGGGGTAGTGCGATCTCCCTATGCGATGTCAGTCGCTGCTGGGATATTACAGGATCAGAAAACTAACCTTTTCCTTCAAAAAAGCAATGTCCTCCTCTGTTAGAGGGCGGACATAGGGCTCGATATAGGTAGCGAATGTGTTTGCGCTGACCTGATTCGAAGGTTTCGCATTACTGAAGTCCTTATCGGGCGGAATACCCGCCATCAGATGGCTAAGATCACTTGGTGGAAACCGGGCCACGCAGTAGATTTCTTTCTTTTCTTCATCGCTCATCCCAGGCGTCACTTCACGTATATGATATATGGTCGGGTCATCAAACTTCAACGGGTCCGGCCCGAAGACTTGGAACTGAGGAACTGTGGGCGCCGGCTCCGGTTGGTGAGAGTCTGAGCTCGCATCTGACCCAGGAGACCCTGGTGCAGTCGGCTCATTGCCACCGGTGGCCGGCGGAGGTGACGCCAGTGACGGAGGTGAGAGAGAAGATGTACTGCCAGACGCGATATTCTTCGACCGTTTTGATGATGGTGAACCTGCCTCGCGACTTCGCTTGCGGTCACCTGTCAGATGATGTTAGCAAATGAAAGAATGGAATACAGGAACCGTAGTCACAAGGAAATGTCAAGGAAATGAAATTTCCACATAGTTGGCGCACAAGCAGCAACTGGCAGATATGTTTGGACTCACCTTCAACTTTCAGCTCACTGCCATCCTGCTTAGTGAGCTCGTGAGCTCCAATAGCCAGCGGGCGTTCATCCTTGGAGACTCGCTCTTTGCGCTTCTTAAGCTTGCCGCCTTTCGAGGCACGGCTTCCATCCTCATCGTCCTCTGCCTCCCGTTTCATCTTTAATCGTTCCTCCGCCTCAAGTTGTTCTTGTTCTCTCTGATCCTCCAGCACTTCTTTCCGTCGCTGAGAAAGTTCGCGCATGCCGGCGTTGCATGCATCACCGCGGGTCTCCGCAAGTTGGCTCAGGGTCTTGAGATGATCTATGAGCGATTCTAATGATTTGGAATCCGGAATAGTGCCTCCGTTCCCTAGCTTCTCCAAGATCTCTGAGTACTGGGGGTTGGCGGGTACGGTCACTTTCGAGACATCACTGTCCAGGTAACCGGATACCGACGAGAGAGCCGTTGTTGCGCTAAGACCCGAACTCGGCGTCGTATTGCGACTGCGCGATGGCTTAGTCTCGCGGCCTTTTCCCTTGCCCTTGTTGGCTATTGGCATCGTGTGTAGGTGGGGAGTCTGCGACTGTAGGAAGAACCCGACAGGGTGGTGAGTCAACCTCTGGCTTAGCTGGGCTGGTAGAGTCGTTGCAGGATATCCCTGGATCGAGAAGATGTGTTATATACGAGAATCGTGTTGGGTTATGCCGTCGCGATCTGATAAACCATGTTGTCGCGCGCGAGGAGTAGCTGTGTTGGCGCGTCCGGGTCGGGCACTTCGACGAGTTATGAACGACACAGACACGGAGGCGCTGTCATCTCCCTCTCAGGGGCAGTAGATACCGAGTAGATCCTTCACAGCGAACACAGAGAACTAGAACCGCTTTGAGATAGCAGCAGGAGTGATCTGGGCTCTGGACGGCCTCTCGACATGTCGTCGGATGTCGATATGGCCCGTGCAGTCATTATATCACGTGATGCTACTATCTCCGCTTTGGGCGATCACGTTGATGGCGATCGCGACTCTCAATCAAGAGGATGTCTACGGGATTCTTCTTATTATTACAAGCAATCTGCGATGTTTTGAAGTAATTATTGCTGGCTACCTCCAGCGGCCAGGTGTCTTGAGCATGTCAGATATTTGCGAAAATACTTTGTCTTCCCTGACGCAATCTAATGCCCTCTTTGTCTCACTCAGTCCTGCGCAAGGAGCGCTCTGGCTGTAGGGCTGTTCTCCACTGAACGGTCCGAGGCCCGTTCTCGCATAGTCCAAGACTCGAGGAAGCTTCAACGGCACGTTCCAGACAATAGAAGATCGCATTCCATCATGTATGTATATATGCATTGGACTTTTATGATTATGAAGTCTCCCACAAGACGGGGCCATAGCCAGTCTTCTATGCTCGTTGACCGCCTGTTCCTCAAACCTGTTTCGAGCGCGCCCAGCAAGCAGTGTTCCACTGGACGACAGAACAAGAGATAAGCACGATGAACGGCTTGTCTTGTCGCAGCACTTCCGGCCTGTCAGACGCCTAGACGCCCCGCCAGCGACAGGTCGATCGCTGCGAGCTGCGTCCGCGGCGAGAGCCACGATAAGATGGCACTGCATTTATGATGGCAGCCATCGCCAGTGATCCAGTCCCTCTGGGGCTTTGGCATTGCCCTTCGTCCATCTCAGACACGATCTCCAGCTCATCCATGGTCGGTGGTTTGGTGGATCAGGCCAATCAGATCAGATTCCCCGCTACTTGCCTGTTTGGTCGATCTGTTGTTCCCGTCGCATTCTTGACCTCGTAGTTATGCTCGCCGGAATGGCAACATAGCTGGTCTATAATAACAGCGGCTGCCCCGAGTCTCTCATGTCTTCTTCAGCATGGTCCGTCACGTCTGAGGTGCCCCTACGTTTCTGTCTCTCTACGAGAGACCATTCCCTGGCAGCATGTGTATGTTTTCCCCGCCAAATAGTACTTGCACAGTTACATGTCCCAAAGCTACCTGCCCTTCGAGAAAACGATCTTCTGCAGAGAGCTCCAAATAACTAACTGCTTCTGACCCTTTGCCAGCTGCACAATCATTGACAGCGGCGGTCACTCTGTTCGAAAGTTCAAACACACCTCTTCAGAGAGCACCAATAGTAAATGTGAGACAACCATATCTGGTATCGCAGCCAGCCACTGATTGAGAATGCCGCATCCAGGAAAGCATATCCTTTCGTTTCGTTCTCGATGGCACCATCCAGACCCTGTCGACGAACAACTCCCCCGATCAGGACTCGATCAGTGGCTTACTGTTTGTTCCGTCTCTCGACCCTGAAGACCCCTGTAACAACGCCACTGCACCGTTCGTCCCCCGAAATGTCACACGGGAGACAGATCTGCCTGATCTTGGATACGACTTGATTGGTTTAGCTCCCTGGATCTCGATCGACTGCACAGAATCGTATCTAGCTTCAGCTAGAAACGCACCGGCCACTGCTCTTGTCTTCTATCGAGCCGGCAGTCTTACAACCGACAAGCCTCCTCCAATTAGCGATGCTGTCTGGGACATGAATGACGGGGGGGCTTGGAGAAAGAATAATCCTTACCCAGTATACGCAATTCCGGGTCCTGCAGGACACACCTTGATGAATGAGCTGGCGCAATATTCAGGGAATACCACGAGTCCGGAGAGCAGTAGCAATAACGACTTGTCTAATGTCCAGTCATCTACTGATTTTGCGCGTCTTTATGGTCTAATCAGTCTAGGTAATATCCCCACTAGCGGTTATTCACTTGGAGTATGCCACTGATACCCTGCAGAACAACCCAAAAGCTCCCTACCGAGTCTGTGGGTGTTCATACTCGTCATTCTAGGAGTTTTGGCCTTCGTCGTCATTTTGTCCATTGTAACCATTCGGATAATCCAGAGCAGACGCCGTGAAAGCCTTCGCCGTCGCATTGAAGCGGGTGAGGTCGACATCGAGTCTCTTGGTGTTAAGCGCATGAAGGTACCCCAGGAGATCTTGGACAAGATCCCCGTATACACATACCCTGCTCTTACTCCCCCACCCAAGGCTTTTCTGAGCGACGAGCGGACCTTGGCAAGTACACTGCATGAAAAAGATGATGATGCATCCGCGATAGCACCAGCTATGCGAAGATTCTCCGACCCTGACATGAGCTGTTCCACGTTGAAGGACTTCGATATATCAACCATCGAACTGGCAACGATCCGGGGATCGATTACAGATATCAAGACAGAGGCTCGTCTCACGTTCAGCCAGCCTACTTGTGCAATTTGCCTGGATGACTTCATCCCCGGGTCCTCAGTGGTCCGTGAGCTCCCTTGCGCCCACATATTCCACCCAGAGTGCATCGATGCTTTCCTGATTCGGAACAGCAGCCTCTGTCCCATGTGTAAGAAGAGTGTCCTTCCGCCGGACTTTTGCCCGACAAAAGTAACCAACCTCATGGTTCGCCGAGAACGGTTATTGAGAAGAGCACATCGACTTCATGAGAACGGCGGAAGACGGAATGCCCGTACTGCACGGAGCAACTCTATCTCGGGGATTTTCCTACATCCTCACTCCACTGGATCTTTTGTTTTCTTCGCCGGCAGCCAGCCCTCACTGGACGAACTCAGTCATTATACCCCAAGAGACAGGAGACCAACACGCTCTCCGCTTTCCAGGCAAAATACCGCCGTCGAGGCAAGTCAGCTTTCTTCAAGGAGGTCAAGCGTCGCATCAGATATAGATCCAGACCGGCTGGAAGCAATGCGAATGAGGGCCGTAGCCTTGCTCGGAAACCCTGTGCCCGAAGGAGAGAGAAGGTAATAAGAAAACAACCTGTGTGGATTAAAGAGTGCTTGGCTGTGTTTAGAATCCAGCCAGCTAATTGCGAGATCTCACAGGGCGCAAAACAATTAATCGAATGTGGGTTTCTAATTAACCTCGATAACCGGCCCTATACTTACAGGCAAAACGACCAACGGCGTGTCTGATCGAGCAGCATTGGGACTGGCGCAAGCTCGACAATCTTTTCTTGTCACGGAGTTGAGATACCCTATGTTAGAGTTATTTTGAGATAAAATATTAGCGATATCTTAATGCATAAGAAGTCAATTTTCGTCTATGTGACTTGGTCATCGTTCGGTAGATGTCTTGAACAGTGCTCCAAAAAGGGCAAGTTTCTGTTATTCTCATTTCACTGGCATCTTCCCATTCAAGTTGATGAATGATGGGTATCCGGAAGGTAGCAGTATAGGTATGGCCTCGTCTCTAGAGTAAACTGCAGGGTTCAAGGCTCCTGCATCGTCCTCCATCGAACACTGTCACATGGACAGGCGATTCGACAGCACATTATAGGTGTTTCCGCCTGAGAAAGCGGAGGGCCTTATAAAGAACACCAGATATGGGCGTATGGTTGATATAGAATGGTCTTGCACCCGTAGCCTGCGAGACCCATGATCAACAGACTAGGAATGAGCAATGCCCCAAGGCCCACTCTCTTTCAAAATAAGAAGACAACCAGTAAATCTCCTCACGAAGCGAACTTATCATGCTTCCCCCTGACCCTAACATCCAACACCTCCTCATGGAAGTTACCCTCTCTCCTCGCCCGCTTCAACCTCTTCACCTCGTGATCCTCTAGCCTTCTTCCAACAGCCTCCTCCAGCTCTCGACGACTGATCTTCTCCCGCGCCTTGCTTTCCTTGGACGCCTTCACTCTCGGCTTAAACCGCGCTTGCATCCTGACGCGAAAACTCGTCTCGAAACCGAGTGTCTTCGCATCTCCGCGAACTTCGATCTTCGATGATGATCCCTTTCTACTCAGGCCTTCTTCGTCCTCCTTGACGGATAGGAAAGTTTCAGAATCACCACCCACGGTCTGGAAGGAAAATAGGCCTGGTGTGTCGGGCGCGGGGAGGATACGGAATGACTCGAATGGTGAAATGGCTGCTGATGTAGCGCTGAGGATACCATATTTGTCGCAGCTAAGGTATCTGTAGACGTACCCAAGCGAATGATCAGCAAATGCACTTAAGCATCAGAACGACAATAGCTCACCTTCCATGGTGCCCCTTAAAACTCAACCCCTCGCTCCCTGCCACTCTGGTCGCGACCCAAACCTGCCTCACATCATGCGGCTCCGCCGTCGCAGGATCGCCCTCGATCAAATTCTCCAATTCAGACACAAACACCTTCCCATTCGCATCGCACGCCACGCACCCCGGTTTACTCGAGGGTACGACGATGATCACCGGCCCGGAAATGTCTGTTGGAGCGTCCGCAGACACCCAGCTTGTCTCTTCGGCGTTGTCATCATCAGTGGGCGCAGCACCGCCTGTGGTAGGCGTGAGGGCTGAAGATGACGACGGTTCTGATTTGATGCGTCGTTGAGCGGAATCGTGGTCGTCGCGATGCTTGCGCTTTTTGGGCTTGTCGCCCTTGAATGTGAGTGGTTTTACCATTTCGGATATGTGTTGTTGTATTCGCTTTTCTCCTTGCGTAGGGTTGAGCGAGAAATTGGAATTGGAACGTCGAGGGATTAATTGCTGTCGAGGATGAAGGTCATTGCAGCTGCTAAGTAGCTCATGCGATGATGTAGGATGGCTGTTCGAGGTTTGTAAATTACGGTAATTTATTCGGGCACTTGCCTTTTCATTGGTTGGGCGGGTGTGGTATAGCTACGAAGACCTCATCTGGTTGAAGATTTTAGTAATTCCGCTGAATTATTTACTTCACTGCTAAGATTTTATTTCTATTCAAACGTTTTTATCATTGAAGGCCTTGCTGTTCTACGATTAAGAAGATATGCGGAGTAAAATAGCAGTCTGTTGTGGTGCGCATTTTTAGGTGCAGGACATGTCTGTACTAACTACAAGTCATTCACCTATTTACTCTACGTCGATGATAGGAGGGCACGGATATTATAGAATAGATTAACCAGTTATAACTATGCATTGATAATGCGGATTATACGTCCCGAGTGGTCGTTCCGAAACACCGATACCGTATCGGAAAAAACCTTTTACTACACCGTGAAAATATTGGAACATCGTGGATAGGCAGGGTAAGACTCTCAGCTATTTCGATAAGAACAGGTAAATCAATTAAGGGTTAAGGATACGTGCCATTATATACTATCTAATATAATACAAGCTCTCACAAATTGATGGTATGAACTACTCTATTGAACGCAACGACTTACTCCAGCTTCAACCAACAGCTTGCAGTACTGTAAATGTATCCATACTATTGGGCGAGGAAAAGAGCTACCCTGCATGCCTGTAGTGCCCGCGAAGAATACATTCTTGAATCGAAACTCTGCGGTTTCCTTTTCAGAGTTAATATCAACGCGAACTTCCGCTATGTGCTCCATGTCACGAGGCTTGTCGAGGTCGTTTGTGTTCAACGAATTGGATATAGACCATATAAAGAGAATGTTTCGTCCTCTATGTTGAGGATTCTGCACGCAGTAAATTCTACTTACACATTTCATCCAGATAATTTTGGATCAACAAAGCTACAATGCCAGCCGCCATCAAAAATGTCGCCGTTGCCGGTGTAAGACATCATTTTGCTTGAAATCAAAAGGTGCTAACTAACAACTCAGGGTACGGGCACCTTAGGGACTCACGTCGTTAATGCTCTACTTGACAGTGGAGCATTTAATGTAACGGTTCTTACACGAAATAGTTCGGCCAAGGTCCATCCCAACATTTCAGTCAAGCAAGTTGATTATAGATCTGTCGAATCACTTATCGACGCGCTTCGAGGCCAGGACGCCGTGATAGACTCGACCTACAGCGAGACCGATGCAGCTTCCCCTTGCCATCTCATAGATGCATCTATTGCTGCCGGGGTATATCGCTATATTCCTCCAGAATTTGGCTCCGACCCACTCAACGAAAACGTACAGGCCCTTCCGTTCTTCCAGAGGAAAGCAACGGTAACGAGGCATCTGTTTGAGAAAGTTAAAGACACCAACCTTACGTGGACAGCAATTGCCAATGGGCCATTCTTCGATCCTCCGTTGAAAGATGGGACATTAGGCATCGATGTGCGCAAGAAAAAGGCGACAATATATGGAAACGAAAATTGCGTCTCATCATGGACAACTTTACAAGCTATTGGCAAGGCCACCGCTCAAGTTCTCCTCAAACCAGGAGATACTGAGAACAAGGTGGTATACATCTCGAACGCCAATCTGTCACAGAACGATATTCTCAAGCTCGCTATGGAAGAGCTTGGAGAGAACGATTGGGAGATTCGTTCGGAAGATATCCACAAGTCATACGAAGAGGCAAACAATAAGCTACGACAAGGTGAAATCGATTTGGGAGTCATATTCACTTTATTGAAATACTCAATGACCTCCCAAGTATATACTTATGTCTGGGAGAGCAATGACAACAATTTGCTTGGTGTGGAGCAGTTTACCGATGACAAGGTGAAAGCACTTATTGGCGAAATTGCCAACGGCAGTGATCAGGCTTACATTTAAGATAAAATGTGATCAATATCCTCAAATTAGGCCATTGCCGATAAAATAACATAATTAAGAACCGATGCTCGTAGGCAAGTATACAGAAATACAGGCTGGGGTTTAAAATACATGTTTCGGTATCTATCTTTCCGATACTCCGATACTCACTCCGATACATAGACACTGAAATCTTTTCCAACAGACCATCCAATTTGACTGCGTCTGATTGAGCTTCTCCGAGAACCTACAGGACAATTCCTACATGGGAATACCTTAGGATACAGAATCAAAAATAGTGAGATCAAGTTATATGACGTCACCAGACCGGACTCAAGAAGAGCGACAATTGAGAGGAACCATTCCTTCGAGAAACGACGACGAATCACTCAATATAAGCCTATGACTTTTGCTTCTAGGTCGCCGCGAACTCCATGGCAGAAGATGTGGCCCGCTCTAAGCCTGCTGTAGGTCGTTTTATGTGTACTGCCATCGTTATATGAGTGACAGCCAATCTAATGCACAGCTGTTAACTAGTGTGACCTTTGCCACTCTCGGAAGGTATGTAGACCCTCATCAAATATCAGATATGTCTTTTTTTTTTTTTTTTTTTTTTTTTTTTTTTTTTTTTTTTTTGCGTATGCCATATTAATGTAAGCTTTTGACTTTAGGTCAAGTGCGATCGGCAAGAGCCTTGTGTGAATTGTATACTTGCAAGAAAACGGTGCCTGCGGTCCAGACGACGTACTACCAGATCTCAAAGGTCAGTCTCTTTTCTTTAACGTGAACAAATCCAATCTGATTTGGACCAGAGAAAGGGGACGCGACATTGGCACTATCCTAACTGATCCAGAAAGTTCCCCCTGGCTTTCTAATCGCCAGAGACCTAGCGATCGTTCAGCTCCCAATTATTCAGGTCCGGATGCGGCCGAAGACCCAACAACTGGGAGGTCATTCTCATCCCCAGTTACGACTGATTCTCCACATCGTCAACACAGGAGGCATGCTCCTTTAGAGAACTCTGAAGGTAGACGCCGTGTTCGCTACGAACAGACGAAGTCCTCTGATACCTCTGTCCTACAAGCAACATCTGCCCGAGATGTAATAGAACAAGAGCTCGTCTGCAACAGAACTCTTCCAAATGTCCGGCTCACTATTCTTCAGGCAGCATTATCACTTGCCACAGAAGTCGCGTCATCTAACGTTGCAGTACAAGAGACCGCATATAGCTATGAGGTTGACGATTCACATGTTCCATGGCCACCGCCAGTTGAAGTCGTATATATTGCCCTTAGGAGTATTCACTACAAGTCGCACGACGTTTTGCACATTCTAACTCCTAATACAGATGAGTCGAACCTTGAAGAGTTTTATAGCTCTGACTTTCCGGATCATATTCCTGCAAGTGCACTTGAGCGCGTTGCACGAGCTCTTCTTGAACATACCGTGACCGGGCAGAAACTGCTGCAATACAACGTAATTCTGTACTATAAAGCGGTCTTGTGTATCTCCGATTGGGCTTCACACTCTCAACCTCGGTTTTTGCAGCAGCACTACATAAAATCTAGGAAACGATTCATTGAAGCTGCTTTTGCCGCGTTAAGCGGGATTAGCCTTCTGGAATCTCCTAGTTTATCTCTTCTACAGGCGCTCCTAAGTGGCGTAAGTAATGACCTATTGCATAATGAAGTTGAAAACACTATTTTCCCCGCACGTATCCACTGACCGAAAGATACAGGCGGCCCTGATGCAAATGATCGGAAATGTGCATAAGTGCTGGTATCTAACAGCATCTGCGTCGAACGTACTAGTTGCATTAGGTTACCACAAGTTACTGAAAACAGAACCGAAATCAAATCTCGACAAAGAGATACACGTATGTGTTGCCTGGTGTTATCAATTTGACAAGTCAATGTCCATGTTACTCCTACGGCCTCCATCATTGCCAAAACTCCAGGTCCCTGCCGCATCATTGATCGGGGACGAGTCATCTCATATGGGATCATGCGTTAAAATGATAATGGAGATAGCGGACTCGCAAGAAGCGGTCCTTCAATTATCCATTGAGCGGGACCATGGAAATGAGACCTCCCTCCTTCGTGGTATCAAGGATATATGTTCCAATATGGCAGACGTAGGTATGCGGATTGAGGATGTAAGTAGAGCCTCGAGAGTTCAGCTTAAGACGTACAGAGGAGCTGACATGAATTCTGAAAGCGCTTGCGTTCTTCCTCAGCTTCTGCGGCGAGGGATCATGCGTATTTACATTGGCTTATGTTGCAGTTTATGTGCTATTCCACTCTAACTAAAGCCATTCGGCTTAGCCCTAGTATAGTTCACGATCAGGTCCTCCGAGATGAGTGCATATGTAACGCAAGGGCAGCTCTTCAGTCTTGGAAGGAGCTCCAGAAATGTGTCATAGATGCACAAAATCCTGCTGGCATGTATCCATTCTACTTTGCTTGGTAAGTATATGCATTTCCGATGTCCGTCTGATATACACAAAATGTCATTGACATAGGTATTCGTTTTAGGTCAATTGCTTCATATCCTCTGAACGCCTTCTTTGTTGTCTTTTGCAATGTCGTGTGCATATCTTCCTTACAGGACTTCCAGCTCCTAGAGGATGTTTCCAATCAGCTTATGCATTTGGCTGGTCTGGCTGGTGTCGATCCATACTTTATTAGGTTCGAGAAAGTATTGGGAGGCTTTGTCAATCTTTGCAGGCCACTTTTCAGGAACAGATCAGCTAGCCAACAACCCCCATCGTTAGAATCCACCTCGATGAATTTCCCCACCGAAAATAACGCCCAAGGGGATAACAATGCTCAGGATCTTTCTGTACTCGAAAACTCTTTTAATTATCCAGATATCCCATTGTGGGATGACGAAATTATGCAGCAGCTTTTCGAAATACAACCATGTGCAGACTGGCTGAGCACGGATATTATTGGAAACGCTGAGGACTCAAGTTATCCGACATATTAGAGTCCCTATTGTCTGTATGATGATTGAGTTAATCATAATTGGGATTGATGCTTGTCACGTTCTGCTGATTCGGGTGAAAATGGGAATCCAGCAACGGAATGCCCGATATTGACCATCAATTATGATTATAAAGTCCTTTCATGTAACATACTACCCATACCTTCTATGCTACATGGAGTGCCATTACAACATAATTGGTTCTGAAAGAAGGGATCAGATACAAAATTGATCTACCTCAAGTGGAGAAATAGAAAAGGCTTTATCCGTTCCATCAAAGAAGTGTAACTCTCATCAGGCTGCCTTGTTAAAAAACAGCCGAAGATCATTCCTAACGTGAAATCCCACTCAACAATCGATGAGAGCCCCTTGTACTCACTTGGGTCTGTATCATCGTCGAATAAAGTTCCAATAATAAGATCGTTTTTTCTTTTCTCCTGAAACGCCCTTACAAGTGCACTGGGGATATAATCTGGACATGGACATCTGATTCTGAGCATCTGGGGGGTCATATGAGTAAATGGTTTTAATTGTGGAAAATGGGTCATCATGAGAGAATTGAGGTGGATATGCATTTTGAAGTGAACAAGAGCAAGCCTTATTGTTATATTAGAAGATCGACCCTCGCCTAAACGTGAGGGGGACATATTGGTTACATACCGTTGATATAAATCTCGGCTAATCGGGTCATCCGTTTCTGTATCGATTCTCTGCTGGTTGTATACACCGGCTCTTTGATAGAGCTCGAAAATATACCAGTTATTCATTAGGCACGATGGGAAATTCGCCGCTCCTCGGTATGTAGTAAGGACAACTATAATCAGAGCTGTCTGCAAGTCACAAATATATCGGGCTTTGGAGGCTTTGGGGGGCGGCGGTGCATTTGATATCTGGAACTAAGGACGCTCATCTCATAAGCAGACTTGTAGTAAAAGTGTAGATCAAATGAATATTTACCAGTTCCTTGTCCATCACTTTTAGTAGATTGTCATGGTAAAACTCTGCTTCTCCTCTTGCCTCGGCCCCTTTCATCCACAAACCTGCAGTTAATATCGCCATCATTAAACTAGGCGGCTTTGACGATTGTCCGAGGGCGTCTCGATGCAGAATAGGCCAATGCAGCTGGAATTTACTGAAATACAGTTCTTCCAGCTCTTGTTGATTGGTGGCCTCTAGCAATTCCATAGCAGCGCTTGCTGAAAGATCTAGATGCCGTGTTCTACTTTCAGAAGAACGTTCGGAGTCCTCCCCAACGGAAGTTCTGTCCGTTTGAGGGTCTACTGCCCTTGTCGGAGATTCGACATTCTTGTTATCCTTGGCCGTCCTGGCAGAATTTCCGGATAATGCGAGGCGGCCTTCGTCATGTAACCCTCTGTGACTTAGCGCTATATGACGTCTGAGAGTATCTCTATATCTACTTGTTATATGGTCTGGGTAGAACAAAGATCGGGTTGGGGTTTCGACTCACCTGCGATTGAACCGCGAAGAACAGGCTTTGCACGCGAATGGTCTTTGGTTGACGTGATCCCGTTGATGGCGCAAAAGATGCTCCATCCTCAAGTATGAGCGAGTGCAGCCGGGATGTTGGCATTCAAAGCGCGTTTCCATGATACTGGTCGACCAGCGAAGTGGGTCAATATGAATGGCTTTTGCAGTGTATGGCTCAGCAGTCTGGAATTGTCGATCGTTACAGACTCAAAAGAATTGTACAGCATCGATATTTGCAAGCAAAGCTGTTGATCGTAGTGGTCCTTGTGGGATTATAGATGTGAGGACTCAAGTTGATGTGGGATGCGGGATGTGGGATGTGGGATATGGATGTAGCTGACACAGCAATAATGCGGGATTTGACAAATACTTACGACAGTACTACCGCGGCTTCATTTGTTTTCGCAACGGAGGCAATGAACCTATACTGGATTCTGCTTTCTTTTGGGTTAGGTTGTTAGAATTCTTAATAATATGTCCAAACTAAATTTCCCAACCTTCTATTATTTAAACTCAGGCCCCAAGATGGAGGGAAATCGGGATTATCGCCAGTTCAATAAACTTCCAGCATTAGATAGCACGAATCCATTCCAATTAATCCAATATGACAACTGTCGCAGTAGCAGGTGGTACAGGCAGCATCGGCAGGGCCATTGTTGATGCTCTTGTAGCTCAAGATCAATTCAAAGTCGTCGTTCTAAGTCGTCATGTGAGTGTTGTCACCACCCTCGCTATCGTAGTACATTCTAACTTATACCACAGACAAATAAGGAACTCGAAGAGGACTTAGGCGCTCCTGTGCTTGCAGTGGACTATACAAGTGTTGAATCTCTAGCCTCACTCCTCGAACAGCACCAAATCAACACCGTCATCAGCGCTCTTAGCACTTTGACGTCTCCAGATGCCGAGCGAAACCTGATCCATGCAGCTGATATCTCGTCCTCCACGAAGAGATTCATACCCAGCGTGTTTGGCGTCAAGTACCGTCCTGAGTGAGTGGCTTTATAATCCAACTCCATTTTACTGGCAAGCTTTACTGACAGCCCAACATAGCCAATCCTGGTTTCTGGCCGCCAAGTCTAAGATAGCTGCCGTGGCCGAGCTCAAGAATACATCTCTGGAATGGACTATCATCTGTAATGGGATCTTCCTCGATTACTACGGAATGCCAAAAGTGAAGTCCTACCTGACTCCGGCGGCTATCGTCGTCGATATGGCGGCAGCAAAAGCTGCAATCCCGGGATCAGGAAATACCCCGGTCGTCTTCACATACAGTGGTGATGTGGCCAAATACACAGCAGCAGCTCTTACACTACCAAAGTGGGAGAAGGAGTCCTACATTATTGGAGATAAGCTCACTTGGAACGAGTTTGTGAAGCTCGCGGAGGAAGCGCGTGGTACGTAGTTCACCCTCTAACAAAACCCAGACGACAACATAAATCGACCGGAGCTGATTAAAAAGCCACATCTAGGAATTAAATTCGACGTCACTTACGATTCCATGGAACTCCTGCGCGCAGGAAAGATAACCGAACTACCTAGTCATCGGTTAACGTACGAGTATTTTGCCAAAGAAGCTCTTCAGGCAACCTTTGCGACATTTGGCATCTTATTTGAAGAAGGGCAGCTTGACTTCAACCCAAAGCAGACACTCAATGACTTTTTCCCCGATATCATCCCTGTCTCCGCAAAACAGATGTTGGAAATCGGCTGGAAATGATGGGGATTCATAATCAAGCGAGATAGGGCTTCGGTCAAAAACGAGTCGTATTTCATACTTAAGTCTTAGAGTTTAATATCTCGGCTACCCTCTAGGACACCAAAGTTATATCTATGACGGAAGTTTTACAGAAAAGAAGAATAGGGTACGCTTTCTCTCTTTTAGATTCCCATTGAAGAATACTATACACGCTATGAATAAATGGACTTAGTCATGACCAATAAGTCCGGGCTATATGGAAGTGTATTCGTCAGCAAAAACCAAAAAAGTCACATATAAAACACGAATAAGAGAAAATCATACCTGAGGAGCATTATCGGGATTCGTATCCGCACCCGCAAATCCTAGCGCGGCATTCCACTTATCGGCAACGGTCACATCCTTCGCATTCAACGCTTGGATCTGCGTCTTCGCTTGCTGGCAGGCAGTTTTAGCTGCATCATTAGCCTGGCAGACGTTGGTCAACTGGTCGCAGATGCGGTTCGTGATGATGTTTGGGTTCAAGGCCTCCTGCTGTCCCTTGTTGACCAAGGGGTCGATGGCCTGGAAGGTGAACTCTGTGTCTTTACGGCCGTTCAGGCCGGCTTCGAACTTCATAGTCGGGACACAGAGGCCGAAGTCGAGACCGGCAATGGTGGACTTCTGCACGGACGAGGATGAGGATGCAGCTGATGTAGCTACTGCTGCGGCGGCGGTAGTTGCTGATACAGTAACTGTTGAGAAAGTGGTGGGCGCAGGCGCTGCGGAACAAACAGCAGCAACAGCAGTGGTAGCACTGGTCGCAGCCTTAGCACTGGTCGCAGCCTGAGCATTATCAGTCGTACCATCGAGTGCTGTGCTTGTGAAATTTGAGAATCCATTGGCAATCATGATCTGAGCAACACTCAGACCATCCGCATTGAACGGTGTCTGAAGACTGCTGTTGGAATTGGCATTTTCCACGTCAGAGCCCACCACAGCCGGGTCTACTAGAGGAACGATACCTCTCAGAGCAGCTGTTGTGGGCAGTGTAGGATCAGAGCAGATAGATGGCACGCTGACTGTAAAAGGGTTGAAGTTCTGCTCAGCGGCGACAACACCCTTGGCTGCAGTGATGGCATCGTCTCCATCGCCCAGCTGGGCAATGATCTTGTCGGCAAGTTGCAGTTTGGCACAAGGATTCGCGGCTGCAAGAAGCACACCAGGGACAGCGCCGGCCAGTGTAGCTGCTTGGCCAGGTTGTCCTCCACTGGATGCTGTTAGAAAAAGCAAATATTTTAAACCGATATCGAAGAAAAATACTTACGAAGTGACCGCCTGGACTGCAGCGACGGGGATCTGTTCCTGGCCGAAACGGGCTTCAGCCAGGAGAGCAAGGGCAGAAACTAGAATGGCCTGAGAAAGCATTGTGAAGTGTGCCTCGAGTATTTCAGTCTAACAAGTATGAGAAAAGAGAGAAGGAAAGAACGCTCTGGACCAGCCGACAGAAAAGAACGCTATGAGGGTTCACAGAACCGCCTCAAAGGAAAAGAAGCAAAAGGAAAATCGACGCTGAAATTAACAGAGAAGTATTCCTGCAAGAAAAGAATGATTCTCTCATCTCGGAGTATCTCCCTCCTTCTTATACGAGTACTCAAGACCTCAGGCCCTTCAGCCATTGTATGACAAAAGCGGATATGATCCTCCTCAGAAGCAAGTAATACTTCATCTGATTTTAGAATAGAGCCCCAAGTAAGAACCGAAACAGGGACGTAGACGCCTCTTTTGGTTTCGTATCCTAGATAACTGACACAAAAAGGAAAAGTCAGGGTAGGAACTAAATCAGATATGGGATACCTGCATGGGCGGCTGTACGGGAGCGTGCTTGGTTGTCAGACCAGCACGGCGTTATTGTTCGCGATTCGATCCGAGATCATAGATCGTGCTAGGATGTCAAGACAGGAGCAACAACAATGCGCTTCTTGGCGTTTGACGTTTATGGTGCGGCTGCCACATGGTTAAAAACCGGATGCTTTGGTCTGAGCTCTGTCAGGTCGAGACGAGCTGGTCAAACATTGTGAAACACTTAGGTTCGCTAGACTAGGTAAGCAGAAAACACACTACCAGGCTATCGGGTCGACCCTGGTCAGACGCCGGGTCATTTCTAGAATGGTTAGGTAAGGCAATTATTATTTAATAGCTTACTTAAGGGAGTTATCTGAAAGCCAAATAAAGGTCGATTTATATCTGCAGATATCTCCAACTGGAAATGAAAGTGCTAGGTACAGCATCCGAGGTTATCGACCATTTGTCTCACCACCGG
Source organism: Paecilomyces sp. PK2413 (assembly GCA_023624055.1). Taxonomy (NCBI): domain Eukaryota; kingdom Fungi; phylum Ascomycota; class Eurotiomycetes; order Eurotiales; family Thermoascaceae; genus Paecilomyces; species Paecilomyces sp. PK2413. The sequence goes on along the minus strand of JAMADQ010000001.1, from coordinate 513,252 downwards.
CGAATTTACCCGGTCTCTCTATACTCCATTCTCCATTCTGGGGGTCATAATTCAGAATATATAGAAATTCTTCATTACCGTTGTACTCATGAACGAGTTCCAGATTTGGCTCATTGTAGTGTCCCATGAACTCGAGCTCAAGCTTCAACTCGGCACCTGGTTGTAGCGATTCTCGAACATGGATAATGAATGGCTCCGAACGGGCTATACGCCTGCTACCCTCGAGTCTGACGGACTGAAGAAATGTGACTGGAGTGCCATCGCTATCGACGCCCGTGACGGTGACCTTGTGTCTGTCCTCTTCCTGCATTTCTACCTTGACCATAAGACATCGCCGTAGGATGAATGGAGGGATTGGTAAGCCCAGTTTATCCATGACCCTGGTCATCAGGACGTCCGCTTCGGAAAATATGCGGAAATCCGACAGGCCGTCGATAGGTGTTTTCTGGAGATTGCATATAGCAAGCTGGGCTCCGTTTTTCTGGCCCACGATTTCAGGGATCCCGTTCGCGGGGCTTACGGTCAGCGAAGAACCAAGAACCAGACACAGGTCGGCCATTTCGGCATTTTGGCGGGCCAGCTCTAGGGCTTGTGCTGGCAGGTTCTCCCCAAAATTGATAATCGTATCGTGCAAGGCTCCTCCGCAGCGAGTACACTTGCGTCCTGTTCGGTGGTCGTGATCGCCCTTCTCATAGTTCGATACAGCACGAAAGTCTTCAGTTGTCAGTAAAATAGCCCAGATACAGAGTCTTAAGGTGTCTATTACCTCGAATGTATTCTTTACCGCATTCCACGCAGGACTCACGGTTGCTATTCCCGTGCAACTCGGATATCCTCTCCTTCAGTCGATCATTTAGAATTTCGTATGGCTACTTCATGCTAGGGATTTACCGTACAGGCAAGATTCCGCTTCGTCTATGAAGCCCATCGCAGTTCTGGCTGACGAGGTACTTCAAGAGTCCGCGGTTCTGTAGCTCTACCAGCGCCATATGTGATGGCGTGGGGATAGCCTGCAATGTATTTGCGGCTTTCGTACGGGGCCTCCCTTGGGCCCTTAGCGTCCAGTTGCCATCAGGACCGCGAAAATCAGGTATACCTGGTATCTTTCATTAGCTAGGCTCTTCAGTCGGGTTTATTTGAGTTTCTCACTCACCAGCAGAAGTTGAGATACCAGCACCGGTGAAGGCGATGAAGTGGTTGCTTTTCTGGATTTGCTTAACCAATGCCTCTGCTTTTCTATCGACTGCGGACAGTGGTTCGCGACGTTCTTTCGCGGCGACTTTGGGGGCGTTATCGGCCATCTCAGCTTCCTCGTATAAATGGTTCTCTACTGTTTCGAACTCGCAGAATCAAATGACAAAAATTAAATTTTGTAACCCTGATAATAATATACGTTCTGAAGATGCGCAAACAAAGCACGCGCTCCGCTCTAGGCTGCAGTCGAGTAGGTACACAATTCTGTAAACAAACAGATAAGATCTTAGTTCGTTAAGTAGTCAGTTTAAGGCCCCCCGTCGATATTATGTAAACAGTCCTTGACGCGGACAGATAAGCCAGAATTATCTCCCGCATCCTGCCAACTGGATCAATTATTTTGTCGTGGACATCGTTGTGCTCGACTCTCCATGGCTAGGAAGGCGACCGCTGCTTGGGTAACCTATCGTCGCTTGAGTTGGCAGTGTTTGGCAGATGAGACGAGTAGGTAATTTGAAATCCTCATTAGTGAAGGCTTATTTACTCATTAGAGAATGAGATAACCCGTAAAGAGCAATGCGGTTTGACTCCAGTTGCAGAATCTAATATTTTGGTAGCGGAGATGTCACTTTCATTCGTTTCCCGTTGTGATCTATTACCCCGGTTTTGTTCCAAGGTACGGAGGCGCGGTAGTTGGTTGATAAGTACATAGTCGACAGATGGACACAGCTTCCAATGTAGAACCGTGATCAACTAAGTAGTGGACCGATAAATCTGAATAGTACTTATGCACTTAACCAGACTATTCCTACCGGCAACAAGAAGAAACTGCTTTAGATAAATAATATTGCTTACTTACCTTGGGAGACAGCGATCGGCAGATGAAGTCACTGCAGAAGGCGCCATCTACATAAAGCTTCCGTCAAGGTCCTCGTTTCCCCACGCGGAGGTACTAATATATAAGTTGGGGGGCATCCCCGTGGTCTAGCTCCGCTAGTTCTACCAGGATAGAAACAATATTGAATACTAAATAAAAAGGTGAGCTGCCAACTCGACCCGTTCGTTCGAACAGTCAATGACATCGCTTTTTATTAGAAATAGCTCATTAACCCTCTAGGTGACTTTTCATAACCTGAACGGCTCTATTTCCCCCATCTAAGAGATCCCTCCAGTCTAGTCAAAGGTGATAGCAGCCTTGATGGCGCTCTTGTTTCTCAGCGACTCCAAACACTCCTTCCACTGCTCGATCTTGAACACCTTGTTCACAATGCCGTTGACCTTGACCTTGCCGGAGTCAAGATAATCAATGGCCGCAGGGAACTTGTACACCTCGGAGAAACTACCAAGGATGGTGATCTCGTCACCAACTGCAGACAGTCAACATTGTGTGCTATGATGAGGGGCTTATTCGAACTTACAGATCTTGCTCGGGGGCCAGGAGACGCGGTCCTTGTTGGCATAGACACCATAGACGACCAGCTTACCGCCGCGACGGCAGTAGTTGATGGAATCCTCCAAGATCTTAACGCTACCGGTGGCCTCCACGACGATATCGAAGCCATACGGGTTCTCGGCCTTCAGCTTCTCGAACTGGGCACTAGGATCCTTACGGGACAAAGCGACGTATTCATCACCAGCACCCAGGGACTTCGCCAGGTCCATCTTGAGACCCTCAGGGGCTGCGACCACGACATGGCAACCTCCACACTGGCGGAGCATCTGAGCAAGGATCTATACCCTATCAGCATGTGCGAGTTCCGAGCAACATGTCTATGTAACCTACCAGACCGGTGGGACCAGCGCCAAAGAGCAGGACGCTGGAGCCCATCTTGGGTGCGATCTTGTCGAGACCGTGAGCAGCGCAGGAGGCAGGCTCCAGCAGGGTGGCATCAACATCGGAAAGATTCTTGATCTTGAAGACACGGCCAGCTAATCACTTGTCAGGCGCAGCCAGTTAAATCGAGAAGCATATGGCTCCTTACCAGGATAGGCGCAGTACTCGGCGAAACCACCGTTCATAGTGACTCCGTGGGCCTCAAAGTGCTCGCACATCAGTTCGTCACCACGGCGGCAGTAGAAACACTCGCCACAAAGCTCCGAGTTGTCTGCAACGACGCGATCTCCGATCTGGAAGCCCTTCACCTTGGGGCCAGTGGCGGCCACAACACCAACGGTCTCATGTCCTAGGCGCGGGTTAGGACTTGTGTATCAACACATTCGTATGGGATCAACATAAAACATACCAGGAATGAGAGGGAACTATGAAGAATCAGTACTGCATCACGGTCAAAACTGGTAACGAGGTTTCCTACGTACCTTAGCGAGGAATTCGCCCTCGTGGATGTGGAGATCAGTGCCGCAAACACCGCAGGCCTTGACCTTGACCTATTCAACCGACCAATGCGCATCAATAATGCTGTCCTCCAAGGATTGATAGCCGAGCAACACGTACCAGGACATCATTGTCACGCAGCGTGGGGAGGGGAGCCTCGACGATGTCAAAGACCTCAGGCTTCTCGTATCTATGGTAAGGAGACTCTGGTGTCAGCTATGGCTACAAGGCGATCATACGACCGTTTGGACTTGATTCCGGCCGGGATAGTATCTTGGCAAGAAAGCATCGTGAATGGCAGGGAACGGTTCACGGCTTTGAGGGTTCAGGAGAATTTTCCAGAGATAGCTTGGACTGTGGAAGCCTTTTCCTCCCTCGTCGATGTTATCACAAACAAGTATCAAGGTCTCAAGGTGCAATGGATTGTACAGAACAATATCAATAGAAGAGAACCAGGGATCGTACTCACCTGAGAGCCTTCATGGTCTTGGGCAGGTTACCAGCATTGCCAGCCATGGTGTCAGATTAAATATTAGAAGATTATGGAATATCAAACTGCTATGGTTTCTTGTTGACAGAGCGTCAGTCTGGTTGTGCTGCTGTGGAAGTACGAAGGTGAGGAAAGGTGAAGAAGAAGGGCTGAGGACGACTGGTCACAGACAGAACTCACCGTCAAAGGGTATTCGAAGCGATGAGACGAGAAGATATAGCTTTGCCCAAGCCTACACTGCGTGGAAGAAGACAGAAAGCCAGCGAGCATCACCGTTGCTGAGGGGGGACAAAGTGGGGGAGCCAGAGACAGCCATGGATGAGGTCCGGCCCCGGATGAAGCCGTGCCTGGTCCATCTAGAGTGCTCTATGTCACTTCTAAGTATGGCAATACGCGACAACAGGATGCATGGGGAAATGCTGACAGCTGCTATTCACTACTTAATATTTCCTGTATCGACATACTTTTTCCCCTCACTCCCATCAATTCCCTTTTTGACTGGTATCCTGACCACCATGTCATCTCCCATCAGCAGGTCTCGATCGTTTTCCCCGGATCTGACACTTTATGCTCTAGCGCTTTCCACGCCCACTGGGACCGCCCTAGCGTACCCTAAAGTACTCTATTTCCCGGACTCATCAATTGGGTTGGTTGACGAGCGACAACACCAAACAAAGCCGATCATTTTCCCTTGTTGACAACACGTCTTGAATCCAGGCTCTTTGCTCGGCAGGTTCCGCAGTGCCCCTCAGTGTTCTATCTGCTCACAGACCACTTCTGATCAAGGTTCCTGATGGGGGCGGAAGCACAGTTTCACTCTTCACTGGGTCTGTCCCTGCCGTATACCAGTGAATTCATAATAATGGAATCTCCTACGCTGGCATTTTCCTTGAAAGTTCCAGCTGGAATGGTCGAAGTGATGCGGAGGATGTCTCGCGAACCCACCAAAGCGCAATTTATTCCCTGTCCCAGTTCAACGGATACTCTACTAACTGTATGGTACACTCCTACAGACAATACGATGGGCGCCTAAAATGTTTCCCAACGGAGCAAGCCACGTTGATCCTATTCCTTGTCCAGCCCCTCCTTGTCCATTGAACTAAATAACGGAAAGGCCTTACTTATCGCGTACATAGCCAACTCCCTACCACTTACATCTCCGATCCCGACTCAACGTTCAATTCCAAAGCCAATAACCTAGCGTACTAACCCAGGCAAGTGAACTCCGAGGACGCTAAAAAGAGAATCTAGCTCCCTTGACCCTTGAATGGGAAGACGCAAATTCATTCACCGCTCTATCAGCCATCATCCTTCAACAATCATGGACTACGCATCGCCCATGCCATCCTCACATCTAGACCCCGTACATGCATCCCAGAAAAAGCCTTTACTGCAGATAAGCTGCATGCAAACGCCCATGTGATGTATTAGTGGACCAGTGCAATAGTACAATGGTACGAAGTACTCTACGGGGTACTGAGCCTGTCCTTTAAATGAATCGACTAGACCTATTCTCTCACTGTGATATGCATACTCTCTGAGATGAAAATTGACAAAATAAAAGGTCCTATGACTGTACGGCTTCCGCAGTAAGGAGTCTACTGAACGCGGGTAATAACAAAATAGGGAACCTTTTTACTATTCCCCGTCCTTCTGGCCACCCTTATCGCAGCGAGAATATATAGAACACGGCATGAGTTCCAATCCACTCAGCCAAGTCGAGTATCAATTAGATAAGGTCTCATGGAGGGCATACTAGAAAAGAACGAACAGAGCTCGTGTATGGCTGTTCATTACTGGTGTCGCTAAACGTCGCTAACGATATTCGCTAGACTCCCAAATACACATCGGGGTATTCTATCCTAGTGCCCATACCTAGCCTTGCAATATCCTATATCCTGGCGCCCTAAAACAAACAACCCCAAACATGTAGATCATCATTTCAGTCCGAATCCTTCACTGTTTTCCACTGCGCTCCACAGTTTCACCGCTAGCTTCTGCTTCGTCGGATACCGATACAGGCCTAACATATTGAAACACGTCCGCGCCGTAGGATATCTCTGCACATCATCTCCCAGGCAGGAGATCCGTATCGTCAGGTTGGTAGCTCCCATCGCCGGGATGCGATCGCTGCCTGTGATGAATGAGAGCAGTCTTCTTTGCGCCTTTGCATCCGCATCCAGGAAGAGCTCCCAGAACCATCGCACCACAGGCTCGTTCTCAGGGCGCGGATTCGTCCAGTTGTCGTAGTTTGCGACCGCCCGGAGAGACGCCACGTCCAGAGGCTCGTCCGATCCTCTCACCAACAACTCAATCTCCTCCGGCCGGAACAGGGACAAGGCGTTGCCCGCGCACACAGTAAAGAACCCCCGCTTGAACGGCTCAAATTGCCTGGCAATCGCGGTATCGAGCATATAGTGAACATAGAGATCCACAAATTCTCGCCGGTTGGTGTTCGTAACAGGCTTCCGCTCGCCTCCAGGGCACAGCGGGATCTCGACGATCTCGCCGTAGCGGTCTACCTGAGCGACAAAATCATGGCAGAATGTCTCCTGCACATCACCATCATATTCCAAGAGACCTCGTAGACCTTTAGCCAAGGACGGCCGGTACTGCTCCAAGTCGTCTAGTGTACATCTATACGTTGAACGTGAAGTCGAGGTAGCAGGCCCATTTGATGGCGGTGCTGAAGCAAGGAGCTTCTTGAACGCAAAAGGCGGCAAAGCGATGTCAAGTATAGTGGAATTGTAAATAGCCAATCCCAGGAGCACACCGACCAGGAAGAACTGCTCCGAAGATTCGAAACAGTAGGGGTTGAAGTAGCAAAATTGTGACTCCTCGTCGTAAAGGAAAAGGCCTGAGGAAAGCTGTCAGACGATCGCCTGCGATATTGACCAGAGGGAAAGAACATACCATGATTGGGGTCAAAGACCTCTCGGACGAGGAGTAAGAACCACTCTTTGCGGAGACCTCCAGCGTCGACTCCTTCTTCCCCGAGAAACTCGATACGGAGGCCCTTCTTGACTTCTTCCGGGCCGCCACCTATCACTTCACTGACGCCGCGCAGACTGTCCTCGACGAGACAGTCTCTACGGACTTTGAGAACCAAATACTGGCTCACGGCTTTGCGACTGAGGATACTATCGAAGAAAGCTTCCCGCGCTTTTACTTCCATCTGTCGACGGGCGTCGTGTTCCAGTATGTGAATCTTGGCCCAAATACTGAGGAAGAAAGCATATTGGCAGAAGGAAAACTTCCCACTGCGAGATTCCCATGCTTCGAAATCAGCCACGAGATCTGAATAATCGAGGAGAGTATTATAAAAAGAACTAATAGGAATTTTCTGGCCACGACTCTGCGCATTGCTTCTGGCAATGAGACCAGCATTTGCTCGGCCATCAGCAAAGGCACCCTCTTGCCTTCGAGGAACATTGGAGTTATTGGCCGCAAACAGGAGCGACATCGTCCGGGCGGCAGCCTTGACCTGCCAATCCTCTCCGTAGAGTACAGGCTTCGGGCCATCGTCGTTCTTTTGTTTCTGCTGGTTCCTTCCGCTAAGAGCGGCATGCAGCTGAGCAGCTGTATTTCCAATGGGACCAGGCAGGTTCGGGATTAACCCATTGTCCTCTTTTGAAGATTCGCTCCTTTCCTTTCCATGCTGTCGCATGAGACGGTACGTTACAAAACCACCGACAAGGTCTACCGTTCTCTGGAACTGACCTTCAGAGAAACGGGAAAACCACGACACCAAGTACTGGTGACACTCATTGGGTAAATTTGATATTAACCCAACAATCCTCTTTATGATACCTGAATGATTGCCTGGTCCACTCGTCCTCGGTCGCCTCGGGGCTGCCGTTCCTCGAGAGCGATCATCTGGAGGATATGCGCTATTGCCCCTTGGCCTTGAGGACGGCGCTGGGGTAGCAGATGGCCTTCTGAACGAAGCAGATGAGTATAAAAGTGGGTTTGATAAAAGGATCAGTATGAACCTGATATCCTCTGGCGTCTTCAATGGCTGTCTTGGCCGTTTGAGGACACTCTCTGTTGCTTTCAAGAGAGTCCTCTGAGTATGCAACCGGGCCTCGGTGATCTCCCTTTCTATCACGTCTAGCTCCATTGTGTCCCATCTCTTACTTCCAGAGGATCTTCGATCAGCTGTTGTATCTCCTAGTGTCATCATTGACCACTTCTCATGCCAGGATTCCCCCGCACTTATCACGGCTCGATACCACTCTGCAAGCTCTGCCCAGTCGATTCGAGGCGTTCTCGGTGAAACACCGTGCCTGGATGGGTCTGGGGATCTGTCCCGCTTGGCATCATTTCCGTCGCCTCGCCGCACACGATGACCTAACCACCATGTAGAATTCTCCGCAACGTCTCCTAGAAGCAGTGTTTTGGCATCCGGTTCGAACATGGCGGGATCGAGTACGGAATTCGACGTCGGGTTCTGCTCAGTTTTCACCCGTTGTGCGGGGACCTCATGAGTGGTCTGAGAAGAAGAGCGCGCAGTGGAGAATGAGTTATTGAGGCATTCACAGCCTCTAAAGCATGATATAATATAGTCTTCGAGCGGCCGGAAGATCAATGGACGATTGTCTGATGGGCCTCTCGGTGAGGCCTCGTTCGCTGAGTGACCTGCTCCCCTCGGTGAACGATTCCTGCCTGGAACGGCAGGGATGTCGGAACTAGAACGGTTCTTTCTGCGCAGATGTCGTCTCTCAGCATCGGCAGCATATGGTGAAAGGTGTGATCGGCTCCCCTCGCCGTTGCGGACGTCTCCGTACCCCTTCGGCGGAGACAAATAATCCCCCGACGATTCCCATGTCTCCTTTGGAGACGTGGATAGCTGGGAGTCCGGCGCGATAAGCCACTGGTTACCCGGTACTTCTGCTCCAAGTTTACCGTTTGTCTGAGATTGAGGATAAGTATCATAACGCTGACCGTTAACACCCGTAGACGACAGCCGTGATTCAAGGATATCCAAACGTTTCTGAAGATAAGACGAGACGCATTGATCGACAATCCTCTTCGTCCGTTCCACGGATATAGGAATAGCTTCACATACGTTAGCCTGATGCTGAACCTATCCGCTTCGTATCATCATACCTTTTCTGTGGATGCCCTTGGCAGCCGGTGCCTCAGTCCGGCCCGAATGGCCATGATGTGGAGCATCGCCCGAGTCACGATGGGGCTCCAGATCATTGATCGTCAGACAGACTGTGCATCTGAAGACCTTGACCTCACGGGGCCACTTAACGGTAGAGTCACATGTCATGCATTTTCCCGTCGAGGCGTCCTCTGGCCGCTGTGACCCTTTGCGAGGACTACTCGACCTGGGATCCGGGGCATATGTGACGATATCGTCGTCGTCGTCGGAATCCAAGAAATCCTGCTTCGAGACGCCCTTGCTATTCTTCCTGTTACCTCCTCCAAACAACGAAGGAAACGGGTGACTGATAGAGCGAGAGTGTGAACGACGAGCGGACGGATGCGGAGTTTCGAAAGGGATCACGACGGGGACATCGTTATTGATAGGAATCGGCACGGTCCTCTCTGCCACTGGGATCGATGAGACGTTCACACGGGAAGCATTCGAGCTCGACGTCGACGGGCCCGGATGTAATCGAGACGACCAGGGCGGCATATGGACGCATTTACTTGGAGTAGACTTGAAGGACCCTCCAGAGTGATGCGCAGCTCAATTGCTGAAAGGTGCCAGAAATACCGTTGAATCCCCTTCCCTTCACCTCAGTCGTGGTATATAGAATCCGCAGAGTGCAGCTGTGTATAAGATCATGTAGAGAAGAAAGGGAGATAGGGAGCTCCAGAATCGCCTTTGTTGCTCCGCATACGTAAATAGAGGGATGTCTCAGTCGTCCCGCCTGCACCTGCCAAGGGGACTAAGAAACCGGACAATGTCGCCGAATAGCAAGAGCTAGCTGCTCGTATTTGGAGAATGCGAGAAGGAAGATGCTCCTTTCGACACAGGTACCTGCCCGTGCGCTCCCCAGCTATTCCCTAGGGACCAGAAAGTGTCACAATGCTGGGTCAAGTTAGCAGGTCGTTCGCAGGAACCAGAAGATCCGGGCCAAGGAAGCTGGCGGGACAAGTTCCAAGGGCGGTAACTTAAGTTAGTTATTAACTAACCAACTAACTTTCCCCTACTGAGGACTTACTGAGAATCGAGATACAGCCGGACGATCATGTACGGGCCACTCCCGAAGGGGATCACTGATCGCTTCAGGGAAATCGAGCTTGGACCCGCGTTTCCTGCTCGACCAGCTCAGGAATGGATGCCTCTGGCACTGTGGCACTGTGCTGCCTATTGTAGTCCATTAGTCCATTCTCTGCTGGATTCGATCAACCAAATCAACCCCTTCGAGTGCCTGGAGGAGTTACTTGACTATTTTTAGCCGTTATCGTTCCTCTAACTACCACTACTACTGACGTGAGCGTGAGTACGTGTACGCTCCGCTACTACTGCCCTACCAGCCTATCACTTTTCCTGTTCGGCCCAGTCGGTTCCAAAGCGGGGTTCGCTCTGCTCTACAAGTATGTACAAACCTATGGATCGAACTATGGTACCTGTACATCGCTACAAAGGTGATAGTGCATGAGGGCGGAAGGATCGACCTTGGTTGGGCAACACCCAATGCTTTTTTGAAACTCTAGCTCATTGAAAAGCGTCTGGTACTTCATGAGCAAAGAAATTGATACCATTCCTTGCTGAGATATCCGATCTTAAAAGATCCTGGCATAAAGCACACGCTGGAAAAGCTCAATGACATAGTCGTAGCAATTTTTATTATCCGGTCCAAGCACCACCACCATGAGAAACACATGCCATAGCCACCACCATCCTGGGCTAGGTGACTCCTCACGCTTAACGGTATCTCCAGTAGCTCTGGGTGTTGTGGCGCTTCCAGGTCTTCCGGCGACCAGAGGTGGTCTTGGTGTAGCCGTGGCCCTTGTTGATACCACGGGACTTCTTGCCAGTGGCAGTGAGACCACGAGACTCGCGGTGCTGTTAAAAAATCATACGTCAGTCCTGCAATCGCTGATATAGACACCATTCTTTGATCCCAACTAACCTTGTGGACAGGCTTGACGATCCAGTTGATGCGGGGGTCGCGGCGGATAGCCTTGTGCTGGGGGTCAACGAGGATGACCTCGTAGTACTTGTAGGTAGAGTCCTGGTTGATCCAGTAGGAGTTCAGGACACGGAGGTTAGCAGCGTGACGGCCGACACGCTCCTCAGCAGTGGACTTCAGGGAGCGCTGGTACTTCAGCTGGTTAACACCCTGGTTGGTGGGCTTGCCTAAAATTTTCGATCGTGTGAGCAGTCGTCCAGAAGAAATTCTCCATCACCCCATTTCTCGAGTCTTGGAATCGCATACCGTAAGTGGCACCCTTGGGGACAGGGCGCTTGCGGCCACCACGACGGACACGGACACGGTAGATCACGTAGCCCTGCTTGGCCTTGTAACCAAGACGGCGAGCCTTGTCGGGGCGCGAAGGACGGGAAGCGCGGTGGATAACATTGAGTTGACGGAGCTATATTAATGCACTCTCAGCAAAGTTCAACGAGTGTATAGCAAGACACAGCATCCAAAAAAAGTCTGCTTCGGATTGTGTGCCACATCCACCCGCCGGCAGGTAAAGTCGAGCCCGCCCAGCAACACCACAATGAGGTATCCTATGGCAAAGCAAACGAGTTTTCCGGCGAGTAATGCATATCAATCGGAATTTGCGAGGGGTCTCACCTCCCAGCATCGGACGCGCAGCAGGAAGCGGATCACGTCGGACTGCTTCTTCTTCTGGAGCTCTTCCACGTACTTGAGGGCACCCATCTGGAATCGATTATCAGCTCTGTGTCCTCGTTGCCAATTGTCCCTCGATCACACTGAAGGTATCCGACTCGAATCGTAGGACAGGATCGAAATAACGTACCTTGTCGGCGTGGGCTTGTTGTCGGCTGTCGTCGTTGTCGCTGCTGAAAACTGAAAGTTGCGAGGCTTCTTTGTCGAAGTCGTTGTGTGTGGGACGCTAAAAATTAGGCGAGCTGCACACAACCCGCGCTCTCCGCCAATCGCAGCCCTGACCACCCGCCTCGGCAGCTCTCCCGCTGAGGATTGCCTACAAAGTATAGTTATCTACCACAACCAAATACACCACGAGAGGAGAAGCAACACCACTATCAAAAAGAATACAATCACAGCAATCTCGAAATCATAATTAATTCTAGTATAAATACACTATTATATCTATTACATCAATTGATATGATCCACTGCATATTCTCTAGACATCCTCGTTTGGCAGGACCTTGACAAGAGCCTTCATTGCTTTCTGAGCCCGAGTAGCAGCTTTTCCCCATCCATAAACTTCTTTCTTTTCCCCATCAGCCTTTTCTAATTCTTCACGCCCCATCTTCAGCATAGCCTGAAGGTGCGCATCATCTTCGAACTTTGTGCATTTGGCCCCTACCCCGCCTTCAACAAATGCAGAACTCTTCTCCCGACGTCTCTTCTTTCCTTTCTCACTAGAAGCCAAGCTCTTCTCTATCTGCGCTTCAGAGGCCCGCCTGCCCATGGCAATGATCCGACGTACTTCCTCGTAGTCCTTTTCTATCACAGGCCGTGGGTCCTCAGGAAGCTTCAAGTTGTTTGCGTACTGAATAACTCGATCGTACTCATCCACCAACGCCTTGGACTGCTCAACAAGACTCCGCGATAGAGCATACAGCGGATGGTGCTCAGAAGTCGGATCTCCAGACAGTATATCCGTAGACATCGAAGTCTCCACGCCGGTCGGCGCGAGAGCAGGAGCCATGAGTTCAGCAAACAGAGACTTGAACTCCTCATCCTCAGCTTCGCTATTGATGTCCATAACGTTAGTACACGCAAGATGCAAAGACGGAAGCAAAGAATGAAGACATACAACTGCTTCTTATATTCATCTATCAGCCCCAGGAGTCTTTTCTCCTCTTTCTTCACGTTACGCTCGAATATGCCCCAGAAGTCGTCTTTGCTCTCTGCGGATTCGAGTATGTTCTGTAGTGAAGCGATCATTTCTCTGTACGGTCTTGAATTAGTTCTCATAGTACTCTCCCTCTCCTGTTGGCCAGGTGTGGGAAGAAAGATGATATGTTCTCTGGTTGATTGTAGTACCTTGCTTCTTCAGGTTGGCCAAAAGTAGCCCAGTCTGAAGGATCAGACGAAAGGGACCAGCTGTCGGCATCGCTGAGACTATCAGATAGGTCATCACGAGATTGCACCTCTTTCTTCTGTTTCTTTTGGATTGTTTTTGTTTTTGCTAAACCGCAATAGTGTCAGAGGTGAGCCTGATAGTCTCGAATTGCAAACTCACTTTGCTTAGTACGCTTTTGAGCTGAGGGAGCCATGGTGCTAATTTATTACAAACACACTGAGACGAGATGCTTAACCTGTGATCGGTTGGGTCTTAAGTGATGGTTTATTGCTTTGTGACGGACCCTCTGGACGCAGTCAGAGATCAGGTGACAATGCCAGGAAAGTCGAACGCCCATCACTTGATTCTTGAGAAGACTAGAAACATTTGACGTTTATTGGAAAGACTAGTCTAAATTTGCTATAACGATCTTTGGAGAATTAGGAGTACCGTTTCGTGTCTATAGAAATCCCTCGTCGAAGCCAGCCCTGCTTTCCTGGCCCACGCCAACGCTGAACAAGACATGAAGCTCAAGCTATCCAGAGCAGTTGCTAAGCAGAATCACAGAAGAAACAATTTCGAGGGCCTCCACGCAAATCAAACAATGGCAAACAGATAAATACAAGAAAAACATAACCAGCCCTCAGCAGGGCGTGCCATCTATGTCTAGCTCGTTTCTAGCGGAAGAGTTCGACCAAACCCGATTGTAGCTAAATGCAGAGTCACAAAACCTCCCATTTTGACATCGGAAGACAGGTCTCTACTCTCCACCTTTCATTCTTTTTGTCGTGATTGTACTTCCATCAAACAAATTCCCCGCGTCCCAAAGGAAAAAGCTAAGGAGAAACTATCCTGATCTCGTGTATTTTAGATCATCCCACAATATCAGCCCCGACGGTAAATAGCCAGGATATAAACGAAAATCGATCGACATAAAACGCATAAACGGAGTAGAGAATGTGAGAATTGAAAATGTCTGGTTTGGAGATGTAACAGTAACGACGGAAAACAATAAACGAGATGACCCGTTGACTTGCGGGTTGTGATAAGTCTATGGAGGTATCAAAGGAAAAGACAGGGTGTAGATCCACTAGATCTACAAGTGACTCTTGAGATATCTATTTTAGTTTTGTGGCAAAGGAAAAAAATAAAAATAAAAAATAAAAAAAGAATATCGAAGCACTGCATGAGAGGAGTGTGACCGGGAGTGCCCTGGCGTAGCTTCTTTTTCTCAATGGACTCGGAAGCTCGTATCAATGGCGACCACTCAGTCTGTGCGCAGCATATAGGATGGATCCAGAGTTGCCATCTTTAAGACCCAAGCGACAACCCCTGGAATCTATTCACCCACTCGCTTTGAGCATGAGCACGTTGCGCGGCGTTTGGAGCAACGTTGTTCGCAGAGGTATAGTCCATCAGCCCCGCGGCACCGAAAGCATTCGGTAGGTACGACGACGCAAAAGGATCGTTTGAAGGCTGCGCAACAGGGTCAAATCCCGCTTCGGGCTGCCGGGGGCTTTGACCAAATGGCGGATAAGTATCGACATAAGGGTTGCGTGGACCACCCATGGGGCTGGTAATAGCATCTCTGTTAGAATCCAGTGGATCTCTGATATTGCCAGATTGAGCCTGGGTAAGAGTATATGACCTGTGGTCATGATGGTGACGACGATCATGGGGGCCGTCTTGACCGTAGCTGAGCGCATTCCCCATCCCGGCAGGAGACTGCAAGCCAGCAGTAGGGGGAGTCACGAAGGAAGCAGGGTTAATAGCGGACATCCAAATTCTTGTCTTGTAGATTTTGAACAGATCGGTAACCAGGGAGTTGAAATTGATGTAAGAATCCGCGAAATAGTAGAACGTGAGTTTCTTCCAGTCCCTAGAAACTGGATTTAGCAGCTTTCTTGTAAAGAGGAAATGGGTTTGCTCACATCTGAAATTCAGCGTCCAGAATCTCCATATTAAGCCTGTGCTCAGCGACCTTCTGCTGACAGACACGTTTAGCTTTCGCTTCATTACCTTCCTTGTCACGCAAGGTAAGAATCTCGTGATTCTGTGCGAGCCTCTTGATTAACTTGGGTTTTATCTCGGTGACTTGAGATTCTTGCGCGCCATGAGATCCTGGGGGTCCCATGCCTCCGATGGCGCTCCTGTTGCCCACTCCTTGCAGTGCACCGTTCGGGTTGACAACATTCGCAGCCCCATCTTGGGCCCGTCTCGAAAACATCATTAACCACTTATAGTGCTCTTCGGCATACTGCTCCTTAAGCTCGCGAGCTTTCTGCAACGATACGTTGGCGTGCTGGATAGTTCCGAGATCAGTGCCACGATCTGCTTCAACAATCACAAGGTCGCCAGGCTTGACTTGCAGACCAGTGTCTTCTTGGATGTAGAAGACATCGGCACGGTGGCATTTGAATGTGACGATGAAAAGCAGCTGGTTCTGATGTGGATGAGCTAGATTCGAGTGCTGACGGCCATACGCGGTAGGCATATTGTACGCCTGGTGGAGTGACGAGGGTATCTGGGCGGCGGGAAGGGTCTCGGCTCGAAGCGCTTGTTCTCGACCAGAGAAATAGGATGCTGCAAAATTTCGGGCTTGTAAATGCTCCAGTTCTAATTCACGCTCTTCAAGATGATGGGTCATACGAAAATGCTGGTACTCACGATTCTCTCCTGGGTTAGATGAAAGGGGTCCTTCCGTGTAATTCACATATCCATCGTCTCGGTCGCCCAGGCCAGACCGAGGGTTAATACCGGAAATGCTGGTATGTTGCTCGCCTGCTGAACCGATCGAGCCATGTCTCGTGGGTATATCTGCGAATGAATGGCGTCGACTCTGGGGAAGGTCCGCCATGCTGCCGAAACCGAGAGAGGTCTGCCAATGGGCCCTTTTGACGTTCTCCAGTGTTCTATTTTCCAGAGAAGTGAAAGTAGGGAGCTGCTTTTCCAGGTTAGCAGAATGCTCAGAGAATCGTCTCCTCGTATTGCTCCGGGTATTATTATAACCCGGGATGTTGCCGAGTTCATCTAGGTCCTCCACGGCGAGATCAGATTCTTCCGGAACACTGCCGCGTATACGATGCAAATTATGGGCACCACTGGCCATGGAAAATCCACTGTTAGCAGATGCATTAGACATCGCGCGTTCTCTGAACCGTGATCCGTCGAGCTGGCCTGCTGCTTGTCGGAGGAGTGCGTTCTCTCTTGCGAGTTGTTCAATCGTACGGGCATGATTGGTGTTGTAGTTATAACCACTCTCCGACCCATTTGCGCTATCGCCATCATCGTCATCCTCACGGACGCGGCCTAACATTGCGGGATCATGCCCCAACTCCCCAAGCAGACTAGGGCGCGATGACCGATGCTGTAGCGCGGAGAATTGGCTAGCATTTCGACCGCGGCCTGCAGAGAAGGAGGCAGCGGGCCTCGCTGCTAGACCAATGGATTCTGGATCCAGCTGGCCAACAGAGTAAGACTGAGAGCGATATGTCTTCGGTGTCGGATGAAGAGGGATAGTGAACGGTATGGCGGATTCACCCGAGATGGTGCGGGTGATCGGGCTGAGCAGCTCATCCGCAACGCTGCCACTCGTGTTGGGAGGGATTGACATGGTCGGGGATGGGACTATCTCCGCCAGCCGAGGTGGCGGTTCCTTGCGTGACTCCGTGTTCCAAATCCCAGTGCCCCATGGGAAAGTGCTGCCACCAGCATGGCCCCAAGTACTCGAAGCCGCCAAGCTGGGACTTGTGGTCGGAGCCCATGTTTGATCGGTAGCAGTAGTTGCAGGGTTCGAGGCCGCGGAAGACAAACTTCCAGTAGGCAATGAACCTTTCCTTGGAAGACCGGAGGGTACTTCATTCAACCACGAGGTGCGTCGCACCGGCTTTGACATGGAAGCAGAGATAGCTTGAGAAGACAGGTGCTCGCTCTCATCTTCAGAGGACGCGAGAGCATCTGAGTCGGGCGTAGAGCGACGAACTCCGGGATTGCTCTTCTCGAGTCGGAGTGACGCATTGCTAGGCGCACTTGTTACCGCAGGCCTCGAGGGCTGCGATGGAATACTAGACGGTGCTGCCATGACGCCTTGAATAGGTGAAGATGGCGTTCGACTCTTTCAGATGTGTGTTGATAGCCTAAGAGTTACATGGAATTCCCAAAGAGGAACAGGACATCTGACAGCGAAGTGAATAGGCTGTTGAGAAACAGTAATTCTAGTCACAGACTCCGCCGAAATTGGACACCGCAACTGCACGAACTAAGTCAGCATGGTTATTGATATCATCGCATTACCCGGGATGAGAGGATGCATAGAATGAAATTAAGAGGAGGGCATTGGCTTTCGGAGTAGCAGGTGACACAATGTAACACGGCTCGCGCAACCTTCGGAGCTTGACGAGCATGCAGGCTCACCTACCTTTAATATAGTATCACTTTATGATTAATAAGTAATGTCACAGGGGTGTTATCTATGTTTTGGCCGTTGTTTTTTTGAGCGAGGAGTCCAGCCTAGGGATCCGATTTAGAGTCAGTTCAGTCGGAACATATAGGTCCGTCGGTTAATCATCAGAAGGCACAACATGCATCCCATATCGAAGTGGCCATGGGGATTAGAAACGGAAGACAAACATAGCAGTAAGGAACTGATACAGAGTATGATGATACAATGAAAGTAAGGAGATGAGTGAATAGAGGTCTAAGTGAAGAAGCAAGAGGTGAGGTGTGCTGGGAGTGCATCTGGAATATGCAATCTCCAGGCCATGCCATATAGATGGATGAGCTCTCCAGGTGTAGTAGTCAGCTATCCTGCATGGCCAAGCCATGTGTGGCAAATGCAAGTCGCCTCCTCCGCTATCCCAGGCCCACGGGGATCATGCCACAAAAGAAAGAAGAGGGGCAATCCCAGGGAAAGCCTGGACACGGTGGTTGCCTTGGCGTTCAGGACGGTGATCTGCCGTCTAGAACGCCTGCGTCATCTGATATGACTGCAGCATGTTCTTTCTTACTGCAGTCTGGTGGAACGATTTGGAAGAGAATAGCAGGAGAGGTACATAACGAAGCGCGAGAATCCAAACTGAATAAAATATGAAGCTTACCTATTGTAGTAATTATCAGAAAACTCTTAATGCAGCAGAAAACTTTGTGAGCGATGCGACGGTCGTCTTATCGTGATCTGTTAATTCAACGGGCGAGGCGTTAGAAGCGGGACCTGGAGCCGAAGTGCAAGCTCAAAACTAACTTGAAACCAGTACGTTCTAACCAATGAGTTCCCCTTACAATCCTTATATTCTTGCGTAGAGATAGGGGAGGTCGAGAACCAGAAGCAGCAACCAGGCTCTCTGGTCGTATGAAGCTGTAGAGGGAGCGCGCAGTGTCGAACTGAAGTCTGTCCGAATTGCGGGATGGCTCTGGAGGTCGACGTTCTTTTGCGATATTATTCCACGTCGCAACTGAATGTCGATCTATGTAATCTTTGAGCGAGCTTCGTCTGCGAGCAAGTCGCTAGTCGTGAATCCGTCTCGTGTGTATGGATGGTCTGTCAAAAGGAACGGTATGCTGCACCAGGATGGTTGCGTGACCTCGGAATTAGGTTCCAAGCACCGACGGGCAGATGCAGGCACGCTTTAGAAGCAGCGCATGGTCGAGAAATCACTGCGCCAAATCAAGACAGTGTCAGTTTGATCCAGGCGATCTTGGAATCGATGGTGCAGGAAGTGAAGTGGTTGCGATCGTTGGGTTGAGCAACGGCGACGATGCCGTAAGCTCACAACGGGGCGCCCCAAAGCGGGAACCTATATAAAGATGCGGAGGCGTTGGGCAGGCGTCGAGGGAGATAGATAGGTATACCAACCTGACAGATTGACACGGAGCGTCGACAATGTATTTTCTGGACACGGGGTTGGAGGTTGTAGCAATGATGAAGGAGACGAGGAAGCAAAAAGAGCCACGGGTTCGGGGCTGGAATAAGTGGCGCCAGGCGAGTTCGACCTGGAGATGAAGCAGTTAAGTTAGGACGCTTCTAGTGGCAGCGAGGACGACAAGGAGCACCGTGCCCTCTGCGGCCAGGGCTTATGACAGCGAGCCAGACGACGGCGATGGAGACGGAAGATCCTCTTCTGGGGACAGCGACTGGGCCGGTCGGGGCTCGGACTGGCCTGATGCTGCTGCGGTCGCCAGAGATTCTACTATTCACTGAACGAGCAAGAAGAGGGGGGAGGCGTTTTCTCCAGGGATCCAGTGAGCCCTTACCGAAGCTGGCTCGAAATGCGGAGAGGATGATGCTTCCCATCGCGGCCGAGTCTTGCATCCACCAACCGTCGACGGCGATGTTGGCGATGGCCGTGACGCTAAGTCGACCATCGCACCACACCAGAGCTTGTGCTCTTTTGCGGGGGTGGTCCCGATGGGCGCTGCTGCATACGATTGATTTGATTCTTGATCTCATTTACTAATTTTACTCCTTCCCTACTCTTGCTAGTGGTCTTTGCTCCTACTGCTTCACTATGGTACAGCCTGCAGCTCTCGACTCACTCAGTCACTATCGCTCTCGACCAGGCCAGGAATCCAAACATGCATCCGGGACAAGCCCTGGCTCTGCACGTCATATCGTTCCATTCACTTCCCGTGTCGACGGAGCCATCAGATTCCATTAGAACGGACATGGAAATCTGGCATGAACACTCAGTGGGGTATGTGCCAACGTTCCTGATTACCCATGAGAGAACAGAGGGAGTGACTGGCATTGTTACGGGCCCAGAATATACACATCCTTGGGTCAGGTCCCATCATGGCATGTGCTTTCTTTCTTTTTGCTCATGTAATGGTTAACTTAACAGCTCGCCCTTTTACTCAACACAGAGACTGCGATCAAACAGAAGACCAAGCTGGCATAGCCTAGCAGATATAAGTAAGCAGGCAGCGTCATGGAACACCATGTGGAGTGTTGCCTCGCCCGGCCCTTTAGAGTAACAATCGTTCAAAGCGCAAGGGGCGAGCTTCGAAAATCCGGGTAGGATCATCCGTCTTGCGGGGAGAGCTTCAAGAGGGGCCTTTCACGAGTCGCGACCCCTCTTTCTTCACACTCCCAATGTCCCGTCCTTCCCAATCGCGACTGGATGGATCGACATTCAAAGCTGGCTGCATCGCCCGGTTCTCTCAGCAAGCTGCACGAGCTCATGCTAGACTAGACTCCGGAGCTTCAACGTCCGCTCCGTCAGATCCGGGGCAACTTCCACGGTTCAGATCGCAGCATCACCACCGCACGCGGCGAACGGGTCGTTCATCAGTCGAGCCAAGAGGCCACAAATCCAGGCGGAAAGCTGCGGTCCGCCCTCAACGCATGCAGACGGACAACAGCGGCCTTGTGACCCCTGGACAGCATCAGAATCAACACGGAGACCGACGATTGAGATCGTGAGACGGTCCAGTTCGCATCCAGAGACCACTGGACCCCGCCCGCCACACGGACTGTACTCGACAGCAGCTCGAAGCACGAGCTGATCCGGACACTAATACTACTCACGAACGTACCACGAGTAGACCGGTTTGACACGGTCAGACGGTGATTGCTTGGCTACTCGACTGTCTTTGGAAAAATCATGGAGATGACAGTAAACGGTTTCAAGCCACCAAGGCTTTATTCATGAGCCTACCGTAGATCTAAGATCACAACAACACTGACACCGAATTGTCTCGGCCCTTTCTTTTGGCTGGTTCAACTGTGACCGATTTCGAATGCGGAAGCAATTGTGATCGCCACTGGCATTGTCATTCTCGCGCGCATCAATCCAGAATTCACATGGTCAGAGATCACCATCGCGATACTGCGAATCCAGTTCTAACACCAGCATTGCGCGTAGCTTACTTCCTTCTTTCCTCTACAGCAGCGAGAGGGCGAGTGATTTCTGTGGCGTTAATGATCGAGAGCAGTGCTGATTGGTCATTCCCAATCCTAAAGCGCTCAAAGCTAGTATAAACACTCGCAGCAGACGAGTTGTGACCTTGGTTTCTTTGTGCCCTGGATCAACTGATGTTGCCAGTTCAGAAGATCGCTGTGGAGTACGGAATAGTACTCTTTCCAAGGGCATCGACGCTCAGCGCACCATACATACTTGCTCCAGCCTCAAGGTCCAAACAGCTTACTTCCTGTTGCTCAGAAATGTAGGCACTCTCCTTGTAAGTGTCACGACCAAAATACTACATAATTTCTGTACAACAGTCCTCCGCTTCGATCCTCTGCCTATCTAACTCGTAATTATAACTAGCTATGGGCCCAACAGCATGCACTGCCCGTCCGTGATGGCTCAACTGGCGCCATCTCACCCACACCACACGTAAAAAAGGCCTAAATTGACTTTCGGAATCCCGGCAAGCATGCGTACTCCAAACACGAGGCGATAGCGCCTTAGTCTTGTTCCAGTAAATCACCTTGGCCCGCGAGGTCGATCATGCATTACCCCAGATTTCTGAACCACAAGCGGTGGATCCTGCCCAAAAAAGCAAAAACACGTACTTAGTGGCTAAGCAGCGCTTGACAAAAGACACTCGATCGCTGCTGTTCGTCCTATTCGAAGTAAGCGAACCTTCTAAACCCCTCATCTCGTGACCATGTGAGTTCGATGGTCATTCAGCCCCGAGACTGGACCAGTGTCTACACGAGTGACTTTTTACCTTGATAGGCAAGGGAATCATCACCGTCTAATGCGTTTCGGGGTTCGTGCATTATCTGCTCATCTATATTTGGTCTAAGTCCTAGTCATTAAGCTTATTCTGGTTCAAAACATAGCCGAAATGGGAACACGAGTCTGCAGAGAAAATATCCTCCAGGTATTCAACATCGACCATTCGGTCAAAAAGAAAGTCATGCATGTTATACAAAAGCGGATAATAGGAATCAATCTGGTATATCACGTGGAGCATGAATAAAAGGCCTTGTTTAGGCCTTCATGTGATCATATATGAAGATATGGACAACTCGTCCTCTATGCCTCGAAAGTATCCAAGCTTCCCTTTCCGATCGTTCCAGCGGTCGCCTGGTCGCCCTTCTGCTGTCGCAGCTTCTCTTCGAATTTGGCGAATTCATGCATGGAGATCTCTTCTTCAGGGTCCATGACTTGCTCCACTCCCCTAACCTCTTCGATCTGTTCATAGTCAGCACAAATCACCGTTTTTCGATGCCATCACCGAAAGTCATGGTCGGACTCACATAGTGCATCAGCATCGACTCGATGCCGTTCTTCAACGTAACAGTGCTAGAATCGCAAGTTCGACAAGCACCGCGCAACTTCAGCAGCACCAATCCATCGTGGAAACCACGGAACTCGATGTCACCTCCGTCTTCCTGGATGGCAGGTCGGATTCTAGTCTCAAGGAGCTCCTTGATCATGCCAACCACCTCGTCATCGTCCTCATTGTAGGCTAGAGAATCTTCCTCTCCACCCTCCTGCGCATGCTCCGCGGTCCTCTCTGCCGTGTTCACGATGTTCTCACCGGACGTAACGGCCTCGGTGATGAGGCTGAAGACCTCCGGCTTGATGTGCGCCCAGTTGGCATCACTCTGCTTCGTGACGGTGATGAAGTCAGGTCCATAGAAGACTGAAGACACTCCATCGACATTAAGGAGATTTGCCGCTAGAGGAGATGGGTGAGGAGGCGCAACTGTTGACCGCGGAGAAAGGTACTCGAGGAATGGTGTCGGGAAGCCCTCTGGCAACACTGGGTGGTTAGGAAGGAATTTGAGGGCCTATTTGAGTCCAATATAGTCAGTATATCTTAGTGTTCGTTGGACAATAAGGAAACAATAAGGAAAACACTCCCAACTTACGTCAGGGTTCGGCGTCGTCTCGGTCTGGATGAATATGGTCCTCACGGGCGACTGCGCAACTGGCTGGTGGTGCGGCCGCAGACTCGGTCTCCGTCGGGTCTCTGACGCTGTGAAAGTCGGCAGGCGAGTCGCATTGTGGATTCCCCTCGATGCCCTCGATACAACTGCCGGTGCAGCAATATCCCAAGGCGCGGGTTCGGCCGCAGTCCTGAGCACCGGTCTGGCGGAACTGAAAAGCGTCCGTCGAAGGACGTGTCTCGTCGCCGTTTGCATTGACATGATATGTACAGAATTGCAAACTGGATCGAATTCGATAGTTTGTCCGCAACTGGTCGACTGTAGAATAGATGTTACTTTCCAAGTTACTCCTCGGAGTTGTTCGTCACTTTGGCTTTTTTGATTACAAAGGCGGACCCGAATGGGAAATTCGCCCCATCTTCCTTGACGTAATGAAATCACGTGCTGGATGTGTCCTGGCCAATAAAAGTGAAGCTAATACCTACTCTAGTTGGCAAGCATAATCATTTTCATAGTTGGCATTTGTTATCAGTTGTACAGGACACTCTCGCAGCATGTTTCCAAAAATGAACCTTTGAACACTATGGTAGTAGTCTCAGACACCCGGGACAAGCATCTACAATAATACTCTACCCACTAACTAAGTTATCTCATGAACACCCCCCATAAGATGCATCTACCAGCCTCTCCCATCCGCGGCAATCCGCGGAACCAATCCCTCTACAAAACTCAGCCCTGCAGTCTAGTAAGAACTATATCCCTCCCTTTGGGTCCCCTAATGGTTCCCTCTTTGGAAACAGAAGTAAGCCAAAAGCCACCCATCTGTCAGATAAACCACTAGCCAGGGATCATGGACTGAGATTCCCAGCTGGAACTAGACAGATAGACTAAGCTTCCGGATCTGGGTCCTGACACATGCATAATAGTGATACTCGTTTCAGATCCCATGCCCCCTGCATGTCGGATAGCTTTCCCACATGGGCTTTTTTGGATCTATGTTATGGAGAAGATCTCGTTTCGAGCTGAGTGCTCGATGCGAGCTCGTGTATCCAGATTTTGCTATGGGAGCATGGCTAGTCAGCTCATGTCACATGTTAGTTTACGATTGCATTATTAATGGAATTGCGAAAGACATCGTCCTCTTGTGAATTATGGTACAGGGTCGATATCACGAGCAAAGTAACGTGATCTACTTCCGCTTTTGACAGTATCGGTACTGTAACATCTCGTTCAAAATATAAAGACCAAAGTGAATTTATTCCTTTTGATCTCTGTTCCTTAAACCAGGAAGATGGATATGGTATGCGTGAGACGTCTGTTCATTTCCTGGTACAGAAAGTGATGTAAATAGTATATCTCGGAAATTATATAATTTATACACTGGCGGAAGTTCCCAGAATCGAAAGTACGTATATAATTCTTAGATATGATCAGTAGTTAGTCCTATAATTAGTGCTCTGAGAAATAAGTATAAAATGAAGAAAAGAATAAGACTATATTCGTAAACGATGTAAAAAGTCCAATACTGAAAGTTTGCACTATGGTAAAAAAGCATAGTATTTATAGTTCCACTTAGAAAGGAATATTCATGGCCTTGTCGAAACTCGAAGTCTGAAACTAACAACAATCTTAATGACTGATTCATATCTCTCATCTCCTCCCCAATGCTGAGTTTTCGAGACTATTGGATTCATAACCCCAAAAAGCTTGTGTTGTAGATATTCTCCAGATAAGAGCGGTCTCACGAGCTCTGTATTGTTTGTATATACTTGATGGTGATAGCTAATTGAAAAATTGAAGAAGACAGGAGAAATGAGGATAAAAAAGAAGACACGTCAGAGAAAATCATACCATTTCTAGAATTGAATTCATGTTCACCTTCTGCTATCTCGGCAGAGGACGGACAGACCTTTGAGAAACAAGTGCATTACTCCTCACGATCTATACCAGAATATTCATCAAGTTCCCAGAACGGGCGCTTCTCTTTCTCCTTCGGTGCAAATATTCCAAAAGGATCGAAATGAGCAATTATCCACGGCCGGCTATCTGTCCACCGTCTACCTACGAGTTCACTCGTGCCGTCTCGTGCCAAGTAAACGAGGGAGTTCTCAGGTAGATAGTGCCTTGGATGTCGTACGTTCCACAAAACAGAGTTGAGGAGCATGACGGTCGCCTCGAAGACATAAAAGAACCACTCGTACCGCAAGATAGGACTCAGGGTCGTCATGTCGTCTCCTTTCGGCGTTGTGGTACCAGATTCCTCCACCATTCGGTAGATACAGCGTATCAATATCAACGAGGCACTCATATATAGTGTTATCAATGGAGGCGTGATTTTAGCGTGTATATTGGCTTTTGCGCATCTCCAATGGAAGAGTCCAGCGATGAGGGCAAAGACGGCGATAACAACAAGTTGTAGCGCGAGGGCAACCATCGTCAAGGCACGTCCGATATTTTGGTTGGCTTTGGTTGCTCCCTTATTAGAGAGCAATGACACTCCTGCGCCGTTCAACCCTTCAACGAATGCAGACAGGGTTCCGAAAGTGGTCAGGACTCGACCTGGATTAAGAGGCGAGTAGTACGGAACGTAGTGCAGTATTCGACCGAGGACATGATAATTCGCAAGTTCAAGAAGCGGTCTACATATCAAAGGCACATTAGTCAGTGCTTCGGAGGCCTCGTGGCAATTCGCTAGAACTCACGGGTTCACATATATCAAGATCAAGCTGACAATGTACATGATCAAATTATGGGTGGTGTACAGATAGTGAAAGGCCCCATATTCGCGCAGAGCAAAGCCAGCGGCAAACATCGCTGCACAAAGCGGATGAAGCCCCATAAGCTTAAAGCATTTCAAGCGGCTAGTCAAATCACTTAGGATCTCCGGTTCCGTTAGGTGAGGTAGAAAGATACACTTACTAACATTGCCAGAGGTGGTAGAATGCTGAAGCAGCAAAGGCAATAACAAAGAATATAGGCGCTCCCTTATTAGGGGCGTAGACATAAAGGCTTCCATCGACTGTTTCATATGTCAATATGATGCAGCATGTTGGAATTTTGAGGATCTAACCGGGTTTTCCGTCTTCCATCTTAGAGTCGAACTTCCGAAGAAAAGAGTGGAATCCTTGAATCTCGTTAAGAGATCGGAAACAAATTTAGTGAATGAGAGACTGTATATCACCCGTCAAATATGTTGTAGTCAGGACGTCGACATTGTTGAGAAAGAAAATTTTGCTCTGTAGTGTATACGGGCTCGCCCTCCTTCCCCTCCTATCTTATAACTTATTCTGATGCCTAGAACAGGCCAGACCAAGAATCTCTCGATCCATTATCGACACTCAGACTAGAACACAAAGGGAAAAAAGAGGTATAAGGTGTACTCCACCCCGATCTGCTGGGATGAGAAGGATTGAAGCTGTTCCAACTACATGAAAAGATCACTTTTCCCCCAAAACGGGATGGCTGGAAGTCGGCTAAGAGACTCTGTAATCTATTTATTCATATATTCTATCAGACAACAATTTCAAGGTGAACTCGGAGGATTCTGTTCTTCAAATTGTTACTTGTCAGGGTCATTACTGTTGTATCTTGAATCTGAAGGTTATATCTAGGGCTGGATAAGTGGCCAATAATATCACATAAATGAGCATGGTTCTCCACTAGCTCTTATCTGAAATAGGAAATAAAAAGGCCAAGAAAAGCGCCATGCCGATCGTCCAATCATTGTAAACGTGATGGGCCTCGAACAATTGCTTCAGGCATCCCAATTAACTACTATCTTAACTTCATAAGGTATCTACTTGGACATCTGGATGGTGCGACATGACATATCTGGGCGCAGAGTCGTCCGAGGGCAGCAGAACATCGTCGATCGGAAATGATCGAAAGCGCCATTGCTGGGAATGTCTCCGCCGCCGTCTAGTCTGCGACTCGGCTCGTCCTGTATGCAAGAGATGCTCTGCTCATGGGATTGAATGCCCAGGATACGACAATGTGAAGCCTTTGAAGTTCCTTGTGCCAGGAAGAGTGTCATCTCGAAATCGGAAGGTTAAGGGATCCGCATCTCATACAATAGAGAACGACCGCAACAAATCAACGAAGATCGAGGCAGAGCTGTCGCTCAGAATTGAAGATGTCGACGTTCCTCGTTTTGAAATAAAAACAGAGGCCTGTGATATCGTTCAGGCGATTCAGTATTGCAAGTAGCCTTCAAAGAGACATTCTCACAACGAAAACTAACTGGAATAGACAATACTTGCATCTACGAAGAGATGACGACGCTCTGGGAACTCCAGCCAACACCCCACATATATCCTCTCACGCCTGCGCTTCTGCAGTATGTAAATAAAAGCCCACGTTATCTGCTACTGAGTTTTGTCTGCATGTCTCTGGTGCACCGAATCAACCGTACTAGGAACGACTCTCGATCCTATCCGTTGTTCGAAACAGTTCATCAGTACTGGGGTGCTGTCATCCGTGCTCTCAGGGAGGATATCAATGTAGAGCATAGACGTACGAGTGATTTCATGATTGCTGGAATCATTACATGTTTACTTTCTGATGTGGGTTGGTCCCTTACTAAAACAACAAGAACCTTTTGTCATGCTGAACTACTTCCCACCTTAGGTACAGCAAGGCGGTTCGTCAAACTGGCGATGTCATCTCGATGGAACCCAGAGATTAATTACGCTTCGCGGCAGCATTCGTGCACTCGCTGGATCAACAACGCTGGACCCGCTACTTCATTGCTTCTTGTGGTATGTGGTACAGAAAAGACTGCCGGGTCTATCGATAAAGACTGACATCGCATAGTGTTGCGATCCTCGGGAACACGACATCGCCTGCGTCGGACCTTTGCATGGCTATTTCGCACTTCAATGAAGTTGACTTAATAGTAGATCACTATGGTTGTCGACCATTTGCCTTCCAAATGTGTCCTCAGCCTTTGCTCGCCGAGATCATCAGGGTCAATCACCTCCGCAAGC
This sequence comes from Paecilomyces sp. PK2413, assembly GCA_023624055.1. Taxonomy (NCBI): domain Eukaryota; kingdom Fungi; phylum Ascomycota; class Eurotiomycetes; order Eurotiales; family Thermoascaceae; genus Paecilomyces; species Paecilomyces sp. PK2413. The sequence goes on along the minus strand of JAMADQ010000001.1, from coordinate 485,219 downwards.
GAGCCACCAAGCTCACGGTACCAGAGGACCTCTCTCATGAGGCGTACGAAATTCTGGATCGTATTGACGGGTTCTCGACAGAAAGATGGGCCGAATCCAACTCGTCGAAGGAAGATTGGATGCTTCTAGGAAACGTCTATCAGACTGCTGTGGCGTTGTACTGCATCTCTTCACTGCAGAGCGTGTCGGTTCTTCCGCTGTCCTCTTCATTAAGAGTCCGTTGCTCTACGCATGGTCATCTCTTACACATACTTCTCAACGAAGCGTTATCATCTCCAAGGATCAACCGATTCATGCTGTGGCCGTTGGTTGTACTTGGCGTACAAGCCGCGAATGGTGATCTGGAGATGCGTTTGTTTGTCGAGAAGCAGCTGCCAGAGATGAGTCGTCGAGTCGGCACATCCGTGCCATTGACAGCAAAAGGTGTTATCGAGAAGTTCTGGGCTTCGGGAGAAACCAGGTGGGATGCTTGCTTCGATAGGCCATATGTATTCGTGACCCAGATTGCGGTTGACCTTCAGCAGTTCATCCCGTATCTCCAGTGATGATTCTGTGTTCAAATTGCACCAGTAAATCATCAAGACTTGGCGGTCTCATTTCAGAGAACAATCAATACAGGTATGCCTCGTATTCGGCGCAGTTCTATGACCATATAATGTTATTCCTAGGGCGTCAGAAGCGATAAGCTTCCGTGCATAGCCTTTTAAAGTGTATATATACTAGAGCCACTACGCAGTCAGAATCACTTATAAAAGAGAATGATCTAAATATAATGCGAGGAAATAATATAAGACCTTTTACAATATCTTTTCTTCTTGCCTTGAGGAGGAGCAGCAATTGTAGTCTCTGGCACAAAACAGAACAGATTCTTGGTCGCTGTTTTTGCCAATTAACATTATCAGTTAATATACCGTCGCAACCAGTCTCTGGAGACATTGTTTCTTCGAGATTACTTGTTGACAAGTCTACACCGGTTTCCTAAATGAAGAAATTGGGGTTTCCTCCAGTAGCATCAGAACGGGACTGTCAAGACCCACAACTGTTTGAGAATTAGCACCGGAGTAAAATGAAACGTTGAGATCCCTTTAGAATTAGGCAATTGAGTAAATAACAATCATAGTAATAATGATAATCATAGTATAGTAGTAAAATGAAACGTTGTCGGCAATCAAGTTCCTCCGTCTCGGAGAGATTCTATTTTAGGGCGAAAGAAAAGACGTTGAAACTTTGTCGATATGGATTCGGGATCGTCATTCCCTACAGGCTTGTTCCTAGTTAGTATAATTAGACTACTCCGTACATAGCCGTATGGAGTTAACTAGAGTCACTCATTCCGTGTTTGGATTAAGCCGTTCTCCCTGACACGTTTCCAAACTTTAATTATATGCATGGATAGTTTTAGTTGACTTCATAACATCCTCTCTTACTTCAACAGGGAGCGGGAAATGTCTGCAATCGTTAATGCTAGCCGTATTATGACGAGGGGAGCGGACGGCAGTTCTATCTTCGAAGGGTAATGATCAGGCGACTGTATGAGTTTGCGTTGATGTATCTAGACGTTAGACTGAAACAGAAACTCGGTGGTCTGGATTAGACAAAGGTTATTTTCGACCGTTTCGGCTTCAGGATCTGCCGAGAGGAATTGTTATGTTAGTTAGTTAACTACATCTTTAGGATGGACGGTTGCGTTGGAAGAGACCGAGATTTCCCCGGTGGGCGCCAGGGGTATATAGGTTAACTGATACCGAGGAAATCTATTGCGTTTGTTGTAATTGGTCCTGGATGTTGTAAATAGCACTTTTCCATTTGGTCTAGGCGGTTCCATTATTTTCATTGTTTTTGGTATTTAATTTAGTTAAACAGTAATGCCGCACGGACCACAATGAACAATGCGGTGCGCGGAGCTGCGACAGCTTTTCCGACGCATTTTGCTTGCGGGGAGCTGGAGACTTGTCAGATTCGATTCTGAATGACCATACGGTCATTTATCTCTTGATGATTTCCTACGTGCGGGGAAGACCTCAAGTCCATTATTCTAAGCTGTAACGGAAATCTCGACGCTTCCTTTCTAGAGGACGAGTTACACAGCTCAGCTACTTCGCCGATTCAACCCATTCTAGTTATCATGACCTGACCGATTAAGTTGCCCAGAGATCTTGTATAGAGATAGCCGAGAGATTAAAAAAATGGCTGGAACCTGCGAAGTATGCTCTACAGAGCCGTCCAAGTATCGGTGCCCGACCTGTGGGATTATGAGGTCAGTTCGCTCTTTTAACAAGATATGGATGCGTGCCTTACTTACATTTCCATACAGCTGTTCTCTAGCCTGTACTCAATCGCATAAGGTGTATTGTGCACCAAAACCATCTGAAGCATCGACACAGTCACCACCTCCTACAGTGACGGATACCGGGTCTGCACAACCTACAACAAATGGGCATGGGCCGGATCAGGCACCGCTGGACGCCACTGCCCTCCCGACTCCAGAGGCATTGGCTTCATCGAAAGAGCTCCAGGAACTCTTCGAGAAATACCCTCAACTGCGGATCCGGCTACGAGACATATACAAGGTGACGTTGGAAGAAGAGTGGATCGAAGCACGGGCTCCTGCTCGTGGCCGTGGGTTCGGAAGAGGTTGCGGCTCTTATGGCAGAGGAAGAGGTGGAAGCAGAGGACCTTGGACTGCTGAGAAGGGGTTCAAGCGTGGGTTGGGCAAGGTGAAAAATTGGAGAGATAGCTGCGAGGAAGGGTCAAGCACTGGCTCAGATGCAGAAGCGTTCATGAAATTCGTCGCCCTGGTCAACGGCGAAAACTCGACCCAAAGTTAGGCCACCTGATGGGAAATTACGCAAATTCAGTGTGACTGTCCAGTGTCTACAGTATATGGCAGATAAGGCTAGGTTACATAGGCTGGGGTCCCTATCCGCTATCTCCCATATCTATGGCTCGCCTGTGGCGAGCAGTTGTGCTCTCGATATTATCGAGCCATCAACGTTGTATAAGACTCGAGCGAAATCAGATTCCCCAGCTGCGCAGGGTCCCCGGTCACCCTGAGTCCAAGGAAACGCTACGAACTGGCACTTGTCAGACAATCTCGTCCATTACTAGCACCTTTTGGATAGATTTATCCGGTCGACGATATATAAGTGCGTCAATACTCAGGCTTACACGTGCAGGACTCCGATCTGACCTGATATTACACGGATTGTGGGGCGTATGGTATTCGCGTCTTCACAATATTCATTTGAATGCATCGCGGATCTAGCTGTCTGCAATGTGAATGCTATGCAGGGTCTATATTGTGGGGGCAGAATCTAACTTCTGAAGAGGACCTGGTGCGGGATCGCAGAATGCCCAATCCACTGCTGACTTGCAGAAAATTGTGAAAGAGTTCCTCCTGCCTGTCAAGCATAGCTTAGATGAGAACACCGGGTTATGTACTGTACCTTGACTACTAAACGATCACAGTCATAGTTCCTGCAGCAGACCCCCAGTTGTCAAGCCTCTAGCGCCTGCAGCGTGCATTTAGCATTTTCCAAAGTCGGGTAAAATACCGAATGTTGTAGTGAGCAAATCTCGACTGGTTCGCTGGCCCATGCATGTTGCCTCGTTTTTAATTGGGAAACAAAGATCGCCAAAAATGGGTAGTGAATGGGGCCAACTTGAGCCGAGGAGCATATGTAAATTTCTACAGGGGTCTATCACCACGACTCCAGACTCCCGTAGCATTCATGTCGTATACTATGACGAAATGTGGCATGTTATGTTCTTTTTCTGCTAAGGTGGTATCTGTTGGGAGTTCATAAAGATGGCCTCGCCGCCGCCAGCCTTATTGGACAGTTCGCCTCATGTCTCTTTATCAAAGCTGAGCTCTGTGAACCCGATATACCGACACAGCCCTGTTAGAGATCAAGTTGTGACCGAATAAACCACCCAGGATGATTCCGGGTGATGAAACCGTGATCAGCCAGGGTGCGTAGGAGAAATAATCAGTGACATGCTGCAGCTGCCAACCAAGCATGAACAGAAAACGATGCTGCATATGCAACCACCCCGCCTCCTGGCGGGCCTTTTTTGCAAGAGAAGAACCATGCTTTATGCATGTGGTTCATCCCTCGTGACTCGTTGAGCCGAGTAAGACCGTCCGTGACTCGTCACCGCTGACTGAGAGAGCGCAGGTCAATGGAGCGGAGTAGTTACTGCAGAGAGACCGCGCTGCAGACATAGATACTGCAGCAATATGTCATTGAACAGCGTGAGCTCTGAACAGTGCTTGTCTGAAAGTCCGGTCAGCAGACTGGTCGAGAAAGAAAGAGTTTCTAAACAGTCATTGAGGAATCTCAATCCGCGCATATCGCGCCACGGCGATTCAGTACCATGTCTTCTCCAGGCACCGGAGATAGAATGGGAGCTGATAGTAGTGAGAGGCGAACAAATGGCGGCTCTCAACCTTTGCTGCAACCACGTATTGGCCCTCCCCAAGTAGAAACGATGCTCCAGTCAGTTGAGGCCGAACGATGATCTACCGCAAGATCCGAGTGCAGGGTCTCAGTCCGGTCCACTGGCGATCGCAAGATGGGTGACGGTGGCTCCTCATGGCGCAGGTCGCTGTGGAGGAGCTCTGGAACACAGCAGCAGCACATCCAACGAGTAAGGGAGCAATGAGTGGTGTTTAGCCTGTTGGATATCCAATCTGCCGGCAAAGGCTCCTTGCTCAGGTCTGGCGTGCGGGCTGGAGCCAGTCGTGAGCCGGCGTATCTCTCTCTTGCTCGGCCTCCACACTCGATCCCGACGGCCCATATGGCCCCCTACGGCACACACGTAAAGCGCGGAGTCGATGCTGAAAAGACCGCGCTGACCTTTTCTGGGCCTTCAAAGCAGCTTTCTCTCTTTGCTCACCCTCAATTGATCTCTCAAACTCGACCCTTTCTGTCCGCATTCACTGCTTGGTCAACATCCTCCTGCTGGCTCTTCTTTTTTTTCCCTTTCACATGGCGTGACCGGGACTTACTCCGCAATAGATCCGTCTCAACGACTCGTAACAACATCAGACAATAATACACCAAGCCACCAATTCCACCTATCCCTTCCTACCAGCCTCGTTGCGAAAAATAGAACTGCCAACTGAGATTTCTTATTTGATCTACACCTCGATCGCCCCTCTCACGTCTACAGTGCGACAATGGATGAGCTGTTCTCTGCATTTCGACCGTTTTCCTAAGGGACATCAGAGCTCCCACTCAGCACCTGTTTGTCCCTGCAGCAGACGCTTGACATCTACGGAATCTGTCCATGATGGACGCCCAACAACAGTCCAGACGGGCCAGGTCATCCAGTGACAGGGCCCAGGGTTCGCCCGTTGCGCCTCCGCAAAGACCTCGACTGGGAGTCCGCACGATTTCAGCCCCAGCCGGTGCTATTCAAAAGCTAGACCGGTCCAAAGGAACAGCAGACGAAGGGAAGACGTTTCAGACAACAGTTATTGAGGAACAGGACAGCCCTCTGAGTTCTCCTGTAGGGAACCATCCCATCGACGATGACGATGTCTCTACTATAAAGGGCAATAATGAGGTACGCTTGGAAGACGGTTCAACGGTTGAACATCACTATTTAGAAGACCAAGAGATGCTAACGAGAAACATCCATACAGTCATCAAACTCGAAAGCCAACCTTCCTCATGTCCGTCTGGCCGTCATTGGCCCCAAGGAAGTGGGCAAATCGACGTTCGTGCAATGTGCGCTGGATATGAAGCACCCTCCAACCTCCCGTTCCTGTGCAAAGAAAATGTCGCTGGATGGTACAGTCTATATGGTCCGCTTGCTGGAGACGGCTCTTGATAGCGTCAGCTTTGACACAAACGGAAGGGTTGTCTGGCCTCGATCGTCCGATGACACCAACCTGCCGCCTGTGGATGGTGCTCTCGTCCTCCACGATGTGACTAGTCCTGGAGGCATCATTGAGTCATCACGACTATTGGGTGAGTACAATCCCTTTTGCAGGGCATCTTGCCTGTTCTGGATATCAAATCCATGACCCATCCAATGCGCCAGCTCCGCACGGTGTCTGTCCTCGCGTGCCATTGGAGAGGGAAACCGTTATCATCCATTCCATACTACACATCTCTCTCAGTGTTGGATACTAACAGATCTTATCTAGATGCGTTATCTAAATCATCAATACCGTATGTTCTGGTGCAATGCAAATGCGACCTCCAGGACCGTCCGCAGAAGATGGATGCCGCGATGTTCGAAAAGATCAGCAGGATTGTCAGTGGAAAGGAGCTGCATCGGACATCAGCGGACTCGCCGCGAACACAGAAGCGATGCATTTCCATACTTCTGCGGTCCATCGTCTTGAAAACACCTGGTAAGTACTAAGATCCCTTCCCGATCTCCCCGTCCCCGGATATCCTCCGCACGTCGGGCCAGCCTCACGAAGTCCACCGTCTATCTGTCCCCTTTCCGAGCCACTTATCTTTCCTGTTCTGGTACGCTGGTACTGTCGGGCTGCATCAGCATCGGGTCTTGAGACGTCCAGCCCCTTTCGCGGTCCACCGCGGTCGCGCTATTTTCCTCCGGGTCGTTCCCCGGTTGAACTAACGCTCGCGCACCCCTGTCTGTTAATACGCCGATCGCAGCTCGTGTTTGGCTAAAACAGGAGACGATAAATTCGCGATTGCTGCCATCAATCACCGAGAGATAATTTTCTGTGTGCTAATCTGTCGCCAGATATCGTCCGAAATCACCTGTACGGAAACAATTCCAATTCATCATCCACGTTACAACAAACGCAGACGCGGCAACCGCTTTCTGCAACACAGGATCGACAAAACTACACTACTGCGGAGGCCACAGAATCCGCACAGTCAGAGGCTTCTGGCGACGAAATAACTACGTCTAATGAAAGAGTCGATGGGAACGGCGAAAACCGTCCCACCGACAAGGCAACAGACGCCAATCTGGCTCTCAATGCCGCGGGCTCGAGGTATGCCCGGAGCAATTCACACCCTGTACGACCCCAGACGCCTCCCTCGGCTGGACGGTTAAGCTCCCGCGGGACATCTATCTCCAATAATGCGGGCGACAGTCCCCCGAATCGAGAAAAAAGCCGACAGCGCCGGCTCCAGCCCGCCTGGCGCCATAGCGCAGGTTCCGATGCCTTCAGCAGTTTCCTGGACATGGAAGATGGAGAAACTGGAGAACACAAGAACAGCCCAGACCTGAGCAAAGAAAAGCCCGGAGAGACTGTAGTGGCAGACACTGGAGTAACTTTTGAGGAACTTGTCGACCGTCTCGTCTCCGTTCCAATGTCAAAACAAGACTCGAAGTTTTCAGCTATCTTTCTATGTCTCTATCGCAAATTCGCAGCTCCCGGTACACTTCTGAATACCTTGATCAGTCGCTTCGAGAAAACCGAGAGAAGCCCAGCAGCTCAATTAAGCAAATCCGCGGACCAACTTAGATTACTCAACGTTGTCGGACAATGGGTCTCTGAATATCCCGGGGACTTTGCTTATCCAAAGACTCGGAGACGCTTGACAGATTTTGTTGCTGCTTTGGAGAAAAACCACGTCTATATGTTTGCTGCCAAAGAGATTGCTTGTTACTTGGATCTGATTGTGGACGAGGACGAGACTGGGTGGCCGTTTCGCGACAGCGATTCTGATGCATCAGAGAAGTCAGACAGGCTCGAGACTTTTCTCAACACTTCCGCTCGGAGTTCTCCAATGGGCTTGCTTTCTGGGTCGACACTCCTGGATTATTCAATCTACAGCACAAGCTCTTTGGACCTCAACGACGACACACCCGATGCATCGTCCGCCCACTCTGGTCACTCTGTGAGTTTGTCAAATGCTTCGAGTTATGGAAAATCGGCAAGCACTTCAAACCAGTCCTTTTCTACTCTCATCACCTTGGAGAATGCACAGCGAGAGGCACAAATGCTGGAGATTACGCCCAAGATGTCCCTGACGAAAATTCAATGGCGGCAATTCATGGAGATTCCCGATGATGACTTCGCAAAGGAGCTCACACGGATCGACTGGATAATGTACAATTCGTTCCGGCCTCGAGACCTAGTCCGCCACGTGAGCATATCTGGCAAGGACAAGGATAAGATAAAGAGCCTCGAGAACGTCAATCGGATGATCAAAGAATTCAATCACGTCGCATTCTTTGTTGCGAGTATGATCTTGTTCCGAGACAAGCCCAAGCACCGGGCCAAGGCTCTGGAGAAGTTCATGAACATAGCTCAGGTAAGTATCTGCGGAGATTTGATATGATTATTTAAGTTATGCCGCTAACTTTGCGATCAACTTTTCAGAGGCTACGACGACAAAACAACTACAACTCCCTCGGCGCTGTTATCGCTGGCATCAACGGCACACCTGTGCATCGATTGACTCAGACCAGGGAGCTCGTTCCTCTTCCCGTGCAGAAGGAATTCATGAGGCTGGTCATCCTTATGGGCACTCAGAAGAGTCACTTTGCCTACCGATTGGCGTGGGACAACTCCTTTGCGGAGCGAATTCCGTTCCTTCCCCTCCATCGTCGCGATCTGGTATCCGCGGAAGAAGGAAACAAGACTTTTATCGGCGAAAATAAGTCCCGTATCAACTGGAAAAAGTTTGAGATCATGGGTGAGGTCGTCTTGGGAATCCAACGAAGTCAGAAGACACCTTATCCCTACCTACCGAAGCATGAGGAGACAATGCGGCTGCTGTTAGAAACCAAGCTCTCAAATGACGAGGAGGTGAGTAGTTGATACATGTCTCTATCTAAATGTTTCGAATCCGCTGACAACATCTTTCAGGATCTCTACTCGCGGAGCATGCAAGTCGAACCGTCTGCCACAGGTGATCGTAAGAAATTTGCTTGGCTGCGTTCCTAAGCTTCCAGCATCATGCCCATTTTTCATGGATTGCTTTATCTCCTTGTTCTCATACCCTTTCGCGCTGTTATCGTCCCGAACAAAAGTCGCCATTCTCTTTTGCTAAAATATGTACCTCATACCCCTTTTACGCTGATATGCCTTCTATGACTGATATATTGATGATTTTTGGTATTACCGTGGATCTATTGCCGCGGCGAGGGAGGGTACTTTATTCGTGTTGTATTTGTGAAGCACATCTTGTACATAAAGGAGTCTTCGCTGTATTGTATTTGCTGCGAACCTGACCTACATAATCTCTTGCAAGCTTTTCAAGGATAATCTTGCTTATCGATCTTGTTATTGTGACATAAGAGCAAGACTTTGTTTCAATGGTTTTGTGAGCATGCAACCAAGCGGAGGCATTGAAAGGGATCGTCTTCTGGTGTTCTACATCATTTTTGATATTTTGACTCTGGTGTACCAGGATAGATTCACATTAGAGTTGAGCTCACGCTACACGGGAGGCTGTCTTTATTCTTTGATGTGCATATGCTTGTTTCTTGACCGAGCACCGTGCTCTTTCGGCATATCAGGGGTGTGCAGTATAGTACTCAGCCCAAAAACTTCTCTTGAATGCAGAATCAGTTCGCTTCTGACATGCTTTAAACTCCTTGTAAAGCCTCTATACATCCTCGGTCCAGGAATACCTTACAGGAACACTGCGATCTAGAAGCTGGAAGAAGGAAATGTCACGTGATTATAAGCTGCTGCGGGCCTGAGGCGAAAGTTCCCCGATTTACTCTTAAAGTAGCCTTTCTTCCAAACTCTATAACTACACACTACTACATAAAACATACCATCACCTCCATTGTCTCAACTCAAAGCAGCCTCTTTGTCACAATGTCTTCGAGTCACGCGGCCCAAGCCCGCTCCCTCTACAGAGCTCTCCTCCGCGAACTCCCGCCGCGCCCGCTCTCAACGCCCTCTCCTCTCCAGAGCCGTCTTCGAGCGCTGTTCCACCCGTCAGCAGCTCCGCAAGAGAGCGAAGCAGCTCTCAAACAGCTAGAAGAAGCAGACCAATTCATTCAATACGCTCGTGCGCAAAGGATGTATTCTACGCTCCTCGATCGGTATAATCCAGGTATCAACATGGATCAGGAAGAGAAGGTGCGCTTGACAGCGCGAAGAGTTGGGTTGGATCTACCGGTTGAGAATAAAGAGAACAAGGAGTGAAAGAAAGAAATAAGTTGTTCTTTGTGTCTCTTTTTCGATTTTGGGTGCATGGGAAGTGGATTGAGGGGTTGTGGTGGATGTATGTGGTTTGTCTTCCCTTGGGAAGAAGGATCGATCGATGATTCTGCGCTATACCCATGTTTACGACGTGCATATGCGGTTTTGTTATATCTCGGATTTTGCTTCGATGTACCGGTCGGTGCGTTGGCCTTGTCTCTATTCTGACTTGCGTCGGTCTTTCGTCTTCCACGCTATCCCGGAGTCTGGATTGGGTGTTTGCGTGACCCGGGCGAAGGTTTGGGAGGCTTAACAGCTCCATTAACGCGGACGGCAGGATTGCAGCATTCTCTGCCCGGATTCAGGAGAGATTTCGTACCATGCGCTTCTTATAAGAAGGACTGGAGCTGCAACGCTTGGTCTGGCCCGAACCCGTGCTTGACTGAATGTGCCGCGCAATCGGATTCTACAGTGGTGCCATGGCTACCTTGATTTTGTGACATTCATGCCAGTACTATCCGGTTTGGCTATGTGATTGATATACGCCTTGCAGGAGTTCATTACATGCACCGTGCATGTCTGGTCGAAGCAGAAAGCGGATGGATATGGACTGTCGAAGCGGCCGAGTAGGAGCTCCAGATTACTACTCGCCAACGCAAACCGAATACTGAGGTTGATTGTACGATAAAAAAGAGAAAGTGTATTATATAAATATCCAATAGATTCCTCCTAGAATTAATCCAAAATATTCTATGATAGAAAAAAGAAGCTTCTACAGCCAAAAGACGTAAACATCTAATCCATCTACGTCTCCCCAGCCTCTATCTCCCAAAACCCCTGCTGTATCCAAACATCCCTCGCCAAACTCCTCACATCCTCCTCATCAAACACAATATCCTCATCTCCGCTTGCGCCCTTCTTCAGAAATACTTTCTGCACAGAAATCCTCAGTGGCGCCCCTATCACCGCTACACCTTTCTCCCTCTCCTCCCCGGGTCTCCTATTCTCTCTCTTCTCCACGATCACTTCCTGCACCTTACAAGCCAACGGCCCCGGCGGTCTGAATTCCCACGTCTCAACGCACACACGTGGTTGCGCCGCATGCACGAACACTAACACCACAACCCCAACTTCCCCAGATGAGTTCTCAAGCCACCATCTCGCGCTGGCGCGGAGGGCAGGTGGGCCCGTTTCGAGGAATCCTACATCAAGTATGATGCTCGGCCACTCCGGAGTCGTATCCACGTTCACATCGTGATCCTTTGTGTCTAAAGAACGGCTCTTATCTCGTGGCCGAAAGGCCGCATCGGGCGCCTTCCCAGACGCACCTGTTCTAATTGACTTTGCGCCCAACGAGACCAGATCGCTTAGCACGCCCGTCTTATCCAGCTTCGCTTTAAGACCCGCAACAAAAACCGTCTTCGCGACTCCAAGTAGCGGAGACTGGAGCTTCAGGATGATTCGGGACGAGGACGTGTTTGAGGCCCAGAGGACGGCGTTCTGGAGGATGTGGGGACTGGTGGAGAGCGTGTCGATGATAGGATTGGGAACGGAAGTGAAGATGATGAATTCATCTTGGAGGTTGCAAGTCGTTTTGGTCACGCGTTCGTAGTGGGTTGAGATGCTGGCTTGGAGAGCTGGAAGGGAGATGTATGTTTCTTCGGGGGTGTTGGGGGGCAGACATTCGTGGAGGCTGAAGACGGACATTGTTTTTGCTTTTGTTGATGCATATGTGAGATGGTGTAGACTCTCTTGGGTGAGAGGGCTCTTGTCGATTGTTATGGTTGGAGGTTTATTGTTTGGATCGTTACCGGGGATGGCGTCATGGGGTGATACATGCTGTACCAGAGTTATGGTTCCGGTGTTGATGAATATCAGTGATTGAGTTATATCTTTTCGGGGAAATCGAATTTGAGATTGGAAGTGAAATTTGTATCTTTGATGATCTATCTGTCTATCAACATTTTCCATCTTTGACGGTGGGCGGTTATTCAGGCGTTCTGACAACCTCTTTATACACTCCCATTGACACCTGGAGAACACCTGGTAGATTATTCAATAGTCAACCGAGCAGACCCAATATTGTAGCTGTATCACGGCTGCTAACCGAATATCAGCTGGGAATGTAGGGAGTGGACAGTTCAATCCTTTTAGTCTCAGGTATTGTACAGCTCGGTAGCCGTAAAGGGGCTGTTTGGGTCATCCTAGGAAGTCGGGCTGTAGCCAGGCCTAGTCGAGACCAGTTGTACGGTATATACCCTGAAAGGGTAGCGTTCAGTATTAAACGTCCCTGCGTAGAAATTGCGCTGAGGACGTCTCCGTAGGATGTATGAGCTCCTGCAGTCCGAGAAATATTCATAGATCGCATAGCTCAGATGAAAAATAATGCTTTCGAGTATAATCCGCCATCTGGGGACACATCATCCGCTCGTAAGCTCGACACTTTCCATCTGCCTCATGAGCGTCGTGCTACTTTCCTCCTCCTCAACCCCAACAGCCAGTTCAATTGATGTCTTGGGTCTATTCTTGTTGAGCCCTTCCAAGAGTGCGCAAGCTTTGCAAATCTTCTGGCTGGAAAGATAGCCACAACGCTCACACTTGCCCATTTTCTGCAACTTCAATGGCTTCACACCCTTGGCTTTTGTCCCTGTGGCCTTCTTCTTCAGCGGAACGGCGGCAGTAGAAGGCTGATTCGCTGACGGTAATGTGATTTCGGTCTCGTTCTCACGAGCCGCCTCATCCGCAGCAAGCTGCTTCTCCATCTCCGCCATCTCGCCACCGCTAGATCGTCCGTTCTGACTTCCACAACCTCCAGTAGAGTAATCATCTGCTTCCGCGGATGCGGAGGAGCCAGACATGCACTTCCGTGTCCCAGCTACCTCCGGCGGAACAAGCAAGGCCATGTCCTCGCCACTCCGAACGATATCAAGGATGGAACTGGGGCGGATTTTCTCCAGATCCTTGATCAAGGTTCGGGCACTGCCTCGGAAAGCCTCCGGTGAATAGATGCACTCGGTGCTGAAATAGTCTAGCTTCTTGTGATGTGCGTAGAGGACGATCTCCTTCTCGTAAGCGTACTTGAGCGGCTTGCTCCGTTTAATCTCGGAGGCATCCGAGTCCGTAACGATACTCGTTCCTCTGGAGAGACGCGGCAGATCTCCTCGTAGCAAATTCATCATCACCGTTTCCGCCACATCGTCTGCATTATGTCCGGTGACCACATGCTTGATGTCCAGTCTTGCGGCCCCGCGGTCGAGAGCCTGACGACGAAAGACTCCGCAGTAGGTGCAGTTTCCTTTCTTCCCCACCTGTGCGACGACCTGGTCCATCGTCCAGCCGTATAGCTCGTCATATCCGACAATCTCGAGAGGCATGTCGTATTGCTGTGCGTTGCGCTTCACCGTCTCCAGGCTGTCATCGCGATACCCTTTGATTCCCTCATCGATGGACAGCAGCACCAAGTCGAGGCCATAGTCGTAGCGCTCATTCAGAGTCTTCAGAACAGACGCAAGTACAGTACTGTCTTTCCCACCACTGGCACCGATAGCGACGCGCTCGCCACGCTGGAATAGGGAAGTCGAAGTGATCGTTTCATGGATCTCGGTTTCGAAGACGTGCAAAAAACAGGATCTGCAAAGCTTGTGGCGGTTCTTCGGTCTGATAATCACCGCTCTGGCTTCCTTGCAGTGGAAGCACACGCTCGGAGGCATTTTTTATTTTCAGAATCCTTTTGAGAGCGCTGCTCTGTCGCTCGCTTCCGAAGAAAAAGCATGGAGGGGTCTACAAATGTCCCGCGCGGGAATCTTTTGTTCCCCGGAATATGATGTGGTCCGTGCTGTGATTATCTCAGCGGACAATAAAAATGAGGACAAATTGTGATAATAATGAAACAAGCGAAGTTTCTCATAAAAGTCCATTAGATTATATTTTTCGGCTGTCTATCATCATCAACAGCGCGTAATTCATCATCTAAGCAATACACACAGGTCTATATGCAACGAGATAATCCAGCACATGTACAGTACAAATGCAAATTACATGATCTTCGCAGCAGTCGTGTCCAGACTACCAGCTCGTCATCACGTTATCAGCTATCGCTTCTTTAGAGCTTTCCCTTGAGCAGGTTTCCGATCATCTCGCGACCGGTGATGCGGGTAGTCGCCCACAGAGTCGGGAAGTCCAAGGTGCTGGAGAAAGTGTCGGCGTAGCCGAAGAACAGCATGGGTGGGATCCAGCCACGAGCGTATTCGAGGGCAAAGCAGGATCCATCCATCTTGTACTGCTTGACTTGGCCACGGGGCAGATGGTGAACGCTTCCCTGCGGATAGACCTCAGGCTCGTACTCGCCAGGGACGTAGGCAAGCTGGGTGCCCTGGAGGATGTGGAAGTAGTCGTCGGCGGTATGGCGACCGGTGTGACCTTCAGTACCGATAGCAGTGCCTATTTTGTTTGACGTTAGCTATATTCAAAGTCATTGTTGGCGAGTAATAAAGAGAAGAGGCCACGTACCAAAGATGATCAAGTACTCCGTGATACCTAGTTAGAGGAAGCGGTCAGCAATAGTTTCCTTGCCAAAATTGTGTCCAATTCCGCCAGGACTTTTGTAAGGGGCGCTTACTCGCGTGGATAATGTACATGGCGCCCATAGCACCACCGGCATTGTTGAAGACCCATTCCTCGTCCAAGTTCAAGTGGGCACTGGTCTCCTTCTCGTTGAGCTCTCCCACGATGTACTTCACCACAGCACGCGTGTCATTGCCATGTGCCGCAACTGCGCGCTGTGACAAGTCATGCAGATGATCCGGGGTGAAAATGTAGAACGACTCCAGGCGCGCTTCGAGGTAGACCACAACGGAGGACAGCAGGGCCAGGATCACAGCGAGGAAGCCCAGCTTGCGGAACGAGAAGCACCCGCACTTGCTCTGGTTCTGGCGCGTCGATGCGCTGCTGGAAGATTTCTTGGAAGGCATTGCGGAGAGGAGAGCTCGGCTCAGGGGAGGGGGAGAGAAAGGAAAAGCAATTGAAGCTCTGCACTGCAGGGTAATAATCAATGGGATTGATTATTGAAAGAAGGATGGAGTTTTATCCACTGCAGAAAGCAAAGAAAACGCCCCAAGCGAAAGACGGAGTCCGGGGACACCGATGTGATTGATTATTGTGTTAAGATTGGGATGGGGCACTAGTTCGCGGCTTGGCTTTGGTGTCGGATCTTCACGATACGTTCTCAGGCCACTGCGATTTCTCATGTGATGATGGATGAATAACTATATAAGAGTATCCAAATAAATATACCAGGATTACTTGTCATGCCAAAAAATGATAGCTTATTGTGGTCTCGCCATATCGAAGCATCAGCTTGGATTGTGTTTGCATGATCCACGGAAGAATACTTATGGTACACTCGCACATTTAGTTTGGCCCCAACAAATGCAGATGCCTAGACATCATCCACGCCGATATTCCTACAGAGCATAGGCCTCCCAGTGAGTTTGCGGAATAGCTTCAGCATATTATGTACTCTCTCGTAGGAATGCTAATAATTATTATTAGGAGAAAAATAAACGAGCCAGAGAGACAGGCATTGAGATGGAAATAATTAATCACTGCGGAGTCTAAAACTTTTATGTCTGCAGGAACAGCCGAGGATGCAGATCCTCTGCATGGCTTATGTAACATTTATGCCAATTGAAGCACTGAGATCGAGAACAAGGACAACTATTCTAACTTGCTGAAGTGGAACAGAGGGCTGGTTGAAGAGTATATCAAGATGCATGAGCGATAATACCGTTTCAAAATTAGACTGAATTCAATATATTGCGAAATAATGAGCAACTGCCAGCCTCTTCGCAATGGATGGATTGGATTGCCCTTGATCGCTGAGCATTCTTATCGATAGAGATCTATCATACGTACGAGGACAATGGGCTGCCAATCCCATAGAACTCATCGGTCTTATGTAGAAACAATGGCCGGAAACAGACATGAGACAAGAACGCACATTCCAAAAAGGGAAGAAACGTCACCTGCGGTGCTTAGATTGTCTCGTAGAAGCAACGGTGTGGTTCATCTTTATGTCTTGCCACTGAGGAGATGTCATCGATTACAAAGTGGACGAGGTCCAGCTGAAGAAGTGGTGTCGTGCACGCGTTCTTTTCTATGGCATGGCGGATACCGGGCGATGGAATGTAGCACACAAGCGTGGCCGCCACGCCACGACGAGGACTGAAGAACAATCAAGTGACAGATCCAACCGTGTCCGTCATAATGGGGTCTCTTGCTGGCCATCAAAAGGCTAAACGGTGATGAGGTTGCCTAGACTCGAGTCCGTTAATAGTGGAGACCTCAAAGACGAAATAACCCACTGTTGAAGCGATTCTTTTGATGAGGATAATACGACGGACCGTACCGGGCCCATGAGAAGCAATAGAAGAAGCTACTGGGGACTGAACGAAGTTCCCATCCTATAGGATGTGGTCCGTCGCGATCTGGATGGTCTCTCTCATACCAGACTTGTTACAGATATGTCAAGTTGCTGGAATGAGTGGAGCGCGTCGTCCGAGGCATGTCTGGCAACTCTAAGAATAAACCCCAGTAGCCGCCCGATCCTAATCATGGCGGATATCCTCAGTCATCAATCAGGCAGTCTCGAATATCATCGTAAGCGCCGAACCAGGGTCTGGCGGTCCACACATCAATGGCCCCATGTTGGCGCTTAGAGAGCGCCAGGGAGTAGAGAACAAAGAAGCGTAGACCAATGTCCTGTTGGCGCTGAAGAGGATTCAATCCCAGAGCTGAACGACGACGAGAGCGACGTCTCTTTTTGGTAAAAGGGCGGTATTGTTGGTTCTTCGTTATCCTGGACAAGCTGCGTCTCCTGCAATTCAAGTATTCTTGGAAATGGGGAAATTTGTATGCGTCCTGCAGATCAGCGACTATTGCATTTTCCACGCATTGACACGAGTAAGCCCGTCCAGACTTCCAGCAGATACAGATAGATCAATCTCCTTGGGAGGCGAGAAAGGGAGATGCAAGCACCAAACAAGCATTGTGAGCCCGAAAGGAGGGGCTAAAGTCTGGATGGAGTCCGATGAATGGTGGCCAGAGGAGGTCAGTGTGCGGGGAGCAATTGAAGTCATCGGCTGTCTATACTGCGGGAGAAATACTCTGCGAGGGTTAACGGAAGGGAGATTCAATTAGGAAGAGTTGGTATGTAGGTAGTTGATAAGCACTCAACCTTGATGCGCGAACCCGCGGACACATTCTTGGTTGCCCCAGCTGACAGCAAGACAATGCTCGATCCATTCTCGATCTGGCAGCTAATAGCACGTTACTCCTTCATACTGTGTGTTCTGTATCCGATTCGCATCCCGTGTGTGGAGTGGAACTCAGCTGCTGAGGCTTGACTTTGTCGGCGGGTGGCTGAAAGGACGATGGATTGTCCTGATTGTCCCTCCACAGGCGATCTGCTCCATGACGGCGATAGCGATGGTGGACCGCCAACAGGTGTTTGGGAGATCCAGTTCCATCGTTTGAAACATTCGAGATCTACCAGGAAAAATCTGTCTATCTAGTATCTAATTACCATACGTTGGAAGACCAGCTGGGTTGAAACGAGCCCAAGCAGCTCTAGTGGTGGCTGGATGGGCCGCAGCCGCTGAGAGCTGTCGCATCGTTCATCCAGCATCTCTCGCCCGCCGCCGAATCATCGCTGCTCGTCCATTCTGACCTGACGCTGGTCGATAGCTCTGTCGCCCCCACTGCTCCAGTGGGCATCGACGACCCAACGGTCTTGCACAATGTGTTGGCAGATCCCATCTGAGCGAATCTCTCCATCGCTCCGTTGTTGGTCGGCGGGGTTGGATCCGCCAGATGACCAGAATAGGTTCCAATGTTTCGATCCTACCCAGTGGTTTCTGGTCGACAGGGTCGTGTCTGAGGATGGACAATAATAATAACAACAATAATAACAATCAATCAATTACGGAAAAGCAGAAAGCTTCCACGAGCGCGTCTTCCCAGGATGATTAAAGGCCCCTCACTGGCCGGCGAGGATACGACCGCAGCGGCAACAGGGAGGATGCAATAATAGCGAGACTCCATCGAGGCCCTATTAACTGTTCCCTTTCTTGGCAGTGGTAGTGCCATCCTGCACCGACAGGAAAGGAAATCCGACGGCAGCGCAAAGCAGGGCGCAGGGTGACAAGATCTGACAGGATCCTTCTTTCTTACCCAAACGGGGGGCTGACAGCAATTGATGGACAGTCAGGCTGAGACTCTCTAGCCACATCCTGCTCCTCGCATGACCGGATGAGTGCGCGTGTTCACCAACCAGCGCGTCCCAGGCTTGCAACAGCCCGACTTTAGTATCGTCACAATGGTTGTGCTTTCGGATCCTTCGTGGGCTGATCATTGGGCGTGGGTGTGGTCGTAACCTTCAGATACATACATACACTCTGACCTCAAGCTCCAGCACTACTGTCGGTCTGTGATACATACAGACACCACGGACAATCGTCGACTCGCCAGCTCGCCGGCGGCAACGCAGCTGGAGCCGTGGTGACATGTACCAGCGGTACTGGCCATGATGAAACAGCAAGTCCGCCGCATTCCAGATCAAGACAGCGAATGGCGGTTCGCGATGGTGATCAGAGTCCCTGGATTCGGATCGCGCGCTAACTGAAGGGTCGTGCTGCTCGACGCGCTCACGATCTCCCTCGAGTTATGCTGGCGGCCCCCTGCGCTGGCCAATTCGGGCTCACATCTCCCCACATCCAACAACTGGACCATGATGGTCCTTGCAGCGCTGGTCGACAAGCCACCAGCCGCCCACCCTAGGAGCTTTTTCCAGGTCATGTACATATATGCCGGCGGCTGCCTTCAATTCTTCACGAGCATCAGGCACATGCACACACATTCTCAGTATTTCTTTAATATTTTAAACCCGTCTCGAGAACCTCCGCCGTTCTCTCTGTCTCTCCCTCTGCAAAATCGACATCTTCGGTATCTATATATCGGCTTCGCCCTCCGCCGCTAGTCTTCGCCCCCAGTGCCGGCCCTAAGCCATCTCGGTCTTCCCCAAGCTCGACGCCAAACCCACTCCACGGGTGCCCGAAGCAGTCCGCCATAGGGCTGTGTTGTGAACGATCCGACGCGGAAGATATAGATAGGAATTGTTGATTTAAAGTTACACGCACAGTCAGCCGGGTTGACACGACAACCCCGACAATCCTTTGCAACATTCTTTCATCGGATACTTTCCGCTGGGCGGGAATTTGTACTATCAGCCACCCCTTGTACTGCTCTTTGCCGACTTCTTTTTGTCGGTACGACCTTCTTTCTTGTCGGGGGTAGGCTCATCACGGGCTCAATAGTCATTGTTGTTTTCACGTCCGCTCTTCACTGCAGAACCCCACCGCATATAGATTTGTGGGAGCTTTTCTTGCTTCACGCAAATCTGTCCTTCATTTTTAAAAGACAGAGTGGAAGATACACGTCTTATTTTATTCCTCACCACCAGCTCCACGTTTGTTGATATCCAAACACGGCAATAACTTTCTGTCAACATCACCACCACACCAACATGATGGACCGCATGGATATGGCGTCCCTCAACAGGGTCGCTCTGAACGACTTTGTGATGCTTCCTGTCTCGCGGGACATGATATCTTATCTAGCTCGGAAAGCTTCAGAGGTCATCCGCTGTGAACCGCATGTGACCACATCATCCCTCAACCGACATGGTCAACCTACTCCTCCGAGTACACCTCCAATGGACCCAGCTGACAACTTGCCTCCCCTGCCGTCGCTGGAAGCCTTCATCTCATCTTTGGTCAGCCGTTCCCAGGTCCAGGTCCCAACCTTGATGACGTCCCTGGTGTTCCTGGCCCGACTGCGTGCACGTCTGCCTCCTGTTGCCAAGGGCATGCGATGCACTGTCCACCGCATCTTCCTTGCTTCGCTGATTCTGGCAGCAAAGAACCTGAACGACTCGAGCCCCAAGAACAAGCACTGGGCGAGATATACCGTCGTCAAGGGCTACGATGGATTCGGTTTCTCGCTCGCGGAAGTCAACCTGATGGAACGACAGCTTCTCTTCCTCCTAGATTGGGAAACTCGCGTCAATGAAGAGGACCTCCTCGAGCATTTCGAACCATTCCTAGCGCCCATTCGAAGACGCTATGAGATGCAACAGCAGGAGCGTGAGGATGAGATGAACAGCCACCGTGAATGGTTAGTAGAAACAGCCAACATGTCTGACACTGTACTTGCAGATTATCTGACATCTTTCAGGTGGCGACTGCAAGAGGCCCTGGCCAACCGCCTCCGCCGGCAGAAGCAGGAGCCGCGAGCTGATGCTCGTCGGATGCGTGAGGGCGTCTCCAAGCGTACCCCTGCCATCCACGTATCTTCGAGCTCTAGTGTCCACGGTTCTCCAATGTCTAGCATCGACGATGTCGAGCGTACCGGAAACGCACACTACCAGCGCCTACGTGTCTCTCAATATCGTCAAATGAACAACCGTTCTATCTCTCCGCCTTCCGTCAAGGACGTCCCCGGTCTCTCTCGTGCAGATACTTACAACTCCCTGAGCTCCCGTTCATCCAGTCTGGCCCCAAGCTCCCGCGGCACACCTGCCAGTCTCAGCACATGTTCATCCAGCCTGGGAGACGAGTTCATGATCGCCGACTGTGGCCACAGTCCCGCTGCCTCCACGTTGAGTTACAGCTACGTCAACGTCCAGCCTGTGCGCCCAGAAAGCAAGTATCTCCAGGAAGAGTCCCACCAGCCCAGCAAGAAGGTCAAGATGGCCGGAAGCATTGGCGGCAGCGCCGGAGGCTTGGTTGCACGATTCCTCGCTTCGGCCGCCGGGACATACATGGGAGGACGCATGGCCAGGCCGCTGGCATAGATGCTGCTGCATATCGACTCACGAGATCCGCGCTGAGCTGGTCTCAGCTGCATCACTGTTCGAAAACATAATATCCCCGATCAGCGTGATGCATCCGATTCGGAAGAAAAATAAATAACACCCAGTCTGGACCTGAGGCGTAAATCTACGGGTCCAACTCATGTTGCATACTTTGGCGTTGCGGTCATCTGTTCTGTTCTCTTATTCTTTTTATTTGACACCTAGACATACTACCACTATTACCCCGCCTTAATACGCCCCTCTATTCTCAACATGTCTCTACCATTTTCTTTCAGTCAGTCTTTTCTTCGATTTTGATCAACTTGGTCAACACCATACCACACCACAAATACCAATCGGTTGCATACCGACCTCTGAGCATATTATGGCATGGCGACAGGCGTTTTGTTTTGTTTCTTGTTCATTTATCCTTTTTATGACTGTTTCTGAGTAAATTAATATGAGACCCGAATTTTCTTGATTTTTGATTCTGTTTATTTGGTTCTGATCTCTCAGCTGTATCTCATTTTCCTTGTCGCAAGGTCTCATGCCACGTGACGGAGCAGATCTAACGGAATATTCCGATGAGATGAGATGAGATGTATCAAGTACTCTGTACTCTTAATCGAACGGACCTACCTATCGGATCGGATCGGATCGGTGCCATGTGTTAAGTACAAAAGCTTGAATTAGTATGTATGTATGAATGAGTTATTACATTACTTTGCTTTTCCTTCGAAGGTATGTAGATCTCCGTATCCTTTGTAGTCTTTTACCTTGTGTACATAAATGCTCTACATTACAGTGGTACTGGTCACTATCTCTTATGCAAGGCAGATGGGATTGATATCTCAGATCATAGTATCATTTCGTATTCCTTCAAAAAAGAGGAAAAGAAAAAGCTCTATAGTAGAATAACACCCAAAGCAGGGTCCCTTCAACCCTGACAGAATAGAGAAACCAGACCTTGCCTAAATGAAATGAACTGGCTGGCAGGTAGATGTAAACAATGCAATTGGTTGCGATGCGGTATCATGCAGTTTAAACCCAGATATGGAGAGAAGATGGTCTTTTTATAACTTTCATAGATCACGTAGAAAATAGACACAGACACATTATAGAGCTGGAGCTTCCCACGAATCACGCTTGATTTTCATCACGGCGGATTGTTTATGTGGGAAACTGACTTCGCCTTCCTTGTAGAAACCGTTTCGTTGGAGGTGGTTGATGAAGCTGTTGTACAGGACAGAGTTAGTTGGGTTTCTTAATCCAGATATGTATAACTGTTGGTGGGATGTATAGTTTTTGGTGGGAGAGAGGGACGTACTTGATATTATCAACTCTTGGCTCCAACATAACCGTCTGAGTGCGCATATCTGCCAGCCAGCAAAAATGGACTAGAGCGCTCAACCAGATTGCTACACGATGTGAGCCGCGGTATTCCTGCTCGCCGACTAGGACGTGCAAGCCACGATCGTAGTTGTCGACGTTCCCACCGAGGAGACTGCCGAATCGATCCTCCTTCACCCAGTAGATCTCAAAGTAGCCAAAGGGCTTCCCGTCCCAGCATCCAAAGACAGGAAAGCTGTGTCGGCTGGTCAGGCCTTGTCGAAGGAATTCCTCCTGGTGAGAATGCGGGCCGGCCTCGCCCCATGCGGCATTCACTCGGGGCTCGTTCATCCATTTGTGGAGGATGTCTAGATCTGATGGAGTACCGGAGGCGCGAGACTGTGCACTCACAACGGAGACATTGGAGGAAGTGGACGACGCATGGTGGTGGCCGGTGGCTTTGGGAGTGGCGAGCTTGGGTACGCGGAATGAGAGGTATTGGCCGACGCTGGGGATGTATCGAGTATAGAACACTTCGCCTTGTCGAGGCGGCTTGGGCCGTATGGGATGCCGGACCCCGTTAGTAAAGGTATACTGGGTGACTGGAGGAGGGAAGTAAGTCGGGAGATGACTCCCAGAGGTGAACGGGCCTGGTGGGTTATTGACTGGGCTTTCAGTAGGAGAAGAAGGAACCGTATCAGACGGCGCCAGGGATGGCGATGCTGGTTTGGAATATGGCGACGGCGGCAGATTACTTCCCACCGGCGACAAAGTGAACAAGAAGATTCGCGGATCGAGCTGCCAGAAGGTGCGTCGACTAATGAACATATGATCCCAACCCGGGGAGTTCTGCGTGCCAGAGGCATCCAATCCTACAGACGAGTCCTCACAGGTAATCATGCCCATGCGCTCCAGCTTCTGCAGTAGATTCCGCCCGCGAAAGATTCCCTCCCGTCTGATATGAATTCTCCAATCTCCCTTAGGTCTCCCCGGCTCAGGCGTCTTCGCAGAGGCCTCCGTCGTGAGGGACCGGTCCGGCTCAGGTTCGTGAAAGTACCACCACAACGAAGCCCACAACATCATGGCGATCTGCCTGGTCGGAGACGTCGCAGGCTTAAAATCGCTGCTGGCTGGGCTCACAATTGACGAGAGAAACAGATAATCATTGCGCAGCGTCGGTTTCGAGAAGCGATATGTCTTGACGGGGCGCTCTGCAGAGCTGATGCTGCCTTGCGGGGTCGTATCCTGCGTCATCGAAGCAGCAGCAGCAGCAGTGCTGGACACATCGTCCTCTCCGGCGAGATCACTCGAACTTGTACGTTCAGAGTCATCTTCAACCGGCTTCTCCGTCTGAATGACAATGGTCCAACCGGGCGGAAAGACGGAGTGGTGAAGATTCATGTCGTTCGATTTGAACGTCACCCCGCCAAATACGGGCGTGACGCTGAATGTCTGCCCATTCGGCAGATGGCAAGTAGACGACGGCATTGTCGATGTGTCGCACTAAAATTGCGATTGCACAGAATTCAATTCCTATCTCATATCCGTATGGTATCCTGGTTTTGCGTGCACAATGTTAATTCGAAGATGTGCGACGGAAATAATGCGGGATGATGTACGAACTAAGTATTATGTCAAGTGTTCCGAGATCGCAGCCAAGGCTTGGCCCAAAGCTGGAATACTTGAGGTAAAGCCCTGTTTCAAGCACAAGCTAGGTTAAGTTTCTGTTCAATTGTCCTTCAGAATAAGAGAGAGAAAGGCCAGATATAAGTCAGAGAAAAAAGCAACCAACTGCGGGGTTAATTGTTCAAGCTTAGCCCACACAATCGGTGACTTTCCTATACACTATTCAGGTATAGTAGTTAATCTAATCGAGCTGCTTGAGAAAAAGCAAAGCTATGGTATAGTACATCTTTTGCAGATTCGCTGATCATCCAACATCTCCATCCAAGGCAATGATTGTCCACGTGTGATCTTCTCGAAGAGGCATGGAAGCCACCTGGTCCATAGTCTGGTGGACTTGATCCTGGCACAAACAAGATCGTACTCTATCCAACCAGTTAACTAGTAACTTAGTTAATGTCCAGTGGCTAGTTAAGCAAACCCACAACCCGCGGGGCACACACATAGCCAGCCCAAACACACTACCGATTATTCTTACCGTGGAGAAAGTAAAAGGCAATAGAATAAAAAATAAAGAGGGCACATGGCCTTGCCTCTATACTCACAGCCACTCGGGCCCTCCACAATCCGAATAACCTGTGCGCGTTTACTTACCTCGCAGCAGCAACAGCTACCAAGTTCTATGATCTGATTCCCGCTCAGCCATTTCCGTAGCGGGGCTCTCCGTCCATCAGCTTCGGGAGCGTCCGCTAGAGGGTGGCGTCTTGTGGTATGGTACAGGAAACACTCATCGCTCAGAGAAGTGAGGATCATATTATCAGATACGTGATTGGTAAGTAGTACCCGGTGGTGCTAAGATCGGGAGAATCCGGTGGTTGGCCTGTTTGTGGAGGGAGGGAAAGGAAAGTCTCTTGAAGCCACACTGGAGTAGGAGAGTGATCTGTCAGATGCGAGGATGTATGTACATGCTTTACACTTTACTAGTGCTTGCAGGTTAGACATGCAGAACGGCCTGGGAGACTGGTGGTATGTCTGGTAAATGTTACTGCTACTGTTGGTGCTTGGGCGATAGTATGTGAGAAAAAGCAAGCTTCTAATTTGATAAATCACCAGCAAACCAAGTTAACTCCATAGCAAATAAAGCGAGATTCGACAGGATATCACAATTATATACTGTACAAGCAAGTACAACATAGTATTCAGACCATAAGAGACGAATGTCCAACAAATACCATACACCAGCCTAGAAGTCCTCGACAGTGGTGCCCACTCCTCTCTCCTGGGCAAGCTTGACGAGATCGCCTCCCGTTACCAGGTCCATCAGGCCTAACCCGACACCCTTGAATATCACATTGCCACTCTCGATCCACTCCAGCAGGCCCTTCTCCTCCTCTCCTCCCTGTTCCATCGCCAATCGAGCAGCTTCTCGAACCATCACTAACTCACCCAGCTCCACGAGCTGCTGCGGCGTCACACCAGCCTGGATGATCTCACCCGCTTCCTGAAGAGACGCGTCTAGGGTATCAACAACGATGACGCCACTCCGTCTGACATGCTTGTGGTGATGTGTAGAACGATGAGGTGTGACCTCGTCGCGCAGGATATCCGGGTGCAGCTCCGACATGTGCGGCTTGTATGATCCGATAGCACAGATCAAGCGTCCTTTCCGTCGTCCTTCCCCTGAAGTGAGGAATTCGGCGGGGAAGAGCGGAGTGATCGACGGAGTACAACAGAAGATGGCATCTGCTTTGCGCACAGCCTCCTTGAGGAGCCGTTCAGACTCGACAAAGTCACTGCTGAAGGCGGAAAACTTGACGTTCCTGCGCCAGCTCGTATTCTCCGGGTCATAGATATCCTTCAGGAGCTTGGCGGCACGGTCAAACGACCGATTGATAATGTAGACGTGTTTGATATCGTCCCGCAGCACCAGCGCCAGCCGGATGTGCCAGTATGCTTGCTTACCAGCACCGAACACGGTGATCGTCTTGGCCTTCTTCCGCCGACTAAAAAGCATCAGCGACGCCAGTGCTGTCCGGAAGGCCGTCAATTCCTGCGCTCTGATAATACCAAACGGGATGCTGTTCGAGTCCAATAGAGTGACACTGCCAGGCGGAGACGTATCGCGAGTTCCTGCGCCAGGCCAGGCCCCCGAAGTAGACGATAAACCTGCGCTCGGTTTGGGTGATGAGGAGGTCAGGACAGGTGACAAGGGACGGTTGTTGACACTCGCAGATGGTACATTCAATCCCTCCGAATCTTCCTGGGAGGATATCGACAACCGGCTCATATCTGAACTGATAGAAGATCGGGAATCCTTCGGAGACGTTTCTGGCGCAAATCGCACCTTACTCTCCTTGCCCCGTGTCCCTGAACCTGTGCTACACCCGGCCTTTCCTCCACTCTGCAGCGATATAATCTTTATTCCCATTGTGCTGCCCGTGCTGGCGGGCATGAAGATGGTAGAACTGCCATCCTTCCGTGTGATGGCCGTCCGTTGCGGTTGATAAGCGGCCGAACAGCCCTTGTCTTGGTTGCCAGTCGAATATTCCCTCAGTGCCTGGGCGAGGTTTTTCTGGAGCTGCAGCACCTCATCGCGGGTGAGGGAAAGGAGCAATGAACGGAGTTGTTCGTTGCTGAGGACTGTGAGAGGCATCGAGAAGAAGTAAAGACAGTCCTAGGTAGTGGTAGAAAGAGATGTAGGAGAGAAGAACGAGAGACTGGTGTGTCAACTATCCGGGGGATAGTGAACCCTATTATCCACGACAGATAAAAAAAAAATAAATAAAAAGAATGGAGAAGGCGATGGCCAGTAAAATAGTCTATCTCACTTGAACTATCAAACTGACACGGGACGCGATAGCGGAGAAGCTGACGACGTCATCCGCGGGGGAGGGGCTTCTTGGCGATCGATTCTGTGTATCTATGTCTGATATGTTAAGAGGGTATAGCAGTCTCTTTTAACTTCAAAAACCCCTCAGATGAGCGGGATGCTATTCTTAGGAACCTCATTGATCAGTCCACTGATCTGATCGCCTTCATCGTCCACACCAGACGCTGATCGACTTGTTTAGTTGAGTGTTAGCTCTCAGTGGCGGAGCGGAGATAGTCGGTTCTTTCGGCGCCCGTGGGCCGCCTCGGCGATTTGCTGGAGATAATCATAATCCGAATGGTAATAAAAATAATTCAAGTGCTAAACTGCGCCGTTTGCCTGTTCCTGATGAGGACCCGCTGGGCTGGGTCACCTGTATGGATATCTAAGGAATGATCTAGCATGCTCTATCAGGGAGTCTATGCCGGGGCATCTGACAGCACGCCAGGGTAACATGTGTCCAATTGTCCACTGAGAAATAGGATATCATTATATTCGAGTATATGAAACGATCTGCCAGTCATCAAGACCGGACAATGTATATGGCACTAGCATGCGTGAAGGTCCATGTATCCAGCGGACCGGTGGTATATAAAAGCGTAAATAGTCGTGCATATATCCAAATCAAACAGAAAGACAGAAAGGAAATGAAGAGAACACTGGAAGCATTACACTCCCCAGATCTCTTCGTCGCTCTTGACCATATCGTCTTCGTTGAGCACCCGTAGACCGTTCTCTTTCTCCATCCGCTTCCGCTCCTTTCTCGTCACCATCCGGCTCGGGGTAATCGGTGTCACCGGCGTAAAAGGCATATACGGACTATACGGCGTCGGTACGCCTGTCCGAGGTCCACCTGCATGCATCGGGCGTTCAAGGATAGTCGTCTTTGTAGCAGGGGCACTCTGGGGCGGGTTAAAGGCTTGGCGGAAGGGCAACGTGGACGAGCTGTTTGTCGCGCCACGGCTACTGAAATTGAGCGGCGCAGGAGCCGGAGCTCGCATGTGGCTCGTCTGAGTGGGAGTCTTGCTTGAAGTCGCCGACTGCGGAGGTGGAGGAGGTGGTCCAGGAGTATAGATACGCGGAGTCAGTGGCTGACTCTCCGCATAAGCATCCGACGCATCTCCCGCAGGGGATCCCACAGGCGAAGAAATCGGTAGCTTCCTCAACGAGATCCTGGGGGAGCGGAGCTTGCCGCTCAGAGGCCCGGAGGAGCGAGAGTTGCTGCTGAAGATGGACAGATTGGATAGTCTCGACAACCGCGTGCTCGAACGCCCCTTCGAGGATCGCTCTTCAGGCTGAGAAACAGGCTCCTCCGTTGGAGGGTTGGAGTAGCCCGCATATCGTGGGCTCCGCAACGGGGACTTGGGAGCTGGATAGTGATGCTCCTCTACCGTCGAGACGCCCGCTGCTTTCTGCGCATCGTGTTCCATCACGGCCGCATAAAGCATCTCCATCTGCTCCTGTGCTCGTCTCCGATCCGACTCGACGACATTCTCGTCGATGCTGGTCACACTGTCATCGGCTGAACCCTGCGTCATCCGATTGGATCTACCCAGGCTGTTCAGAGACATACCAAATCCATCTTTCCCAGGCAGCGGAGAGCTGGGACTGGGGTCAGTAGGAGTCGGTTCTTTGGCCGGATGCATCATGATCATCTCCAGAGAGTAATTGGATGTCTGCGTTTCCCTTCTCAAGCGTCGTCCCACGAAGAACAACAGGCTCAGGATGAAAACAACCACTATCACATATGCACCGACGATGCAACCGACCTGGATCGAGAGCAATTTCCGGTCCAGCCCAGCGGACTCGGAGGGTGCTTGGATCGTATCACGAGTAATAACTTCTCGATTGCTGTGAAAATCAACGGGGAAGATAGCAACGGCACCCGCAGTAGAAATGTAAGACAAGATGACTGCAAGAGTCAAGCGCGTCGAGGACCGATGGCGCATCATATACCGTGTAGCCTCTGGCCCCTAGCTACTTTCATCCCAGAGCATCGCGAGACATTCGAAACAGCTCCTGTCAATCTCTTACGGAAAGGAGATCAATCCGGCCCCAGGGGCAAACCTGGACGGCCGCCGTTATATGCAGCGCAGGCCATTTGCAGTCTATGGACAGCCTGCGCTTGCTGGGCGACTTGCAAAGCAGACGGCGGAGAGGGCGGTTAAGAGGGGATGATTGGATGAGCTGGATCGACGGACGATGTGAAGAGCAGCAGGGAGGCTGCAGCTGGAGACGCTGCTGGCCAGTAGTCGGCTCGAGGGCTGCGACGGCCGTGATGGTCGGCGGCAACGCGATCGCTCGAGCGATCCAGATTGGAGGGCGGGGGAGGGGCTGGCGTTGCTTCTTCGTGATAGTGATCAAGTGGCAGCAGCCTTCTGCCATATCAGGGCCTGATATGTTATATGGACGGCTCACTGCATAACTGTGATATCCCATCCCGTCAAATAGGGATATCCATGCCGCATTAATTCACTACTCCAGATACGAGTAGCTATGCTGACATCAAAAGTTCGCCGTAAGCAAGCTGCCGTTTAAACTAAATTTAGCCCGAAACATAGGGGCATCCAGGTGTCCATATATGAGAATATATGAGATGTAAGGCTGTGTGAAATAAATCAGTAAAAATAAGGACAAAATAGAAGATCAAAAAAATAATAATAATAAATACAAAAAAAAATTCGTGAATTCTCCTGATTGCTCAGGTCATATCCGAGGAGCAAAGCTCCTGCTCTTCTCCGGAAAATCCGGTCACTTTCACTCCCAATCGGGGAATCGAACCCCGGGCTGCCGTGTGAAAGACGGCGATGTTAGCCACTACACCAATTGGGATGTGCATATTAAACCTTGCGGAACTGCGATATTTACCACTTATTCTGAACCAACCAATCTCCACGCTCTGATGTAAATGATAGTTATAATGCGTCTTAGTGATAACATACTGTTATCAGGTATCTAATGGCCTGAAACTGAACAGAATATCTTTGGCTCTTACTTCTCAGCAGATATAACCCTCACACATGAGGTAATCTTTACTATTCTATCTGCATCTTTCACATTTCATTAGCAACCCTTCTTGCTATCGATAGTCTGGGCTACATTATTGTCCGCTTCAGACTACGCCTTGGTCATGTAGCCCTGGGTGAGGCTACAGATCCTCACTGCTTAATTTATCTCTCCTCGTTTATGTCTCTTCTTTTGGAGCGCTCTGGGTTTTTCGTATGCCATGTACTCATACATCGATTAGACTTTACCTGAATTAGCTATGGGCAACATATATATCCACGGTCCGCTCAGGCTAATCTTCCATCTCAACCTCAACTCATGCGCAAGGACCCAATCAAAACAACACAACAAAAAGAGGATGGCAACGAAAGTTCAGCTCTATACCTATAAGGGACACCCTATGGTCACCATCACAGCAAGCCAAGTGAGGAGGGAACGAGTCTGACTGGAACCTACCATAGTCAGTAGCTCTTACTACATACTCACAGTATGAGTAGCGATGAGAGATCTGTTGTGCTGCCTAGGCACATCTCATAAGACGAGTACCCAAGTCCCCTGGACACTCGAACGGTCGAATCTTCTTACTCGACCGTGAAATCACGTCCACTCACTACGTTGCTCCATATCGAACAATAATATCATTGCTCATCATTTCCACCTACGATTTATCAACCACACCACACCAAAATGCCTCGTACCGAGATATCCCAAACAGTGCGGCGACAAGTCCTCTGTGAAATTGGTGATAACCCGTTTAGAACCGTTCAAGATTCTCGACGTATGCTCTGGATCACGGTTCTAATAACGTGCCTTATGGGCATAACCGCGCTGTTTTCGGTCAGGATCTTCTCTCGCACGATGAAAGCTATAGCCGAAAACGATAATCCGTCCAGGATACTGCGGTTTTACATGTTCGGAGCAATATGGACGACGGTACTTTGGGTTATAAGTGTCTTTCTTTTTCTTCACATTGTCTACGCTCTTGCTGCCGCCCTCTTCTGTGGAGATATTGACTATAATGCACTGATCACCTTTCTTGCCGTGTGCTGGGGTGCTTTGGCGTCTGTTCCAATGAAATTATGCCTCGACATCTCGTCATGTCTGAATAAAGACTACTTCTACCTGCGCAAAATGACCAAAGGCACGCAGATGATACTGCCTATCGCGGAAAAAAACAGGAGCACTCATCACAACGATCTGGCACACGTCGAAGAACGTACCCTGGATACCACAAATAGCGAAAACCCGCCGCCATGTTACTACGAAGACAAGAGTACAGTCCTAGAACACGTCCCAGATGGAAGTTTTCATTGGCAGGAAACGAATGGAATTCGCATGCTCCCGAGTGCAGTAACCAGAGCCCCATCCTCTGGAACCAATTTGCTCCATTCTGTACCTCGTCGAACTAGCGTGTCTATCATATCATCAAACTCACCACAGGACGGTCCATAGACGATGGCTTCCATTCGAAGCAGATAGTCAGAAGCTACGAAATACACAGAGCTACGACGTGCACTGGACCTGAAGCGCATCTCAAGGGTTGTTGATTACTTGCTTTTGTTTTATCATCGGTTTCTGCCATACCTTCGTGGACATCATTCTTTTCCATGGCTGTTGATACGGTAGTTAGATAGATACTCAGGAGCGACAATAATCGTTATTTGGAAACTCATCTCGGATCATGAGGATATATACAAGTAGTGATGATAAATTACGCGTTAAAAGCTGCGAAGCCATTAGAAAGGCCTGCACGTTACATACAGTATACAGCCTCTATCTCGTCTGCCCCTCCCCATTCTTGCTGAAGAGATCCTTCCAGAAATCCTTAAACCCGTACTCCTTGGAAGGATCTTCGTTGTAGACCCGAGCTTCTTGCTTTGCAGCTAGCATCTCAAACACACTAGAGGACTTCTGACTCGGCGGCAGTGATGACCCCCTCGCTCGCTCCGTTGCTCGTCGCTTGATCTCTTCCGCTAATGAAGGTGCCACATCCGCGTAGCAGTTTGTTAGCTCTCTCTCGAGATTCAGATACGGCTTCTGAGCCATTGCAGGTGCTTGCAGATTATAGGAGCGCGTCAGGGCGTTAAGGGTCTTTATGGTGAGTTCGTGGTAGCTGCGTTCGGTGGAGAGATACTGAGGGTCGCGAAGAGGTGGGAGGTGCGGTAGTGCTTCTTCAGATGATTCAGTGGATGGTGTAGTGGATTCCTGTCCTGACGATGGAGCTCGGGATGGGACTATGCGTCCGTCAGAGTTGATTTGGCTGACGGATGAATCCGAATCAGATGCTACCGATGCCTGTCGCTGAGCGGAGAGGCGAGCTTCTGCAGCAGCATAGGCACGCGCACGTTTCATCTGATCTAGAAGAGACCCTCCCTGGCTTGCGATAAGACGAGCAGCATGGCGTCTCCATTCACCGCGGATGCGCTGGCGGAACCGGTCCACCTCCCGCGCGAGTTCTTGCTGCTTCTCGATCCAAGGTGGGACAATCTCCTGCTTCTGAATGATCTTGTTCATGAAGTATTCTGTGGTGTCGATGAAAGCGCTGTTGGCATTGTGGTCTTCTTGCGTATTCTGGCCTTTGCCTCGACGGATGTTCTTGAACTGCCCTCGAGCCATGGCGTCTTCTATTCGTTCGTTTGCGAGAGACTGTAAGCCCTGTATTGACATTGGCGCAATCCTGGCGCCGGGGGTAAACCGCTCTCGAAACTCCTGGCGCAGCGCTTCTCGTTCTGCTTCTGACATGCCGGAGTCTTGGCTTAGAGAGTAGTTGATAGTGCGTTCGCGAGCGTTAGCAAGGCGCTGACCGGTGGATTGCTTGGTTTTTGGCGCTGGGTTCAGGTTGACAGGTGGTAGACCAGGCTTGGGAATCTTATAAGGAGTCTTCATTGGCTTGCTAGCATCGTCGAGCATGCGGAGAGCGGTATCCTGAAAGCTTTCAGACCCAGTCCAAGCTGGAGCTGCAGCGACGTCTTGGGTTCCACGACCAGCACTGGAGGGCATGTTGGCAACGGAGATCGCAGCGGCATTTTCATTCTGGAAAGCACCCGCTGCAAGCCTTTCCTCCAGTTGTCTTTTCAAGTCCTCCGAGAACCCCGCCTCTTGCATGTTCTTGCGCGCAGATCGACCTCCCTCCGTCATTGATTGTTCGGTCATCTCTGCCAGTCTTCGGGACATGGCCCCTTCTTCTTCGGATGTGTCATCGGAGGCAGAAGATTTCTTTTCTTCGTTGCTCGAAGGTGATGGTGCATCCTGTCTCAGTGGCGGCACTGTAGAGAACGATCTCGGAGCTGCTCTTGATACCCTGGAGTAGCCCGACATCAACAGATGCCGCCGTTGGGCTTGCAGGCAGAAGGCGCATAGGCCTGTAGCCGAAACTGCTCGTCCGCTCATGACGGGTTCCATGCGTGCGCCCACCTGGAGAATGCAGCAAGTTGTAAGCTCGGACGCTTCGATTAACCATTATCTCCGTTGGCGAGTTGATATACCTCGACGACGCTACGATAGCTTATGTCAGCCTTTCCCGCGGAGGTAAAAAAAGTGTCGGCGGCGAAAAGGTCTTGGCACCTCCGAAAGCTTTGGTTTCCGCGTGTTCAAGGCCGTCGCTGGAGAACATCAAGCGCTCATTCGACTCAGCGTTCCGCGGCAGTGCTGGTGTTGATTGTATTTGTTTCAATCCGTTCATTATTTATTCTTGAGGTTTATCGTTGATTGAATTGCCGCCATGCCTCCCAAGGGTGCCCCGACTCGTCTCAACCCGGTCCGTCTGCAGACCATCCAGCACCTCCGCGTGCGTCGCCCAAACCAGCATGAGCAGAACCCTTGCATCACGGTCATGTCGTCTGTTCTGAGTATGTTATCTTGACCTTTTGATCCGATTGAATGTGGCACCGAGGGGGTTACTCAAGCAGGATTGATACAGAATAAGGGAAACGGGAGGCTAACGTGGATCGCAACAGACTGCTGGGCTTCGTCCGGATACAGCGCGGAAGGATGTGCTGCTATTGAGCAACAGCTGCGAACATGCATGGACGCACCGGTATGCCAGAGTCTTGTGGTGGTTGCTATCTTGGAGTCCTAGACGATGCTAACGCCATATTTTCCTCTACAGAAATCGAAGGGTACCAAGAAGAACACCATCAACTACCACCTGATGAGAATGTTCCCCAAGGTTGCTGGACCTCGCAAGAAGAACGGTGTCCTGGGTTGAAACACTTAATTTATCGAGTACGATTGAATCGAGACACTGCGTTTACCTCCGCCCAACCGACGGCTCCTCCTTTATCGGACTAGCTGGATGGGAATCTCGCATTGTGAGGGGGATAGGTGCAGGGATATTAGAATCTGTGATACTATGTTCGCATTATGAATAGGAGTTGGGGGTTTAACAGGCTATTGCGGCGAGCACCACTCTTTCCTACGTTGCAGTGAGGTATCGGGTTATGTAGATGCCTCTATTGTCTGCAGGATAGAGTGACTCGAAACCTTGGCTTTGATATATGTACATTACTTTCATGCCTGCTGCTTGCGCGATCTTTATACCACATGATCATTATCTGAAAAGACAACGTGACAAATCCCAAGATCTATCTATCTATCAAAACTCTATCTTGGCAGATCCGTATTCTACTCTATAAGTCTATCTATTCTTCTAGTGCCCGCGTGCCCTGTTCGCGGTGGCTCATGGTGCTGACTGACTAGGGAATGCCATTCCAACCATGAGAGCAGGCTCATCGATGCTATGATGCTCGTAGCTGGAATATACCATTAGCAAAATACGTCTAGTGTAGTCATCGTCAATAGAACAGTCGAACATACCTCAAGATTCCAATCGCACCCGGCTCCATCATGAGTGATAGTGGAAACTCCATTGGATACTTCAGCCAGCGCTTGGTGAATGCCCGGAGAAGATGGCCGTGCGCAACGAGAAGTACGTCTGCTGGCTTCTCACCGTGCATGTTACCGGCCTGGAAAGCGTGGATCTCTTCAATCAAGCTATCCAGACGAGCTGTGACTTCTTGGGGCGATCTAAGCCGAACATCAGCATTGATTCTACCATCAAAAGATCGAGACTAAGAAACGAAAAGAAAAACGTAGGACTCACTCTCCCTCCTCACAGCCATCTCTCCAAATATTCCATTCGCGATCCTGATCCAATCCATGCTCTTTGCGCAGTGCTCTGATCTCCTTCGTAACCAACCCCTCATACAAACCGTACCGCCACTCAGCCAGCTTCTCCGTCGTCGTGACTCTTCCGCTCTCCACGAGGTCTTGCTTCCCGACGCCCTCGAAGAGCAGATCGAAAGTGTCGACAGCCCTCTTTCGCGGACTCACAAAAACATGAGCCAGTCGCGAGGGGTCAATCAATCTCCCCGGACCGACGAGCACGCGGCCAGAGTTCTGGACCTGAGTGACTCCGTGAGGAGTCAGTTCTAGCTCCGTCACGCCGGTGTAGCGGCCGTTTTTGGTCCATTCGGTTTCGCCTGGTGGTTGTTAGTTCTGCGCATTGGATATGTTTTGTTTCTTATTTTTTGTATATTTTTTGTATATTTTTTCTATATATTATTATTATAACATACCATGACGAGCGAGATACACGCGGGGTGTTCCCGCGTCCTTATCGGGCATGTTTGGAAGTTGGCTAACTTGGGTGATGGCGTAATGAAATTGATGACCAAAATAGATATTATATCGCAAATATGATATCACTGACCAATCAGCGATAATGAGTTTATTCTTGACCTCCAAGAGTACCGACTATTATATGATTACCATTAGTATTAGTATTAACGGGGTTACTGCTGGTTCTTAAGGATACCCCGCCACGGGCTGTCCGTTTTCTGGCCCACTAATAACCCTTTTTTTTTTTTTTTTTTTTCCTGCGCCGGTCAGCCTGTTTAGGCTTGCCGGAATCGCGCAGTCGTTGACCACTGATAGACGTCAGAATTGTCATAGTTCGGACAGATTGTCGTTCGGGTTTACGGAGATGCGCATAAATCAAGTAAACCAGGATTGAAACAGGATTCATCGTATGTAGAAGTAGTAACTGGAAATTCGAAATACGCAGACCATGATTTCTTGAGCGAGAAGTAAAAAAGAATACACACTGAGACGATCTCTGCAAGCTGTATTTTATTTCTGAACAATGCTGTTCTTGGAGCGACGGACATGCCTGAAAATATAGCTTATATAGAGACATTATACATGATCGACCTTAAGAATCAGTTTTTCACCCCTTGGTTTCACTGTATATGCGTCAATGGCCTCGATATCCTCATCGTCAATGATACGGGTAGTGTAGTTGGTATAAATCGCAGCAACTGTGAGCTTGATCTCTTCAAGTAGATAGTTTGTTAGCTGGAGTCATCTTCGCTTGTTCAACAGAGTGTATTACCTTGTAGAGCTAGATTACTTCCAACACACATCCTGCCACCACTTCCAAATGCCCAGAACCATCGCTTCATCTCTTCCAGTTCTGGGGAATCCGCTGGTTTCAGCCATCGTTTTGGCTGCCATGTCTCTGGATCGGGAAAAACATCTGGGTTTCGGTGGAGGGAGTAAGCTTGAGCGTTTACCCGTGTGTTGGGAGGTATGTTCTCATATCCGACTAGACTGCAAGTCGGATATGGTGTCACCCGAGGTTGGATTCCAGGAATGGGAGCATGCAGGCGCAA
Organism: Paecilomyces sp. PK2413; assembly: GCA_023624055.1. NCBI lineage: Eukaryota > Fungi > Ascomycota > Eurotiomycetes > Eurotiales > Thermoascaceae > Paecilomyces > Paecilomyces sp. PK2413. The sequence continues at coordinate 448,710 of JAMADQ010000001.1, read as the reverse complement.
TGTTTCTGTGACTATAGCATTCAGCAGTGATAATGCTTCGATTGATTTTGGTGAGGGAAGTTCAGGGTGGGTCGATGACTGCGTGGGATACGAGATGGTGGGAGATAGGGTCAGAAGCTCCTCTCGAAGTTCCTTTTGTAAATCAGGGTGCTTTGATAACTCCCAGAATAGATAAGTTAGACCAACAGCGCTAGTTTCATGGCCGGCTGTGAGGTGATCGAACATTTCGCAAGCGATATCTAGCTGCTGCTTTTCCGAGGCTGCTTTGTAGGCCGCACGGTCGGCTTCCTTAGAAGGAAGCTGCTTAGCCATGGAGTTCTTCAACTGCTTGTACACAGTTGGCTCTATTTCCGGATCTGTCGCCTCGAGGTGCTCATCTGCTTTGTCGCACATCTCCAGGCCCCAAGCATCCATGACTTCATTCGCTTCGTCACACCATTTAGGAATCAGCGGGATCTTTAATCGTCTGGTCCAGGAGACCAGATTTGGCACTTCTTGGTGATAGAATTCGAAAGGCTTTCTGCATTGGTAGATATGGAGCATGTACTTTCGCCTCGGAACATCTTGGAGGAAGTTTGTACCGTTGCGTAGGCCGAAGAGATATGCCGAGACAAAGTCCATAGTCAGTGCTTGGTTGAGTTCATAGAAATCAACAGGATTCTTCGAAGAAACAGCCTCCTGTATGATTGGAAGTAAGCGATCGTATATCATTGTGTGTGATATGACTTTCAGCTGTGGCGACGATTGTAGATAAGACTTGGAGTAGATATTGGACAGCATCCGCTTCCGGGCGGAGTGTGGTTTGCTCCCCGTCATCGTGAACATACTGACTGTACTAGATGGAGTTAGCCTGTTGACGCTTTTGCTGCTTATTTTACCCTGGGGTGGTATATCTTACCCATAGGATCCGAATACATTGGGATACCAGTCATGTTTCTCAAAGCCCCCTGCATATACAGTCCTGATGCCCCCATCGACTGTATTAATAGATACTTCCGAAGGTGCCAGTCTCACTATTGGGCCTAGTTTCTCATGGAGGGCTTGGATGGTCCGGTTGTTCTGGCTCTTGAAACGCCTCCAGAGCATCCAGGCAGAAGATATTGGGGCTGTGGGATGTGCATTTGGGATCTTGGCAAGGGGCGACAGGAAGACTGGATACACGATATATCGATATAGACCGACAATGAATAAGCTGAGAGCCACGAAGGTGGAGACAGGTGAGAGAGCCATATTCGCTATTGCCATATGCAGCAGCAGCTACTGGTCAAAGCCGGTACAAAGAGATGATGATGCTGCTCCTGATAGCAGAGCCCCAGAAGCTGTATATAGGGCCTGAGCTGTCAACAATTAAAAGGAAAGATAGCAATGTTTCAAGCGTGTCCTGCTGTAGTGATTAGAGTTGACTCCTCACGGTCTCGCAACGACCTTCCATAAATGACTGCTGGATCCCAGAGCGGTCACCGCCGATAACCGAAACTGGAGGAGAACAGGGAGAAATCAATTATGTTTGGATGATCAGTACGGTACATTCCCTCCAGGATAGTTATACCTTGTATACTCTGTCAATAGGTGCAATAAATTCTCTATTGCAATGATAGCCAATTGAAAGATGCTTATAACTCTATTGCTGTTCCCTGCTAATATGGTACATTATGCACTTATCGATAAGGGCGATAAGGTTCCGATAAGAGGCGCTGATGACATAGCCAGCTCAGATCTGTGCGACCATCACACACGCGAGGAGGCAAATAAGTTGCCGCTTGCTGGCTCCCATCAAATCAGATATAACATGCTGACTGTTAGTTAGTGGCTTCTTTTGTTTCTTTTAATGAACTTCTTGACTCAAGCATGGCCATGTCTATAGCGGCCGGCCCTTTTTGCAGCCTGTTGGTGTGAGAAACGATTGCTAACCTGCGACTTAAGCGAGAGGGTCTGTGATTTGTCCCTCGAACAACACCAGCATATAGGAGGATATATAGAGCGATTTCTGTTGGAGCAAACAGGCAATGGAGCACTGGGGAATTAGTATATAAGAGTCCTTTTGTTACTGCGAGTGAGCTGTGAGTATGCCCATACTGATCGCTGATGAGATCATACCTCGGCGTTTCTAGCACTCTGCTGGCCTAGAAACAAACAATAACTGTTGAGTCTGCAGATCGAGCATTATGTCCCGCTGTTTCTCCTGACAACATTCGAAATGCTTTCCGATCTTCCTTCTGAGATCGTGTACCATATTGCGACCTTCCTGCCTACTGCTAGTGCCTTGGTCCATCTCGCGCAGACCTGCCGTCGCCTCTGCAAGATTATCACCGCTGAAGATGCGCGCATTTTCCGTGCTTTCGTCCAGAGTCGATTTCCTACGATAGACGCCCCGCCGTTCTGGAGAGATGCTGCTCAGGCTCTTACCTCCCGCGCTCGAGCGCTTGATCGACATGCGATCATCGGCCGTTTTGTCATTCCGCCACCGGATGCAATAAAAGTCGGAGCTCACCAGGCGACGAGACGTGACAACCCAACGCTTGGTTATCGCCCAGCAATAGATAGCTACGAGGTGTGGTTGGGTGATTGCTGGTCAGAGAGAAGAGAGGTCTTGGCCTGGGGAGCTGCAGACGAACTGGCCTTGCGGATCAAAGAGTCTGGCCGTCGGAAATACGAGCGATGGCTAATGTTCAATGACCTCGACCATATCAGCAGCTACGATGATATCTGCGGTGTGCATCTGCTGAGACCAGGCCACCCAGGGAAGGATGTCGACAAGGAACATGTCATTTTCGGACGAGTCCGCGGCGATCTTGTTCACATGGCCATAGAACCAGATAAAGGCACGCATGAGTACAGACAAAAGTTCATTACGCATGGAAATGAAATCGATGCAATTGACCTGACCAATGGCCCGCAATCTATTCTGGCTGCAAACTTCAACGACGGCAGCATAGCGTTCTTCCACACCACGACCGGAGAACCAGAGGTGGAACCATTTTCGAAACTCCAGATTGCGCCGCAGGAACTGACGCGCCAGAAATGTTCAAAGTTCTTATCATCTGATAAACTTGCCGTTTGCGCCGGGAATCTCTCTGCATCTGTATACACAATAACGCCTAGCGAAGTGTCAAGCCTGCGCGAATTCCAGCTAGATGCTCAAGACCTAGCGAATGTACATTATACCACCCAAAAAGCCCACGTCACTGCGTTTTCACCATTGAACGCCGCAACCACTGGGGGCGGTTCACCAGGAGATACATTTTTAGCTGCATGGAGTGACGGTGGGATCAGACTTCACGACCTCCGCTCCGATGATCTATACGACGCTACGTTCCGCGACACGACAGACCTTAATCCCATGTACAGCATACATCCTTTTGGACATGATCGTTTCCTCGTCGGGGCAGGCGCCGAAGGAATCGTGAAGATATTTGACCTCCGCATGCCGAAGACATACAGCTATCTCAACGCGAAACCCTCATCGTCCCAACCTCCACCCATGAAAAACAACCACCACCAAACCAACGGCGCCTCAAAATCCACGCCCTACCCACGCAGAGATTTCTCCATCTTCCTCTCCCATCGACCCCCCATCGTCATCAACTCCGGCCGTCTTCACCCGCGCACAAACCGCACTTACCGCGGTCCTATCTACACGATGTCCTCTCCCTCCTCCTCCTCAGCTACCGTCTACGCAGGGATCGTAGATGGCGTCGTCCGCTTAGACTTCGCTTCTACAGACGACCTCACCGGCCCCTGCCGTGACTGGTATGATACAAACCTCTCTCTGGACTTAAACACCGGCAAATCCGCCTCTGCAAGCCACAGGGTCCTAGACCTATCAGGATACGAACGACCCAGTCCAGAAGAAATCGGCAGGAGTGCACGGCTCAGAACGCAGAAAGCTTTCCATGAGTTGAAGGATGATGACGTCCTGCATGAAAGGGAGACAGGGTGGGATCGGAGATGGAAGAGACTAGAAGAGGATGCGGCTTGGAGGAGACGTGACGATTAGGAAGAGAGTATGATAGGGAAAAGGGAAAGGCAGAGCATACTATGCATTTCATGAACTGAGCACGAAACTGTACATGTGCATATATTCGACATATCACGGCAACATACGCAACAAAACATAACTGGACGGAATAAAAAAAAAATATTACTACAGCAGAAAAGTGATGGATTACAGAGATAGAACTACATAGACAGACATGTATCTAGTTTGCGAATACAAACAACGGCACATATTCTCTTTTGGTTTGATTCTTCTCACCACAAGGACATGCTATGATACTTTGAAGGATCTAACTTGGAAATCTTGGTCAAGAAAGAATTGATGATAGACTGGCAAATCTAGAAATCAAATCTAATTGACATGTAAGGAGTAACTTTTGCCATCTCTAGTCTGGTTGCTTTTCCATAACAAATCTAATACAGGAAAGAGAAAAGTGATTAAGGTTGGAACTCGAAGAGAATAAGATGTAAACACACGATAGGATAAACTGCTCCACTTAGCGCCTTGCTGGATGTATCAAATGTCCCGAAGGAAGAGAAAAAGAAGACAAGAAGAATTCGATCTGCGTCAAAAATTGAACGCTCGGATCTAAAGGTGGAAATGGAACGCTTTTCTTTTTCTTTGTCTTTTTGAAGTACTGGATCTCTCCGGTCGACTGGCCTGAAAACGGCTATCGGAAAGGGTATCGGATCTAGTCCTCGAATTTGAAGGCCAGAGGGTTAGGACCGATGTCGATTGGGCCACCACGGTAGGAGCCACGCTTCTTCTTGTTCTTCTCCTTGGTGAATCCCTTGCCACGGGTGACAACGAGATCTCTGTATGCCTTCTCAGCGTACGCGTACGGCACATATTGGTTGGACGGGTGATCATGCGGTAGAGCGGAAGCGCTCAACTCGGCCAAGGGAGTAGGCTTAGCGCCGACGTGCTTCTTCTTCTGAGGACCATTTGGAGTCGCAGACGTAGCCTTCGTGTTGGAACCGTTGGAAGAGTCAGACGAGCTGCCAGAGTTAGAGGAGGCGCTCTTCACGGTAGTACTGCTGTCGCTCGAGGACTTCTGCTTGCTGTCTTCCTCAGAGGAAGACGAGGAATCCGAAGACGAGCCACTTGAGCTAGAATCGGAAGGGGGGAGAGGAGTCTTCTTAGCCTGCTTCAGGATGGCTTTGCTTGCCTTCTTGGAAGCGTCCTCATCAGAGTCCGAAGAAGAAGAGTCGGAATCGGAGTCGGAGTCAGAGCTGGAGTCAGAGTCAGACTCGGAGCTAGATGACGATGATTCAGATTCGCTGTCGGACTCAGATCCGGAGTCAGAACCAGATTCAGAGTCGGAAGAGTCGGAAGATTCAGAGGAAGAAGAGCCAGACGATTCTGAGTCTTCCTTCTTAGAAGAGACCTTAGCCTTCTTCGCCTTGGGGGCGTCGTCTTCGGATTCAGAGTCGGAATCGGATTCAGATGAGCTGGATTCTGCTTTGCGTTTCACTCCGCCAGAATTGGGAGCAGGGGCCTCTTCCTCGGACTCGTCATCGGCATCGCTGTCTGACTCGGAGGAGGAAGCAGAGGAAGAGGACGAAGAGCTGCTCTTCTTGGAAGCGTCTCCCATCTCAACATCGGAGTCGCTGGACTCATCTGAGCTGCTCTCGCTGTCGCTGTCGCTCTCGCTGGAGCTGCTTTCCTTCTTAGCATCCGCACTGCCACTCTCCCAGCTCTTGAAGATATCAACCAAAGACGGTGCGTTCTTCGATTCCGTCGCGATTTTCCCTTCTTCTTGCTCCTTGGCGAAGGCTTTGCTGGCCTTCTGAAAACCGTTCTCGGACAGGAAGGCAGCAACAGATGCGACCAGTTGAGGAGGCAGCGACGCCTATTTATGTTGCGTTAGCGGTACTGTATATAGCATCTAGAAAAAAATTGCAGATCATACCTCGTTTGCGCCAGACTTCTTCGTAGGAGCCTTTGAGGCCGCCTTTCCGGCCTTTCCGGCCTTTTCAGCTTTCTCAGCCTTGCGCGGAGTCATGATGTCTGTCTGCGACACAAAGTCTCGTCTGGATTCCCAAAGATGGCCTTGCAATCTTTTTCTTCTTTTTCTTCAGCGGACGGTAACTGGCAGGAAAAAGTTCCTGGTGGAAGAAAGCACGCTAAGCGAGGCGGTAAGGAATTCGGTGTTTCCATTGGACACAGCGACATCCTAGCGTTGTCCTCACGTGGATCCTCCCGCAGCAATCCTGATGACATTGATTGAGGCTCATCTCAACGGTTGACGTGAAGCATGAAGCACACAAGAGATCAAGATGGCGGAGAGGTGCAAGAGATAGAACCAATGTCCGTGATCATGAGCTGATCTTCAATCCATCACAGAGTTTATGAGCTTTCCTACGTCCTAGAACCTGTAGAATTGCCTTGTTCACTCTGGCATGCCACTCCGAGTAGACGCTAGCATCCCCCCAAGCATGCTTCTTCCGCCGGGTCTCCGCCGCTAGCGGCTGTAAGTGTTCCAGCTGTTCCATCCCCGATGGTGGCTACACCAACAGTGCCAGCAGTTGATGCCTCCCTCGTCCACAAGGATCCTCCAGTGCTGTCTGTAGACTGTGGCACAACTCTGCTTCTTCATTGATTCCTTTTGTTCAACTGCGCTGGACCTGTTCACGCAGAACATGACATCTTTCATGACCTCCTGAACGCTCACGAAACTCCCAAATACGCGATGATGAACGGTCGTGAACCTCTGCGCGGGTATCCGCCCAGCAACGTCTCACCTCCAAAGGAACGGCGACCCATGGGGGATGCTCGCAACGGAAGTGGCCCGCGGCCTGACGGGTCTATGTCGAGGGCGGAGAAGTTCGAGGATGAGAAGCGGAGGATCATCCAGAGCTGCTTCTCAAAGCAGGACAGTGACGGTGCAGGTAAGCCTGATTGCCAGGAGTTCTCTTGCAAGGGGGCAGTCGAGGTTTCCCAAAGAAAAGCGCATGGCTAGAGCTGGACCTGCCTGCAGAGATGGGGTTCAAAACACTGTTTGTGTGTTTGGAGTTGCGGGAATCTGCAGTCGTTGTCATTCTCTGGTGACTTGATATTGTGAACTGCGTGTCGTCTGTTTGATATCGCGTGTTATGTCTCTTGGCTAATGGTCATCAATGGATGTAGTAGCGGAATCATACATTACTCACATTCGCATCACGGAAGATGCCGCGTATCCCTCCAGTCCTGCCCCGCCAAATTCGGCGTCTGACAACAAGAAGGCCAGATTGATTATCGTTGCAGTCAGAAGATCAGGAAGAGTGCGCATGCATAAAGCTCGAGAGAACGGTGATGGGTCATTTTCTATTGGGAAAACGTGGATGTTGGATGACCTCTCCGCCATTCAAACATACACTGCCCTGCAGCCGTCTTCGCCTCAGGAACAGCAGCACAAACAATGGGCCTCTAACGTTGGATTTGTGGTTACAATTGGGAAGCCATACTACTGGCAGGCTGCCACAGCAAAGGAGAAGGACTTTTTCATCGGCAGTTTGGTGAAGATCTATAAGAAATACACTGCAGGCAAGGTTCCTAACCTCATCGGGTTTGAAGAGCGTGAACGACTACAGCTCCTGGGAGCAGGATCTGCCACAGCTTCTGGTGCTAAAATGCCTCCCCAGCCTGCTCAACGTCCAGACGCAGTGTTACCCCCTCCACGCCCACCGTCCCCACGGCGACCTCAGTCTCCATATTCTGGCCGCGCCCCCAGTCGTGATGGGAACAAAGACCCAAGACGACAGCGTCCAGATGAGCAGATGTTGCGTAGTCAACGCAGCCGTGAACAGCTGGGAAGGCCGCCTGTGAGACCCGGTCAACAACCACCTGTTCCTGCATTTTCATCATCGCGAGACCAGCCCCCTACAAGACCTGAGCGGCCAGAGGGTATGGCGTCGCAGGAAAGCAGACCTCCCCCATCGCGAGAGGGCAAAGTCATGGCGGATCCCAGATTGGGCAGAACTCGAGATGCAGCTCCCGACTACACACGAGACAAAGAAGCACTTCGACCTACCACCCCCGCTTCTGTATCAGAACAGACTCCTCCTACAGCACAAAGTCCAGCAGTCAGTCTAGGGCAGCGCACGATGTTGTCTGAAACTACCGGCAGAGAGTCTCCTGCAGAACCTCAAGGACCGTCTCGTGGAAGCGACAGGCTCCATACTCGCGATGCGTCCGACTATCCATCTTCTCTTCGCCCAGGCTCTTCTAGCAGCAGCATCTTGAAAGCCACATCATCACTTTCGGCCGAGGCTCAAGCGGAGGCAGAGGCAGAAGAACAGGCAGAGAAAGAAAAGGCCGAAGACATGACTCTTCCTCTGCAAGGTACGGCTAGCGAACCGGCCCCAGAGCCAGCCGTCGTTGCAACACCTACAGTTCAGCCGCCGGAAAGACCTGCAACGGAACCAACGGCCGACGAAGGAGAGGATGAAGAGGATCACCGGCCTGGTCTCGGACCCATGATTAAAAAGAAACCCGGCAAGGACCTCGCTGGTGCGCTCCGGAAAGCGGCCACTGCCTATGGAGCCTTCAAGCCCAGGGCTGGAGGCGCAGCTGAGAGATTGATGGCAGCAGCGAAAAAGAGCGCTGCAAATGAGCCTGATGGCATTACTGGTGTTGTCCCTGCTCCATTGCTTCGCGGAGTCAGCAACGATTCGGTGCAGTCTGCGCACACTGCGCCAGAGACTCCGCTCAAAGAGACACCTGCACTAACACCTGCGGCGGTCACTCCAGCAGCAGCAGCTACGCCAGCGGCAGTTACACCTTCAGAAGAACTGCCTACGTTCGAGATCACTCAACCTGCGGCGGATCAGGCAGCTCAAGCAGCAACCGAGGATGCTGCCGATGCCTCAAGGGAAGCTAGAGAGGAAAGGTCGAGATCCAAGTCGCCGTCCCCAAGTGCGCGGCGCAGGAAACGCCAGGACCACACCGCCAAGTATTGTGAGGCTCTTGGTATCGACCCGGCTGTCCTTGAAGGGCATGGTGCCGAGTTTGATGAAATCCTGACTGACCTGGGATGGAATGGCCGACTGAGCGATGATAAAAAGATCGAAGATCTCGAGGCGGATGTGCGCCGCGAGATTGGCCGGGTCCAGGCTAGCAGTTGGCTGGGCAATCTAGAGCAGCAGGAAGGGAAAGTGGATCAACTCGCCAGACTCATCGACAAGGCAATCGAGGAGTGTGACGAGCTGGACGGTCTTCTCACTCTGTACTCGCATGAACTGAATACCCTTAATGATGACGTCGCATTCATCGAAGCTCAGTCCCAGGGTCTGCAAGTGCAGACGGCGAACCAGAAGCTCCTCCAGAATGAGTTGCAGAATCTTCTGAAGACCCTATCCATCTCCTCGAACGACCTTCAGCCGCTGAAGGAAGCCTCGCTCAGTAATCCGGATGGCATCAAGGAGACCGAAGCGGTACTCGCTACGTTGTATAAGGCAATGCTCATGATTGACTCTAATATCCGCCAAAACAAGAAGCGTATGGCTGATGCTGCTGGTGAGCAAGGTAGTATCGGTGTCTACGCCGATACGGAAGTGGGACAGATGCGGGCTATCAGAGAAAAGAAGGAGGAGTATCGGACTGAAGCACGGGTTTTCTTGCAGCGCCTGAAGCAGTTTATGTCGATTGCTTTCAAGGTAGCAGAACAGAAGGTAATTGATGCGGCTAACAGCGGGTCCAAAGATCCTCTGAAATTAGACAGCGCTGCTCGGGAGTCAGCGCGCCAAGATCTTTGGATCTACAATGCTCTTATGCTCTTTGCCCGAGAAGTCAGCACATCTGAATGGACCGGAATTATCGGGCTGTATGAACATGAATCCAAGGGACCTTATCAGAACGAGTTCCGGGAGAACAATTTTGCTTGGAAGAAAGCCGCCAAAAAGCCTACAGGTGATGAGCACGAACTGCTTTTTACTCATCAAGAAAAGGAGAAAGAGAGCGAAGGCATCACTACTGCTGCTCGTAAACTGACCGTGAGACGAGGCAAGACCATGAAGGTGGGACACGGCCTCCGGATGTCTCTGGGCGGAGATAAGCAGAGTGGGAAGCTGGAGCCTTGCGAAGTATTTGCAGGCACACTGCAAGAGTGCTTGAGGGCGATTGCCGAAGAGCAGAACTTTATCGTGCAGTTCTTCCACCTGAATTCACTCACCACGGTCGAGTTCCCTGATCTGGTGGCTGGTAGCGATCCTGAGCGCCGCAGGAAACCCGATATGAGCGCCCGGCAGATGCATGACCCCGACCGTGATATGGCGCGGAAGGTGGAACAGATCATGGACGACATCTATGCCTTCTGGCCGAATGATGTCCAGAACCTGGTCGACTGGGCCATCAAGTCCGATCCATTGTAAGCACGAGCCACCTTGATATGATTATGCTGTAGTACTGACTCGTCATTTTCTCACAGGCAAGGAGTGGGCCTTTTGCACACGTTGGAGAAAGCGATCACCGATTTTGAGGACACCAACCAGGAGTTCATTGTTCATTCGCTTCAGAAGCTGCATACCCGGCTGTCTGGATTGTTTAGCCGTTTCGTTGACGACCAGATTCGCGGCATTGAAGAGACCAAGGTCAAGATCAACAAACGGAAGGGCGTTATCTCGTTTATGAGAACTTTCCCGAACTTCTCTGCAGCCATTGAGAATATGCTGGCTCCCCCGGAGCAGGACTTCTCGGATATCCGTGTTGGCGTCAACGATGCGTACAACAAGATCAATCGGGCCATGTGGGAGAGCTTGAAATTCATTGCCAAGGAGGCGCCTGGGCAGCAGCCGGGTGCTACGACGGGCGCTGGCGACCCGGAGGATAAGGAGGCGTTGAACTACCATATCCTGCTGATCGAAAACATGAACCACTACATCGAGGAAGTCGACGTCCGAGGCATCCCGGTCCTGGAGCGCTGGCGTGAGCGGGCGATCCAAGACATGAGCGAGCACATGAGGCTGTACATGGATGCGGTGATCCGTCGACCCCTGGGGAAGCTCCTTGAGTTCGTGGAATCGACTGAGTCGCTGATGGCGGCGACGAGTAACCCATCGGATATTGCGTCGCGGGCCAGTCACTCGCGGTCTGTAGCGAAGAAAGTATTTGCGAACTACGATGCGAAGGAGGTGCGTCGTGGAGCAGAACTGCTGAAGAAGCGGGTTGAGAAGCACTTTGGCGAGTCGGACGACCCGACCCTCAGTCGCAACCTGGTGGCCAAGGTGCTGAACGAGTGTGAAGCTCGATACGCGAGCACTTACGACCGGACGCGGCGGATCATCGACGGCGTCTACGAGGGCCAGCTGGATCTGGAGTGGCGCAAGGAAGAGATCCCCGCGATGTTCAAGAGGTGAAGCGATCTGAGATGATGGAACCCATCCTCTTTTCCTTTCACTCTTGGTCTTTTCTTTTCTTGGCGTGCCCCATACGCTGTACCAAAATTATGCATTCTTTTTCATAACATAACACATCTAATGATGGGTGATGAGGGCTTTCTATTTGATCTGATTTGCCTTTTCTTCTTTTCCCTTTGAGCACGGAGATGAGACATTTCTAGGTCATGAACATGATAACATTTGGGCGCAATGGATGATTTGGAAGGCGTCGATGTTGCCAGTCCTTGGTGCGGATGTGGTACAGCTATTGTTGCCAATGCATGCTCCCGTGTTCTTTTGCTCTTCTTGAATTTACATTTTTCTTTTCACGATCTTTCCTTTCCTCGCAGGAGCCGTGTAAAACCAGCCCGTGGTGTGGGAGCGATAGATAAAACGAGATACGAGACACAATGCGCCATACTGGACTGATGTCTCGGAACTCGAGTGTACTTGTACTTTATATCATTATTCTTTGTTTCCACCAGATTATTTGGTCTCTGGACTGTGTAGCATGTGATGGGATGACTCGGGTCGTCTCCGGAGGGCTCGACGTCATCTTTGCGGCTCTCACTACGGACGAGCCGGTGGATGGAAAAAAACGCCGCCACAATTCGCAGCTGAGGGCTGAGAGCTGAGAGATCTAAATAATTCTTATCCCAGCATCCATGGTTCATCAACACCACGAGCGAGTTCTCTCCGGAGATCTGCAAACGCGGTTCGTCTGTGGTGGACCTGCACGTGATCTGGGCGCACAGCGAGTGGTCCATTACCGCAGAGAGTTGCATTTTATTGGCTGTATCGTTGCCCCTTTTACTGGACTAGACCCGTCCGCGGCGCTCTCTGGATAATATGATTGGCGCTCGGCATACTGGGGCGCCCTGGCCGAAGAGCCACTTTCAGGGGCAGGAAGTGGTCCGTGCGGGCTCCATCCTTCGTTCCTTCCATTCCTTCCAGATTCTCTCAGGGGAAGGCAGGGAAAGAAGGAAAGAGCGAGAGAGCAAGAGCCCAACGGGTAGCGATCTCGGTCTATCTGTCTATCTATTAATTAATAATTACTTTAATTATAACTATAATTCATCTTCTATCAGAGGCTCCCAATGAAGTACGATTCGAGTCGATCATCAGAGCACAACGGCTGATCCTATAGTAGAACATCCTCTGTCATTCTTACGATCCATCTGATGTCAAGAGTTTTCATCTCTGCAGATGTCACATCGAGAGTGGAGGGGGCTGAGTAACTACATGCATCCTCTGCGACAGTCCTGCTCCTCAGATGCAGGCCGTTGTAGTCTGTAAGAAAGGCCTCGTAGCGGTGAGACCTTTTCCTGCGAGGGGCTTCTGTTTCTTTTATGTGAGCTTGTCCTCGCAGTCTGTAGAATTGTGTGAATGATTCATATCTTCTCACGTGGTCTTCTGTACAGAACAGAATAACGCTCATTATCTCTCCCCGTGGAGCCTCGATGCAGTCACAGCCACTGGCTATGTAGATAGTCCAGACTCAGTAGTCAGTAACTAGCTATTATTAAAGACAAAGATAATAATAATAATCAACTAACTGCTAACTGCGAACGACCACTGTCACAGCTCTCGAATCCATTCACTCGGGCCCGCCTTTAAGCCCTGCGTGGGCTCTGGAACCAAACCAAACTTTAAGTATTCGTCCAGTTCAACTTAACTCGTTAGTTCGTCTTTCTTGGACCCGGAAAAGGCTACTGTCCCGATCGTGAACTGAACTGAACTGAACTGAACCTGGGCGCTCCCGGACTCCAACGACGTTGCTCTACCGCGTCAGCGAAAAAGAATCATCCTTCTCTACTCTTTCATTCTCTCTCTCTATCTCCCCTCCCTCTTTCTTTCTCTACCTTTCCCACCCCCTCTCCAGACAGACGGGCCCTGGATGCGCTCCGTGAGAAGAAGACATTGTCGTTTTCTGTGACAAGGAAGTCCCCCGTGTTTTGCTTGAGGGGTAATCGATTGAGCTGTCTGTGCCCAGGTGAGCGCCGGATTCCCACAACTCCGCTCTTTTTCCTCCTCCCCTGCGTCCCCGGCTGCAACGACTGGTCCGGCTTTAGGGGCTGGCCAGCAAAGCTTGAGAGACATCTTTTTTGACCGCCAGCTTCACCTGGCCGAGTCTGCGTCATTCCAGGTGCTCTTTTAATGGGACACAATCCCGGTTTTCTGGGCGCGTTGTTTCATCGAGGAGATCGGAACACAAGCCATATACAATACGGGATGATCTTGCGACTGACAACCCCCCCAATTGTGATCTACTAGGAGTTCTTTCTTTCTTTCTTTTTGTTGGTGAACTGTTCAGCCGCATATTACACACTACAACCGCAGCGCACCGTTATCGTCTGCGAAATTCGATCTGCATGTCGCTCCCTTAGACAAAGAGAGACCCGTCGTTCTCTTTTTCGAACCATCACCACCACCGCACACCACCTCTCGGATATCCCGAATCGAACGCCCGATTTTCGATTCTCGAACTCGCGTGACACCTGGTTTTGGTGCGCGACCACGGAAACGGTATTCTCACATAGAAAAAAGCAGACATGCCCTGGCGGCCTCTGCCTCGCATTGCATTCGCTGTCGCCATATACCCGTTCCAACCCTCGTCGCCTGCGGATCTGCCTCTGGAGCTGGGTGATGAATTGTACATAATCGAGCAGGGAGGGGCCCACGGCGAGTGGTACCGCGGCTATCTCGTCGCCCCGCCGTCCCTCCTCGCCGGACTCACCAGCGTCAAGGGCCAGACGTTGGAGGCCAGAGTCTTCTCCGGCATCTTTCCCAAAAATTGTGTCGAGGTGCGGGAGGTGCTCGGGGACGGAGAGGGGCGCAAACCCGTCCACAATGACGAACAATTAAGTGCGGAGGTGCTGAACCGGGTCAATGGCAGCGATAAGGATCATAAACGGGACAGTACGACGTCGTTTTCACGGGAGATCAACGAGGGATTTAACAACCTGCTTTCGAAGGAGAGCAGACTCTCGAAAGGCTCACAGATCGCGGTACTACAATTGGACGAAGAGGCCCTGAAGCGACGCTCCTCTGCTACGACATGGAGTCCGTCTTTCCCACTCACACCGTTGTCGGTTGGTCCCCGCGACCCCAATGCTCCCAAACCTGCCGCACCGGTGCCGATGTTGAAGATCGGGGACGAAACCCCTACGTCGTCTGCTGAACCGCTCGTGGACGAGATTGCATCTTGTCTACGGGAATGGCACTCTACCAATTTGCACGAGCTGTTGCTCGCTCGGAAATACAGTGTGCTGGAGCAGATGTCGGATATCGTCCAGGAGTTGGATCTGGCCCGAAGGCAGTTGCTGCACAACGTCCTCACCGGGCAGGAGAGAGCGGCATTGCGGGAGAAGACGGTGTGGACGCTGGTGCGCGGCAACAAGATGCTGAGCGGGGAGGTGATCGTGAGAGACCCCAAGCAGCGGGGCCGCTTGCTCACTGGAGAGGACTCTGCTATTCAGTTGACCAAGCTTCAGTCTGAAATGAGCATGCTGGACAGCAGTGCCGCCAGTAACCCAGAGCCTGCAGGACTGCACAACCTGCTCTTCGAGGTTAATGCGGTCTCTGGCACGAATTCTGGCCCCGTGACGATCTCCATGTATCTGTGTACGAAGCTGGATAACGGAACCCTGCAGCCACTCACCGAGACCTACATCTTGGATATTCCTTCGCCGGAGAGCTTCGCAAGTCTTGCACACAGCAGCAGGCTGAAAACATTGTTCACTGAGATTACGGCTACGGACATTGGAGAAGTCTCGGGCGGCAATGCCCAGCTCTATCTCGTCGCAACAGTGCAGACGGCTCAGTCCCCAAAGATCAATCTCCCTCCCAGAGCGCGGTCTGCTGCGTCGAGGGATGGTGCACTGGCCAACAAGACTACGAATACAGTCAACAGCGGCTCCAAGGGGAGCTTGAAAGGTCGACGCAGCGTGATGTGGACTTCGAGACCGCGCGCCTCGCCAAGCATCGACGCCGGAAAAGAGAACACCAGAGCACCTCCTTCTGCTGGCAGCACGGCGAGTAGCCAGGACCGGAAAGATTCTCCTATAAACGACACTATGGTCGTCCGAACAGTCGGTGCAGGCGTTATCGAGGTGTCTCAGATCTTCAGGCAAGGGAAAGACGTCGAGCAGGTGATCAACATCTGGTCCCCGATAGACCTGGACGATGAAGCGGATGATCATATGGAAGGGTTTGACGAGCTCATTCGCAGTGTTCTTCCTAGCCCTACTGGAAAATACACGAGGTCGCAACGAGCTGCGCGTCTTCATACGCACCTGGCACCCTTCGTTAGCGATGACGCTGATGCGTTGATTCGAAGCAATCCGACAACCATGCATAATGTGACCCAGACTAGGAGAATGGGATTCCCGACTGCGCCGACAAAGCCGCGCTCAGATATCTACATCACTGTATCTAGAGCCATGTTCCCACACGATGCCTTCCTTTCTCATCCGCAGGCTGGTCACGTCCCTGTGCCGATGGCGTCAGGCCTGCGGAACCTGCAATTAACTCTTGAAGTGCGCAATTCGTCTGGAGCTCGCGTGGAACGATGCATATACGCATCTTCCAATAGTAGCGGCCATACGGCCTGGCGATCCACGGTTGCGGAACGGGACGCCTCATGGAACGAGACCATCAGGCTTAAGATCCCCACGGATCAGGTACCTGGAGCTCATTTGATAATGAGTATTGCGGATGCACCGGAATTCCCGTTCGCCCTGGCTTGGATGCCGCTCTGGGACCAGCAAGCGTTCCTTCATGATGGACCACATTCGTTGCTGTTGCATGCATACGACAAGAGTACCTCTAGCATTGAGAATGGAAAAGGCGCCTATCTGTCTCTCCCCTGGAGTGCAGTTAGCAAGAAGGAATCGACTAAGGATGAGACCGTTACGGGATCGGTGGCTACGTTGCGTCTGGACACGTATCTCTGCAGTACCGAGTACTCGCAGGATCAGATCATGCTGGGTCTGATCAACTGGAAGGAACAGACCGCAGACGATGTACTGCAGATCCTCAAACGGCTGGTCTTCGTCCCCGAGATCGAGATCGTTAAGCAGCTCAGTGGAGTGTTCGACGCGCTGTTCGGAATTCTGGTTGAAAATGCCGGAAAGGAAGAATACGAAGACATTGTCTTCAACGATCTGGTGATGGTTCTGGGTATTGTGCACGATCGCCGTTTCAACCTGGGACCGTTGGTCGACAACTACGCCGAGAAGCAGTTCAACTTCCCGTTCGCCACGCCTTGTTTGATCAGGAGCTACCTGCGTCTTCTGCAAGCTAGCACTGATACGCAGCAGTCGCGGAATTTGCGTGCTGCTTTCAAGGTTGGCCGGCATCTGATGAAGTTTATCATGAATGCTAGAGCTCAGCAAAAGGCGAAGGAAGAAGAGATCGGAATCACGAAGATCCAGACTTCGTTCAGTCGAGATATCCATTCGATCTTCAAGTCCCTGGAAGCGTTGATGAGGAACCCGAATCCCATCTTGGTGGGAAGCAAGACGCTCATTGTCCAACACGTGCATACTTGGCTACCTGAGCTCAGCAACGTCCTCAGCAATGACGAAGTGGTTATGATCTCGTTGAGCTTCATGGACTCCTGCAAAGACGTCAAGGGATTGCTTGTGCTCTATAAGCTCGTCCTGATTCAGAACTACACCCGGATCCCCGTTTTCGCCTCAGGGTCCGAGCGACAGACTCTCATCTCAAGCTGTATCAGCTGGCTGGCACCGTACTGGGGGGCCACTAACGACGTGTCTGACCAATACCGCGATCAGGTGCGACTGTGCTGCTCTGTTGTGGCGGAGCTTCTGAAGCGACCTGATCCTCTGCTGTACGAGTTCATGCCGAAGATCGTGTCTTCCTACTGCGCGATTGAGGCTGAAGGCGTTGACGATACAAACTATCTCTCATTGCTTTTCAGCAAGTCCTTCCCATTCCAAGTTAAGCCTTCCTCTACCAAGCAGAAATTCGATGAAGGACTGGTCGAGCTGTCGGCCCTTATGGCAGCGGTTGCGAAGATTCCGAACCCCAAGCTGCCTGTGATGAAGCCCCTTGACTTGTCGACCTTCCTTGCACAGGTCCTGGAGGCTCATCTCTCGATTCTTAGCTGTGATGCATACCCCGAGAGCTGGCTTAGTGTGCATATCTACAACCACCGTGCTGCTATGAAGAGCTTGGAGTTTATTTCATCTATCATGATCAAGTCTCTGCTTCCGTCACCGGATGATGCTGATGCATTCGACATGAAATTGTGGGAGGCCTTCTTCGCGACGTTGTTGAAGCTGGTCTCGAGTGATGCACTTGCGCTGGAGACCTTTCCGGAACAGAAGCGTCGCGCCGTTTGGAAGATTGGCGGCGATGTTCGCGAACTGGGAGCCGAGCTGTTACGCCGAAGCTGGGAGGCTATCGGCTGGGAGACGACGGATGAGGAGAGAGAACGCTTTGGTCTGAAGAGGCTAGGTGGTTACCAAGTCCAGTATGTCCCTGGTCTTGTACCACCGATCATTGAGCTTTGCCTCAGTGTTCACGAGGGCCTGCGACATGTTGCTGTGGAGGTCCTGCAGACAATGATCATCAGCGAATGGAATCTTAACCAGGATCTGGCAATTATCGAGACGGAGGTCATTTCGAGTCTCGACCACTTGTTCAAGACGAAGCACATGAACGAGAGCATCACGCAGAAGCTGTTCATCAATGAGCTGCTCGATCTCTTCCATGCCAGTCGTACCTCTGATGAAGGCCTCTCGGCCTCTGTCAGAGAGTTTATTGCCACTATTGACGAGCTCTTGGATCTGCTCGTGGCTTCTCACAGCGGTGACATGAACGAGAGTCTGCATACTCTCAAGCTGATGGAGTTTATGAAAGATATGGGCCGTGAGGACATCTTCATCCGATACGTCCATGAGTTGGCCGAGGTGCAAGCTGCTGCGCGAAACTACACTGAGGCGGGTCTTGCTCTCCAATTCCATGCCGATCTGTATGATTGGGATCCCAACAAGCTCATGCCTGCGGTATTCAATCCCCCACTCCTAGAGGAGTCCTCATTCGAGAGGAAAGAGTCGCTCTACTTCCAGATTATTCAATATTTCGAAGATGGCAAGGCTTGGGCTCATGCTCTTGCATGCTACCGAGAGCTGGCGTACCAGTATGAGAATACGATAATGGACTTCTCTAAGTTGTCAAGATCACACAGCTCTATTGCTAGGATCTACGATGCCGTTGCCAAGGAAGATAAGCAGTTCCCACGGTACTTCAGGGTTGTGTACAAGGGTTTGGGCTTCCCGCCCACCCTTCGGGACAAGGAGTATATCTACGAGGCGTATCCCTTCGAACGCATGGCAGCCTTCACGGACCGTATGCGGAAACAGCACCCCGCAGCACAGATCATGTCTTCGGGCGAGATTGATGATCTCGAGGGGCAGTTCCTGCAGATCAATTCTGTTAGCGTCCACCGAGACATGGGCCATCCAGTGTACCAGCGCTCAAAGCTTCCGAGCACCGTGCGCGAACATCTGTTGATCTCTGTCCCGAACCAATTCTCGATGACTGCAAAGAAACACACCAGCGGAACGGACGTGAAGGAGCAATGGGTTGCAAAGACCATCTTCACAACTGCGGAGCCTTTCCCGAACATCCTTCGCAGAAGTGAGGTGGTCGCCGCGGACGAGCTCGTGCTGTCGCCTCTGCAGACCGCTATTGAGCGTACCTGGCGCAAGACGCAGGAACTTCTCCTTCTGGAGAAGCGCGCGATAGCTGGCGACGACCCTAGTCTTTCTGCTTTGACTGAGGCTCTGAGTCAACTGCTTGAGTTGAACTCGTCTTCGCCTAGTTGTGTGGCTCTGTACCGCCAGTTCCTGACGGAAGAGCAGCCTCAGGAAGAGGGGGAGATGGAGCAGGAGCAGGAGGAGGTCGTGAGGCCGATTGATCCGCTGGAAAACGCCTTAGCTGTGGCTCTTATCGACCATGCCTTAGCTATCAAGCATTGCTTGAACCTCTTCTCTCGACCAGCTCACCAGGCTACACAGGCAGAACTTACGCGACGCTTCGAGGAGGCATTTGCGCCTGAGCTTGCTTCGCTGTCGGCTCAACCGCCACAGTCGCAGTCACAGGAATCTCCTCATCTACTGGGTTACCGCAGCCCTAGCCTTGGTAACGGGGTCGGCCAGCAGTCCCCCAACCAACGATCTACTAGTCCTGAGCAGGAGTTGATCCGCTCCAGTCGCTCTCGAGATCGCAAGAATGGCGACAAACACTCTGTCAGCCATCGAATCAGTGTTATGAACCCCTTCAGGCGCTCTCATCATCCAGCGTCTGGATCCGTCGTGACGGTCAATGGCCATTCTGATGGCAGACGACCTTCCGAGGCTAAGTCTAATGGCGAGACCATTCGTGATGACGACGACGCTGCCACCATCCACAGCCGGACCACCAGCCGTTCTCGTGGAGGCAAGAGTGACACGCACTCGAAGCGCAGAAGCTGGTTTGGCGGAGACAAGTCGCACAAGTTCAGTCCGTCCGTCTCCGCTGCTGAGATATCGATGGAAGATGTCGACGCAACCCCAAGGCGACAACCGTCCACCGCGTCTCGTCTGAGCAAATCTAATGATAGGAGACGATCCAGTTCGATGCAACGTACCTCGTCTATGCACCGTACCTCTTCTAAACGAGAGAAACCGTCGAACTCGAGCAGGTCCACTCTTCCCGCAGCGAACCAGGAGCGTCCTGAGACAGCAGGTAGTCGTAGCCAGTCTATCAAGGAACCAGTGGTCAACAGCCCGTCTTCCACAGCCGCGACGAACGCCGGTAGTGTGCGCGATTCTGTCATGAAGCGGTTCAGTCTCCTGAAAGGTGTCGGTCGGAAGAACAGCCGTCTGGGAATGGGAGATTTCAATGGATCCCAAATCAACGGAAACGGGTTCAATGAGCCGCTCCGAGAGGAGTAAATACGCCGCTTTCTTTTTTCCCTTATCTATATGCTTGATCGGACATGGCATTTTCTTGTTTTTATTTCATATTTCCCTTCGAATCCTGTGTGAATAATGTTTCGAGCATAAAGACCTGATGTCGGAAGTTTATCTCTATTTTCACGTTCATTACACCGCTGTGGATACCTCTCCTTATTTCTCTTCCTTTCCATTCTCATATCGACTCTATCTTACCCCGGATATTGTCCTCATCTCTTTCTCGTGAATTTTGTCTTTTTGATTTTTCACATGTTTATGGACCACAGCATCCAACCCGACGTACATAGGTCTGTAACGACTGCTAGATACCTCTTTCCTTTTTTCATTTATTTATTCTTATCTCGATTGTATCTATTTCGTTCAGTTCGGGCTTCTAGCACCTTGTGTGCTGTTTTCTTATATCCTTCTCCTGTATGTATATTACAATACTAGCGTTTGATTTGATCACATGTATGTGGCTGTAGCGGTTTTCCTGTAGCACGCGATGGGATAATTACATGACGTTTGGGCTATTTCTGACTGCCGTGACACTCGATATTCTTGTCGAGGCAAGGCATCTGCAGCATCGACTTTGAGCGTCGACTTGTTAATATCATAATACAAGGCAAGCCCAATAATAATAGTACAATAGTTATTTATTCAAGCCAGGTTGGATAATCCGAACCAATAAATGCAGGCCCAGATTACCATAGCCGTATCCTAGCCGTACTATCGTAGTGTACCGATTCTTTGGTTCCTGAATGCCCCTACCGCGGCTGGAGGTAATTGATTGTACGGAGTACAGTAATAAAAAGAAGCTAGGCAGATTAAGTTATCCGCGGCTATGCTGGGTCGCCCCGCATCCGTGCCTGGAGTTTATTTCATCTTCATTCTGGACTAAGTATAAAAGGCTCCGCATTTCTACCGGGATGTGGGGACGGCCGAGGTCTCTTTGCACCTCAGTTGAAGTTGGGGTAAGTTCCTCATCTATTCAATCCATAACCCAGCGCTAGTTTCATTAGAGCTGGCTCGGATAAATTCTTAAATGGACGTTGTTATGAAGATTCCGAATTGGACTTTTTAGTTTGTCTGTTTATTTGAGTACTTTCGAAGTATCTTCCTTTAAGGAAAAAGGAGGAAGTGGAAGAGGGAAACTCCTCAGAAAGAATCAACATGGCCCTCTCTCTCTTCCAGTACATTCGCCTGAAGGCTATCGCGCTCGTGATCCGCTCCGTCGTCCGAATCGCTACCGCAATCCGCTTTCTCCTGCATCCGCAACCGAAATATCAAAATAGACAGCGTCTTCGCATCCCGTCGCGCGAGCCGGGCCGCTTCATCATTGCTGATTTGTATACTCCTGACCAAAACAGCAATGGCTCTCGCGCCAACGTCAAGGATGACAGCGACAACGGCAAACGGACACCCATAGTCATAAACTGGCATGGTTCCGGCTTCGTCATCCCCTCTCTCGGCTCCGACGCTCCATATTGCTCTCTCGTCGCCAACGAAACAGGAATCCCCGTCCTGGATGCCGATTACCGCAAGGGTCCCGAGCACCCATTCCCCGCTGCGCTGGAAGACGTCGAAGACGTGCTCACTTGGATCATCACGACACAATCGTCAAGATTTGACCCGCGTAACATAGTCCTATCCGGCTTTAGCGCGGGTGCGAATCTCGCTCTGGTCGCGTCATCTTCTCTCCAACAGCAACTAAGACAGAGGCTCCCCTCCGCAGCTGAACGTGACTTTGAAATCAAAGCCACCGTGGCATTCTACCCCGTGACGAATTTCACGATTCTTCCCGAAGCGAAAGTCGTCCCGAAGCCGCGCTATCCGATCCGGCCGGCGCTTGGGTATGTTTTCGATGCATGTTACGTGCCAGACAGCGTGGTGGATCGGTCCGTGATGCGGAATCCGCTCATTTCGCCCTCCTTGGCGGATGAGAGGTCCTTTCCGGCTACGCTGGTGATTGTGACGTGTGAGGGGGACACGTTGGCGCCGGAGGCGGATGAGTTGGCGGAGAGGTTGAAAAGAGGTGAGGGGAGGAAGGTGGTGAATGTGCAGCTGGAGGGCGTGGGGCATGCTTTTGATAAGTTTCTAGGAGGGATTGAGCGGAAGAAGAGGGAGGAGGCGTATGGGCTGGTGGTGGAGGTTTTCAAGCGGTAGTTTGGGAGGACGGTTATATGTATAGTTATCGTGGATTGTAAATTCTAATCGCGGGTTCTCTTGTTTTTTTATAATGTGTATGGTTTGAAGAAGCGTGAGGTCGTGATGCACAGCATAATTGTCTCTTGGGAATGTAGTCCGTTCGTTTTAAGGGTGTTGTTTATATGGCAAGAAGGAATTCTAGACAAGAACTTGACTGTTAGCACGAAATAAAGCGGAGGAGTATCAGGGAATGTATGCAAACGAGACAAGTTGATGTTTTCTGCCTTCATCGTTTCTCTAGTGCCCAAGGCTGCATAGCTACATCACCCATAAGATAGGATATATGTGCATATGCGGAAAACCTTCGACACCTTGACTATGACAAGTTTCAGGAATGACTCCTGGGAGGTGCGTGTAGATGTCAGATTGTAAATGAGATTGCAAATCTAGAACTCTCTTTGGAAGGCCTCAAGAGACGAATGAGTAACAGTGTTGATGATCTTTTGATCCACTGTCGTAGACGCGTTTCCAAGGTTGAAAGACGTACTGCAGAGCTGTAAAGAATATAGGGTAGAGAAAAGACCCCAGGGGTAGAGAATAAGTTCTTGTTGTAAGTTCAGTATCTGCGTTATAAACAGACTGGAGAAGGCCATGGGGTGCTGTATCACTATGCATTATCAAAAAGAGAATATGAACAGAACTGTTTGTCGTACGCAGTCTGTGCAGGTACTCAGCTCTGCCTAGCTGCCAGACACCTGACTTGCCCCAGAGAGTATATCTACCAAGGTATGAATATTTCTTTCATCGGGCCAGTGGACTAGTGGTTAAGGATTGCGGGCCCCCCCGATCCCCATATTCCCCTCCAATACTGGCTCGCCAGGTGCTATGGTCAGGACAAACTCCGGGAGGGCGGGAGATAACAGCGCCATGGCGCCTGGACTTTTTTGCTGGTTTTTTTGACTTCAAAAAAAGAATCTAGACTTAGGTGATCCAGACCTTTTTTTGAGCCTGTTTTGACGCGTACACGAGTCTGCATGGGGGCGTGGTGGATTTACGATATCAAGAGCACGGCTGGAGTCGAACCCTCGATGCATAGCAGTTGATAGAGCTGTTTATATGGTGATTGAAAGCGGTCTGCCTTGATTAGGAAACTCCGTGTTTTTGCCGGCTGCAATGGGGAGCCTGATACACTAGGCAGGCATGAAGAGCTGCCTGGATATAGAATCTATATTCCGTCCTGCATCACACGAGAGGTAATGTGCTAGTAAGTATAATTGATTTATAGAAGCATAAAGCCAAACCGATATCGTTCAACTCTCCTCCCATCTCTCCCTCCATGTTTCCCTCCATTTTCCCCTCCATTTTTCCCTCCATGTTTCCCTCCATTTTTCCCTCCATTTTTCCCTCCATTTTTCCCTCCATTTTTCCCTCCATCTCTGCTCACCATATCTTCTCTCCATTCCAAATATCCCCAATGCCCCGAATGTCCGAATGTCCTGTTCACATATTTCACCTATCTCCACTTAGTCTCCTCTTACTGCCGTTTCCCGCCTTAATTCAAAATAATGTTAGGTGCCGCAGAGCTAGGACACATTTACGAGAGTGACGACGATAAGCTCTGCGTGTAAGGTCGGATATGGGTGAGCAGTGTTCCTACCTGCATCCTGGATAACCAGTCTATCTAAAAGCTTTGACTAATACAAAGGCGTAGTTCATATGCGAAGGTCAGTGATTGAAACTCACTATCCTTAGCTGTGTCCCGTGTTGCAATTCTGGGAGACTGCTTGCTCTGTCTCCAGTGTTATTCTCTGCGTCCTTTACAATTTTACGTAGTATTTGGGAAGGCCCCGCGAAGGTTTAGTCCTAGCTTAAAACTCATTCCAAAGCAGCTGGCTTCTGCTCTCTATAACCTATCTATATCTATATACTATCATGACTGGATCTCCTTCCATTACCCCCAAGAGACGGCTCAAGATAACCGGTCAATGATGCAGAGTTCGATTGCCTGGACTTAGGGATAATGCAGATTTGGGATAGTAGTTCGACCCGGTATCTGCGTCTCGACATCGTACTCTGTCTTCCCCTAGGTCCCGTCCTACTCCTTAGCACATCCCTCTTTAGCCTTCTCCCATTTCTCCTTCTCAAGCTTTTCGGCGTACGTCATCTCATTGGGACGAGTCTCATATACCCAACGCATCAACATCGATTGACTCTCAGAAGGGATCGCTGCAGCTGGCTCCCTTGTGAGTGCGGAAGTAGACAAAGATTGAGTCCTATTGTATTGCCCGTTTGTTAGATCCTTTCACTTGACAGAGCACTGTGTTTCAAAAACGAGGTTTACCTTGCGGAGGATGACGAGGGGTTGGCCGCAGTCGAAGAATTGATTGGTTTCGGAGACATATTGGCAACGTCTTAACGTGAGGAAGGATGCTCTCTTGATCTTGTATAGCATGCTTAGGTAATGTGGTACAATGGAGTATAAACGGAACTGACTTGGGCTGGATCTGCTGTCTTGACGGACACGATTTATTTCTGTTCTCCTCGACCGGGAGAATAGAGAGCTCTTATATGCTATTTCTAACCTTGCCGCTCAGAACCAACGTGGACATGTTGATTGACGGGAGACGAATCGTCCATTATCGGACTCCTCCCTGACAATCGCGCCCTTCGATACCGTCGACGACGCAGCACCGCTTGGTCGACACGGCATATCCTTCAGAGTCGTGCATAGAGCTAGCCTATGATCTTCCCAATCTTTCTGATATGGTACCTAGAAGCGCCCGTGCAGGACAGGGATCGACGGGCATTTCATCTACGGTACTAGTAGCTATCCGCTAGTATCTGGCGGAAAGCGTGATGAGTGGAACGACCCCGTAGCGCCTAGCGACAGTTTGCAAACTTTGCATACAGCAGGCACCTGGTGGGGAGCTGTCAGCCAGCACCTGGTAACGTAACTAGACACAACCGGATGTGTCTATTTGACTGAGACGCTAGCAACGCCGTCGGATGCTGGTTCAAGTCACCTTACTTTGAATAGAATAGTTTCTGGTAAAAAGATTCAAATTCAAAGAAAACTATTAAAACCTGTGGTTTTGGCACAATTAAAATTAGAACTGATTTTTTCATGAAATTCAAGTTATTAGATACTATAAACAAAAGATGACAAACGGGTTTAAAAGACACACAATAGGTAGAGAGGTTGTTTGGATTCGAAATTTCAAGAAATAGGAAAAATGCATTACACTTTTAGGACAATTAGGAATAAGAGTGCCAAGCAAACCGTCTTAGGCTGGTATCTCCAATTCTCAGTCAAATAGACACACCTGACTTAACCAGCTCATTTGCTGTAGGGCTAACAGACAGATGGATTGCCTTACTAGTTATGCTTAGTTGGTTCAACCAAGTACCCTATAGTAGAAAATCCAACTATTCCTGTTTTGGAGTTTACAATTGGTGTCTATTGTAAATTCCAAAACAGGCATAGCTTAGGTTATTAATTAATTGTTTGTCGTTCTCCTCTTTACAAAGATGTACAGAGAAATTCAATAATCTGCTCTTGTATACCTCGCAATCAGTACAACTGGGTATATTTACTTAGAGGGTTCCTGATAAGTGTCCGGGCCACAACTACAACATTATGTCTCCTGGTCAATGTGCAAGTCAAATAGATATGCGCTAGTAGTGTTGTGGGAGGACTTCAAAAGACTCAGTGGTAAATCGGTAAGCTTCAAGGCGTAGAGAGATTGGACTGTAGAACTTAAACTCCAAACTTAGAGTAGAAGCAGTAGATAAACTCTGCCCTCTACAAAATATAACTGCTAAATACTAATTGATCTAATTAATAAATATAGGCTAATTATTATATACTGAACTAAACTAAAGTAAACTAAAGTAAAGTAAAGTGAAGTAAAGTAAAATAAATTGCTTATTAATCTAATTTTATAATCTTATTCTAGAAGACTTTTTAAAGATCTTCTACTATATATACTATATCTTTATCTTTCCTAGTACAGTAGTTTAATAGAACTCTTAATCCTTAGAAAGCAGAGTGTTTAAATACTATTCAAAATTAGATATATAACTAAATCAAAAAGGCAAATACCTAAAAGGTCTAGCTCTAGATTACAATAAATACTAATTATATATACAGATATATATACTGGAAACCTTAAAATAACATTTAGGATAGGTAAATATATTTACAGTTAAATTGTTAAGTTTATTTAATAACCTTACACCTTATCTACAATGTATCTATCTTATTATAATTGCTCTTTTATAATTTCCTAAACACCTTTCCTATCCTACCCATGAATAACTGCAATTCAAATCTTATCAAAGGAATGTCTGACCAAGGCTGACCAATTGTTCCTTCAAAAGATTCTCCCAGACCCGCTTCTCTAGCGCCGGAGTACCTAGTGAATCATAGGAATAGGAAATGAAGGAAGCTATCTGAAGAGAACCACTCTCTACTACCCCGTTCTACCCCCAATAGTCTGCCTCGAAGGTTTCGTCCAGAGGGTTCAATTCTCCCCACCAATTCTCATTCTCATTCGCCTCAACCCCGTGGTGTCTCTTCGGCTCTGGCACAGTCTGCTGTCCATCCTCGTTTGCGATCCTGTCATAGCCTCTCTTGTTGCAATTCAGTTGACTTCCATTGGTATTTGTTGGAATAGGCGTGTTGTCGTTCTTGGCGACTTGAGAGCCAGAAACAGCTCCGTTGCTTTCCAAACGGGGGAGAAGGTCATGCGCGGCGGCATTCTCATAGACAGGCATGGACGTTCCGTCGACTCCATAGCGCCTCTTCAGATCTAGTATCGTCTGCTGTCCGTACTTCTCGTTATCGGCCCTGTCGTGGCTTGTCTTGCTGTTTTGGTTGTCTAGATCTCCAAATCCGTAACAATGCGAGGAAGTATCATAGGAATTCCCATAAACGGGCTCAGGTGCCCCCTCAGTAGCAGCAGCCAATTCATCTCCCCAGAAAGCCAGAAGCACAGTCTGCGCATTGTAGATACTCTGCATAGCATCCACCTTGGTCTCAATGAACTTTGACGAGAGCACCGTCAGCCCTTTGGCGTACATATAGTACCGTTCGATTGCCTCACGGGTCTCTTTAGCGTTCAGCGCTTGTGAATCTGCGTTTTGGCGAAGGACAGCTTGGACTTTGGCCTTGTAAGCGTTGCGAATGTCCTCTGGACGCATTCCAGCAAAACGAGGTGACTGCATCTGTGTCGTGAAAGTCGACAACCATCGTGCTGCGGCAACTTTTACCGATTCCGCCTGGTCGACTAGCTTCTGTCGCTGAATCCAGATGTCTTGGATATGTCTGTGGATTTGAGCATATCCGCTAAGCGCCATCCAATATTTCTTGCGGATGCCCGCGAGATTCGAGATGGCCTCGAGCTCCTCTGGTTTGAGAAGTTCTCTGGTCTTGTCGAGAACGGCTTGGAGCAATCGGTAGTCGATCTGAGGACCAGGCTCAGCGGACAGCGGAGGCGGTCTATCTTCTGCTTTCCCGCGAGATGACTGCTCGAGAGTCATGGAAACAGACGCGGTGAGAGTGGCTTCATTGGAGAGGATCAGATCCAGCGCAGCTGGGCTAGGCGTCTCGTCAATCGGGAGGGCGAATGCGTCCGCCATGTTGAATGTTCCTCTGGGACTCGATTTCTGTATCTGCTTGTAGATCGTGGGTGGTGATTATGTAGATAGTTCGAGATGCGCGATTTGAGATTCAGTGCAGTGGATGGTAGTGTGTCAAAGAAGAAGATTGTGCGCTGGACTTCGCTAGCTAAAGCCCTGTCTCGTGAGTCCTGGAGGCCTCATGGGAAGTAGCGGTGGCTGGGAATACGCGAAGTGACTGCCTGGATGTTTTCTTTGATCTGATATCAGAGGCTAGGCGTGGGTGTATTCACCCTCGAGATATCCTAAGGTAGCATATAGCATATCACCTATGCCAAACCCTACCAAGCCTATATTCCCTTCAGAAGACAAATCTTCTTTCTCTATACTTCTACATCTGGAGTAATATCCTCTGTAGCTGGTTCGAGATCCAGATCCACAAGCCATGGCGCGTTTATCGCCTTATAGTTCACCGTCACGATGCTGGCATTCACAAACAACGTCTCGTCTCCGACTCTCAGCGGCTCTTTACCGCTACTGCTCAAATCAAAATGCGCACATCGATCGTCAAGAACATCCTCGATATCCTGCTCGAGCGTTGTCGATTCCCGAGTTTCCCAGTCCATCCGCTTTGCGCCGTACCCTTCATGAATATGTCCAAAGACATGCAATCGCGGTCTTGCTCGCACGTCCGCCCTGAGCAGATGCTCACAACCAACGTGCTGATTGCCGTAAACCACCTTATCTAGAATACCGTATGGAGGACCATGCGTCAACATGATATCGACCCCTGGAAAATCCGGCACGGGATTAGGAGCCTGGAATTTCGCAACCGGAGTCGAGGGATTGAACCGGTCAACATCCCGCTCGTACGCGAACGCCCATCGACAGAACTCGGGCTGATACGGCGACGCATATAGCGTGAACTGAGCTCCGTTCTTCAATTTGAACGTCTTCAGTCCCTCTTCCAGATAGACGATCCCTGCATTCCGCGCCTCTTCACCGGTATACATCTGCTTGATCTCCGCGGGGTCCTCGATGCCGTCCGTGCCACCACCGCTCCCGCCCCATCGATGTCGAGTATAGCCGAATTCCTGGTAATACTCGTCGTCCAGCGTGATGTCGTGGTTTCCTGCAATGACTATCTTGACCTCCGCATCTGCGTCTTTCAGCATGTCTATCATCTTGCGGTGCTCAACCTTGCGCCCGACCATAGTGATGTCACCTGCGTGGAGGAGCACGTCCGCCTTGGGCAGCGGATAGCGATAAGGGTTCCCCGTCTGCTGCGGCGGGCTGGGAGGATATGTGTGCGTGTCGGAGATCATGCATATCCGTGTCTTGATGCCCCTTATCAGGGCCGGGAAGTCTGGTATTGTGTTCATCCTGTGGTGGCTTCTCTTGCTCGGTTCTACCGAGTGAGCGAGGGTATTGTGATAGCCGTAGGAGCAAGTAAGAGAGGGGTTCTTTGCCTGCGTAGCTATGACCCGTGATATACTACCTGCTGACGTACAGGGTCGATGGAATGTCATCGAAAGAACAGAACATCCAAATCCCATGCTAACCCCAGCAGAATGAAAAGTAATGGAATCGAGGAAGATACAAAACCACGTGGTCAATTGGATTTGATTTATAGGTCGTCTCGGAAACGAGTTTAATGAGGTCAAAGTTGCGGACTAACTGTAAAGTAGAAACCTACGCCTACGACTACATAAGCCAGTCACTCAAGGATGAAGGAATGGTAGAGAAGTAATTCAGGTCCATATACATTGTGTTGTTGATTCTTATACTCGTTGAGAAAGTTGAGTCCTTAAATGCGACCAGCAAAGTCAGAAGAATCTTCTAACTATACGGCAGGGCTGGTCTTGTAATAAGCAGGTCGGAGTCTGGGCTGATACTGTGCCATATTTGGCCTAGAATGTACTACTGCTGGGACAACTTGATCACGGCCTGGTTGATTGTCTGGACTACTGAAACTGACACAGATTGAATTTTTTCAGAGGCGTTAAATACCGGTAGTAACCATCATGCCTACACCCAGCAGGATCCTCAGCAACCGATATTGCGTGGACACATCCCCAGGAGTAACAAGCGTAAGAAAATGAAATCATTCCGATTGGTTCGACAGCTCAGAGCTCTACAGACATTGCATCCGCGGATGCCCAGATCATGAGAATTTTTCTGGAAGTAATATTGCCGACAAGAAACTCCGAAACCACCCTTTTTACCCGTCGGACCTTTACTTTCTGATAGCACGCTGGTAGAAAGCCAGCTCCTCACCCTCCAGAATGTAACCGTCCACGCGGCCGCTCTGACCGGGGCGGGAAGCAATGACAGCGTACAGGCGACCAGCCTCGAACTGTCTCTCAAGGGCGGACTCGACACGGCCGCTGGCGGCGAAGCGGGCAGCCTGCTTCTTCTCAACGGACTTGCTCTTCTTCTCCTCGGTGGTCTCGGCGGTCTTCTGCTGGCGTCTTCGGCCGATGGGCTGGCCGTAGTGGGCCTCGTACCATTGTCTGAAAGGAGCAGCGTCGACCTGGACGACAGCGGACTTGGTGAGGGTGTTGGTGCGGACCAGCTCGTTGTTGGAGGGGTGGTAGGCGACCACGATCACGCGGACCTTGCGAGAGATACCCTCAGATCCCCAGGAGAAGTTACCGGAGTCCAGACGGAGGGCACGGAACTTCTGGTTACCACCACGAGTGCGGACAAGGTGGATTCTCTTGTTGCCAATACGGGTGTTGGCAGGCTGGCGACCCTTCTCGAAGGCTCTGTATAGAAAAAGATCGATCCGTCAGAAACTGCGAATAAGAAAGGAAGAGTGAAAACTCCTCGATACCCGCAGGCTGGGAAGCCTGCAGTATCTCATTGTGTGGTGTGCCATACCTCTTCTTGCGGTAGAAGGCCCTCTTCGCACCGGTGGCCGAGCGCTTGTGACGGGAGTCGCGAGAAATACCCATATTTGCGGTTGATGGACTGGACTACTGTAGAGTTGGAAATGTAGATGTCAGTGACTGATTCCCTGGAGGCACAACGATAACACAAAAATCCCTCTCGATGATGAACGTAGGAAACTTCGTAGACAGGTGATATATCGCGAGGTCTCTCTTCTCCTCTCTGCTGCTTTCCTCGCAAGGACTGTTTGATCCAAGCTCTCTTGACCTTTGATCCCTTCACGAAATATCGACACCATCAACCGGCCGCGGAATATCACCGGACCACGAAGTTCTCCAATTTCGTCTCGAGAGAATGCAAATGGCGACAACGGTAATTGAATATACTAACCTCGAAACCTGCAGTCCTTCACCAGAACAACGGCGCGGGCTATGTGGGTGGGTGGTCGATTGTTGAGTGCTTGTCGTCGGCTGTCTTGAATTTCGCAGTGTGGCTCGCTTGTCGAAAATGCCCTACCCGAAAGTGCGCGCTAACCCACAAACAGACTAGCGCATCATATGCCCGCCAGCCGAGCCTCCCCAATTTGTCCCTCACAGATCAAGCAGTCTGATTGACTGTCATTTCTTAAGTGCCCAGAGTGAACTACGAAGGTGTTTGCACTGTGAGAACACAATGTGCTTATTCATCCATATTCATTCAATGCCATGTTATCTATGTAGGAGTAATTGCCCTATTTTCTACCAGCGCACCATCTACTCGAACTCTGCGTCTCGTCTACTGTACAAGCCTTTTAAGATTTAAGAATACCTCGAGTATGAGGCATCAGGCAACTAAAAACTGACAACTCCTATGGCTTGCCCGACAGATTGGGCTTCTGTTGCTTCGGGCGCAGTAACACTTACAGCTTCTTGGCCTTCTCCTGTCTCACAAGTGCATCGAACCTCTGGAACGAGCCAAAGCCTTCAATGAAGCACGATGTCATCCATGTCCACCACAACCCCGACAGGAAAGGTACACGATACGGCCTCAATCGATAGAGCGCCATGTACGTCGCCTCGCACACATGGATCCCGACCATCAACGAGATAAGAAGCGGTTGTATATCGTAGCAAAATAGCGTGAAGCGCGGGAAGTGTTTAAAGACGAGATCGTAGAGCAGCGAGCCCGGTAGGAAGTTCTTGCGCCGCGAGAAGGACACGTATGTGGCGAGGCACACCGCGAAGATCACAATGAAATGACCGTGGGGGACACTGTATTTCTCGATTTTGATATCGGATATTCCCAGACTGCTCAGGCAATGGTTGTGCATGTCGACAAAACGGTGGCGTGCCTCGAGGAGGGACTTCATCGGCGGTTCGATCGGGATGGTGTATCGCGCGCCATCGCCGGCTTTGATCACCATGTCGGAGAGACTGACATCTTCGAGTTGGGCGGATTTAGCAGTCGAGGAACTGAGGCGATTGTAGACTCGCAGGAACATCGCAAGAGAGTCTTGATGGTCTGAGTTCATGTGCGTGATGATCCGCTGTTTGGCAGCGGCTGTCTGCTTCTCGTCTTCTGCCATGGTGGAAGGTATTGGGTCTCTTCCTGTAGTGGAAATCGCCGAACGTAGCAAGGAAATGGTATCTCTGGAACAAAACTCTGGTATTTGCTAATGAGCAGGAGCAATTGGGTTCTTGAAATGGACGAGATGCTCATCGGAGTTGCCAGGCTAACCTCGAGGTGCCTCGGTTGATTATGATGCGCCGGAGTCGGTGGTTAATCTCTCACCATCTCAGGAAGACACTATGACCACAATCTCTCACGAGCATGACCCTACTAGTTGCACAGATTTAAGCTCTTTTAGAGACGTTCTTCATAGATGGAACTCAGCACTTTTTCACATGCCCTTCCATGATTCGGTAACCTGAGTGCATGCAGAAGTCTATGCGAAATGGCACGTGGCACTATCACCCCGCTATCTAGTTTCCGCGATAACAACGGTTTCGAGGCAAAGCTCTTACTCCACCGCAAATAATGCGACTGTCTTATATAAAATGGTCATTTTAAATGTCACCGGTTGGTTTAGTTCGTAGGATATGGTGTAAAAATATTGCCAGGTCTCTCGTCCGTACAGTATAATATGAAGACTCGAGCCAATTCGACCGAAGGGGAAAACTCCTAGTGAGTCTAACCTGGATCTGACACGGCTGAGGCTTATACTTCATTCCTGTCCAATCTGTCCGGGAGTTATCATGCTCCATCAAAGTCCTTTATAGTCTAATCAACCTTACATACAGAAATAATTGTAGATGAGGCTAGCATTCACCATATGATTCCTACAGCGGAAAATTATTATGCGGGAATCAGGTTCGTCATAGCTAATTATATTAGACTTCTAATAACGGAAGAAATAGACAAGGCAAAGTGTACAGCATATTATCGCATCGCTTCGTATCACTCCATATCACATCATACATGATGACTTAAAGCAATGGATATAGTGGAAAGACATAGACATGTTGCAGAAAGCACATAGTGGTACATGACAGAAAAAGCTGATGACAAGGTATGAAAGGAAAGGTTATTTTGGTCGTGACACCATGATATCCGTAACGGTGGACATATCCGTGATGGACACGTCCATGGATGGTTTATGGTTGGTATATAGAAGCTTTTAGTTCCTATGATCTGAGATGTTAGTAATAATCCTTGAATACCAGCCACGAGATAAAGATGCAAAGAGAAGAAGACATACAGGAGTCCCAAGGTCAGATCACCATGGATCTTGGCTTTCAGTTGAACCTCAATGTCAAGGTTCAGGTCCAATCTCAATCGCAACTGCTCGTCCTTGCCGTCCTCTTTGTCCTCTCCACCACCACCCAAGGCACCTCCGACGGCTTTGCCTGCCGTATTGGTGACACCGTTGACGGCCTTGCCAGCTGTGTTCTGGACAAGTTCACCAGCACCGTTGACGGTGTTTCCAACATCGTCGATGCCGCCCAGACCGCCGAGGGGACCGCCGCCGCCTTGCTGCTGGCTACCACGCTTGCCGCGGGTGCGGGTGCGTCGGCCACCAGGAGAGTCCATATCGGGACGTGGGATCTCTTCAGTGTCGGAGTCTTGCTTCTGAGGTCGGGAGCGTCGCTGCCGTCGAGGCTTGCGCTGAGGCTCGGGTTCGGGCTCAGGTTCAGGTTCCTGTTCCTGATCTTGGTCCTGGTCCTGGTCCTCTTGCTTTATGTCCTTTTCTTCACCGTTGGGCTGAGCGTCTTCTGCTGCTTCGCCGTCCGGCTGGTTCTCGACACCGTTGGTCTCGTTCTGTTCTTGCTTTTGCTTCTTGTTCAGCTTGGGCGGCGATTTCTTTTGCCGCTGCTGTGGTTGCTGAGAGCTAGACTCGCCGTTCTGGGGGTCGACTTCAGGGTTGTTGCGCTGCTCGGTATCTGCCATATTGGAAAAAGAGGATTCAAATCAAATTATAACAAGAGATGTCTGGGATAGGGAACTTATAATAAGACGGGTGGTCTGTGTTCTTTAATTAAAGTATAAATATATTGTACAAGATTGTCTGGACATGCAAGCAATGTAATTAAAGTATTCCACCCAGATACAAATATCACCCCCGTCGTCAGATCTTGGCCGGCTAGTTGCCGTCGACGTCAGATGCAGCAAGCCATTATGAAGACAACCAGAACATCGTCTGTAGAGACAGCGTCATCCTCTCCACCATGGAGGGCGGGGTTACGCTCACACGCGGCAGCCATGACGTTTCCTAAGCGAGCAACAACGTGGGAGGATGTATATCAACTAAGGATGTGAGATAATCATTCTATTGTCCCGCAGGGTGACCCCTGGTACGGGGGTCAATATGACAAGAAGTGGGAAGAGCAAAGCGGACTGGAGGATGGACCAGGCATGGTTGACAGACTTCGGTGGGACGAGCCGTGTATCGAGCCTGTGTCTGATCAAGTTTTATTCTTAGAACAAGCCGCCGTTGTTGATAACGATGGCTGATTGCTGAATCCTGAGCGATGCCTCAAGCGTGATGACGTGAAGGGCGTCCGGGATCCTTTGGGACAGCATCAGGGCTTAGGGCTTAGGGCTCGCTGGATGGAGTCTGTCAACGCTGCCAATTGGTCAATCTTGCTTGCAGAATCTGCATATTGACCTTTGTTCTATTTCTGGACGAAAACGATGCATGTTAACTATTATCTGCATTTAGGTACAATGTTGTTTCTGGTGTAGAAGCCTCATAACGGTTGTGAGCACTAAACACTGACTAGACTGCATGTCTCTGTTGATCTGGAACGTGCAGACAAGACTTGCAACCGATCGATCTGATCGGCCGATTTAGAGTGTCCGAGCGGCTAGAAGGTTGCGTGGGCCCTCCGCTTAATTACTGAGTAGCCGCCCAGTCGGAGAATTGCTTTAACGAAGGCCCCCGTCGAACGTTGGACCCGATGCCTGGTTGACGCTGCCACGATGATCCCAAGCCCCAACGTCATGCCCGCATGGCCATCGTCATCCAGACCATCCACCAAGCCAACAATGATAGCCATCGCGGGCCAGATGATGTCGACGTCAAGACAGCAGGCAAAATGATCGACTCTGCGGGCCGCTGTCTCTGCCACACGGGGGTTAATAATAGTTTATAGTTGCACATCATCTTGTAGTACTCCCTTGTCATACTATCCAGACTCATTGAACAATCAAATTTCCATTGCACTCTCAATCTTTTACCTACTCTCCAAGTATTCGTCCTACATATACTTCTACTCGTCTCGATCCTACATTGCATAAACAGTAAAAAAACACTACAATGTCGGCCGTGCAGAAACAGAGACAACAAGCCCCTGTCGAAGAGGACGATTACTCCTCTTCTGGCGATGACTACGACTACGATGACTACTCCGATCTCTCAGAAGAGGAATACAGCGACGAGGAGCAGCCGCAGCAACAACAGCAGCAGCAGTTGCAACGACGACAGAGGCCACAACAGCAGCAACAGCAACAACAACAACAGGATGATGTCGACCCTAACTACAAGGGCATGAAGACGGCATCGCCGCAGTCAGCACGCAAATCAATGCAGCCCTTCGAGCGCATCGGACCCCCAGAGACCTCCATGGATGGACCAGTCACTTACGCACGCGCTCAGCGTGGAGAGATCCCCATGCGAGAAGGAAATCCCAACCAGAGCCTCCAGACGGCCGACAACCAGAAGAAGCAAACTTCTATCGATGACGAGGAAGGATTGAAGCTGAAGCTTGAGCTGAATCTGGACATCGAAGTCGAACTGAAGGCCAGTATTCACGGTGATCTCACCTTGGCTTTGCTGTAAGTCCCCTTTATCTCCTTCCTATTGCCCTATCCCCTCCCCGATTCACTTGGATAGAGCTTAGAGTTCTAAAAGGTCTTGAACAAACGCAGTGCATAAACGGAGAGTCAGAGGACACCAATGTCTCGATTTCAATCTATTCTCCACAGCCATTTATCCCTTTTTACCAACCAGTTCTCTGTGTTGCATGACGGCAAAATCGTTTGAATCGGCCATAGCCGGTTACAAATTGAGGCTATTCTATCCTACCTTATCCTACGCCCACATGAAACGAAAACAGCGATTCGAATTTCCTCTATTCTTGTCTGGTCTAGTCACGTCTAGTCTGGCTTCTTGATAGAAGTATTTTTACCTACCTGCCAAGGTAACCAACTTAATCTCTCCCTGGGAGTGTATTTTTACTGTTTCTCTTGTACTGTTTGGTTTGGATTTGAATCCTTATACCTAGTTCGATTCTGGACATTGCTAGTACTTTCTCTTTCCATTATGTCGTTACGCCTCACGCATGTACTGTATTATGTTCTGTGATGTCGTCACGAAGCTTAGGATTTTGAATTATAATTTTCACATTTCAGAGACAGATTTCTGGTATCCTAGGAAAGCCAGTAATCCATGACGCAAAATGTAAACAATGGAAACACATAACCTTAATGGTACACAATATAGCCATGGTAGGGGCGTGGTAATGGGTGGTGTGAGACATATGATGATATCATAGAAAACCTGCTTCCTAGACCCGGGAAGATCCCTATTCTTCCACCTCACCTGCGTAGAGTCCCGAAGGAACATCTTCCTCGTCATCTGAGAAGGGAGGCCGGCCCAGGGATTCGCGCATCATCTCAGCTATACTCCTGACGCTGCGGTGAATCGAGCGAAGCAGTGAGAGTGTCTCCGCGTTAAAGCCGGAACAAGTGGGCAGAGCAACGGTCCCAAGCTGACGTTTGGTCTGCTGGGCCGTTATCCGCTGATAAGCCTCTACAGAGGTGACCCATGTACTTGCAGTCTTTTGAAAAGACTCCAAGTCCCCGGACAGGTAAGCTTCTTTTCCAACCTGCTGGATACGGGCCAACTCTTGCATAAAGCTCTCTGGGACTCGCTTGCATAGTTTATGCGTGCTATGGCAGTAGCGACACTTCGCGTTGATATGGGGACGAGTACAATTGCGCTTTGGATCATGCACCAGCTTCTTGGCGCACCGAAGACACATCTTTCTGGGAACTGGCGGAAAGTCCTGCTCTAAATTCTCTGAGCGAGAATGGGAGCCGGGTTCAGGTGCCGCAGGACTATCCTTTATAGTGACCACGTCCACGCCAGCTGGCACGGACCAGACGTCAACATCGGTTGTTTCGTTCTTCTCAGATCTTTTAGGCGAAGGAGATGCGGGAAACGAGATCTCGCTCTCGGACTGCACATAAATCAATATCGATACTAGTATGACAGATTTTTCCAAGCTTACCGAAGAAAGATAAGAGTGCACGATCTTGGGGATCTTTCTGGGGCGGCGGCGGCGGCGGCCGCGACGGCGGATGGGAGGCATTTCTATTGAGATCAGCGTTGTCAGGTCTTTCCAAGAGAATGGACGTACGAGGGGTAAAGGTACGTAGAAACAATCCTGCAGATCTTCAGATTTACTGGTATGTATTGTGGTCTATTCGATCGTTAGCACATGCTCTTAAAAGATATCTCCAGAAATAATACCAAATCTCGAAGGACCAAAAGTCGCGTGGTTAGTCGGTGGAGAGGAGAAAAACGACAACAAACGACTATGGATGATTGAGTACACTGCAGTGTTACTGTTGGTGTACTATAACAATAACAATAACAACAATAGTTCAATCAGGTGACTTCCATCGCGTGAGATATGATTCGAGCAGTTATTATACTGTAGCGAACCAGACAGTAACCTTCGACCCTACTAGGTCCAACATTGGCTACAATGTGATCTGTTGAGCTGAGCCTATACCCAATCAACAAATTTACAGGTCTACTGATGAAGCGAGCGCGGGTTCTGAATAACTATTTAATCGTAACGAACTAATCGCAAAATTTTCTCGAAGAGATGTCATATCGTACTGGGACAAGTTCTATTACAGTTCGGGATTGGATCTCTATGACTTTCTCTGCTAACATATCAGGATACACGGCTTTTATACCTTCGTAATGGACACTCGTTTCTGCCTTTGCAGTACACCAACTACTGTAGCTGCTCTAGAAGATCGCTCTCACGAAAGACCCGAACTCCCTCGATATTCAAATGTCCCGTCTCATACCCTAATCTGTACACGACAGCCCCCGGTCCAATTTCCGTTGCATATCTCGTTAATTGTTTCCGATTGTTCCCGGCCACGAAAGGGTTCTTTCGAAAGCCGAAGAAATTCTTGTATTCTAGCCACAGACAAGTGTGTCCAGAGATATTGACTGAGGTTTTAAATCGGACGTCAGGGGTTGGCGCAGACATCTGTTGCTTCTTCTTCTTTTTCCTTTTCTTCTCCCCCTTCTCCTCCTCAGCTTCCTTCCCGTTCCGTTGTTCTTTCTCGGTCAGAAACAGGAACCCCTTCTTGCGAAGGTTGTTGAGGAATTCATCCTCTGCTTCTTGTGAAAGCTCTCTTTTTCTCCTGGAGATTTCTTGTTGTTCTTTGATTCCCTGCGGTGTAGTAGCTGGAGGAAGCAGACGAAGCGCAGCTTCTATGAGGGAAGACACAATCTCCTTATCCAACTCCGTCTTGGTAACTCTGATGATGACATCGGTCGTGGGTTTCATACGTCGAAATTCAAGAGCCAAGGAAAAGACCTCTCCAACAGCTGCACTTGGGACTCCGTTGTAACCACCGTCAGAAGGAGTCGTATTTGGTGTTTTTGGATTTACGACCTATTTTGGATTGGTTCCTATTAGCAGGAGCTGTTAGCGACAGCATTGATAGACTCACGATAGGTTTTGAAGCTTTCTGGAGGGTCTGCTTTGGTTCTTTTTTCGGCTTTGACAGCGGCTTTTTCTGTGCTGCAGAAGGCTGGGTTAACTTCTTGTTTCGTTGTTTCTTTCTATCCTTTTTCAATTTTGATGAAGCAGCTTTTTGTGCAGCCGAAGGTTGAGCTTGGTTCCTGCTTTGTTCCTTCTTCCGATCTTCGTTGCGAGATGTGCCCTTGCGGGCGCGACGAGTCCCCATGGCTTCGACAGAGGATTAGTTCGACAGGTAGTGAGACAAGGAATATGTTAGAGTCAGAAGGTTTGGTTGGGATCACATCTGTGGGAGTACACAGTGACTCATGGAAAACGCGTATGGGGTAAGAGATGTCTACGCGTCTGTTACTGTAATTCATAACCAACACGTCCAAATAAAGCAGGAGTTCTTCGCAATAATATATACACTGTAGTCCGTGGAAGGAGCGAGGTAACTAAGACGGGATCCAATCCTGCACTGTATAAAGAGCATAGGTAGGAAGTTGCTTAATTAGCCTTGAAGTGAAATATAGGTAGGTAATCATAGCTCTCAATACAGATAGAATGCATATATAAACTGCATCAAAGTATCATGTACTTCTGTAATAATATCCATATGGCTCAACTAAATCTCAGCACCATCCACATAAGCAGTTCCTAGCAGAGTCTTCCTACACGTGTTATGTAGCAAGATCCAGACAGATTGTCTACAATCACCAGAGCTAGGCATAAAACCAACCCAACGTGCAGCAAATGTGTTGGCACCAACGAAGTCAAACTCGGGTGCAGCCAATCTGACAATATCTAGGTCAGATGATATAAGGATGGCAGCCCCTCGACCTTTTCTTCCCTTATTACATCTATGATAACCAACATAAATCATCGGATTCCACAGTCAAAGCTAAAACAATCTCCGTGCAACATTCAAGACCCCCCTCCTCCTATAGTCTCCTACGAAAATGAAGTTCTTGCCTTTAACTATCTACGCTGCTTTATATTTAGCCACAGAAACCACGGCCGGACCAGCCGCTTACGGTGTCTGTCAAGCTGGGTGCGCAGCCGTAGTAATGGCTTGCTACTCGGCAGCGGGATTCACATGGGGAGCGACTATGGGGGCTTCTGCACCCGCGTCTATTGTCGCGTGCAATACGGCTTTCGGAACATGTCAAGCTGCGTGTGCAGCGACATTGTTAGCCCCGACTCCTTGAATAAACGGAAGGTATGTGATGTGGGTATGTGAATGGGACCATATAGTTAACTAAGCATCGCATAATATGAGGGTGTCACTAGGTTTATTTCTATCACAGCATGAGAATTGGAAAATACTATTATTGTTTTGGGTTATTGTATGGAAGGCAATGCTTGTGCGAAGTGGGTAGTAATTAATGACTCGGTTGAATTAGATTGCTATTAGTCCGTCCAGCTATGCATATTCGCCATAGGCATAAGGGGTAGAGTCCCGCGGATTCTGGTTGATGAATACACATAGTGATATCGCAGAACGGGAATGCATCTACTTCACCTCCATACCCTGTCCTTCTATCACTCTCCTTCCTACTTTGACGGTTCTCATTCACATGCACCCTGAGTCTTATATCAATGCTCCTTCGTCGCTTTGGACCAACCTTCGAACTTTCTTATCCAGGTCCCAACAATACCCAACAGTCTCGGAGGCTATGATTCGAAGCGGATTTGTCTGTTAAAGAGAGAACTTATAACATAATATACCGAGAAGATCATCAATATCTCAAACGAACTATGGGCCATGCTGCGGTGCCTGGTCTGCTAAAACTTGAAATGTTTCGTCCATTCTACAAAATTAAATACGGTCACCGTGGCCTGCGAAGGCCAATGACCCTCTTGTTGTTACTTCTACGGAACCAAGTCTTGTAAAAATACTAACACCTTCTTATTCATATAAAAGGTCTAGGTGGAACCTTGGAATCGCCTACCTCCTTCTCTTCTGGGTTTATCTCGTCACGCATTCAGGTAGTCAGATAGCTGAAGCTTGCTTCTCCTAGAAAAATCAAGCTCTTCATCAGTTCTCTCCTTCCTAGCAGTTGATAAGATATCATTTCCATTATATATAGAGATAACCACTGCATTTTAGCACGCACTACTCTATTTATATCTATCCCTATGCTGACGGGGGAAATGATCGCTATTATTTGTTCAAGAATGCTCTTTCATGAATCTACCTGAAGTTGTTTTAGGAAGACAAGAAAGTGAATCCATGGGATACCCATCTAGATATTGGACCTTAGGGCTTTGGGTTCTCATAAAGGGCAATGAAAATATATGATCTATTTATTTTATCTCCAACTAATCCGGGAGACTTTGAAAAACTGGAATTCTCCAAGTCAAATGTGTGACTGCGCCCACATATACCCATACTCGATGAGGCCGTTTCTCAAGAACCATTCTTTCGAAACCGTTTCTTCCTTCTGGGACTACCTCAAAATGTTCTGGGAAGATAAAAAGGTTCATCTATGATTTGAGAGTCTTCTTGGTCCCGGACTGAACCGAGACTTTATAATAAAAATAATCTACGTGGCTGTCAGCCTTCGTTGCTATTCTGCGGATGCGGCGACCTTTTCTGCCCAGCCGCCGTCGCCCTTCGAGCAACCTGAAACCTCCCTTCTGCCTCCGAAGTCGTATCTATCTATATCCCTCATTTATTTTTAGCTAGTTTCTTCGCACTTGAGCCAATCAGAGAAACAGCAACTCTTCGTATGCTTGGAGTCAAGCTTCTTCTTGTTGAATCGAAGGGATATCGAGACGGCCTAGCAACAGCAAATGGGACGGTTTGGGACGAAGAAGTTCTCGTTGAAGCCTGCAGGGTTCGACAACGTGGCTTATCAACGCGAAGATACCGCCGCCGCCTGCACCGCGTTTCAGATCTCGAACCCGGAAGTCCAAAACTTCCAGGTATGCGATTCAACATCAGACTGCATTTCTGGCAACATGTCGCTATCCATGGTTCAATTCATTGCAGCTGATAACACCCCTATTGGTCCACTCATTGCGGTAAAAGCAGCAATCACCAATCAGCAGCCCAGTACCTGTCCAAGATGATCTGGCCAGGCGCGTAGGAGATAACTATTCACAGCAAATTCACCTGGAACCAGAGATGCTGGGAACCTGTATGTTACTATCAACAAGACCCGTTTCGTTGACAGCCTTCCGACCCGCTAACAGCAGTCAGGACCCTCGGATGAATCGAAAGGTTCAACCCAGAAAGAAAGTTCTCTTTTCTGTCATTAATTATACAAATGTTTAACCTGCGATCGGATTAGAGTCAGTGCCTATTAGGAAAAGCGTATGCCCTGGTGAAATGTGAGGAAGATCATGCTGCCTGGTGCCCATAAATAGTCCTAGCCGAACTCCGGTGCGGCTCCCGAACCGCCCAATTTTTGGTCATCAGCCCTCCAAGAACATATGCGCAAATTAGATCCAGGAATTGTCGAAATTGGTTGATACCAATCACCGAAAGCTTTAAATAATCTGGAATGACAACCGATCCCGAGAGCTGGATCCGTCCTTGAGTACCCATCGATCACTGGCTACAATCATCCAATCCCGTGGTGGTTCTCGTCTCCCTTAATGTAATCACTGTTGCCGGGGCCTTGGCCTGTTTGACAAGTATATTTCTGTGGATTGGATTACAAATAATACTTGTACCAATTATCTTTGGATAGGAGATTGGTTGCGATATTTAATCCATAAGTTTTCTGATTGTATTCTTTATTCATTACTAATAATCCTATGAATAGTTATTTATTCTAATCCAGTCCCCCTTCCTAATACTGATTGCTCAATATTTTCTGGTGGTCTGCAACAAGTCTTCGGCGAGACCAAAGGACCAGAAGATTTAAAAGCTTTATTTGCTAATAATAATAATCTGTTGGATACTCCTATTAAGGAGATCAATCTTACTGATAAGTCCGATGAGACCATTTGAGTAATTATTATTATGATCAGTTCAAACAACCCAAGATCCTTGATACTGGGCGGAGCCTCCTTTTATAATTCCAGCAGTAACAGCATCCTGCTTAGGTAGGCAATTATACAATAAATACAAATACTCTTTATTATATTCGCTTTTCCGAGGATAAGGCAGAATTTGATTGCATTCTTTTATTGGCTGAGCCGACTGCCTTGTATGGTTGTCCCTTATTTCCGGCTCTTATAATTATCCCCAGCAAGTAGTCTCTTGAGGACCTTTATAGCCTCCAAACCAATCTGACCGAATTTCTGAATTATGTCAACGGTCTTATCGATGGTTGGGAGGGTGCTTAAATTGGTTAATAAGGTTACAGTTAGTTGTGATTGGTTTTTGGTGATTAATCTTTCTTTTTGGGTTTCCTTTTAGTTCTCTAAATACCATATACAAATAGTCTCCAATTCCATTTTCTTTTAAGGTTCTCTTTCCCTTTTTTCTTATTTATCATATATTTTTATATTAATGAATTCTACTTCATTACTCAGAATAGTCAATAACCACTATAAATAACTAATTAGGGGAAATAACCTCTGTCAACCTTTTGGCATCCCGTCGGATTATAGTTGGATCCCTTAATACATCCATTGTCCTGTTATCTTCCATATTACTTGATCGATTAGATATCTCTGAAAAAAAAAAAAAAATAGACTCCAAATCTATTAAGTCCCCTTCTAATACCTAATATCGTATGCATCGAAGTGCTGGACGAAGTTAATCATGTACATTTGTACCTTTCTTCTTGGTGCGTTGAGACTTTCGCAGTACTCGATTGACTACTTCGTCTTCCTCCCCTACCTTGCCTGAACGTACACCCGTGCGTTCGCGCTCTTAACTTTGGTTATGGGACGAAAGGGTGCCAAACGCAATGACAGAACTAACTATCCGACAGTTTGGGGCCTACAGAACAAACTAATACTGGACAATAATATATTTGTGTCTGCTGATATCTGGGGCAGAGCTTTCGTCAATAAATTTAACCAGGCCAAAAAGGTGCACAGGCAAGCAGTGTCATTGCATACAGGGCCTCTTATAGAGAAATAGCAATAACGAGAGATAGGTCAGCAGGGAGTGGATGTACTACGGCAGAAGTTGTGTCTATATTGATTTTGCAACTTGAAAAGTTTGAAAGATTGTTAATTATAGTCATGCCCGGGCATCATGTTTCCTTTGCCAGCTCGTTGAGGATATATT
This sequence comes from Paecilomyces sp. PK2413, assembly GCA_023624055.1. Lineage (NCBI taxonomy): Eukaryota > Fungi > Ascomycota > Eurotiomycetes > Eurotiales > Thermoascaceae > Paecilomyces > Paecilomyces sp. PK2413. The sequence continues at coordinate 404,287 of JAMADQ010000001.1, read as the reverse complement.
ACAACCAAAGCTATATCGCTAGCACAGTAACCAATGAAACATGAAAAATTGAAATAGTGGAGGTATATATCTAGTGCGTAGGATCTAACCAAGACATTCTACGTCGTCATCAAATTTCAAAACATGCCAGAAAAATGCTATGAGATGATGAACACGAATACCATCTCTACAGGCCTGCCACGACCATGAGGCCGTATCCGACTGTGACCACAACGGCGAACGAGACCAAACTGGCAGGGATACCGCGAGTAAGGAAATGCTGAACGCGGAGATAGCGTTGGCCCGTTTGAGGGACTTCCATCATGATAGCGGCTAAAGGGACGTAAATTAGCGATTCGAGTAACCAAAAGTGGGGGAAATACTAAAGGCGACTTACTCATGTTCGGGAAACCACTGGTCGGCAAGCCCATGGCGACAGAGCACATCAGAGCGCTGGCCATAACCAGCAGGTTCGGGTGTGGATCGTTCATTCCAACGCCAACCTGTTGGACGAGCGGCAGAATAATCAAGGCGGCGACTGTGTGAGATATAAAAGTGGCAATAACAAGAATGAGCGATGCAAATACCAACAGAACACCGTACAGACTCAATCCGTCAACCTTCTCGGTGATGGCTCCAGCAATGTTGTGCAAAAGACCAGACGATGTGACAGACTTGCCCAGACAGAGACCACCGGCAGCGAGAATGATGATGGTCCAGAGGAAGTTGTTGAAGTCCTCTTTAGTGAGAATACCGGTTCCGAAGAAAAGGACTAGCGGAATAATAGCAATGACTCCCATGTCGCCGAATACGTGTTCAAGCTGATGGCTCACGCACCACAGTATGATCGTCGTGATGGTGACGATGGTAATGAACCACTGTACACCAGAGAATTTGTCTTTGACGGTCCGAATGGGGACAATGGTGGTGCCTCGTCCGGGATGGAAAGTGATGAGCAACAGCGCCCAGATCAGGAGAATCGAGACAATGCAGACGGGCAGGGAGATGAAAAACCATGTGCCCCAGCTGATACTGGGATACATATTTTGCAGTGCGATAATGTTCTGAGGCGAGGCAATGGGCGATGCAGCTCCTCCGATATTTGCAGCGAGTGCAATTCCCAAGACGAGAGCCTTGGAGAAGTTCGAGTCTGCGGGCAAGTTTCGAAGGAGAGGCTGTATTGCATTAGCAAGTCAAAGAGGAAAACATTGTAAACGGTCTTACTTGAATGATAGAATAACATAGAACCGGCGACGCCACGTTACTGATCCACATACTCAAGAACATACTGACAAACATGTTGGTGACAAGGACAGTCCGCGGAGTCGTCCCGGCTTTGCTGAGGACAAAGGTCGCCATCCGCCGGGCGATATCGTACTTGGACAACGCGGCCGCGATGGTGAATCCACCAAGTAGCAACATGATTACAGGAGTCCACATTGATGCAAATACCACGGCAGTGGCAGCCTTCGGCTCGAGACGTTCGTGAGGCTTACTCTCCGATCTCATTATACGAAGAACCACGACGAGGAAAGGAATCAACAACGAAGTGACGAACAGAGGAATGACCTGCAACAGTAAGTCAATATGGTTTCAAGGACAAGTGATAGGGATACCTACTTCAGTAGCCCACAGTAAGCTGACAAGGACCAGCATAGCAAGGCAATTTTGTTGTTCGGGTTTCTTGAGGATTGGCACATTGAGAAGAACAGCGAAAATGATTAGGATGGCCAACAAGGTTCCGAAGCTCAAACTACAGAGCCATCCCGGAACACTGTAGCGACCGAGAGGGGTCTTGAGCTCTGTAGTTTCAGCCTCTTCGACGTCACCCTGCCGTTGGGCAGTAGAAGGAGACTGGTCTCCGCCCAGCAGAGTCCTGCGAATTCCCATGTTCGCCGCCTGAGCCTTTCTTTCGATTCCAATCATCTCCCTCCAGACAGTGTTCCGTTCCCACACGACATGTTCACGAAGGTGTAGGCGCAGTTCACGCTTTGCGAGGCCAACGTCGCCCTTGGTCACGATATCTGCATATACCTTCTCGACCTGGGAGATGTGCTCGTCTAATTTCTGCATTGTCGCGTCCGTAAACGGGTACGCTTGGGAGACTGTTGTGTTCATATAGTGTCTGCGCATGTTCCGATCCAATATCTTGTCGTATTTCTTCAGCGCCTTCGAAAACCCGGTTTTGTTCAGCTGAATGTACGACTTTAGCTCGCAGAGAGATACATAGACACTGATGGCGCGTTTCTTCAGCGTCACGCCCGAGTTGTACAGCATCATAAACCGCGGGTCCTGCAAGTGGTCCTCGTGAAGTGCCGGGCGCCCTGTGGACCGGCCTTCCGAGCCCAGAATCCTCGAGTCTCCTAGTAGCCTTGAATCTCCAAGTTCGCTGGGGTTGCCTTCGGAAGGATCGTAATCCCGATAACGAAGAGACCGAGACCGGGAGCGCTTTCGTCTCGTTCCGTTCGGTGACTCTGGTTGATCATCATCATCGCTATCACCATCATCTCCATCTTCTTCCTCGTCGCCGGCGGATTCACTAATCGTGCTTGCTCGTCGACCACGGGCTACAGTCAGATTCCTATAGAGACTACCAGGCCGCTGTCTCGAATTCAAGCTCAATCCCCGCGCCTTGATCACGGTCTCGCTGACCGGATCCATGTTGACGCCATCGGTGTCAGCGGCATAGGCCCGCTCATCCTTCACCAACTCCTCGACCTCACGGAAGATCTCCATCTCCTTAACCTGGTAGAATGAGCATATCTTCTCTAGCTCCGCGTCTAGAGCGCGTCGGAAGATTGTATCGGTATCAATGGTGGAATCCAGTAGGGGAGCGGATTCGACATCTCCGCCATCTTGTCCGTCCGGTTGATGTACCTGCTTCTCCAGACCATAGATCCTGATGAGCAAAGCATAGTTAGCAGCTGCATCGATTGAGCGATAAGGGCTATTCATAGACCGTACAATTTCTTCAGATTGCTGTATCCAATGTAGTAGGCACTCCAGTCCGGGACGGAATTGAACTGAAGACTGTGGGAGAACTTCATCTTGGCTTCTTTCCTCTCGCCGCGTGCGGTTTCCACCCGACGTCTGACTGCTTCTTCCCAGTATTGTTTCCGTTCAAGACCGGGTGGGCGAAAGTCGTCTGTATACTTCTCTCCGTGATCCTTGCGCCCGGAATGACCGCGCCCCTGCTCTGTTTCAGACCCACGATCCTTGTATCCTAAGCCACGACCAAGTCTCTGGGCAGTATCAGAATCCCGGACGGTGACGAGCTGCCTGCGCTCACCAATATGCGTCCGAGCGGCGGGATCGAAGTCGACGAGCTCGATGCTCTGTGTGGGAGATGGAGCCACGGCAGCGTCGTGATCGGAAAAGGCACCCACGGAGGGCAATGCAGACAGCCTGAGGCGTGCCACTTTCTGCGGAGCACATCCAAAGCGACTGGTCGTGAGAGCGATGGGCGGAGAAGGTCTTGTAGCGGTCGGACGTGGCCTTGAATTCGTTATCAACGCAAAGCAAACCCCAGATTTGGGCTAGTTTCGTTTTCTGCCCGGGCGGCGAGACCAAGAGAGCTTGTCCACGTTCGCGACTGACAGGCCAGCAGCGTTTCACCTCTCGACGCCCCCCGCGATCAGATACTCGGCTGATGTCGATAACGATAACGCAGATACTCTTCGCAATGAACTTCAATGGGGATCATGGCACGCGATACGCATCCCATCCATCGGTGCGGAGGTCGTGAGACCAGCTGTTTTGGAAATCCTGTTTTCCTAGCTTGCACGCCATCCCGGCAACCGCAGCACTGGCCAAGCAAGTAGTGAAGCAACTCGATACAGAGAAAGTCTCACTATCGATCAGTGCTGGCAGGATTCTCCAGGCATCTTAATAGATCAACGCTCTCTCTTTGGGGATAGCAAGTCTCTTCCTTATTGATCTTGTTGCAGTCACGCTTCCTGCGCCAAGCGATGTCATTGGTGGTCAAGACACCTGATCGTGCGGAGTAGATATCCATGAAGATCACAAGGCTACTTTGGTTCCAGACATTATACATATTTCTGCGTATGGATGGCTATATTATCATTCTACTTCATCTGAAGAGCTAGAAAGCCCAGATATAGACAGCTGTAGCTCAGTCCAATGTATGATGTACATACTAACTGCCAATGTACACTGTCGTCCAATATACTGATAGCGCTCTCCTGAATTCATCCAATCAACTTCACGTCATCTCTAGGGACAAACCACTTCCCCTAACTTTCCCCAAATCCAGATAATATGTATGTCTATAGAGAATATCACCGTATCCAACCCCTCAAGAAGCTCCCCAATGGACTATGTACTCCCATCCTCCAAAATAGGATAGCCCTAACCGAAAAAGACCCATCTAACCTCCACCAATAAACGGCCTTTGATTTCTCCCACTCCACAACTGCCGAGTTCCAGACGCTCTGAATCGGGACTAGCGCGAATGAGTCATTCTTGCTCATCGTGAGTGATCTGGCGCTAGTCCTCTTTCGATCTGCGTACGCAGCGTGACGATACGGTATGCATCGTTACAGGATAAATGTTGTGCATAAGCGCCGGTAGTGGCGTTTTATGCCCGTCGGCTTGTGCTGCTCGGTACCAGGATTCTTTCTGGGGCCGTGGAAGGATAAGTACAGCGCCATTGAGGAAATATAGGATGAGGTGTTGTCGAACCGAAGTTCGTTCGCTTATTGCCCGATTTTCATACACAATAATAAGAAAATAAAGTAGTAAGTAAATAGTGCACTTAACGTTAAGTACTTCCCGTCGAATTACATAGTCCTACTGGGCAACAAGCAATTGTTTCCAGGTTAGCTAGTTGCAGCTCAAGGCTAAGAATAAGGATTGCTCATTCTTCGCAATCTATCATAGCCCACGAGGAAAAACCTACTGGGCGATTGTTTGGGACCGCAACTCCTCATAAGACTAAGAAATAGTAATCGTAGATAAGGTATTGCTGCAGAGATGTTGAAGATGAGAGACACTGAGTAATTCGTTCAGTTACTACGTAGCAGTGGAAGATGTAGTGTTGTATGTATGTATGTATACTCATGATGATGCACAACGAGGGAATCGGATGGTATATATTGATTATTTTCCATATAGAGAAATAATTCTGTTATAATTTCATCTAACTACCTTTTGATACGATGCCACCAATTCGATCTTAATGATAGAGGTGATATTGAGCTAGATACCCCATTTGCCCAGAATACATAGAGTAAGTCGCTCCCACCAAGTCTCTATACTTGGAAGCATCCGAGGGCTATCAAGCCATACGACCCAAAGCACTATGAAGATAACAGACCATCCCTGATTATGATTGCTATCATATATGAGGAACCCCGATAAGAATAGGAAGAGAATGCTTTCGGGTGTTGTATTATGGCCGACATCGTCTGAGTGCTTGGCATTCTCAAGTTCCATACGCACATACGCGGCTGTGGATTCTGTGAATGATTGATCCTGACTTCCCTGTACTCTAGGCGACGATACTAATACTTCAAGATTTGTAGCAGAGAAGCCCTTCAAAGTCAATTAAGATTATTATCATCATGCTATTTCTACAGTTATCAATCCATATCCGCAAGAATCATGTCTTCTTGCCATCTGCAACTAGTTTTCTCAACGCCTCCGTTTCCCCTTGATACCTCGCAACTAAGACCTTCAGCTCATCGCGTTCTTTGGCAACCTTGGCTAATTCCGCTTCCAGATTGGTGACCCGATCTTGTTGCTTCTGACGGAATCTACGCGCGGCAAGAGTATTACGCCGTCTTTTCTCGACAATCTTATCTTCTTCCGAATTCTCCGCGCTCTTCGTACTAGGCAATGTGCTCTCATCAAACGATCGCTTGCCCGGTCTCGTTGGCTCGAGAACAGGCTCACGGTTGGGGACAGAGTTAGACGAAGAATAACACGGGCTGTTTGACTGGATGTCGGAAGTAGTAGAAGTTTGATAATGGTCGGCATGAGAAGAAGTTAGAGACGATACATGATCTCTGTTAGCTGACCGTCGGTTACCGAGCTGGAACGGCGGCAAAGACAGATGGCTCGGTGAAGGTCGAGAAGATGAAAGGCGCTCAACTTGTGGGTTGAACGTGGGTTGTTGAAGGATAGTTCCACTCATTAAATCTTGATACTCTGTTCATACTCTTTAGCAAAACGTGCCCAATAAAATGTTCAACCTATTCACGAACCTTCTGTCTGAAGTAATGGTCCCTCGTGAGAATCCTCTCTCACTAAGGAAAGGAAATCCTCAGAAGGAGAACAGAAAGAATCAAACTGGCCGGGAAACTCAGAGAAAGACTGCGACTCTGCCAAATCCTGAGGGAAGATCTCCGCAGAGGAAACGAGTTCAGTCAGAGCGACCTCGTCGGCTTCAGACTGAGGAACTGATGTGGTCGTAGACGCAAGAAATTGATCAAACGGCGTAGGGACTGAAGAGGTGTCTTGGGAATCCGAGGCACCAAACTGATCGAAAGAAAATGATGATAAAGAAGGTTGACCAAGTTGCTGTGGCTGAGTCTCTAGATACGAATCGTCCCAGAGACCTTGGGCAAGACCGGAGCAATCTAATTGCTGAGACGGGGCCGAAGAGAAATCAAATTGAAGATTGGAATGAGACTGGGACGCAAAATCGATAGAATAGGAAGAAGAATCAAAGTGCTGGAAATCATGGTACGCTGCTGTGCGTGGCCTGTATAGCTGGTTGGAAGAAGGCCCGGGTGAGAACGATGGCCGCGCAGAACTGGACGCTGGTGGCCGACATGGTCGAATTTCTAGGGCTTTTTAAGAAGGGCCCCAGGGGCAGTGGAGGTGATTATCGCGCGGGGGGAGCCTTTTCGCTTGATGGAGAGGAGGATGAGGAAGGGTTCTGGAGAGGATAGTCCTCCGCTTATATGGCCAAGCCGGGGCTGTGAGAGCTGATGGGCTGAGGAGGTGCATCTGCAGCGATGACTAAGATTACCCGGGGCTGAGCATAAAAACGGCCTGTGACAGTACGATACATACAGCCATCTTCATTCAACAGGCCAATCGATCGCCTGGGAAATCTGGCATCGCTTCTCGATGCTACCATAAAAGTGCAATCTCTTGTCTGGGGGAGGCTATGCAATGATGGCACTCAGAAGCTAAAAATGATACCGCTAGCACTAGATCCATTGTCGGTATCCTGTTTCGGTTGATCTGACCATATTGGAACATCCCTGCCTGAGATAGAAACCACCACGGATTAACGGCACTTCAGCTGCGCTCCGAACTGTCTGATCAATCTCTCTTGAAATCGCACCAATGAAAACAGAAGGAATCGTAAAAGAAAGAGTTAATTCACTGCTATAGATATACACATGCAATGGGTGCCCCGAAGGCAATGGAATCTTCTAAACATACAAATGGCGCAACGCTTTATGCCCGTCTACCAATAGTCCAGGTCGTGACGGCGTTTTATATTAACTCCCACGAGTTTATCGACCTCCGGGGGTGACCATCTTAAGATTGGAGCGACCAGCAATACCAATCTTGTGTACCTGCTCCCGCTTGTCCCACACACCGCTGCGACCTTCAGCAACGGCAACCAGCTCGTTAGCGACTCTCACGGCCAGCTTGCTGTCACGGCGTCGGTCCGCAGCGTCGAGGATCCACTTGATAGCAGTACGACGGCGCTGTCGCATAGCCAGTGGAACAGGGATCTGGAGAGCGGCACCACCTCCAGCGATACCCTTCTGCTGTCGGATCTTCAGCAGAGGAGCGACGGAGTCGACAATCAGAGTGAGGTAGAGAATGGGGTTAAGAGGCAACTGGGGAGCAGGAGGGCCGGGTAGCAGGCGGCGCTTAGGGTTGATCTGAGGCGGCGAGGCGCTACGGAGGTGGTTCAGGATAAATTCCATGTTCTAAAAGGTTGAACCCAGAATTAGTACCCGGTCTCCAAACAACATTTCTTTCGTAACGTTCAGAGACGCAACATACCTTCTGAGCCATACTCAGTTTTCCGTCTTCCATAAGCAGCTTCGTGAACTGCTCGACCAGGGGGTCGTAACGATGTCTAAAGTTTTCCGTTCGAGGAAGTGGCAGCTCAGGCATATCAAATTTCAGACCAGGCTGTCTCTCAACGGCCTCCTGGGTTGCCTGCGCAATCATATTGGCGACCACAGACGCCGACTGGTCATCGGGGCCGGCGACGCCGTTGTGCAATTCCTGTTGTCTGAGTCTGGCCGAAGTTGAATATGACCGGGTGCCCTTCGTGCCCTTCATTTGATCCTGCAATACCTTCGGAGCGTACTTCTTGGCTTCTTCGTCGCGGCTCATGATCTGGAATAACAAGGCCGTTAGTGAGGTACATTAATAACATCAGCAAAAGGAGGATCATACCTCTTCGACCGGCGTTCCTTGTTCCAATTCAGGGCTGCCCGGCGCAGCGCCATCGCACTTTTTCCCGCTCGTAATCTTATCGATGGCGGCAGCCTCTTCGCTGACAGCAGGCAATGGGTCCTGAGTCGGGCCCTTGGGCTCCTCCGGAGCAGGGTCCTTCGCGTCGAAATTGGACGAGTTCATCCTCCGCTGAGCTCGTCCAGAGGATGTGAGCCCAGCTAACCGGGGAGAAGGTCCATTCTGCGGAAACAAACGGGAGGAAGCAGCGCCATTGCTCGCATAACCTGAAAATGATGCGGAGGGCTGGCGGAGAGCGGAGACTGCACTCCGTGCGGTGAAAAGATTCAAGCGCGGCGGCATCGTGGCGTATGTTACCTCCTGAGGAGTCCGTTTCGAAATAACTCGACAATGGAAGATGGAAATGAGCCTCTCCTATCCAGAAGCAGGGCGGATGGGAGAGGAAGCACTGGAGTTGATTGCCCGAGAAGCGCAGGCCGTCGTATCGATTCCAAGTTTCGCCGAGATTTCCAACTGGGAATGATTTTCCGCTCCGCTTCGGCTTAGTCATCCGAGTGACGAAACGGGAATCCAGCGTATCGCCCAACGCTTATTATACATAAACTGGACATGCGGGGGATCCTGTAGAGTAAAAAAGAAATAATAATAATAAGGTAATGATATGTGCAGATGATATACTTACGACGCTGTTATAAACTGTGACTTATGTGATCTCTGGAGGGCCCCAGTGGAACTTGGGCAACTGATAAGGCGAAGTATGCATATCCATAAACTAGAACCTTAAGTGAAACAGCGCAAGTCATGAATTGACTATCTAAAATACAGACATCCGACTCATCTCGCCGGATCGGTCGAGTGAAACTTTTCCTCGCACTTAGCGTGTAGCCCCAGGCAATACCACGCTTATTGCCATCCCCTATTCCCTATCAGAAGTAACCATCGCGTCCCGAAACGAAAAAATAAGCACTCCCCATAGTTGCACCACAGACGAATGACCAGCTGCAAATATCAAGAGGGGAATTTGAGGCAGCAATGATTCAGGGAAAGAAAAAAACCAAGCCAGCCCGAAAAAAAAAAAAAAAGTACAAGGTGCTCAGAAGCGATGAGCGCAAAGAACGTCGGAGAGAAAAGCTACAGTGTCTCCCAGAATGGCAACACAGGATACAGCTTAGGACAGTGAGGTTTCAATCACCGACCTTCGCATATCATGCCCGCTTTCCTTTACTGGAACGATCTAGTCACGACGTTCGCAAGTCCACCAATGGGATCACCCTTAGGGGTATCCGGGTAAACGTAGAATGCAATAGCCATGACCATATACCTATAGAAGTCAGCGTTTTGTAATATAGAGTCAAGAGAGTTATAGCACGTACAGTCCCAAGCACAGACCACCTTCCAGGTAGTTTGACTTTCCATCCTGGATAAGGAAGATTACCACCAGGGCAGAGACAAAGAAGGCGACGGTCTCGAACGTCTCGAAGTGCAGAGTCATCGGCTCGTCCAGGATCCAACCAAGAACAACCAGGAACGGAGTGACAAACAGTGCGATCTGCAAGCTGCTTCCCACTGCGACACCGATGGCCAAGTCCATCTTGTTCTTCCACGCGACGACCACTGCCGTCACATGCTCGGCCGCATTACCAACGATGGGTATAAGGACAAGACCGATGAAAGTCTTGCTCATTCCAGTCTTCTCCACAATGCTGTCAATGCTTCCAACAAGATAGTCGGCACAAACAGCAACGAGAACAGTCACAACGATGAGGGCAACACCAGCCGCAAATGGACTCAACAGATGCTCCTCAGCTTCCCCTTCTTCCTGGTTTTCAATGTCGGATTCCTCGCTGTTAGCCTCCTCGAAGAGGTCGGAGTGCGACTTGAGCTGGAAGTACAGGTACATCACATAGATGACGAGCAGGATGATAGCAGTGCCATGAGAGAGCACGAGAATATTCCTGTCCGTGTCATGGTCGGACTTCACATCGGTCAAGGCGTTGTAGAGCGTAGCGGGAATGATCAGAGATGCCGACGACAAAGCAAGGAGGGAAGACATCGTAGATGCGACAGTGCTGTTAAAGCTCTGTTCGTGGTATCTCAGGCCACCAACAAAGAAGCAGCATCCAAGGACCAGAAGAATGTTCGAAAGAATGCTTCCAAGCATACTAGCCTGGACTACGCGAATCTGATGGTCCTTGAGGGCAATGATGCTCACCTGCGTACCTGTATTAGCAACCAGATGCCCAGGGGGTCTCGATATTATACTTACAATCAGTTCGACGGCGTTTCCAAAGGTAGCATTCATCAGACCACCCAGCGTCTGACCCATCACAGCGGCCAATTCCTCCGTCGCAAAACTCAACAGCGAAGCCAACGGGATAATCGCGAAAAAGTTCAGCGCGAAAACGACCGTCGGGTTCCAGTTGAGCGCACCGGCCACAATTCCAAGAGGGACAAAGACGAGAAGAAGGTTGACATAGTTGTTCGTTAGGGTCGCGTACGTCAGATGCGCGGTCTGCACCGGCCATCGAACCCAGAAGCGATGATCCTTGGTCAAACGACCGCCGCGAGGGTGAGATTGATGTCCCTGGTTGTGCAGCAGACTCTGCTCCTCCGGCAGAACGCTTCCGTTTCTGCCCTGAACCATGTTGTTCTTTCTACCCCAACTGTGGGTGCGAAAACTAGAGAAGATACTTCGAGATGAAGCTGAATGGCAATAAAAGACCGCACAATCGATTGGTTAGCGCACTGTCCTGTAGCGGTTTTGCGTGGCGCGAAGATTATGGAGGGAGATAAATATATGATGGTCCCAGTCACGCCCGGGAAGCTATACCACAACGGCGAACAATGTACCTGATGGAACCAGGGAAGCAGCAGCTGGGATCACCAGAACCACAGACCAGCAAGAGGGGAATAGAAAAAAGAATAAATGGAAAAGATAGCGGTGGGTAAGGAAAGACGACGGTCAGGCGCACACAGTTGAGAGAATCGATAGAGTGAAGAGTGGAGAGAACCAATGCAAGAAGAACAGGGACCTACACATATGCACAGTGCCTAGAGGCCGAGAGACCCCGACTCGAACAGACAAAGTTTCCCGTGGAAGGGAAATAATGGTAGACAGCTAAAGATCGACGCTGTTGGAGGGGGTGGAGATGATCTCGGACCCTCGAAACTCGATACCAAGCCGCGGATGACAAGGGCTCCAGCCACGTTTCAAGCACACCCGTGGAACGGTAGCTCGTCTAGAGATACCGTTTAGAAAAAAACGGCTGTCAATGAGAATGCTTTCGCTTTGGACGCCCTAGGCTGTTCTCCAGAGGCGAACGAGTTAATGTTAGCTTCCGAGCTCTTCCAGAGTTTCTCCCTGACGATGGGCCAACAATAATGTCAATGCGGAGGGCGAACAGATCGACTGGGACGAAGTTGCCAAGGAATTGGATCTCTTGAGAGTACAAGCTAGACAGTATAGTTGCAATGGAGCGAATTCCCGTCCAACCTAATGCAAATGAGAAATCACAGAGGGAAATATGGCCACACGTGGTGTTGTCCCAAGAACTCCCAAGACGCGCTATGATGGGCTGTGCTAGGAAGTGATAGGGCAGGATTCCATCAATCCCGGGGCTTATCATTGAGTGATTGATGCTCTATGGGATGATCGTGATCACAGAGTAATACGATTTCTCGGAAAACCAGGATTGAAGGTCGAGTGCACCGCCTCGTTCTTCCCAGATGTAATGTAGTAACAAGGCACGTCCACGACGGGGACAAGAGGACAAGACGAGCATTCATTCCGACTTACCTTGGCAGGGACGCAATTGAAGAGGAGACTTGGCGTTAATAATCTCAACTTATTCGCAATTCAACAACGGAGAGATCAATTCCAAGACCAGGAGCAGGAACAATTGCTGTGCAAAGGGAGAAATCACAGCAGTGTAGCAAGGATGATTGAGATAATCTAACTAACTAGCTCTTCCCGGTTACTTAGTGAACTAACTTAGTCGATGACGATGGGAAAAAACACTTCGCAACCGAGCTTCACCGCGCATTTTCCTCTCCTCTCCTCAACCTCCTGATCTCCACCACTGCTTGACGACTGGTCCTTCAACAATACTGAATCAAGTAGGATTCATCACTCGATTGTCCGGAATCCAGACGACGACCCAATTCCAATCTCGACGCATCCAATAATCCGGATCAACAGCCAATCCTTCGTTGTGAGACGGCACGCCCCAGGACTGCCAAGATTTGCACTGCCACGCTCGCTCATTCCAATGCGGCCTTTTCCCTATCGACCGGCGGATTCTGACAGGTAATTCTGAAGCCGCTGATCGTGTCATGTCCGGTTCGAAGGGATCGCATCCTTGCCCAGCATTGCCAGCTGGACAGGTAGGATATCAAGACCCCCGCCGTCCGTGGGTGAGTCGATGAAGCAACAGAGCAGAGCAGCTTCGACATCAACGTCGTCGCATCCTGGCCCTGGCGCAGCTTGCGATCTGATATTTTGCACAGGCTAAGCGAATAGTCTATCCGTCTAACGCCGCGCTATTCGCACCAAGCCGAAGCTTAGCTCCCATCCCAATAGCTGCCCATGTAACGGAAAAGCGTGCCAAGATTGGTTACGGACCTTGTGTGGGGTCGCTAAACGTCTCACAGGTCAGGTACTCTTAACATATTCTATTATTCCTCCCGCAGATGATGCAAATCACCATTACCACGAGGCATGGGCCAGTGACCTCAGATCGAGGACGTTAGTGACACGATGAGGTCTTTGCTCTCGCAGTTCCACCGCTCAATAATTATGGACCTCCGAGGTGGGGAAGAGAAAAAAGAGAAAATGGTGCAAAATAGTCGGAGGTCCGGGTCAAATATATATATGCACACCAGTATTCCATGTATAACAAGCTCTCCGACCATTCTGCACACGACACGATTCTTAAACGGAAAAAATGTTAGTGAAATATTCGACTGGTCTAGTTGTCTAAGCAAAAGGACAAATCTTGCATAAGCCATTGATATTGGAGTTCTATATACAGTAGATATTACTGCATCAAGCCATCTGATAGGTAACCACTCAGCTAGGAGAGCTAGATATATATACTTCCGGTGATCAGCCATGTAGAATAGAATCCTACTAAGGCTTGGTCACGACCAAAAATGTACTGCGACATCGCGCCATAAAAAAGAATAATACAGCGAATATATCGGCCAGAACCGAACGAGGCAATACGACCAAAAAATGTTCCGCCGCAAAGCATGTGTAAGAAAGCCTTAAAGTGCCGGATAGCATGGACAATCTCAGGCGCAGGAAATAATTCCACCATCGTACTAGATGTGGACCAATATTGGGGCGGTAACTCCGTCCTATTTTACGCAGGGCCTCCCCCAAGACCGGCAGCGTATGCAAGATACCAGGTCCGCGAGGCTCCGCCATCAAGCCAGCTGTAGCTGAAGTTCGACTGGGAGAAGAAGTTCCAGGAAGAGTTCGGATCAATGAGTGCAAGGTTGGCGTATAGCACACCCTTCCAGCCGCCTTCGACATTCTGGGCAGGGTCCGAGGCATTGGATGCAAACATCGCATTCCACTCCTGAGAGACAAAGTTCTTGTTGCGCAAATATGCAGAATTTGGCATGAGGGGTAGCATATGAATTCTAGTTAATCTGTTAGCGACCGTGAAATTTTAATTCCGGTTGACTGACTTACCCCTGGATGTACTCAAGGTTATTACCGAAGTAGGTGGTGTGGTCAACCTTGTTCTCGAACAACTTTGATACGGTTAGCCTTGATAGATCTGGGACTGTCGCAGGGAGTACTTACAATTCCTGTCACCTTGTTGGCGAGGAAGTTGGATGGCTGGTTGGTGTTGTTGGGCTCCAGGTAGAAATAGTTGTGAAAAGAGCGCCTGAGGATACCTAGCATGAGGTTGCCTCGTGCCTCCATACTGGCATCACCGACAGTCTTACCCCACATCTTCACAGCATATGCGAACATAGCATCCTCGGAGGTCGACTCTTCATCCTTTCCGTCAAATGACTCGAACAAACCCTTAGCCCAGGAGTGACCGTGGAACCAGTCAAACGCCCGAGAGAACGGGAAAAGCGGATCATTCGATACCGAGTTTCCTGCATCACGGACGAGTGCATTAACATAATCTTTGTTCTGCGCCAACCAGCTAGGATCAAGGGAGCCAATGACAGCTGCTGCATGGATAAAATATCCGTAATGGAAGTGGTGGTCATTGTAATAGGAGTTTCCGAAGTCGACGCCTGAGTCGCCCGTTACATAGCTGGCTGACGAGACAATGCCCTTCCACACATTATCATAGACAAGGGGGAACTGCTGCTTATTGTTGGCAAACTCGGCGAAACAGCTCTTCAAAGTTGCCAGTGCGGGAGCGGCAAGACTAGGGTTGCTTGCCAATGTGTTGACTGTGTAGATTAGAGTAGCGAATTTACTTAGGGCCTTGCCGCTGTAGTACATGCTGTTGAGGTCTGTCTGAGCGCTCATGTTCTGTTGGAGCTCGGTAGGAGCAACGTTGAGCAGCGCTTGCTTAGCTGCGGCGGAGAGCGTTGCAACGTTTCCCTTTGAAGGCGACCATGGTGCAAATCCCATATCTGTCGGAAGATCTGGCTCAACCATAGTCCAGTTTTCTCCAATGACGGCGGTTGCGTTCCCTTTGGTGGTGGTCCTGAGCTGAAGAGCAATCTTCCGACTCTGCGTAGAGTTATCGAAGGAGCTAACGTGGTGTGGCAATGCAAACATCAGCAATGGAGTGCCTGCAACGTCTTTCCCCCCCTTCTTCCATGATAGCCCGTATGTACCGGTGTTATTGGTCACAGAGCCTGTCACATTGACTGACACCGGATAAACACCAGAAGAATTATCGTAGAACTTCTCTCCAGCATCACCCGCAGGGTTCTTCGCTACCTGAATGATACCTGAAAATCCAGCAGGCCCGCGGAGGTTAGTGTTTGAATCGAGATGCAGATTAGGATCTGTCCCATTTGACGGTGTGACATAGATGAGCCAGGAAGTATTGTCCTCCAATGTGGCACGGTATTTGAAGATACCGGCGCGTGGTGAGCCGGCCGTCACGACATTCCGGAAAAAGACGCTGGATTGGATCAGAGGTTGCAGGTTGGTGTAGATTCCAGTCACATAGCCCATTCCCTGAAAGATGGGGAAAGTAATATTCGAAGACGTCCCGTTGCGTGGTTGCAGCGTGACCTGGGCGGACATGGGCTGAGAAGCATCAGTGGAAACTACAGTAGAGTTACTCAGTTCCGCAGCGGACAGAATCATGGACTGAATGCCGACTGGATTGATGTAGTAGCTAACAGGATGACCTGGGAGGCGATCATCAGGCTGGCCGTATGTAAGCATCCCAGCTTCAATGTGAGAGATGGCCAGGCCCCAACTCTGAGCATTTCCACTGCCTTTAGCCCAAGCAAGGGAGTAAGGGTGGGTAAATGCTGCGCTGGTCTGGCTACCAAGGAAGAATCCAGCAAAGAACTTATTCGTCGAAACTGGCCCGCTGCTTCTCTGTTTTGATCATCAGTAGATATCCTCAGAAAGTGTATAGGTTGTGGGATGAACTTACAATGCCTAGCCTAGGTACAGGATGGTCGTTCCTAGTCTGGATGTTCGATGGGATAGCACCCATAGAAACCGGCTGAAACACATTTTGACTAGTCATTGCAGCGGTCAATCCTGATTGCAACGTGCCGACAAGGTTGTCTGGACAAGGGGTACTTGTGGTCGAGCTGCTTGTCGCTGTAACGAGCGGATTGTAACGGTAATTAGTAGCAGCTGGAGTTTCAGTGACAGTTGGGAATGGCGGTAAGTAAGGACGGCCACCGCGTTCTAGGCTGGTATATATAACCTGGATTGCATGTCAGACTCGCTATAAAACACAACAACAATGACATTATCATTAGCTTGTACTTACTCCCGTGGTGTCAGGTGCGAGGATTCTTGCACCAGGAATGACAGGAGGATACTGCGTCTTGAAAGACACAGTCTCAGTTGCGGCCTGGGATCGTCCGGTTAAACAAGGACGAGGAAGAGCACACGCAATCTCTGCGGCCTGAAGCCATATCAGTACGGTTGTGATGAACCAAGATGCCGGCGCCATGGTTGGCCAGAATCAGGCAGAATAGCGCGGGCAAAAAGTATAAGATTCAACCAATCACAAAGCGTGGTATGTATAATTTGCCCCCAAAAAAGGAAATTATATAAAAGTAGTTGGGCAATGAAGAAACGATGGTATGTGTTTGAGTCAATGGGAAAAGGCCCCCATAGGCGACAATCAAATAACCTAACGAATTCAGGTATACAACTGCCCAAGGAGGGGAAATGAGGGAATCGAGACTCGAACAGTCTTTGAATCGCCCAAGGCTGTGCCTCTGGAGCCTAGGAAGACTGAGGAGGACCGAGTTGTATGGGGACAGTGCACAAAGGACCTGTGTCTCTGTCCCTGCACGCAAAGGCGGTATAGCGAGAGGATGAAGAATGAGATAAAACATCTTCTTACATGTACTCATATATATATCTCTGGAGGCTGGTGTGATACTTGAGATTCGAATGCACTCCACTTTGAGCGAGAACGCCAGATGACTGCTTCCTGTGGAAGGTGTGCCAAAATCTCCGATGTACGAGGTGGCCAAGAGCCAATCTGAGCGTATGAATCGATGTCTTCTGGACCGTGGAATGGAAGAATAATGGAAGGTTGGGGTGTTGTAGAGGTCAGATCGTGTAGAAGAGACGTTCAGCTTAGCAGTGTGCTTTACCTCCACGTTCAGGTATGCAAGCTCCAGATAGGGTTGACCCAATTGTATCTCGAGTTGCCGCACTCTCGGCCCCACTGGGGAACTCCCTGGCATGAAAAGTGATCGGGATGATGAGACCTCCTGATGGTCAGTCGGAAAAGAATACCCATTGTTCAGTGATCCAGCTCTCGGATTGGCCCTCAGCGAGATCCATCCCGGATGCCGCGGGGTGGTGGTTGTCCGGGCCATACTTTGTTCTCGCCGCCCTGAAGAATGCAGCCATGTGGAGGACGGCGAATCACACTACATTATTCAAACTGATCTTCTGTCATGTCAAGAGGTTTCGTGATCCACACATTATCTAGATTGTCTATGACTGGTCAGTCTTACATTCCAATGCTCATTAAGGCTGGCTGTCCGATAGGCGCGCCTTGGCACGTGGCCAGGCCTGTCCAGATCTCAAGGCTGCAAGGCCCTCTGGAACACTGAGGATAAGAGTCGTTGCTGTATGTCAAAACAGAGTGAAATGTGATCGGGTGGTACCGATCTTGTGAATAGCTTAGTGCTAGGCTCCCGTTTCCCCTTGTTGGTTCGCAGTCTTACCCGTTGTCATACGGCATTATTATGGGGTAAGCAGGCGTGACCTGGGCGATATACTCATCTGACAAGATCATCTAGCCCAATATATACGCTATATATGTCAATAACAGAAAGAGGCAATGGTAAGTCCTAGGGTTACAATGTGAGTATTTGAGGTTACAATTAGAGCAGATGGACGTTTTTCTGTGCCAACACCAAGTTACTCCATCTGGAGTGGTCGTCTTTATTGTACTATGAACACTTTTAAAGCCCTGTCGGAAATATGACAAGAAGGAATCCCCTCAAATCTATGTACAACGCCATTCCATCTTTATCAGCCATACTGAAAATAACGATAAAAAGATATTACGCGAAAATCTTTTTGGACAGAAAATGTATTAGATCATTGGCTTGTCCAAGGGCTTGATGATACCCTGCTTCACCATCACGCGAGGCTTGGTTGCATCCTGGAAAGTTTGCTTGGTACTCCACTCGGGACCAATTGGCAGACGGAGAGAGCGTTCGTACTGCTGCTTTGACTCGAAGGGGTGAGGCAGTTGAGAAGCGAGATACTTGACATTCTGTAAAATACAGTCAGTACTAGGATCCTGGATAGAAGAATTCCTTAAACGATCATTGATCGAACTCACCTTTTTGACTCGCTTCTCGTTGATGATCACATGCCCGAGCCTGGCATCCTTACGTTTATCAGGCTTTACTCCTTCAACAGTGCTAAGGAAACGCTTTTGGCGTTTCTGCTGTTTCTTGCTGACTCCCTCACCAGCCCAGCTTCCCCATCCTGGTAGAGTATTATCTACCACCTTGTCACCTTCGTCTTCGATGACATCTTGTTTTTCTTGTTCAAAGTCCTGAACGACTTCGTCACCAGCGAAGGCCTTTTTAACTAGGTCGTGGTTCTTTAGGAGAACCGGAACCTTGTCTTCGTCATCACTGCCACTTTCCTCGTCATTAAATGGTTTCTTCGCTGCCAGACGGCCACTGGAAGTGGATTCCGGCTGACTCTTGACTTTCTCTGCCTTCTTCTCATTGCTACCCGAGACAGGCTCCAGTAACGTGATGTCGACTGTCTCGCCAGAATTGTCGTTTCCACGACGGCGATTGTTTCGAGTGGTTTGAGAAAGCCAGGGATTGTCCTCCTGCTGGGGAATGTTTGTGTTACTAGAATCATTCTGCACACGGTTGCGCGAAGCCTTGACAGAAGCGCGAGCTTGCTTTTGGTTATTAGAACTGCTGGTAACGATCTCGACCTCGTCCTCTTCTGGCGCGCGTTCTGCTTCATCATCTGACCCCGCGGGCTCTTCGAACTCATTCCGCGGTAGAGAGGACTTTTCTTTCTTGGGCTTATCAGCCTTTGTGGAACCGAACTTCTGCCTACCAACTTCAGATTCAGCTTCTGACTGTGAGTCAGAGCCGTCAATCTCTCGCGCCAGTCTCCTGACCTCCGCATCGTTCTGTGCTTTGCGCGATGCCTCCGCATTCTGCATGAACTTCATTGACAGAAGCTTTGAATGTGGGCCCTTGAAATCTTCAGCATCTTCGCCCGCTGCCAACTGATCCAATTTCTGCCGAAGCTTGCGAGCCTCCCTATCAGATGCATCTTCCGCCCAAGGATCTTCGTCGTCATCAGACTCAGAACTTGAAGAACCAAGGTAGTCGTCATCCTCGCGATGCACACGTTTGCCTTCGATTCGTTTTTGAAGCTCTTCGTCCCTTCTGGCCATATCTGCTACACTTACGCGAGCATCTTCATCCCAAGCGGCACGACCAGTCTGTTTGAGACTCTTGGCCCATTTGCTTTCACGATGTTTCGCTCCCATCCTAGCCTCGGCTCTCTTCCGGTCACTCTTTTCTCTCGCTTCCTCATCTAGATCCAATCCCGCTTCCTGAAGTGCTTGTCTCTCCATCTGCTCCATCTTCTCCCGTTCCTTGCGGTGGACACGGCGATAAGACTTGCTCTTAATCTTCTTGATTCTTTTTGCACGGACCTCCTCACGGAACAGTAACTCGCGGTGCTTGCGAAGCTCTGCTCTTCGGGCTTGCAATTCTTCAAGAGAAAGCTTCCGGGCTTCGAGCTCCTCGAATTCCTGGACTTGCTGTTCCGCAGACTTCTCGGTAGAGTCTGCTAATCCACTCTCTACTAGGATGTTCTGGATAGTACTCTCGAGATCCGTCTGCGGCTTAGCAACATCCATCTTCGTTGTAGGTTGTTCATTAGGATTGACCAATGGGAAAGAGAGGTGTTCTGCGCGTCGGTTCGCCTTGACCGTCTCTATCCATCGATCGAGCGTCTCCTTACTCTTCTCATAAGCAGCTGCACGCTCCAACCGATCTTGTTGACGTTTGGGAAGAGGTGCTTGTAATTTCCCAGGAATTCCCGTAGATGCAGACTTTTTCGACGCAATAGTAGGGTCTATATGCTTAAGAGAATTCTTCAAGCGGGAATCGGTGATGGATGGTATAAGGTCCGCAACGGTCAGTTTTCGTGAGGAGTTCAACCCATATTCTGTAGGTTTGCCCTTCTCTGTCCCTGAGTCGACCTTTCGCGATGGTTTCGTCGTTCCTTCTGTCTCCATCGAGCTCACGAAACTTTGGAGTTTGGAAAGCCCATGCTGGTTATCATCATCCGACACCGAGAGATCGTCGTCATCACTCAGATCAGCATCGTCGTCATCGTCATCATCTTCAGACTGTTCGTCACTGGATGTATTGTCTGATGCTTTTTTCTTAGGCCGTGTACTCTGCTCCTGTTGTTCATCATCTGAAGCGTTCATGTCCCATGCGGTAGCCAAGTCCACAGCATCCTCACCCAGATCGTCCTCAGAGTCTTCATCACTGTTACCAACATCTTCAGATAGATCTATGGCGCGGTTTGACTTCTTTCCGCCGGAGGGTTGCTTCGCTTTGGACTTCATCGTAGAACTTCCGCGAAAGGAGAAACCTTCGAATCTTTCTTCATCGCTCGAGCCCATAGCCTCGTCACTATCCAGTTCGCTGTCATCGTCACTGTCCACCTGTCCTATTTTCCACTCATGCCCCTCACTGTCACTTCCGCGCTCACCGCTGTCATCTGAGGATTCATCGCCGGTTCTGCGTCGCTTTGTGTCCGGGAAATCTGAATCTTCATCCGCATTACGGGACTGGCGCTTGCGTTTGGAAGCTTCGTCATCTTCTTCATCCTCACCAAGACGATGGCGGCGGATTCTTGGTTTTATCGGGAACTGGTGCTCCGCGATGGTCAGCGCATTAAGACTCTTTCCAGCCTTGCGCCGGGGCTTTGGTTTCCGGGGACCGTCGTCCTTGGGCCTCCGTAGTTGATTTGACTGTCTGCCAGGCATGACTGCGGATAGTTTGCTTCTGGATAAAAGAGAAGCAATCAGCAGTCAACACGGAAAAGAGTGAGCTTTTCGTGTTGCGGCTCAACTGCGAAGTGTGGGGATGTTAGGTATTTTTTTTGGGCGGCCAAAAAGTTCTCGGAGGCGGAGTTACTAGCGCGGTTAGAATCTCGCAAGGCCGATGCGGACCGCTTCAGGCAGGACGACGAACTCAAGCAGCGTCGACCCTATTGAACGTCTCGTCTCGTCCAATTTGCCAGCGACTATCATTGTCGTCCGTCGCAGACAATGTTCAAGCCATCTCAGCCCATGATGGCGCGTTTGCGCCTGACCACCAAGCAGGTCAACGGTGGTTATTACAAGGGAAACCGATCGGGATCGATGGGATATTTTGCGAAAAATGGCTCCTACGTGATTGACTGGAAGAAAGTCCGCACTTACGTTGTCCCTGAGCAACTTGATCAGTTCAAGGTAATTTGGAAGCTTCTTTCTCGAACGCAATCGCAGTGTCTGACCGTTTTGCAGCTCACTCCGTTCGTCACGCGACGCATGGCCCCGACAAGGAGCAAATACACCAAGGAACTGGAAAAGAATGGCAAGAACATTATCGTGGAACGAGCATTTGACGGAAAAGACTATCTGAAGATGTGGATGTCGGATAACGGTCAGGAAGTTCTTGAATACGAGCGACTGGAAACCGAGGGAGCACTGCCAGAACAAGTCGAGGCCGTTCAACCAAAGAGTTCATGAGACTGCAGCGAGAGAGAGCTGCTTCAATCTTCCAGACCGTGATCTGCTATCTGAAAGACGACAGATCCAAGTTGATGGGTTCATCGATACCCAAGGAGGGAAATATCAAGGCATCATGCGAACAGACGGCCCTGCACAAGGCTGCGTTCACCATATTCTATGAGCTGGTGATAAATCAGCCTGGCGATAATTCCTGTTACCCTTCATGTACCATATAACGTCTTGTGGTTTACTCTGGCGAACTTAGGTGATATCATACTGGTTTCTTGGTTTGACAGGCTTGAATACATATACACAGCATAGAACGCTGGGGCGTCTCCCGGTTTTTTATCCACCATTCCAAGAGCTGTTTCCTCTGCGATTATTCGTCCAGCATCGTGTATGATACATAAGACTATCACGGATTCCGATAGAGTGCCTACCAGAGCAGTTTGATGTATTACTGATCAAGTCGTAGCTGCTGATGCCTACCTTTAGAATCTTCGGCGGCCTTCTGGCGGTGGCAATAAGCGCGAGCGCAGTCGTTGTTGGGCTGAGCCTGCGGATTCTCGGCCAGGAGTGCGGACCATCCCGAGCCCCGGAGTTCATGGCGCGGCCGTCATCACGGAGCGCATGTCGTAACCAACTCGACCGGTATCGTCGAAACTAATTTCCCTTCACATCAACGATGGAGATAGCTGCGTTCAGCTACGCGGCATCTACAGGAAACACTAGTCACTTGGTCTGAGCTTTGTGTGTCCACGAACTACTAACGCTCCGATCGGTTCGAAGCTATGTTCCAGTCCTTCACAGGCAGTTCACGCCGCCCACGCCAGGTGAATCTGGGGAGCCGCAATGCAAACCCTTTTGCTGGATTTCCTTCGGGGAGAGGAGCACCTCACGGCGGTGGTACACAGAATACTCTGGCTATCGCGCAGCAAGAGCGAATACTGAGACAGCAAGAGAGAGAACGGCTAAGTGCAAGCCGCAGAATACAGCGAACATGGCGGGGTTACAGGAGCCGGAAGATAACACGCAATATATGGAGATCCGAATGGGATGCTATCGAACGGGGTCGAGTCTCAGCTGGAGTCTCCTTCGAAGGACCTAACGGATACGATATTTTGAAAGCACACCCTCCCATACGTTATTCGACAGCTACGGACTGCTTGTCACAGCTTAGACTGTTGCTACACTTTCTGGAGATAAGAAATGAAGGCGATATCCTGCGTCTGCTGTACTTCTCAAAGTCATTCCAACAGACCCTTGTGGAGGTGCCTTCGATTGCTACGGAAGGTGAATGGACGACATTACTGGTGCGCCTTGCCAAAACAACGCTTCGTGTGTTGCAGGTCTCTGCCGGTTCTGCTTCAGCCTCCAGGATCGCCATCAGTGACCTTCTACACCTGCTGGTATTCCTGACAAGCTTGGTCCCGAAACAACTAGCACGGATCGCGGACGATTATTACTCTGCCATGGCTGCGTTGACGAGAAATTTCACCGTGCTTTTCAAAGAGACACTTCTGACGAGAGAGATGTTGGTGGAGAGTATCCTTGCTCTTCTCCGACCACTGACATCAGAGACCCTGAGTGCATACGAATGGTTTGCTAGGGTATATCTCACGATCCCGGATCTTGATAGTCATATAGGGACGATCGAGGATCTTGCAACAAATATCAACTACAGGTTGCTTGCGTCAGCGTTGGATGCGCACATATCTCAAGCTCCCCCAGTTTCTTCAAGCCCAGAAGATACTGAGAATCGTCTCTGGCTCCTGGCATACTTTATTTACTTTCATCGCCATGCCCTTGGTGGTGTCGTACAAAAAGCCCCCGAGCCTGAGTTTGTGAAAGTAGTCTCGTTACTCCTCAACTCTGTCGCCTTATACGTATCCCGTCGTCTCGAAGTTGATGACTCTACCGAGAGCGAAGAAGTTCAGAGCTCCCCCCTGCATCCATTTGTGCGAGAGCAGATTATCAGTCTTGTGAACCAGAACAGTATCACCGGTTTATTGTCTCAAATACCGTCTAATCGCCCTTCTGCTGGCGGTCTCCAGGACGCTGAGTCTGGGGAATCAAATGAGGCTAAAATCCTTGCCACATACGCCCTTACCCTTTTGAGAGTTTTCCCACGGCGGGGTGATGATATTCGTATGTGGCTATATCTGGGGTCTGCTTCTGCGGATGACAGCGGAGAGAAGTCTACCTCACGTGTGCCTGCTATTAAGTATTTCTGGCAGGCTTCGCGCTCTACGAAGATCTTTGCCCAGGTCAGTCGGGATTCGAACCAAGTGCTCCCTCTACTTAAACCGTTGCAACCTTCCGAATTTGCGAATGGTAAATCCGCTGAAAGCTCCCAACAAGAAAGGGATCAAGAATGGACCATCATTCTTCTATTTCTTGAGTTGTACACATTCGTTTTAAAAGTCATGGACGATGATGAATTCTTTTCTGGCGGCTCATCAGTTGGGGCATCCTCGAGTTCTCGTGTCTCATGGACCAAGGAAAGCGCACTGCCACTGCGTGATATCAAAGATATGACTATTTTCCTGAAGAACCTAGGGTTCACTCTTTATTGGAATGCGGCAGACCTCAACGAAACAAACCCTCAACAGGAAACAGCTAGCATCCGGAACTACTTCAGTTCGTCCGCTTCGTCTCCGGAGCCAATGACTACTGTGAAGGACTTGGAATTAAGAAATAAGGAGAAGGGTCTACCTGGAGTGACTGGGATACCTCTCGATTACTTCAAGGGTCTTGTAACTGGTCTGTTAAGGATGGTACACGAGCGAGAGTAAGTACAATATGATACCTGTTAATTGGCGGGATTGTTGCTGACAACTCTCAAGCTCGAGACGCAAATTCTTGCCTGATGGCCATTGGCTCATGACTGGCCGTTTTGACATGGAAGGCTTTATTCCTGCCGTCGTCGCAGAAGAAGAGAACCGGCATCAGCTCCAGGAG
The DNA here is from genome assembly GCA_023624055.1 of Paecilomyces sp. PK2413. Taxonomy (NCBI): domain Eukaryota; kingdom Fungi; phylum Ascomycota; class Eurotiomycetes; order Eurotiales; family Thermoascaceae; genus Paecilomyces; species Paecilomyces sp. PK2413. The sequence continues at coordinate 379,508 of JAMADQ010000001.1, read as the reverse complement.
GGTGACGAAGACGAAGATGCAAACAAGGACGATTTCCTCGATGATTTTGCTGATACTTCCCTGGGACTGATTGGTACCGGAAGAGCTCAGCAAGCTCGACGCATCGAAGCCCTTAGGCGCCGTCAACAGCAAGTGGCCAGGAGGAAACAGCTGGAGGCAGTCGCTCCTCGACTGGAGATCCTGAGAAACATGCCCTTTTTTATACCATTTGCTACACGTGTTCAAGTCTTCCGTGAATTTATCTACAGGGATCAGATGCGTCGACGACAGGGATTTATCGATCCTGATGCGTGGCGCATGTCTGTCGCGCAGGCATCGATGGGCCGCATGATCGAGGGTCGACCCGCCGCCCACGATATCCTCAGTCGCCATCATGCGAACATTAGACGTGAGAGCGTATTTGAAGACGCGTTTGATCAGTTCTACGAGCTAGGGGAGGGCTTGAAAGAGCCTATACAGATCAGCTTTATCGACAAGTTTGGCGCTGTTGAAGCCGGAATCGACGGTGGTGGTGTGACCAAAGAATTCCTGACCAGCGTGACTACCGAAGCGTTCAAGCCTTCTAACGGCCTCGATTTATTTGTTGAGAACGACCATCACTTGCTATACCCTAATCCTGCCGCTGTTGAACAACGGAAGGAGCTTCTACGACAGACGGGCTTCATTGAAGGCAGTGCTGAGTGGAACGACCAAGTCCGTGATTTGCTTCGGCGCTATGAATTCCTAGGTCGTATTATTGGAAAGTGCCTCTACGAAGGAATCCTAGTAGACGTCAACTTTGCTGGTTTCTTCCTCCTAAAATGGTCTCTGACTGGCGGAACAAGCTCTGCACAGAGAGAATCCGCGTACCGGGCGAACTTGAATGATTTGAGAGACCTTGATGAGGGTCTCTACCAAGGGCTGGTGAGTTATTCTCAAGAGGTTGTACGGAATCAGTGCTGACCTCCTTCCTAGTTGCAACTCAAGAACTACACTGGTGATGTCGAAGACTTTGCGCTCAACTTCACCGTCACAGACACAATACCCCTTCCCGGTCCGGCCAACCCCGATGGCACACCTGCTGCCACTCGTACTCTCACTAGAGAGCTGAAGCCTAACGGCTCCAATATTCCTGTTACGAATCAGAACCGCCTTGTCTATATCTCGTACATTGCACGTCACCGTTTACAGGTTCAGCCCTTTTTGCAGACAAATGCGTTCCTCCAGGGACTGGGACAGATCATCCAACCTTCCTGGCTTTCCATGTTCAACCAATCGGAACTGCAGACTCTCGTAGGTGGTGACGCGGGCGAAATCGACGTCGCAGACCTGCGTCGGAACACTCTTTACGGCGGAGTCTACACCATCGGGGATGATAAGGAGGAACATCCCACGATCAAGTTATTCTGGCAGGTCATGGAATCTATGAGCAACGAGGAACGAGCGAAAGTCCTCAAATTTGTCACGTCAACTCCACGAGCTCCTCTGCTGGGATTCAGTCATTTGAACCCACGATTTAGTATCCGTGACTCTGGCGACGATCAGGAGCGGCTTCCCAGCACGAGCACCTGCGTTAATTTACTGAAGCTTCCTCGATACTCGAGCCCCCAGGTTTTGCGGGAGAAGCTACTGTATGCTGTCAACTCAGGAGCCGGATTCGACCTGAGCTGATCACAGTCTGTCGTATATCCAGTCAGCCCACGTACGAAGGAAATACTATGGAAAGTTTCATGACTATAGGATTCGGTTTAGTTATTTCATATGCACTGGTGCGAATGCGGATGCGGTCCATAGCATACTTGGCGTCTGTCAGGAGTTCTTTTTCATGATGCAGCGATATATTGCTTTGCTATGCAGATAGAGATAGTTACTACATGATAAAGTACCCGTGCCTTTTCATGCTTGAAGAGACCTAGTTAATTCATGGTTCGTTGCGGATCGAGTCCTTGTGGCGAATGCCTGCACGTAAGGACTAAAAAAGTAGAGTAAAATAAAATAGCATAAAATCCAGATTTCCCTATCAAGACAAATTATAATGCCATGTCTCAATTCTCTATCATCACAGGGGCTGGCGATAACAGCCTCCAGGAGTACTTAGTCGGCGACATGTGACTGCGGTTCTCCAATCACAGGCGGTGTGAATGCTCATCCATTCTGCCGCCACAATAACAATATCTGTCTCTGCGATCAAGAACAGAGGAAGAAAGAAAGGCCAACTGATTGTGTAGCTGGGCCATCGGATAGGAAGAACCTATGATACGCGATCGAGCGGACCAGAGGAGCCAGTAGTTAGTTATTATTACTAGAGTGAACCATTATTCCTTTCTTTGCCGCTGCCACCAAAAAAAATCCATAAAAAATCAAAAAAATCCTCGATCGCAGCCTCCCGATCGGGCCTAGCGCCACCAACACCAGGCCCTTTGAGTTTTCCAGAAAGCCCGCCCAAAAAAGAAAAGGCCCAAAAGCTCTTCCACCACTTCTTCTGCTTGTCTTCCCACCATCCTCGCATCCTTTTTTGCTACTCTTAGCATCCTCCTTATTTCTCCCTTCTGCTCCCCCCTTCCCCTTTCCCACAAATTCTAAAGCGGAAAAAACCCTCAAAAAAATCGTAAAATCCTCGAAAAAAACCCCTCCCATTCGCCATCCGGACTCTGTGTGGTTGTTGTGCAAGATTTCGTCTCGCCTGCCGCCGCCTTTGTCTCCATCCCTCGTGATCGGCCCTAACTTTGCATCGTTGCTTCTTCTCCCAGCCTCGTCGCGCGCGGAGAATCATAGCAGATCAGATCGCATCTGTGACACGCTGAGACAACCACTCCTTTGCTTCTAACGGCTTAAGGTGTGGCGCGACCTCTCGTTGTTTTCTACTTCTACACCAGGAGATCAGGTGCGTTGCCTCGGAACACAATTTTTTTTTTAAAAAATTTCTTTTCGCGATACCATTGCCTCTGACCCCCCTTTGTGTGTGTGTGCGCCATCGAGAGGACATCGCTCGAGGTCACCATCTGGAATCAAGGATTCATCACTGACAGTTTTCTCGATCCCAGATTAAATACCATCAAAATGTCTGCGGAAGTGTCTACTGCTCCCGTCGCTGACAATACCGCCAACGGTACCCCTGATACCAACGGCAGCGTGGCCAACACCAATGTCGCCTCTGAGACTCCCGCGTCCGAGTCTGCGCAGACGACCAGCACGAACCAGCCTCACTCTGCGTCCCTCTATGTCGGCGAGCTGGACCCCTCGGTCACTGAGGCCATGCTCTTCGAGCTCTTCTCTTCCATCGGCCAGGTTGCCTCGATCCGTGTCTGCCGTGACGCCGTCACCAGACGTTCCCTCGGATATGCCTACGTTAACTACAACAACACCGCCGACGGTGAGCGTGCTCTGGAGGACCTGAACTACACTCTGATCAAGGGCCGTCCTTGCCGTATCATGTGGTCTCAGCGTGACCCCGCTCTGCGCAAGACTGGCCAGGGCAATGTTTTCATCAAGAACTTGGACGCTGCCATTGACAACAAGGCTCTTCACGACACCTTCGCTGCCTTTGGCAACATTCTGAGCTGCAAGGTCGCTCAGGACGAGTTTGGCAACTCCAAGGGTTACGGTTTCGTCCACTACGAGACCGCGGAGGCGGCCAACAACGCTATCAAGCACGTTAACGGAATGCTGCTGAACGAGAAGAAGGTCTACGTCGGCCACCACATTGCCAAGAAGGACCGTCAGAGCAAGTTCGAGGAGATGAAGGCCAACTTCACTAACGTCTACGTGAAGAACCTCGACCCCGAAGTTACCGACGAGGAGTTCCGTGAGCTCTTCAGCAAGTTTGGTGATATCACTTCCGCCACCGTCAGCCGTGACCAGGAGACTGGCAAGAGCCGTGGATTCGGTTTCGTCAACTTCTCCACCCACGAAAGTGCGCAGGCCGCCGTTGATGAACTGAACGACAAGGAGTTCAAGACCCAGAAGCTCTACGTTGGTCGTGCCCAGAAGAAGCACGAGCGTGAGGAGGAACTCCGCAAGCAGTACGAGGCTGCTCGTGTCGAGAAGGCGTCCAAGTACCAGGGCGTCAACCTCTACGTCAAGAACCTGACTGACGACATTGACGACGAGAAGCTCCGAGACCTCTTCAGCCCTTACGGTACCATCACCTCCGCCAGGGTCATGCGTGACACCCTGGAGCGCTCTGGCTCCGACTCCGAGAAGGAGAATGCCAAGGAGGGTGAGGAGGCTGAGAAGGAGAAGGCCGAGGCCGAGGAGACCAAGGCTGAGGAGAAGAAGGAGGAGGAATCTAAGGAGGAGAAGAAGGACAAGAAGTCCGAGAAGGGCGAGAAGAAGGCTCTTGGCAAGAGCAAGGGCTTTGGTTTCGTCTGCTTCAGCAGCCCCGATGAGGCTTCCAAGGCTGTCACTGAAATGAACCAGCGCATGGTTAACGGCAAGCCCCTCTACGTTGCTCTGGCTCAGCGCAAGGATGTCCGCAGAAGCCAGCTTGAGGCCTCTATCCAGGCTCGCAACACCATCCGTCAGCAGCAGGCCGCCGCTGCCGCTGGTATGCCCCAGCCTTACATGCAGCCGGCCGTTTTCTACGGACCCGGCCAACAGGGCTTCCTCCCTGCCGGTGCTGCCGGCCGTGGTGGCCTGGCTTTCGCTCCTCAGCCCGGTATGGTCATGGCTGGCATGCCCGGTGGCCGTCCTGGTCAATATCCTCCCTTCCCTCAGCAGGGTGGACGTGGCATCGCTGCCAACCAGCCTATTCCCCCTAACTTTGCCCAGGGCATCCCTATGGGTGCTCCTGGTGCCATCCCCAACGGTCTGGGCTACCCTCCCATCGCTCAGGTGCAGGCTTTCGGACGTGGCGCTGGCGGTCGCGGACAGGTCCCCGTCCAGGGTATCCCCCCCAACATGGCTAACGTTCCTGGCATGCGTGGTCCTGGTGGTCCTGGCTTCCAGGGTCGCGGTGGTGTTCCTCAGCAGATCCGCCCTGGCCAGGGTGGCCGTGGACAGAACGCTCCTGGTCCTGTTGCCGGAGCTGAAGGTGCCCCTAGCGGCCTCACTCTCGCTACGCTTACTGCTGCTCCTCCTGCTCAGCAGAAGCAGATGCTTGGTGAGGCTATCTACCCCAAGATCCAAGCTCAGCAGCCTGAGCTGGCCGGAAAGATCACCGGTATGCTTCTGGAGATGGACAATGCTGAGCTCCTTAGCCTGTAAGTTTACACATAATTCTCTCCTTCCCAGAGTGACATCTTCTGACAATTTCTTCTAGGATCGATGACGAGGCCGCTCTGCGCGCCAAGGTCGATGAGGCTCTTACTGTTTATGACGAGTACATGAAGAACAAGGGCGATAACGCCGCTTCTGGAGAGACTGCCAAGCCGAAAGAGGAAGCCAAGGAGGAGGCTGCTGAGGAGACTAAGTCGTAGATCTTCTAGCCGTTTTTTGCCTCTTCGACAGTGACGAGTTTGCCTCATGGTTGATGTGGAGTCTCGATTTACGTGTTCGATGACTTTCTGTTCCTCTTCCGATTTCCATTTCCTTTTTCTTTCCTGGCCCTGATATCCCCGGTTACGAAAAGTTTTGTTAACGGTGTCCTCCCATCCGCCTCTTTATTTCATGACAACATTCGGGTTACCAGATCCCTTTTTAGTCCAATTCGCTATGTATGTGTGCCGATGTCATTCACTTCTGTCTTCTCCTTCATGGTGGAGACGCGCGTGCGAATTCTCCAAGCAACATTCTGGGGAATTGGGTCCGGAAAAAGTACTCGGGCGCGGTGTTTGTCTATTTCTCGCGAGACGGGGAGGTGTTACGTCTTTTTGTATCGTCCCTACCTCGTATCTACTTTCACGCCTTTGTATCATAGAGTTATGACTTTCCTCGTGGTCTCGCGTGCCGTCCCTAAGTGACGTACGTAGTCTACCGTGTTTTGCGCTGTACCTAACAATTCGGTATAGTACGACTTAACAAAGGGTAAACTCGTCCAAGCGGGCCGGGTGTCACGACGCTGGCTTCAGCACATGAGATACCTACAGGGAGTCTTAACTCGGCGCTCTTTGATGGGACGCGATGCCAACGTGTCGTGGACGGATACAGGGATTAAGCTGGACTGGTTTATTTGTTTCCTTTTATTTTGTGTCATGCATGGGCTTGATGATGATGGGTCACGTTTTTTTCTCTTTACTTTGTTCTCTTCTTATGTCGACATAGATTTTCTCGTACCACTTTTGATAGTGAATTCAGATCGATATTCGATATCTACCCATTCAATGGCTACTTTACGTCTATGTACAGAAGGGACTGATCTGACTGACTACGAAAAAAGGAATTTTGTTCTGTTCTTGAAAAGTTGGAATAAAGGGTATCTCAGTTATCATGTTTTTATCCTAATAGGCATGGACTATGTATCTATGTACATACACGCACACAGCGCATCCATTTAGACATGCACCAGTATGCATGCATGGTATCCGAACGAATAATTATACACTTATATGTTCCAGATATACAACCCCATTCAAGACTCTGCAAACGGCTCCGACAGATCGAATAAACAATCCCAATTCGTCCCGTGGAATAGATCCGTCATGTTCAGATCGAAATTCGTCGCGGACTCGGAGCCGCCTGGCCATTGGAGATCTTCGAGACCGCTTAGGTTCCATGATGTTGGGTTGTTGCTGTTGCTGCTGGGTATGGATCCCGTCGCGTCGGAGGTATTATTGCTGGGGAGTTGAGTTGAAGGGGCAGCAGGAGGGGGAGGAGGAGGTGGTGGTGGAACGAGGAAGTGGGAATGCTGTTGGTGTGTGGAGGATGGAGGACTTTGATCTGAGGGGTCGTTGTTGTTCGTTGGGTCTGTTTTTCGACGCTTGTGTCTGTGGAAGTCATAGTAATCGTGAGGGTCGGCGGTGCTAGTGGTTGGGCTGGCAGAGGATGCAGCCATGGCTGTTGAAGAGGACGAAGGTGAAGCGTGATGGGTGAAGCTGTCGTAGGCGGAGGGGAGGGGGTTGTTGAGGTTGCTGTTGTCGGTGCTGTTTTGGTGTCTTATCTTTAGGAAGAGGGATGAAAGCGCCGTGTGGCAGTGCTTTGCAGTGTCCCATTGCGAGGACATTAAACGCAGGATTTCGAGGAATTCGCTGAGCTCTCTGGTGGATTTGTTAGTGTGGTGTTGGTGAATCAATTGACAGATAGGAGGGGGTATATCAGGTAGATCTCTACTTACTGGCAGCCTTTTGAGAGAACGTATTGTTTGAGTTGGCAAGCGAAAGCGATTACCAACCCCGACATCCACGCCGCTGATAAGAAGCCTGGCCAGAAGAGGGCCTGGCCTCCATCTATTTGAGCCTGTAATGCGGATAGGATACCCCTGGCTGCGCCAATGCAAGTCTGGAGACCAGAACAGAAGTCTGGGCTTGACGTATTCAGAGAGAGCAATGGCCGGTTAATCAGGAGAACAAGATGTTGGTAAAGGACAGTGAAGAATGGTCCCAGGTCGAATGGCTCGTCGGCCTCTGCTGAGTTCGTCTCGCGGTTGCGACTGGGAGGTGTTCCCTGCAGGTTTGGTGGTAGTCCGTTCCACCATTTGTGGACGTCGGATATTAGAAATAGGACTGAACTGCGTCGAACTGAACGGACATGAATGGACTTGTGGAAGAGCTCTAGTGCTCGACCGGTCAATCTTCCAGAGATGACATAGTTGGCGAGCGCAGCTTCCCGGTTATGTTCTTGTTGCACATTAGGGCTTTGAGTTGAAGATCGCGTATGGCGGCTCTGTTTGAAGGTTTCGTGTCTCACAGGTCGTCCATTTGCCAATGGAGGTGATCCTGAGATACTATCTTCAGGCGATGTTTCGATCTGTGAGGCGGTGCCAGATGACAGTGGGTTATGTACTTCATGTGCACCCGGTAGACAGACGTCAACATCCGAATCTTGGATCCCAAGAGGCAGCCCTAGCGCCTGGCTCAAATAGCGGTCAATAGCATATGCGCTCCAGAAGATCCTCTTTCGCAGCTGGCGGTCATGGGAGGTAAGTTCCTTGTAACGGAAAGGACAACGATGCAGACCGGCATGCAGCATCGATCTGACAATACAACCACCTACCGTGGATGCTGTCCGGAGTGACATTGTGGCTAGGAGATATAATTGTGCAGCTAGCATTGCCTGCAAGGCCTGGGTGTCGTGTCTGTAGACAAGTAACCCTAATAATGTGTGGATGCTTGCCGGTGACTTGATCTTCGACGCTTGCGGCAGTTTGATATCTGGATTTAATAGACTTGCGAGGTTGAAAACACATTGGAAAATTGTCGTCCAGCATGCATTTTTATGTTCTGACTGCATACTCATAGTCGATGAGGTGCCCCGGCTGGTGGAGTATAATAGCTCCATCTCTTGCAGGAAAGTTGGTCCATGGAGAAATGGGAACAGTGGATGCCAAACTTTGAAATACATCATCATCAACTCTTTCGCTTGCTCAAGAGATGGGGCTTCTCCCAGAGCCTTCGTGACCGTCGGATGGTATTCCCAATGTTGAGGAATCCCAGCATCTACGCTGCTGGAGTATGGAGTGCCATATGCTGAGGGAAGATGTTTCTCGCATGGTGAATCCTCGCTGCCGATAATCGTATCCTCTGGAGGAGGGAACTCCTGCCCTTGGGTCTCATTGTTGGACGGTGTCGGCCCTTGAGAAAAGGCCTGTCTGACTGTTTTAATGAAGTAGACGCCGCTGGAACTGCCCACGAACTGGCTCTCATCGTTCGAGTGGGTGGTCAGGGATCCTACTTCCGAGGTACGAGACATGAAATCTGACGACGCCATGCTTGGCGGTCATGATTTCCAGCTTGGCAACGAAAGGAACTTGCATACAACAGCAAATAGGATCTGCGTTATCCTGGAATAATCAAATGGTCCGTGACGCCGGGCTGGCTCGTGGTGGTTTTATTTGCTCGAATGCAGCCGGTGGCGATGAGTCAGCAGTCCAGTATAAGCTCTGAAACTGTGAGCTGTGACAGTCAAACCTGGTCAAGAACAAACTAGTAAGATCTATGGCGAAGGAATGAACGAGAGAAAGGTATCCATGGCAGTACAATCCGTCGTATTGCTTTAGTGCGGTGTTGGACTGTAGACAATCTGCAAACATGACGCATCGGCTGATAGTTCAAGCGACCCCACAGCCCGGGCTTACGGCTCGTTCTCCAACTGCAGTGCATTAGGACAGAATGATAATCTCTCACATATCTAATCTACTGTTAATTCTTTATATCTGAGCACTTAATCGCAGTAGGCTCTTACATGGCGTGGCCTGGGAAGACATGGACGTTGTTAAGCTCTGCCAGCATAACCCACTGGAAGATATCCCTCCACTGCCAAATGTATCGTGGATTATACTATGTACTGAAAAGCATCGTTCTTCCCGCCTTCAAGACTCGAACTTGCGGGAAATTAAAGAAGTAATTAATTTATAGTAGTACCAGGTGAGGCCATCGGCGGGAAATAAATAAGATATCTAGAGTATCTATCCACAATAAGAAACGTAATGCATCTGGCACGATCAGGTAGAAAGTCCTTCGATTTCCTTGCAAATTGCATCCACCACGCCCTGCGTGGTTGCACTGCCTCCAAGGTCGGGAGTCAGAATGCCAGCAGCACAGACTCGTTCAACGCAGTCCATAAGCTTCTTCGATGCATCTTTCTCGCCCAGCCACGACAGCATCTCTGCAGCAGACCAGAATGTCGCAACCGGGTTAGCGACCCCCTTGCCAGTAATATCAAACGCGCTTCCATGCACCGGTTCGAACAGAGAGGGATTCTTTCTCGTCGGATCCAGATTACTGGATGGTGCAACGCCAATAGAACCCGCAAGCGCAGCGGCCAGGTCTGAGAGAATATCCATATGGAGATTGGTACCGACGATGGTGTCAAGGGACTGCGGCTTCGCAACCATCCTCACAGTCATGGCATCCACTAGCATCTTATCCCATGTGACATCAGGAAAGTCCTTGGCGACTTCTGCAGCGATCTCGTCCCAGAGCACCATTCCGTTGCGCATGGAGTTGCTCTTCGTAACTACAGTCAAAAGACGCTTTGGTCTGGATCGTGCTGTCTCGAATGCGAAGCGCATGATTCTTTCAATGCCGACGCGTGTGAAGATCGCTACCTCTGTAGCTGTTTCCCACGGTTGGCGGAGATGGGAGCGACCTCCTTGGCCGGAATATTCGCCTTCTGAGTTCTCTCGTACGAGCACCCAGTCAATGCCTCCGCTTGAAACGGTGTTCAATGGACATTTGGTCCCGGGGAACGTCCGAACAGGACGAACGTTGGCATATAGTTGTAGTGGGCCACGGATAGCCAGCAGTAGACCCCATAGGGAGATATGATCAGGGACATCTGGCAATGGATTAGTATAACTTCACCGTATAGTAAATGCGTTCCTCCAAATGGAATAAGGAGAATACGGAGAACGGAACAGCGTACCTGGGGCTCCCACGGCACCAAACAAGGTCGCGTCGAACCCACGCAGCGTATCTAGCACATCTTCTGAGACATATCGGCCATGTTCCTTATAATAGGCCGTTCCCCATGGGATATGTGTAAATTCAATATCGAATGTTTTAAGAGTCTTTGCAAGTTTCTCGACTACTTGTATCGTCGCCGCGACCACTTCTATGCCAATGCCATCGCCGGGGATAGATGCGATACGGTACGCTGGAGACATTGTAGAATATCAGGACAGAGTCTCAAGTTGATCGAGTTTGAAATAAAAAGATCTAATCAAACGCATTGCTTGGGTAGGTGGACATATTAATACCCTCCGGAATTCTCCTGTTGACGACGGCGGGGTTATTTATGCTAGAACTTTTATCCCAAGATGGTAACACAACGTTCGCCAGTACAATCATCCATTTAGGACCATGCGGCGGCCCTGTCTTTCTCTATAATGATCCATAGTATTAACGACTGTTACCAGTCACAATTTTGTGTGTAGGTCATACATAATCGGGCATGTCTTGTCAAATCGGAGTGAACACCGGCACATGAGGGGCAGTCAATTATCGGTTGATTTTTCTACCGAGAACGTACCCCCCTCGTCCGAGAAGACCACCAGGGACTAGTTAGGAGCTGGGACATCGAATTCCCAAGAGATTCTACCTCTTGTGACCAATCTATCGCTTCCTCTTTTATCTTGTACACTAGACTATTACTGTTTTTGGTGGGTTAGAACAACCCTTGCGATTTTCTCTTAACAGAATCTACAAATATACGCTGCATGATCGTGCGAATAATACTCTATGATATGATCTTTATCCTCGCAGTCGATTATTCCTCTAACCTGACCACATAAAACATTTAATACCGATCAAACTAATGTCTATGGCACCTACGCCGCGCGAGAAAAAAGCCTCGCGGATCACCACGGCATGTAATCCGTGTCGAGCGCGGAAACAAAAGGCAAGCCGTAAATGCTTAAATTGCTGCTATATTGAATTCTCTTATATTTGAAATGAATATCGCTAATATAACATAACATACAGTGTAGCGGTGAAAGGTATGTAATGAACCATAACCTTATGCACCGACGAGGATAATAAAATAAATACACCCCCTCATTGGCAAAAGAATATTAACTAACCGGGCAACAATAACAACAGACCAAGATGCGAGCAATGTCTCGAATATGGCCGTGCTTGTGCCTGGCCTGAACAATTGAAGCGGTATGTTATATTCTCAATATACCTTGAAAGCACTCATGGCTAACATCAAAGAATCAACCAGCGGCCCCGCAAAAGGCTATATCGAAACCCTCGAAAACCGTCTTCATGAAACAGAACATTTACTCCTCAAGCTCCTTGCTCATGTCTCAGATGGTGAACTGTCGAAGATCATTTCGCAAGATCAAGCTCTGTCATGTGTGAATTCGAACTCGAGTCCCGACCCACATCGGACCCCGATGGTGCTAGGAACGTGTTCATTATCTGTTACAAGAAAGACAGGCGCCGAGTACTGGAAGCGATTCCCGTTATCCTCGACAGAGAGTATTCGCAGATGGGAGAGGGACTGCTGTCAGCATCACTATGTGGGTTCGTTTGCGGAAAGGGCTGGGAATGCCCCTTCCGGTTCTGCTGCTACTATCGTTTCTGGTAATGGCGGACGTGATACGAACTCGAGGTTATCATCTGTTATAGATGAAGATTCTTCGCGGAATGGGGCAATAAGAGCACATATTGAGGATACGGCTATGGATGATTCACCGTCCTTGGAGTCGAGCTCGACAACACGCCAGAAAACAAATGGTTATGATAGAGGCCCGAATTTTCAAAAAGGATCAGAACGAGGTCAAGAAGAAACCCGCGCCCTAGTTGCAGAAGGGGTTTCTCCAGAGCAAACTCCCAATGAGGCGAAACAGTATCAGCATCATGATCAGACTCTACAGGCAGAAGATCAAAACGAGCCATGCGATAACAGGATATCGTACGCAGCTGGTGGAAGAGAATATCATGTCACAAACATAAATACAGATGCTACTCCCTCTCGAATAATGGATCCGATACATACGTCAACACCAATTCTGACACAAACCGCACCAACGGGGCTAAGTTCGTGGGATGCAGCACCACCTCCGAAGTTTCAGAGGCAGTTTTTATGGTGATCGAGTCTTCCCTTGATATGAATATCAAGTAGAGGACTTCGAATCATGGACTAGCAATGATAGTAATAAAGCAATAATACCAGATGGATTGGTATCTACCACACATAATAATAACTACATACATGGGAAGGAACCCCAAAAAATATAGCTATACTATAAATATATTGCGCCTCCAATTGTGTCCTCCGTTGGTAATGCTCATACAGAACGTTAGTCACTTATTATACAAATGCTGCTTCATCTTCGATGGAAGCTCTGGTGTAGCCGGTTCATATATCATTATACTTTCCAGACCCTGATGTGAGAACAAATTCCCGGTGAGTCGTTACCTCCTAGTCCCTGGAAAGGGCTCTGTTCGTCAGCCGGAGACGAAGGAGTGGTTCAGGCAAACCACTCGATCTAACCCCACTTCCATTGCAAAAACTCCTGGGACGGCCTTGCAAATACGGAACAGAGTGCTTAATTCGGTCGTCGGCGTAATGTGGGTTGACAAACCGTATCTCGCTGGAATTCTGAGACGATAAGTCGCAATAGTGGGATGGCTCAGTTTCCAATTTAGACCTGAACCATATTCATATCCATCATGCTCCCTTTTGGAATGCCAACTGCCGCAACGAACTTATTGCCAGGTTTGATATCTGGCGAACAGATATAGACCCTATCAGCCTGCTTGACCTACTCAACGTCCATCAAGACATCACTCATGATGTGCAGCACGTAGGAGAATTTCCGCACGCTCCATTTACCGGTGTCCTTAAGAAGCCCGGCATAGTCGAGCAGAATGCGTCGTGCAGACTGGTAACCTCCCTGATGTGGGACTCCACGAATGTAAATCGTGCCGCCATTGCGGATGAAGTTTGTGGCTTCGCTATCGGCAGCACCATACGACTGGCTTCCGTGCGGCTCCATGAAGCTGGTGAATCCCTCAGTGCCGATCTGCCGCCAGTCGATGTCTTCCAGCAATTCAACCGATGTAGCTCCGACCTGCGTCTCGGCTGAATGAGGTACCATGAAGGTGTAGAGACCTAGAACGAGTGCAGCGGAGAAGAGCGCAAAGACCGAGTGGAACATGGTATCCTCCGACGCTTTGCGGTTGGTCATGTACTTGAAGATCTGTGCCGCATGTAGACATGCCCTTCTAGCTGCTGGAGTCTGAGACCAGGCTGCGATATCGTCCAGTGCTTTGCGTGCAGGCAGCGGTCCAGCGCGTCCAGCTGCGAGCTCGAATATTTGGATGTCTGCGCAGAGCATCATGCACATGTTATGCCACATGATGATAGAGTTTGGATTCAGCCTCTCGAGAATCTCGCCATATTCTTTGGCGACTTCGACTTGCAGCGAGGGGAGACATCTCGCACGACCATCCATAGCATAAGTATGGCACGGGGCAAAGGGATAGCTAGCGCGATTAGACAGTAGTCGATGGTACGCTTCTGACAACCGCAACTGCAGCATCGCTAATAAGCCCTGCATGCAAAAGTCGTCTACAGGCGCATCTAACACCGGAAGGCTGGTATTTTCAGATGGCGTGGTCGCGGTGGGCATCAGAATGCGCTTGCCTCCACGAATCAACTGCATCCATCGCATCGATGAGCCAGCTCTGAAGAGTGTCTCATTGCAGGGTAATATGATCTGTACAGAGTCCGGAACGACAATTGGACTCGTTGATAAGAAGGACGAGTACCAGGAATCAATAAGTAACAGGCCTATGATTAATCTGTTGGAATTTAGTTAATGCCCTATATATTCAAATATTTTTGACGCACCGTTTCGCAGACTCTACCCGACTCCACGCCTTCCATCGCATATCAAGGTCAGGCACCGCTTCAAATAGGCCCATGTCGAGTATCTGGCCCTCGTTGGCAGTGAATAGACCATGTCTTTGAGCGACCTATGAAGTATGAGTACAACCAGCGCAATCATTTATGAACTGCCACATACCGCCATGAGGTTCACGTAAAGCATTTGGCATTGCTGGAGATGTTCTTTCTCCTGCACTCAGTTAGCATATAGTTCGATTATCGAAATTCGCAATAACGAACCCCTGTCATAGCCGCAAGGTTGAGGACAAGAAATGCCGTCGCAAAAGTTGTCATGGTCCCTGCTGGTTTGCTATTGCCCGTAGAGCATCTGGCCAGTTCGGCGCTGACCTTTTCGAGAACCACCTGTTTCCCATTAGATTTACTCGACTGACGGCGTCACAGAATAACTACTCACCGGAAAGGATCTTGCCACGAAGCTTGTTGTGCCTTTTGTTCCCAATGTAATCATCCCGATAAGACACATGACAAACAATAGAGGTAAACGGGCCTTCTTCGCAGAGAACGTTGGTAGATGAACGAAGGGGACTAACGGATGAAAATGGCGAAAATACAGATCTAACGCCATGTCAAGTATTTCCGCCGGTGGGAAAGTAGGTGCTGAGCCACCAGAAGCTGATGCTGCTGGTGATAGAGCTTCGTTTTCAGGGGAGTTAATATGTGACAATGTTGACGCCACGCCAAAGACCGCCTGCAGTTGCATCCGACATTCTTCGTCGAGCCCATGTCTTGATCCCTGTGGACCATCCGGGTGGTGTCCTAAAGGCTGGAAATTATGAGCAGAAAAGAGATTGTCCAGATCACTGTGCGCCATATCACGCCATAGTGTATTCATCAATCGGCCCACGGTATTAGGAGGAGCCAGCCAGCAGCGTTCAACCTTGGCAAACCGCTCATTTGGGATATTGTCCCCTGATTTGATTGTATCTATCGAGTGCCGGTGATGTCTTTCCGGAGAGAGCGATAGGTTTTCTCCAATCAACCCGAAATTGGTATCTCTCATCAAATCTAGAGAACCCTGGTGAGAGACACTGTCTCCTCTAGGTTCTAGCCATAACTGAAGCATGTCATTTGGCATTGCATCGAATGTGACTCCGCGCTGCGAAGCGTGCTCGGGTGCGTTAAGCGACGTCACTTCATTCCATCCGAAATAGGGCTGGTGCTCATCGATCATCATAGGATTGATATCCGACTCCGTGCGCGCATGATGTGCTGAGATGTCGGCCAGAAAGTCCAGCGACGTCGATTGCATCCCGTTCGCGGGCAAAGACATATCCCGCGGAGTTGGGGGAAAATTAGGGAGACGGTGCGTCTCCCCAGGCAGGCCGGGCAACAGAGATCGCGCTTCATCATTTGGATTACTCGTCGATGGAGTGATATTGACGGCAGAAGACCTTCGATCGGCAACTGATTCGGAGACGGATGGCTTCCCGTTCATTGCCCCGTTGGCCGTTGCTGTTGCAGTTTGCGCTATATGACCTTTGGCATGCCGGCTCAGGACATCACTAATAACACGATCAGCAACACATATTCCAAGCGAAGATAGACAAATTAATTACACAATGGGGGCGCATTGATATGCGGACTCACCTCCTGGAAAATCGTTTGTGACATACATTGCATTCGTATGGTCGTTCTTTGGTATCTACATAATAGGCCCCGTCAGTGGTCCGCGAGGGCAATGCGGAGAAACATGCATCAAGCAATTCAACCACATACGTGAACGTTCATGACGCTTGAAATGCTCTGTTTTCTTGAACCGGCGATCGCAGATAGTACACTTTCTTAAGACCATGACGACTCTCGCGGCGGTGCGAGGCAAAGACAGCAAAAAGACCAGGCCAGGAGCATCGTCCAACTACCCGCTATACAACTTAGGCGGAGGGAGACAAGTCAAATTGCATTGGAGAAAGGAGGGGAATTAGAAAGGGAGAAGAGGGGAAGAGCCTTGGGGCGGCCAGAGAAAGCTTCAGATTGACTTCTCCGTGTCCGAGTGACCGCAATGGGCGTAATTGTCCCAGACACGAGAAATTGGTCGTCGGACAGTCACAAGTCGCGCCCAGCCTGTCCAGCAATGTGCGCCCGCACTAAACTGTTTTGTATCCGGGTTGACCGGGGAGGTGGATTCGTGTCGAGTACCGTCCGTTCGAGAGGTGTTATCTCGTCTTGTCCCAGCGTATTGCACGATCCCTAACGCATCTTAACGGCTAAAGAAACGGGGGGTTAAGCCGAGTACTTAGCCGACCTGTTGAGGTGGGGTCGTTCGTTAGGAAGTTAACTAACTAGTTAGCGAGCAGGGAGGCTGAAGGGGAATCCTGCGAGACACCGAGTCAGTAAACAGTAAAGTAGCTCTGCTGGATGGATATGGTACGGAATCCAATCGCCCCCTAGTAGCTCATCTGCTACCCCACGGGGAAATTCCCGCCAGCTGAGATGGTGGTTAGTTATGATCAGCACCCAATCTGCTCAGCCGCTTGAGCGCGTGGTGGCTTTTCCCTTCTCGCCTCCCCGGTCTCCGTGGCGTTCTTGTCACAGAGACACAGGCAGAACAAGCGAGTCGTTATCGAGATTCTGAGATTATTAATTGTTGCAACAGCGACGGACGGACTCCGTTGGATTTTCCAACGAACCCTTTTCGGCTCTCCACGGCTCAGTGGATCTCGTGACAAGGTCGTGACGAGTCCTGCTGACCAAGCCTCGTTTCCAGGAGCTGCGATTGGATGTATCCAACATTCATCGTATCGCCCTCGTCAGGGTCTGTTACGGCCACGGTAGTTGGCTTGACTGCCTGGGCCGAACTGCTCGTCGGTGAGAGAGACCGGTTTCAGGACAGGTATAGGAGGTTGATCTTATAGATTCTGAACCAGTGGTGTGGTAATCTTGTAGATAAATACGTTTTACTTTCTTCACTACAGAGCAGGTAAAAGAAAGGTATCCGCCAGTTCATACCTAGTACATACATACATAGTTGCCTCGTAAGGAGAAAAATCAGGATAGGAAAATAGGAGTACAAAAGAAACGGAATGAAGCTATTCAGATTACGCAGCAGCCACGGCATGTCCATTGACATGTCCCGCCGCAGTACCATTCGTGCCATTGCTGCTGTTGCTCACCGCGCTGGCTTCAACTTCCTTGCTCTTGACATGTCCCTGTGCGGCCAGCTGCGCCAGCCGCTCGTCATCATAGTACGTGTCCAGCCGTGCTCTCTGGGCCGCCTTGTCCGCCTTGACTTGCGCCAGGATATCTTTGATGTTAGGGTATGAGGAGAATTTATCCTAGATTGAAGTCATCAGTACATATTTCCGGAGTATAAAGGGAACATAGAAAGAGAGTGGCATACCGGAAGCACATCCCACACTTTAGGATCTGTGCCCTGGTTCTTGAATGTGCCGCAGATCGAGCGCGCATATTCCGTAAAGAGGAACGAGCGGCTACTCTCGATCATGATGGTCATTTGGTCTGCACATACTATTGTTAGTCTGCCATTCTCCAGATGTAATATTTGCCATATACTTTGAAAAAGCAGTACGGGGATATTGAGGATACTCACTTTCCAAGATCCTTCTCGGTTCATTCTCTTGCACGCGCATCTCCCACACATAGTCCTCACTGAAGTTGCCATGCGGCGTATGACTGATCTCTACGCTGCCACCACCAGGGAGAAACTCGTCCGATCGCCCCAGGCCGTTACCATACAGTGAGGCCAGGAATTCCGTAGCAGAGTTCCGGTGGAAGTATGGCAGACGGAACGAGTTGGACGCAACATCCCATCGAGGTCCAAACCAGAGGAAGTCGGCCAGAGGAGTGTTGGGGTCTCGCGACTTGGCTGTCAGGACGCAGTTGACCGATGGATCAGTGTGGTCAATTGACGTAGCATTTTGCGAGGCAAATTTGGTGAGGTCGTACTACAGTATACAAGTTAGACTTTCTATTCAGTGATGGGGTTTAGGGAGAAGAAAAGCAAACGTACCTTGTACGGAACAGCATTTCCGTGCCATGCCACAACATCAAACGGACTGTGGTCCTGCTGAATGGCGTGGAATTTTCCATTCGCTTTGTTGACAATGCTCCAGTCCTCGTGCAGTTCGTCATCTATATAAGCAACCGGATACAAGAAGTCTCGCGGGTTAGCCAAGCCGTGACCACCCAGGGGACCCAGGTCAGGGAGCTCCCAAATGGAACCCCAGATCTCCGTGATATAACCGCGAGCAACACTGTGTCCAGGCGCTCGTCGGATAGCAAAACGGACACCACGAGGAATCACACAGATTTCGCCGGGCTGAAGAAAGAGCTTGCCCAGTTCCGTCTGGATGTCAAGGTTGCCCAGCTGTGCGACGATCAAGAAGTCGCCGTCCGTGTTGCAGAATGCCCGATGGTCCATATCCGCATTTATCATAAACACATACAGAGCGATTCCTTCGCGCAGGTTTGGGTCTCCACTTCCACCCAACGTATGCAGGCCGTCGACGAAGTCAATCGTCTCATCTTCCTTGGGAAGTGGGAACGGCAGCCATTCAGCCTGCTCAGCAAGAGTCTCAACCTTGGGATTCAGTGAGAGCAAGCAGTTCTCGATATGTGATTTGGTTTCAATGTTGGCTTTGTATCCATCTGGTAGAAAGCATGATCAGCCATAACCGTCCGCGTAAATAGACAGGTAAGGATAACGTACTATGAGCAGCAGCCACTCTGGCACGGTAGAGATAGGTACTAAAGTTTGCATGGCGAGGAGCTGCAAAAGCAGAGTATGTGATTCCCTCTGTATACAGTCCAAACCGAGGTTCTTGCGGGTTATTCTGGCCAGCAGGGAGCGTGCCCGGGATGACTTCGGACTGGAAACGATTCCCCCAACCGGCCTGGTATTCATACGGGTCTTCCTCACGCGTTGGCTTGCGGCGTTGGGTATCCGTATAATGAAAGACCTTCTGGAGGTTCGTTATGGGCTTCCTCTCCTTGATCGGGGGTGCCGGCATGTTTGTCGTTGGACGTAGTCAGGATAATACAAAGAGAGATGGAAGTATATCGGACAGGGGATAGTCTGTCTTGGAAACTAAACGGTAGAAGGACCAAGACAGTAAAAAGTTTGGATATCGTTAGTTCCAATTCGGAAGTCTGTTCAAGATACGAGCTTTTTGAGGTCAAAAAGGTCCATAGATCTATATCGGCCCACTAGCAGCCATAGTAGCTCCCCAGCTACGAGCAACATTTTGCGGGGCCAGAATGTGGAGAACGACGGTGGATGAAGCACAAGACATATTTATGAGTTATAACGTGGAGGAAGGCTATGTGATGGGGCGATTCGCCGTTTGCGGGTTCCAGGATTAATCGAATGTCAATGGTAGCTTTAAACAAGCTGGCAAGATGCATCGTCAGGTGTACAGCGTTTAGTCTTTCGGCGCGTATCTGAGGCTTAATCGAGGCTACCAACCGCAAAATCCTTTAAGACCTGTGCTCCCCAGTAGAAAGGTTATGCACTCGACATTGGCCGAGACATCGGTTCATGCTGAACTGGTCTAGATAGATAGAATCTGCGTCTACTAACGGCCCTCTTGAGGCGCGGTGAGAAGATGCCTCCATTGTCTCAAACCTGAGACCACCAACACCAGTAGAAGGATATTTCCTACCACATGCATTTACACTGCAAATCAGGCCATATTGTCGCACTTCTTGCGGCCCCACTGATGTCACAATGAAGTGGTCGTTTGACAGGAAGTTGTTTCACATTGCTAAGTTGATGACGGTCAGTTATTTAGTTACTTAATCTAGGGCTAACCAGCTAAATTAATATAACCAGTTAGTTAAAGCCAATAGCAGCTTATGTAAAAAGACCTGCTCCACAGCCAAGGACAGCCCCAGTCGGATATCACAGATGAATTCTGTGGGGTGATTTGAGTTACAGGCGAGGAACACTTAGGACATTCCAGAATAACCAATCATTCTGGAAAAGTGAGTAATGAAGACGTATAGAATAGATACCAAATATAATAAAACCCAATCTCTATGCTATTCTTAAACATAAAAAAAAATATGCAATAAACCGCTCAGTTTGATGCTCAGTACTTCACCGCGAGCACATCATCTACCATTTGTTGTGATGCTCCCAGGTAGTTCACCGGGTCACAGAGAGCGCGAAGGCGCTCTTCCTCCATCTTTGAGGTGACTTCTTCCTTGGAAAGCAGACACTCGAGAAGCGTTAGGTCTTTCTCAATGCTTTCCTTGCATGCCGCGTAGACAATATCGTGGGCGTTCTGGCGACCTACGTACGGGGCCATGCCCATCATAACAGCCTCAGCCACGATCAAGCCCTTGGTGGAGTGTAGGTTGTCAAGCATCTGCTTGTTGTGTACAGATAACCCGGACAGTGCAAAGTGCGTTTGGAAAAGGGCACCGACCGCAATCACGAAGCTCTCTGGCACAGCTACCCACTCGAGATGCCAGGGTCCCGAGGCACGCTCAAAGTCAGCTACCATGCCGTCAAGGACGAGACCAGCATTCGAGCGCAGTATCTTAGAAGCTGCCAGGATAACTTCGCTGGAGATGGGATTCCGCTTCTGCGGCATCGTCGAGGATGCGCCACGGTGAGGGACGAATGGCTCCGATACCTCGCCCAGCTCGTTGGAGGACATGATGATAATATCCAGAGCCAGCTTGCCCATCGATCCTCCCATCAAAGCCAGGAAGTTGACGATCTCTGCAACACCATCGCGAGCAACATGCCAAGTGATAGAAGGATCTGCCAGGCCCAATTCCTCAGCCAACGCTCTTCGTACTCTCAGACCGTCATCGCCATTTCCCAGCGACGCCAGGGTACCAGCTGCACCGCCAAATTGGACTAGCAAGGTGCGACTCTTGAGCTGTTCCAACCGTTCAAGATGTCTCTGGAAACCGGATAGCCAGACGGCACACTTGTAGCCAAAAGTGACAGGCAGCGCATGCTGCAGATGTGTTCTCCCCGCCATTGGTGTGTCCTTGTACTTATCCGAGAGATCTCGCAATGTCTTTATCACGTCCTTCAGCAAACGCTCCACAATAACCAGGCCTTCCTTCATTTGTAGCACGCTGGCAAGGTCCATGATATCCTGGGTCGTCGCGCCCCAGTGGACATATTTGCCAGCTTCCTCGCCACAGATAGCTGATAGTTGTCGAACGAGAGGCAAGATGGGATAGCCCACGATTTCCGTCTCATGTCGCAATCGCTCGAGATCCAATTCCGATTGAGCCACCTTGGAGGTCACCATGTCACCGACCTCTGGAGGAATCACATTACATCGCGATTGCGCTCGCGCCAGTGCTGCTTCCGCATCGACACAGCGCTGGATGTAAGCTTTGTCGTCGAATACCTATAGTGCATCTCATCAGCATGGTCTGGTAGAACCTGTCCTGGGCACATCGTCATACCTTCCGGATCTCCTCCGTGCCGAACAGCGTCCGGAAGATGCTCGAGTCGATAGCGCTGACCGAACCCATGAGTCTTCGCTGACTGGTGATTCGAATTCGAGGAACAGCAGGAACTAGCTGCGCGCGTCGCAGCAATTGGGCAAAGAGTGACATGTTAACAATTCTTTAGAGGCGTATCTTGCGACAGGATAGTTGGCGACTGCTGCGTGGCAGTAGACTAGCTAGCGAGGATCCCCAACGCGTGGGAGAGATATCTCTACAGCAAGACTTGACGCGCGACAATCCGAAACGAGGGCTCTTTGATTGGAAGAAAAAGCATGTACAATGACTAGAAACGCTATGGAGCAATTACAACGCACATGAATCTTTCACTTGCTGTGTACCACATCGTCAAGAGCTATGAAGTCGATGTGGGGCTTGGACTCATATTTCGGTGTTGTCTGCAGTCAGGATAATTCATCACTGACCATGTGGAATTAAAAAATACCCCAAGCTTCCCCGCATAAACCACCGGTGGATCCTTTCCGTCGCGCTATTTCGTGGGGCCTTTTTGCTTGTGCTCTCCATCCAGCGCCAAGCTCCTCCCCGGTCTCATCCATTCTGTTGTCCCTCGTGGAGAGAAAAGATGAACCAAGAATCACGAATATCCACTCTGCGAGCGGAAACCAAGTCTGGGTATACTCATGTGGCTATGCTTACTCTCTGATGAACAGAGACGCCACACCCATACCGGTGCTGTGGTGTATGTACATGTTAGTAGCTGAACGGTACTGGAGCAGTTACTGGCCCAACTCACCTGGCGCACATGCTCACGATTCCGAGCTCTTTGTCCTGTTTCTGAAGCTCCGCGAGCAGAGTAGCAGTTTGACGTCCTCCAGTAGCACCGACAGGATGGCCCAGAGCAATAGCACCGCCATTGGGGTTGACCTTGGCAGGATCCAGACCGAGTTCACGGATACAGTAGATACTCTGGCTCGCAAAGGCCTCGTTCAGCTCGAAGATGTCAATGTCTTTCTGCTCCACACCACAGTATTTGTAGAGGTTGAGGATTGCTGGCACAGGTCCAATGCCCATCTCGTCAGGAGCAACACCAGCGACCTGTGTGCCCACGAAGCGTCCGATTGGCTTCAGGCCATGAGCATCAGCCCAAGCACGGCGCGCGAGAATAGTAGTAGAGGCGCCGTCGGAGATCTGAGATCTGCTATACATTAGATATCCTAAAGACGAAGAACAGAAATTCGTATCAAAACAATGCCAACTACTCACGAATTTCCTGCCGTGCTGGCTCCACCCTCCAACACTGGCTTCAACTTTTCCAGTTTCTCAATCGTCACACCGTGTCGGACACCTTCATCCAAGTTGACCAACTTCGTAGTCTCCTCCTTCGTCTCCTCATTAATCCACCGCGCCGTAATTGGGACAATCTCATCATCGAATCTCCCACTCTTCTGCGCTTCACTCGCCCGACGCTGACTCTCTACAGCAAAATCATCCTGCTCCCTACGTCCAATCCCATACCGCTGTGAAACATTCTCTGACGTCTTCAGCATGGGAAGAATGCAATCCCGCGCATCTTTAACCGGAGACTCCTTCAGCGTAGGAGAGACATCGACGGGAATACCGCGGGAGGCGTAGTTGCGCGTCATGCTCTCAACACCGCCTGCCAGTCCAACATCAATCTGGCCGACCATGATAGAATGCGATACATGCGTGATGGCCTGTAGACTACTCGAACATTGTCTGTTTACCGTGTGGAAGGTCGTTGAGTTCGGGAAACCAGCTGCATTCAACGCCATTCGACCCGTTTTGGCAAATCCCAGCTCCGAGAGAACATTGCCAATCATCGCATCGTTGACCTGGCCAGGTTCAATATTGGCTTTCTTTACGGCTGCTTGCATGACCTATTGTTCCCGTGGTTTCCATTGTCAGTATATGCATTTCTTTTCTCAGGAAGATGATTAATAAATATGGAGTAAGATCTCGCGGAAACAATACCGGAATCAAAATCTCCTCAGGCCATGAGTCCTTAAATCCACCCTTGAATGCCCTGGTGATCGGACTCCGCACCGAGGACAACACGACAATGTCCTGTGGTGATTTTTTGAGGACCTCCCTCGCTGCTTTGCCGATCATCCCTGCGGTGTTCAGTGCTCTATACCATACAATAGGGAACTCCAATGGCAAAATGGTGAAGAAGTGATGTCCGAAGTTGACGTCTAGTGAAAAGATAGTTCAAGGATGTTCAGTTCACCAAACTCCGCAGCTCTTCCTCTAACTAACTGTGGTACTATCGTCTGTCATGTATTGCCTATCAACCTACTAGTTGCGGTCGTCTACATAACCCGTGGGGCGGAAGTACACTCGCAGCCCCACGTTCCCCAAGCCCAAAGTTCAGCTTAGGCCTTTGCTCTCTTTCCTTACCCCAACTTTTTTTTTCGTGTCTCTTGAATTCAGTATGGATGTAATTGTCAATTATACAACACTTCTTGTTACCACTATAATAGCTAGATTTTGATTCGACGACTAGCACTTAACTGTCACAGGGATTATTCATTTGGACAGTAATTATTATCACTACTTACTGTCCCAGATCTATGGTAAAGTACTGTACATGCTCATCCACGCGATGCGCGGTGAGCACTAACAAATGTATACCCAATGCGGCAATCAACGTCTGCTTTGTTCCAATTACCCTTCAAATCAATCTAACACAATCCATAATACTGGTACTCTTTCTCATCAACCGAATTTAGATCATCTCACTTCACCACACGCTATCACACCTTAAGCCCGTCGGTGAGAGCCTCCAGAAATTATTGGGGTGCGGGTAAGGGAATAACCGCCGCGCGTCGAAATCGGAGATCGTTCGGGGTAAATTTTATGGCATTTTCTGTCCGACTTCGCAGAGGCCAGGCCAATTCCGTAATGCCGGCTAGAGTGGTTATCCGTTTAAGATTAATAGTGATGATGGCCGTAATATAGCCGATCTGGAGATTATTTCAGTGAATTGCTCCTATCGACTGGTTGGCTTTGGTGCGGACGAGAGTGCTTGTAGCTCAGTCTAAGTACTTACTCCTGGACTAGTTTCAATGGTTACTATTCTATTTACGATAAGTGCATACGGGAAAGGACATGATAAGTAGATATCTACGTGTATAAACAGAGTCATCTTTGAAACAAATAATATATGACTTGATTTTGTAATCATTCTATACATGGCTAAATATCGTATCGACTAACATATCCGGCTCCATGGCGGATGGAACGTATATAGATTATATCATGCACATTAGTTTAAAGCATCGGCTTCAGGTCGTCTGCAACCTTGAAGGGAGCGGCCGTCTTAGCCTTGACTTCGTCAACAGTAACACCGTCAGCGACCTCCCTCAGGGTCAGACCCTCTGTAGGGCTAACGTCGAAGACGGCGAGATCAGTGATGATCTTCCAGACACAGCGGGGTCCGGTCAGTGGGAAGGTACACTCAGGAAGGATCTTGGGGTTGCCCTTCTTGTCAACGTGTTCCTGATGGTTGTTAGTGTTTGTTCAGATAGGAAGTGTATCCAAGCAGACTTACCATGGTGACGACGACCTTGGTCTTCTCGGGGTTGGCGACCAGGTCCATGGCACCGCCGATGCCCTTGACCTTACCGGGAAGCATGAAGTTGGCAAGGTCTAAAAATTGTCAGACATATGCAGAAAGTAGTCGAGGTGGGGTGGAGAATACTTACCTCCGTATTGGCTAACCTGCAGCGCACCCAGCATGGTGAGATCGATCTTGCCAGCGCGAATCATACCGAAACTCTCGTGCGATCCGAACAGAGAAGCGCCACGTCCCAGGACAACAGTCTCCTTGCCAGGGTTAATGAGGTCAGGGTCCTCCTGGCCGGGCTGGGGGTAACCACCGAGACCAAGGATACCGTTCTCAGACTGCAAGACGACCTCGACGCCCTCGGGCAAGAAAGAGGGAGCGATAAGAGGAATTCCAATACCCAAGTTCACGTACATACCATCCTTGAACTCTTTAGCGGCACGGCGGACAATACGCTCACGGCGAGCAGTGGCGTCACCGCTACCTGACACACCAATTTACATTAGTCAAAGGGAGAAATATGAGGTGCGGAAGTGACATACCGGCCTGGAGCATCTCGTTCGGGTCCTTGGCGAAGGTGTACTTCTCGATCTTCTTCGGTTCAGTACTCTGGATGACCTTGTCGACATAGATGCCCTGCAGATGGATATCCTCAGGGGCAATCTCGCCAACTTCGACGATGTGATCAGCCTCAACGAGAGTCACCTTGGCGTTCTTTCCCATAGCCTCGTTGAAGTTGTTCATGGCCTTGCGGAACTGACAGTTGCCCAGCTTGTCTGCCTTGTGGACCTTAACCAGCGCATAATCACCGAAGATAGCCTCTTCCAGAACGTATTGCTTGCCGTTGAATTCACGAGTTTCCTTGGGTTTCGACTTTTCTGCGACGGTTCCGTCTTTGTTGTAACGGACAGGGAGTTCACCAGTTTGCACTTTCTACGATCAGCTCAACTGCAAGGGACAACTAGCTGGCATTTGATCTTAATCTTACCGATAGTTCCATAAGCAGCAGGGGTATAGAAAGCGGGGACACCAGCAGCACCAGCAGCACACTTCTCCGCAATTGAGCCTTGAGGAGTGAGCTCGAGCGATAGATCTCCAGAGAGATACATTTTCTCGAACACCTTGTTCTCGCCAATGAAGGAGGCAATCATCTTGCTAATCTGACCGGATTCAAGGAGCTGGCCTGTATGTCTTGTCAGCCTTGTGCTGTATTTTAGTTTGTTTCTCTCTTATAGTTTCTTACCCAGGCCGACTCCCGGCATGCCAGCATTGTTGGAGACGACGGTGAAGCCCTTCAATTCAGGCCTGTCCCGCAGGGCATTGATGAGGGTGTTGGGCACACCAGAAAACCCAAATCCACCCACAAGGAGTGTAGAATCGCCCTTCACATCCTTAACAGCCTCCGTAGCGGAGGGAACCAGCTTGTCAATCGCCCTCTGGGAGGAGGATGCGGAGAAGTTCCGCCGCCATACGGGGCGGAACAGCGGACTGATCTTCGCCTTCATGCTGAGCACCGCAACCTATGGACTACCCTGAAGGAATTGGTGCGCATGAAGAAGAAAGGGAAAAAAAAGAAAAGTATAGGAGAGAAAACCCCCAAAAGCGTGGAGCTGAAGTGGAATGAATAATCGGCTAGGGAGAATCGAGGGGGGAAGTGTGCTTTTCCGCTGCTGCTCCGCACCCCACAGGGCGACCGCCTACAGACCCCACAGCGCTTGGATCGGGGATACTCATCGGTAAGATACAGTTAGTAGTTATCGATCACTTAACTACGCAGCAATACGCTGCTATATGAAATACTCCCTGATAATACACAAAAGAGTACAGCTAGGTGTCTACACAAGCTAATACTCCCACATGACCCAGTGTCATGCTCCACCACGACTCGATACTATAGACATATGAACCATCCCAGCTATGTAGAGTTCGTGAAATTGAAACGCGTTTTGTACGACAGAAGAGCCCACCTCGATCTTTCCCCCGCTTCTGAGAACTATTCGGGATATACCGATCAATATATGCGCCGCGGGCAATTCTGTTTATGCTAAAAGGCCGATACTTGCGTAGAATAAATATACAGAAGCCATACAAAGCTCTCAATACTTTTTTTTATAGGACTCATTTACTCTCATATTATTATCTCTGTATTATCTCAATTCCTATAAGACATGGCAAAGTCAGAAATTCCACCGACTCCGCAGCTGTCGGAGAAGCATAATGGCATTCCCGCCAGACTATTTGATAAGGCCACGCAAGCCAAAGCTGCGATATGGGATATCGCCACGAAACCAGAGGAAAAGAAAGTGAAGAGAATTGCAATACCGCAGGGAATTGAAGAGGCTAAGTTTTTTGAGGCAATTGAAGATTTGAAGAGTCAACTGGGAACGGAACATGTCGAACTGGTTGAGAAATTGGTGGATGGGTGGTGAGTGATGCCTGACCTTGTGGAATAATATACAGGACAACATTTCTAACTATCTTCTTTGGCGGATAGGTATATGGAGAGTTAGTTCACATGCTTGCCCTGAAGGTGACGGAACTACATGTTGACCATAGCAGACCCCAACACGCACGATGGAATGCATATCCTAGATGATGAGGAACTAGTTGCTTCGGCAGTCGCGTATCCCGGTGACACAGGAGATGTTCAGAAGATCATACTTTGGGCGAATAAATACCGTGTTCCTGTCTTCCCCATATCCATGGGAAGAAACTGTGCGCCTCTCCATTACCTTTGGCAACTTGATGCTTTTCCTGACGCATATATCGTTTAGATGGCTATGGTGGGGCCGCTCCCCGCGTACGCGGATCAATTATTATAGATCTAGGCAGGCGGATGAACAAGATCTTGGATATCAATCCAGATGATTGTACGTGCCTGGTGGAACCGGGAGTTACATTCTTTGCGCTCTACGAGGAAATACAGAGAAAGGGTTACAAACACCTATGGATCGATGTCCCCGACCTGGGCGGTGGCTCTGTGGTAGGCAATACCCTTGACCGTGGTGTTGGCTATACTCCCTATGGCGACCACTGGGCTTGTCATTCCGGGTTGGAAGTGGTACTTCCCACGGGAGAAGTGATGAGGACTGGGATGGGCGCCCTACCAAACAATAATAGCTGGCAAATATTCCCATACGGTTTTGGTCCATACTCTGAGTAAGTGTGGTCTACTGGGCAGCTATAGATTGAGCTGACGCGATTGTGCAGTGGCATTTTTACACAATCCAACTATGGAATAGTCACGAAGATGGGGATGGCATTAATGCCTGATCCGGGAGGCTACGAATCTTATGTAGGTAAAATCCTGGAGCAGTCATTGGACATTACTGACAGCAGATTAGCTGTATACTTTCCAAAAGGAAGAAGACCTTGCTCCTCTTGTACGTATTCTAGCTACGGTAATGATTATAGCGGTCACTTACATGATACAGGTTGAAATTATTCGCCCGTTGAGGATAGCCAATATTTTAGAAAATGTCGCGCAGCTCCGCCATATACTCGAACAAGTTGCTTGCCTGGGAAAACCTCGAAGCACTTACTGGGAGGGCAAAGGAGCTATACCAGATGATGTTATCCACAAAGTAGCCAAAAAATTGCCCCACGGTGACTGCACATGGTTGTATTATGGGATGGCATATGGCCCCAAAGATATCAGACAGTACAAGCTCGACATCATCCACAAGGAGTTCATGAAGATCCCCGGGGCTCGTCGGATTGATCCGTCTACTATACCTAAAGACGACTATTTCTGGTCCAAAGATCGGGTCGCAGCTGGAATTCCCGATCTGCAAGAACTAGCCTGGGTTAACTGGAATCCAAATGGCGGTCATATAGCCTTTAGCCCTGTCTCCCCAGTACGTGGCCCAGACGCCACGGCTCTGTGGAAGCTTGCAAAGGCGCGATGTGTGCAGTATGGACTGGACTTCTTCCCAACGTATTGTGTTGGACTGCGGGAGATGCATCTTATCGTTGAGGTCCTCTTTGACCGAAACGATCCCGCAATGAGGCAAAATGTGGACAAATGCATTCGCGGTATGATCGACGATGCCGCAAAAGCCGGTTATGGAGAGTACCGCACACATCTTGCTTTGATGGACCAGATTGCGGGAACTTACAACTGGAACGATAACATCCTCATGCGGTTCAATGAGAAACTCAAGGACTGCCTTGATCCGAATGGGATCCTAGCTCCTGGGAAATCGGGGATCTGGCCTGCTCGCTATAGAGGACGTGGATGGGAGATTGGAAAGGAAGGACGACAGTCTTCCGAAGGGAATGGTGTCGCTCCAGGGCCAGCATCAACGCGATTGTAGAGGCTGCACAAACATGAGTTAAATGTACAATTGGCGGACTCCACGTTAGTATACATTGAACATCAAATCCAAGAGTCATTGTGCACCTAATGATGGGCTAAGAATTAAGTTCTACCATATATCATTGTTATCCCTAGATCATCTCATATCCTTTTAAACACATCTTTTTACTTGGGATACTAGCATAAAACTTACTCAGCCTCTTCACAATCAATTCTAGATATTCTTCATTCCATAGTCCACCTTCATAGTATACTAGATTTCATGTGGGGTTTCTACTCGTTAGACCCGCCGCGCTCTTCCTCGGCTGTGGGGCCTCCAGCTCTCTTCGCAGAGACCTGTCTGGGGAAACTAAAACATACATTTCGTTGACAGATGCACTCTTTGCACTCCACGTGAAATACAAAAGGAGCACTCATGAATTGACTGATTGAAATAATTCCCTGGGTGGCTGTCCATACCGACATTTCACAATGTACTCTCATCCCTTGCGGTCACTGTCGGTCGTCGGCAGAAGGTCCGCCTGCTTCTCCGCACGTTGGAGCTTGAGTCGGGGACTTGCGACAGCAGCAACACAACAGCATGCTGCATCAACGAACAAGAAACTACCGTTGGCGGGAATCAGGGTCTTGGATATGAGCAGAGTTTTGGCTGGGGTACGCAGAGTCCTTTCAGATGTGCCATTGGAAATTCACTTCTGCTATTCCTATGTTCGCAAATGCGGGGAATATTGCGGCAAGAATAATGACCTCTTGGGCTAATTCGAGATATTTTGGTTCATCTAGCCGTATTGTACACAGATATTAGGTGATCTAGGGTATGCTTGTCGATAACCTTTAACATCGATTTGTTGTGTACGAATTGCTCCATCATACGGTGGTTGAGAGATTTGCACCTTGAGATTTGTTGTTTACGGCGATTGGTGCTGCGAATTCTTTTTGCTGATTTAAAATTGCCATTTCCAAAGGGCCGAGATTATCAAAATCGAACACCCGACGCGAGGAGACGACACAAGAGCATGGGGGCCTCCGTTTGCGACGTATCGGGATGGAAGAGAGGGCCCAGGAGAGAGTGCATATTACCTTTCTGTATGTTCCAAGTCCTCAATAATTCCTGGATCAGGAGTTTACGCGGAAACTAATTGGCCTAGGTAAATCGAAATAAGAAATCCCTAGGCCTCTCCTTTGCCCATCCTGAGGGCGTCGAAATCCTTCATGAACTGGCAAAGACCTGCGACGTCCTTGTGGAAAACTACCTGCCCAACTCTCTGAAGAAATACAACATGGACTACGAGACGATCCGAAAAATAAACCCCAAGATGATCTATGCCAGCATTACGGGTTACGGTCAGACTGGGCCTTACAGCAATCGACCGGGATTCGATGTCATGGTTGAAGCGGAATTTGGATTAATGCACCTGACAGGACCGCGGGACGGTCCGCCTGTGAAGGTGGGAGTTGCAGTAACGGATCTGACGACGGGACTCTATGCGTGCAACTCGGTCATGGCGGCGTTGCTGCACAGAGCGCAAACTGGAGAGGGACAACATCTAGATGTATGTCTGAGCGACTGCCAGACAGCGACCTTAGCCAATATGGGCAGCTCTGTGCTCATAAGTGGCAAGAAGGACTCTGGACGATGGGGGACAGCACACCGTAAGTAGAGATCCCGTGTACAATATACATTGTTTATTAGCGTCAATAGCTGACGAGCTTCCAGCATCTGTGGTCCCTTATCAAGGCTTCAAGACTGCTGATGGAGACATCTTCATCGGCGGTGCCAACGACAAGCTTTTCAGGATTCTAGCCGACAAACTAGGAAAGCCAGAATGGAAGACGGACGCCAAATATAGTACAAACAATGACCGCGTGAAAAACCGCAAAGAGTTAGAAAGCCTCATCGAAGCTGAGACTACGAAGAAGACCACGAAGGAATGGCTTGACATCCTTGAGGGCTCGGGAATGCCCTACGCTGCTGTTAATGATGTTATGGGAACATTCAATCACGAACATAGTAAGTCTATCCATAAATATTTCCTCCGTAACCATGTTCTTCTGCGGAGCAAAGGAGCAACAAAGGAGAACCCCTATTAACGTGGATATGTCAACAGCTAAAGCTCGGGGTATGGTGAAGGAAATTGATCATCCAGCATGCGGCCCTATCAAGGTCATCAACACGCCAGTGAAATATTCAAATGCAGACCCAAGCATTCGGACACCGCCACCTTTGTTGGGTGAGCATACAGAAGAGGTGCTAGAAGGGTTGGGCTTGAATAAAGACAAGATCCAGGCGCTAAAACAGAGCGGCGTTGTTGCATAATTTGGACATGCATATAAGTGGTGTCACATTGGAATTTGTTGCGTATTGTAGAATAGACGAATGGGATTCTCAATTTAATGATAGATATGAGGCACATACGTGAGCATCTCGTCCAGGCTTCTGTAATTATATCTATTTTATTTTCATTCGCATGTATAGAGGGTATATATGTAAATCTAAATTCCAATATCACCTATATAGGAGGCCCTCGACCATTTTTCCAATAGCCAGGGAACTTGTCAACCCCGGGCTCTCAATACCCAACAAATTGATAAAGCCCGGAAATCCCTCTTCCTCCTGTATGACAAAGTCCTGGAAGCCTTTGCCAGCGGTATTTCCACCACCTGGGTTCAGCTTCGGCCTGATTCCGCAGTAGTCAAGGTCGATTGCCTCCGGGTTCACGTTGGGCAAATATGCCTTTATTTCAGGCAGTGCCTGCTGAAGCCGAGCAGCACTCGGTTTCAGATCATTAGGGTCGGTGATCCATTCAACATCAGGTCCAAATCTTAGCCGTCCGGTCAAATCCAGAGTGAGATGCGTACCGAGTCCACCGTGTCCTGGCATTGGGGCAGGATAGATCAGCGTTGAAGCCTTGGGAGAAGACGCCGAGTAAGAGAAATACGTCCCCTTCGCATAATACGGCGTGCGGTGTCGTTCCTTGGGAAGGACCAAATTGTTGATATAGCAAGCCCCATTTCCTGCACTGTTTATTAGGGTTTCTGTTGTGATTGAATCCTCAGATCCGTCCTCGGATCGCGCCCATATCCGATATCCGTCTTTGCCAGAATTCAGCGGCTCGATTCGAGTTACGGCCGTTTGGAATGCGACGTCCCCTCCCTGGTTCTCATAGTCTCCTTGCAGACACGTCATCAATGAATGGCTATCCACAATTCCTGTCGTCAGGCTCTCTACGATCCCTGCTTGAGCCCTGACTTCCGGTTCTCTCTGCTTCGCCTCCTCCTGGGTGACTAGCCGTGTTGGCACACCTATCGATTGCGCATGTTCGTGTACTCTGAGGCATGACTTCCATTGATCTTCATTCTGGGCAACGATCCATTTCTTCGTGTTACGGTGAGGGATGTCGCGTTTCTCGCATAACTCGTATAGCATCTCTCGACCCTTGACGCAGAGCTTCGTCTTGAGGGAATCCGCGGGGTAGTATATACCAGCATGAATGACCTGCAATTCACAAACATCAGTCGCAGGCAGAAAATAGAAATGGTGAAAGGGACCTACCTCTGAATTCCGACTACTTGTCTCCATCCCCGGAGCTCCGTGCCGCTCTAGCAGTATTGTTGACGTGCCATCTCTCGAGGCCAATTGACGAGCAACAGCAAGCCCTACTACCCCAGCTCCGATTACCTGCGCTACGCTGTCAGCTATCCTCCATAATACCAACGTTATTTTAGGGAGGGTAGACATACCGCATGGGTAAAGTCCGCATTGACAGCCCGCGTAGTCGAGAAGAGCCGTCTGGACCGGAGGGCTTGAGGCGCAAATAACGAACGGCCGACCATGGCGCTCAAATTGGAGATGCTCCCAGCAGACCAGCTAGCCGGATGTTGTCTCGAAACACACACGCAACGAGATGCTGCTTCTGGGTTTATTTGCGTGAGCTTCCCCCCATTCCTGAGCTCTGTCGTCACTTTGCGTTCTCCGCACTCGGGGCGGATTCGGCGATAAGTCCGAAGCCCGCGCTAACTCGTCCCGAGGACATCGTATCTCGAGATCTTATCGATCTTCCCTTTGCTTATATTATTGAGCAAGAATTTGTTTGTTCATATTACGGTTCTGAGAATGAAGATAAATATCTATTCTCATAGTAATGTTATGGCCTTATGAGAGCGTGCCCAGAAATTTGGCATATTAAGACTAGTTGTTGAAATAGGAACTATATTTATTGTATATCCTTTTAGTATACATGGTTTGTAAAGATGACTATATCGTTGAGTTTTTCTTGGTGGTTTATATTAAGAGAAAGAAAAAGAAAAAGAAAAAGAGACCAATATTAGATCCATCACGAAGCTTTAGGATACTCGAAAGCTGCGTACTTTTCAGAAATAAATCCTGACGTTTAATGCGAAATACTCAACCCCCACTTTGGAAATCATAACACAGAAAAGGCTGGCGATACTTAAATAATCGCAGTCCGACTTCTCGGAAGAGCAAAATACTGGTCTGAATTGATGCGTCTATACCCATTAAATAATTTCAGCCATCTATCCGGATATCGCCCAGAGTACAGATACAAGCGCGCAGATGCTTGGGTATTGTATGAATGTGGAGAGAAGAATCTGCAAACGAAAGGCAATGGCGTCTACAACTGGCATGTGTGTGGTGCGGTGATTGTACAGGGAAGCCTCAAGTTCGCTTCGCCGTCGTTTTGAGTAACTCATCAAAATGCTGGAATATGGATCAGTAATCGGCTTTTCCTGCGAGGGAAAAGGCTAAAACATACCCGTTTCTGCTCAGCAGCTAGTTTTCCATCCGTATCCTGTTCATGGTCAGTGAGATAGTCGATGACGAAATTACACCAGGAAAGACATACGCTGATGATGGTGAGGATCAATGAGTAATTATTGAAGAGGAAGCGTTCTCTTCTCTTCGGATCCCCACTGGTTCGACTAAGTTTTGTGAGGAGAGAGTCGAACTCAGCAGTCAATCTTGCAAGACTGTTTGATACGGGTTCGTCATCACCGGCTTCGCCGCTTAGGGCTAATATACCATGAAGGAGTTGGCCAAATCGCTGAGTAAGGAAGTGAGGCGCGGATGAGTGCTTGTCATCACCTCCTAGTGAAAGGGAGGGAACTGCATTTCGTCCCGAAGCTGATAATCGCTTCAATGACTCGCAGTGCATATCCATGATTTTCTGGAATCGGGGCCACAATAGCATGTTGGTGCCGTTGACGTACGAGTCAGCCACCGGGACCTTTCGGCGCTGTAACTCGAAGGCTGATTGTTGATTTAATCTGACACATAAAAGCACACCAAGACTATCAGTAGTGTTTTCGACCAGTTGTTTGGTCAATGACTGCCCCAGAGAAAAGACGGGCTCGAAGATCTCTATTGCTTTGCGAGATATTTGATGAAATGTCTTAACGGAGAACATCTCGCTCATAAAAGAGTACTCTGCTGATACGTTGTCGACCAGAGCAAGATTGAAGTTCCTGAAGGGGACCTCAATCCCATGGACTGATTTATCTTCATCGGCAAGATATGATGACATGGCCATATGGTTGCTGGTTCTAAGTATATCCATTCTCCTTCCTAGAGAGAAAGGATCATGGGCAGCAGTGACGCCGCGACCGGCGGTTAGAATGTTGCCTATGGCATTTAGTAATTATTCACTCTTAACTAGCAGCGGCGGAGAACTTACCAGTACGCTGAGCGGAAGGATCACCGCCCAGAACATCATTTCTATCTGTATGGAGTTTGAGCTTTTCCAGCGCTTGGTTGTACCGTGTAAAATTAGACAGATAGTACCAGCGCATCGTGTTGACATATGCTTGCGTTATCTGTTCTGTAAGAGTAGGATGGGCCCTAGAGATATAGCTATATAGGTCTTTGAACTTGACCAGTTTCTGCTGCTGTAAGATCTGGGCATTTATATTCGGAGATCGCAACGCTCTGATCTGTGAGACCAAGTAGTCACGGATCCTCTCGACAGCCTGAGGTCCGGTCAGCGCAACAGATCGTCATGAGAGGGATATGTATTCACCTTGTTCTTAATGTCTGCCAACAATGGTTTGACATCCTCAATTGCTTTAATGTTATTTGAACCAGAAGATTTGGCTTCAATGGTGGCAGCGCGGGCGTCCAATTCGCTTAGGGCCTTCATCCAGTTCTCATCGATTGGTCCATCAGCAATTATTTTGACCGCTTTAGGAGAGATACTGATCTCTTCCACTGCTGGCCCTAGGAGCTTTTCTACATTCCTCCTGTTTTCAAGCTTCGCATTCAGCTGGATGGAGCGGGATTGTAGAGTCTCGATTTCAGCAGAAACAGCTCCGAGTTCAGTCTGGAAATCCGCGAGATACGACTCGACTGATTTCAGGACATCATCGCAATCCTAGGCACATTAATCAGTATGGAAAATAGAGATGTCTTATGGAGGAGCTCAGCATACGGTAATGGCATTATGGAGGTCTTGGAATTTATCTCTTTCCTTTTCGACTACATACGGTATTAACAACTTCTGCAATATCATCACTCGAACTGGACAGGCCATACATTGCTGAATTGTCTGGGCACCAGCTTCACTTTGAAGAAATGCGTTGGTTTCGTCCTTCTTGGAAATAAATTCTTCTAGGCTGAGTCCTTCAAAGTCAATTGATTCCACGAGTTGTGCCGGCTTCTCCGTTGGTTTTGCCTCCGCATCGAGGCTTGTTACGCCGGTTTCATCATTCTTCTTGCCAATAATAGCATTCAGCACATCAATGGGATCCGGCACACCGGGTGGACGGGATGATGTTCCTTGTCTCTGCGACACGCCATTGGGAGCGCGAACAGTACCTGGAAGAGAAGCAGTGGAGTCATTTGGAGTCGACAAGAGAGTCAACGAAGATGACCGGGGACTTATGCCCGGACGATTCGAGCTTGGATTAGGGGAAAGATGGGAGGGTCTGCGTGAGTGAGGTGGATAATTGCGGTTATTGTATGGAGACGGGGAGCCCGAAGGCGTTGAATGACCAGATAGACGATCCAGCCACATCCTCAGCAGATAGCACGGTCAGCCGTGTGCAGACACCCGACAGCATGGGAATACAATGGCTATCCACGCCAATTCGCCTCCACCGGTCTGGAACAACAGAGTGGAAGAGAACAGCAAGCTGGTGAGCTGGAGCTGGAGCTTGTTGGCGTGTCCAGTCGGCGGCGGTCGAGATGCTTACCTAAGGCGTCTAGCGCAACGACCGACGCTAAGACACCAAAGCGTGTTAGCGCCCTGAGACCCCGCCACAACGAAAGTGCGCGACTTGAAAAACTGCCTTTTCGCTCGATTCATCGAATTCCCCGTTTCTCGTCCCGTCCTTCTCCTCTGTTCCCAATTTTCTTTGCGTGCTCATCTGCAGTCTCTCTCTTCCTTCGTCTTTCGATTTACCCCAGGAAGCCTTCAATACCGTCACCATGGCCGACGACGCCCAGGTAAGCTCTTCTCTTGCACTGTCTCCTGCACGGTTCTTCTCTATTCTGCCCCGCATCTTCATCTGCCGGCGAGGGAAATCCCTGTCTGCGCAACACAACGCGAAGCGATCTCAGCCCAGACGGATACTGACAGTTACTGCCATCGAATAGCATGAGCACACCTTCGAGAGCGCCGATGCCGGTGCCTCTACCACCTACCCCATGCAGTGTTCTGCCCTGAGGAAGAACGGTCACGTCGTTATCAAGGGTCGCCCATGCAAGATCGTCGAGATGTCCACCTCCAAGACCGGAAAGCACGGTCACGCCAAGGTTCACATCGTTGCCATTGATATCTTCACTGGCAAGAAGCTCGAAGATCTCTCCCCCTCCACCCACAACATGGACGTCCCCGTTGTCCGTCGCCAGGAGTACCAGCTCGTAAGTGATCCTTGGGTGGATAACTGCCTTCATCAAATAATCCCTAACCTCTTTACTAGCTCGATATCACCGATGATGGCTTCCTGTCCCTCATGGACGAGAGCGGTAGCACCAAGGACGACGTTAAGCTTCCCGACGGTGAAGTTGGTGACAAGATCAACCGTCTCTTCCGTGAGGAGGAGAAGGACACCAGTATGTTTTCTTACTCTCCAAGTTCTGTCGATGTAATTTGCTGACTGTTATTACAAGACGTCGTTGTCCTGACCTCCATGGGTGAGGAAATCGCCATGGACGCTAAGGAGGCTCCCCGTGGTGCTTAAACGTGATGTGACATTGTTACTTTCTCATTACGCTTATGTCAACATCCATCCCAGAGATCATAAAAACGTTCTGTGGAATTTTGATCTTGGGATACGGCTGGCTTGTCCCTGTCTTATATCGGTCAATGTGCCACGAGATGTGGGCTGGATCTACAAACGAATTGCTCTCTATTGGCCGTATAATTACGCCTTGTCCGAAGAACAGTTTGGAGTTCAGCACCTCACGATAGTTTGACGAACGAATAAAAAAACTTTTTCACCGTATACAGAACGATTCGCATCAGGCATTATAATTAATTATTTATCTTTCCACCGTAAGCCTTATATCTGTATTTTGGCCCTCTCCAAAGGTCCACATAAACTAGACGGATAGACCTCGTGGTGGCGATATAGTAGTTTGCAATTCAACAAGCGAGGTCTAGAAAAAGTTCCTTCAGGTGGAGGCGGCTTCTCACCTCCCGAAAAGCCAGACCCCGCAATTGTCGGCTCAATGTCACGAGCATGAACCACGCAGGCCGGCATGGAGTATGTCACGCGGGGGCCATGTGGACAGGAAGGATGTCGTGAGACGCGATATTACCTTGATAACGGTCTCTGGTTTTGTCTGCGCGGTCACCAGCAAGAGGTACGTGCATCGTGCATTGGAGTCGCAGATGGAATGAGGCTCTGGAAGAGATCGGCGATGCTGACGGGAGGCTTAATTCGTTGATTCTAATAGGGACGACAAGTCGAGGAGGACCCTGAAGACTTCGGAACACAGGGTAAAATCAACAGAATAAAGAAAGCAGCGGCAGAGAAGATCCAAAAGAGTACGTCTACAGGCCGAAGAAGCATGGAAATTTCTTCGTATCTCATCATCATCCAATCACGAGCTCGCAATTATCCTCTGACATCGTATAGCATATCGTGGTCGACGTGCTTTTACGTTGTTCCTCCAAGTGTACCAGTTAATTCTGTGGAAGCAATGTTTTGCTCTCGTGCAACAGAAAGGATTCCCTGCCGAATTCGAGGTTAGTATTTCATCCATTCGCACTTTTAGCTTCCTTTCCAAACATGGCTGATCACCGTCAAATCAAAAGACGATAGTTAAAGATCTTTGGGCTCTCCGCCTGGAAAAGCTCTCCGAGAAGATCGAAACTGCGTCTGACGCTGAGCTTGATGCCCAAGTTTTCAGCTCTCAGGCCGTTGCAGCCGAGCAAGATGAAGATGGCTCTCGAATGCATTGGCGCAAGATTTCAGATAACCCGACCCTATCCGAGACGCTTGGATTATGTTACCTAGGAGCATTGCTGCTCAGATTACCTGTTGGAATTGTGGATATTCACAGGTAAGGGCACCATAGACACGTGCCATGCTGCGCATGTACTAATGCTCTTTTTCTTAAAAGGTTTGCTATGCGGCAAGAGATCCCCTTTATTAGGGTAGTTCGGGAGATTCCTCGTGAAATGCGAGACCGTCTTCCCCAAGAATACATTGGCGCTCTAGATACGACGGTAACGTGTACGTGGTGCTTGGGTTGATCACTTTTGCTGACTTTGAAACAGCGTCTTCTGAAGGCAGAGCACTTACACCGGATCGTGCTTGAGCTGGCACTTCTCTACAACAGAAGATTCGGTGTTGCCTTGCCTCCGCTGAACTCACCGCTTATATTGTTTAACCATATCAAGCAACTGTCGCTTCCAAGTAAGTGATCCTGGCCATGAGAGCACGGTGTGTTCATGATACTAACATGAAATCGACAGTCGAGATCTATCCCATTGTTAATCAGTTACAGAAACTAGTGGGATTCACATTCCAATATCCGGCTCTGGTAAAGGATAAAATTACGCACCTCCTCATGCCGGAGGTGCAGTTGGTGTCTTTGATTGTTATTGCAACCAAGCTTCTTTTCCCGTTTGACGATGTCGAACGGTATCCGGAATCTACAAAAGAGCCAGCATCTCAACGCTTGGACTGGAAAAATTGGCTGGAAGCTCAGAAACAGTTCGAGGCTCTAACAAACGAAGGTGGAAGAATTGGAAAGGGTAACGAGCTTTTGGTCAACGAGAAAGACGTATTTGATATGACGGCGCTCCAGCTTGACGAGTATATGGATTGGTATGAGAAGAGCTGGCTCGACGTGAGAAGTAAGAAGTGCAATATGGTCTCTTTCTGTGAGTCGTGGGACTAACTATCAAAAAGCATCACATCCGCTAGCAGAAATGTTTCCTGCCGGCCGGACCGGCATCGAAGTCGAGCCACAGCCTATTTCCGCGACAGAGAACCAAAGTGCATTAGAGCAGAAACTGGACAAGGTCATGGGCGCTTTGAAACCAAGGAAGGCCCTTTCCGAAGAAGAAATCGAAGGGCGTGAAGACGACATTCTACGTCCTGGTGAATTATATCAGCGCTACAGATCTGAATCAGACCTCCCTGAAACAGCAAGAGCCTTCTACGAGGCTGCCTCCAAGATTGTTGGACTATCTTTGCATAGACTGGTTAGAACTGTTTTCGAAACAGAAAGAAGATTGGATCAATGGTTGGATGATAAAAGAAGAATGGAGTATCATGGAGAATATCCTGAAACCGATGCTGGCACTAGTGTGTTTGGCGTGGGTGAGGATGACGAGGAAATGAGTGAGCTGGAATATCTAGATGACCGGGACTTCTCTGCGCCGGAAGATGATGATGGATCCTGATTTGGCGCGAGTGTCAAGTATACTTGACATTGCATGATCTTGCCATAACAAATAATACTAGGGAGACTTTTGGCATAATATAGGAAGATGACGAATTGCATCTGGAAAAAGATCGAGAAATTCGTTCTATCGAGTATAACATAGAAAGGCAATCATTTCACGTATCTTTTCCATAGTTGTTGGCATCACTTTGGCACTAGCGCCAGCTCTATGCAATGCGCAAATGTGGAGAAACCAGCCCGAATTCTTTGATGTTCCAACATCCAACTCTTTCTTGGAGCATCCGAGCCCGCGCCCACCCGCAATCGGCCGTATCGGCGGACGGAAATAGAAGTTAGGGCTTAGGGCATCACTGATTCTGATCCACCCGCGCGCCCCTGCTAAGCGAGAATCTTCAAATTGTCACCCGTTCCCAACGACTGACCAGCGAACGATCATCAGCCAGCAACGGACGAATATCGCAACCAGTACGTTTTGCCCCTCCAGGATAATATGAGTGACTGGATTCACCGTGATGAGGAGATATGCTAACCTGTGGATTTTTCGTCCCTTACAGTGCAGATGTACGTGTTTCCCTTGCCCCCGCGATGAACGAATGAAAACGCACTATCCGGAAGAGAATGGAATGACGACACGGAGATGGAAAGAAATACAGAAGGCTGTGAGATTTGAGACTCGAGGCTGACTCTGCCAACTTATAGCTTCGTCAAGACCCTGACGGGTAAGACCATTACCCTCGATGTCGAGTCCTCCGACACGATCGACAACGTCAAGGCCAAGATCCAGGACAAGGAGGGCATTCCCCCGGACCAGCAGCGTCTGATCTTCGCCGGAAAGCAGCTCGAGGATGGCCGCACTCTGAGCGACTACAACATCCAGAAGGTATAGACGAATCCCGTTCCGTCCCTTTGTTGAAGAGTATTTTGAAGTTTGCGGGGGATCTTTCCAATGGTTATGGATGATGCAACTGGTTGCGCAAGACAAGAGGCGGAAGCGATGCCGATTTTGGGAAGATGTGGTCGGCGAAGCCACGGGAAAATGGGATGATTGTTGGTTTGCTTTCGCGACAAGATTGCTGACGGATGAATTACGATATATAGGAGTCCACCCTCCACCTGGTCCTCCGTCTCCGTGGTGGTATCATTGAGCCTTCCCTGAAGGCCCTGGCCTCCAAGTACAACTGCGAGAAGTCCATCTGCCGCAAGTGCTACGTACGTCGAAACCCTTCCTCGCATTGATACGACTTCAGTATCTCTAGCGGCAACAACCAACTAACGCATCGTTTATACAGGCTCGTCTTCCCCCGCGTGCCACCAACTGCCGTAAGAAGAAGTGCGGCCACACCAACCAGCTCCGCCCCAAGAAGAAGCTGAAGTAAACGCTTCGTTATTTCTCTTGCGGATGTGCTACTGTTTGTGGGGAGGTGATGACATGGATCTTGTGACCCGATTGAACGGCAAGGGAGGTTCCAGGCGTTGAGATGATATAGCAAAAAAATTCAAGCTAGTTCAATGTCCTTCAAAAAAAACACTTTAAAGAACCCCAAAGAGTTCCTCCCGAGAGAAGTCGCAATCAGCAAAGGATTCATAAATTTTATGTAAACATGTCCGCAAATAATATACCATGTCTTATGATGTCTTTTTCCTTGGGAACCGGGTAGATTTCGGGAAACCGAGCAGCTTCAACAAAGGCGAACTACAGGTTTGAGTAACAGAGTATGGTAGAAAAGAGAAAGAAGATGCTTCCAGAGCCTCAGACGATTCGATTCCCCCGATCTGGATGAGAGCCATGACGGATAATCCTA
The DNA here is from genome assembly GCA_023624055.1 of Paecilomyces sp. PK2413. Lineage (NCBI taxonomy): Eukaryota > Fungi > Ascomycota > Eurotiomycetes > Eurotiales > Thermoascaceae > Paecilomyces > Paecilomyces sp. PK2413. Next base: position 337,098 of record JAMADQ010000001.1, on the reverse strand, counting down.
GGCGCCAGGTAATTGGTAATTGGTACTCGTACAAAACCACAACCCTCACTTCCCACGCTTAGAACATCATCATTCGCCTCCTGTCGTCATGATCGTCGTCATGGTCATCGTCGTCGTCGTCGTGGCCCTTGTTCTTCTTTGAGACGGGGCTTCCGTGCCTACAAGCATCAAGTCAGAATATAGGATCTATCACGGCATGTGATAAGAAAGGGCAAGTACTTACGCAAAGAACAGAATCTTGATGGCAATCGCCAATCCCGCATGAAGGACAATGACCAAAATAAGCAAGATCTTGCTCCTCTTTGCATCCGTGGCCATGATGACGGGGTACAGATTCCTCAGAAGGAAGAAGACCGACCATCCAAAACCCACACCGACAAGGGCCCAATTGAGCGCCGTCAGCGGACTCCAACTGACCAGCGCAACCGCAATCCAGACAATGTTCGCATATCCGTACAGCGCCCAAGCCTCGATGAGATCCGCGCTCGTGCTACCGGACCATCGTAGGAAACCCCACAATGCGACAGGAAGAACGCCAGTGTAGCCATAAACCAAACCTGCCGCACCTGAGAGCAGTCGGAAATCATACTCAAAGTGCTTCCTGCTTGTATTGGACAGATATTGCGAGATTGTGCCGGTCAAGAAAAGAATGACGACCACGGTCGTCGCAATCCAGAAGGGGCCGTACAGGTCCGGGTTACCATCGAGAACATCAAGGAAGTTGGTCCGTGGGTACAGAGCCGCCGCACCGCGACGGATGACTTCGTTTGTATCGACATCAAAGAATTGCGAGTAGTAATGAATTGACCATAGACGGAGCTTGGAGGGTGTGCTGGCGCTGGGAGTGCGACTGTGGTGACCACCGCGGGAGGATTGGCCTCCGCCTAAGAAGGGAGCGGAGTCTGGTTGGATTTTAGAGCTGCGCTGGTCGTTTTCGAAATCTATATAGTTTGAGAATGATGGTTAGGTCTCTGAGAGCGGTCACTGTTTCCCTAAAATCCGTCAAGACATACTAGATGGGTGGAACTCAAGGTCCTCCTGAAGGTCAGTATGCCCGAGGTCTCCCTACAGCTTGTCAGCGTTAAATGGTCATTGAGAAATGAGAAAAGAGTGCGGTTCTCACCTCGGCATCGACATCAACCACCACATCATAGCCTCGGTTTGCCATATTGATATGCGCTTGTCGGCGATGTGTTAACGAGCAATGGTGACAGCTTGGCGGGTGTTGCTGAGATGCAAGAGTACAGGTAGTCGTCACCCGCGTTGGAGCCACGCATCAGCCACGCGTTGTGGAGACGGCCAAATCCTTACGCTAGTCTTCTACATAGTACGACCACATCCTTCTACTCAACTCTTTATCGCTCCACGAATTGTTCGAGTGTTTATAACATACGATCATTGTGGAATCTAATGTACATAATATTCATGGTATCTAGAAGCAAAGACCAAATATCTCGTGAAACCATTTTATGACCAGACAACCCAGCTCCGTATGTCCCTAAGAATATCCATACGAGTTCCATACTCTAGAGCCGATATCTTGAGGTCCCTAACGCCGCCTTGTAAAATATGCTCTTATCGCAAGTCTTGGAAAGCCTCTCGAAACCTTCCCATGTAATTCCAAATCGTAATATCGAGCCCGTTTCGACGGATCCAGAAGGAGACAACAGCAATAAGAATAGCAAGGCCCACAGACCCAGCTGGCTTCCTGTATTTCCACAGCGTACCAAGAGCCTTCTGCTTGAACTCTTCTCTTCTCAGATCACGGGTCTGGAGGTTGAATAGTTCCTTTGCTTCTTCTAAGGTACCTTCTCTGCTAAGATCCCTCGACGTCTTCAACACACTGTATTGTGGGATCTGCTTCCAAGCCCTGAAGGGAAGGGTCTCTGGAGGATATTGATGGAACAGCTCCATCGCACTGGAAATAAGTCCCTCCAAGTCCAATGGCTGTGGAAGCTTCGACAGTGTAAAGTGGAGCATCTCCGGTTCATCGATAGGAATTTCGAATAACTCTTTCTTGCGCGACAGAATGATGGCTGCAAAGAGATAGATTGCCACGACAGGTTCGTGAGCTAAGAGGAAATCATAGAGTCGAGCAATATCTCCATACTCCTGAATGTCATGGGCGTACAGTGTCAACGTAGCTGCCAGGGCGAAAAAAGGCCGTGTCCCGGAAAGGTGGCGGCGCAGTTTCGGATCTGCTTTCTCCAAAATGGCGGGAATCAACTGAAGATGCTTGAGAGCCGGGGACAACGAGGGCAGCATGTAATCGCGGATGCGGAGGAGCGATACGCGCGCGAAAGCAGAAACAGCATCCTCCGTACCAAGAACTAGGAGCAGGACTTGAGCAATATCATGATAGCCTTGGAAGTAGCACAGCATTGGATACCTCCTCAGAATCTCCGTGATGAGATCCGACAACTCTTCCTTTTTCCCATCCAGCTCCTTATCAGTACCTATCACATGATGTTTAGTCACTCCTTCTGTATCTGTAGAAGCTCACATACTGACAATTTGGATAGTATACAAAAGAGCGATTCACATCTAGTTTGACTTGGTCCTCATCCACGTGGCGTGGCAGACTCGACCATGCGGGTTGCTCCCGTCCGGAAACTCGATCGCTTCCTACGAGAATAGGCCCTGTGTCCACGACGTTACGACATATGCAACTAATGGGGAACTCTGGCATCACATACAAGCAGATTGTCGAAGTTCATCTTGCAGTAAGCCACCTTCCGAAGTGGCATGCGACACTAATGCATCCAGATCGCGCGCGGCACATGCTTGACGAATATCCTCTCTCTTTTTGGCTATATGATCTGGAGTTCTAGGCGTTTCTGGAGTTTCTGATATCTCTGAAGTCCCCAATGAAACCGACTGTTGCTCCGTCTTCTCCTCTTCTGAGACGACTGTGTCTTGCGGTTGCCCCTCCATGTTGCTTCAGGCAGATAGATACCAGACGCAATGGGTCAACCAGAAAGCGACACCAATAAGATGGTCTTGGCTCACAGATTGAGACTAGCGAACGGGGGATAAATGAAAGAATCTTTAATATCGTGTGGGCATTCAGCTTTTTCCCGCCGCTCTGTGGCCTCTGATCGACTGTACAGGTACAAGTGACCTACTCCTTGCAGCCGGCCTGATATGAATGTTACCAGGCGCAATATGACAGTAATCCCTTGCTGGAAACAGAAAAAGAAAAGGAAAGGAAATGTCAGATAGAAATGCAGGGCCAAGAGCCTTTATTGTTAAATAGACTCTGAGCACGAAAGAGTCTGATTCACCGGTGGGAATCTCTGTTTACGGAGCCGTGGTCGAGTGTTGAAGCTGTTCTGCAGCTGCCACGATTGGCGAGAGCCAGACGAGACGACATCCCGTGATTCGTCCACGTCGGCTTTTCGGGAGATTTAATTACCATTTAATTACCGTCGGTGACAGCTGCCGTACCGGGCGTGACGGCCGAGAATTCTCCTCTGTTAAATTACCCACCCGCGGAAGTGGCTGGAGGAGCCGGCGCCTTGCAAGCAATCGCCCTGACTGGATCGGATGAGCTCTAAACACTTCTGCAAGACCGTTATCATCGACTGGCCTGGGCGTTGAAACGACCAGATCAGCCCTGTCAGTGTGCAACTGAAACGACGCTGCTGATCTCATCCACAGCCCACCTCGGTATCTTGGTCACCGATTACCCATTGTCACCACGACACCAGATGAACCGGACCATTTGGGAGCTGGTAGGTGACAAGTGAAGGACGCGATAACTATTGAGGATCACTTATATCTGTCTGTGTGCATTGCCGGCCCGTTTCCTTGTCCGGACAACCTGCCGGCCGGATATTTATACATCGCTTTCATCACGCACTCACTGTACGGCAATATTTAGGGTGTACACCCACCTTGGGACAGGGGCCTCCCATACTTGTCAGCGGGAGGGTACATACTGTTCAGACACTAGCAGCAGATGCACTTATGGTGTCTAAATGGGGTATTAACTCTTTTGTTTCATTGAAATTGCCAGTGCTTAATGTGTCTTGCGCATCACAAGCTACTACTGTGTGCAATGCATCATGACAGTGCATGAACACCTCAATGGTCCATTTACAATCTTACTTTCTACCCGACCGCCTATGAATTTCTAGCACGATTTGAAAGTTTGTTTTACTCTCGGATTGGAGCAGAATTGTCTACCACAAGGACTTCTTCCTCTCTTGCCCTGTTTTGATCGAGTCCTTTGGTGCATCCGGCCCATTCTCAACTAAGCGTTTCTCAGATCGCCTTCGAGAATTCTATCAAGACACATGAGAGGGGCCAATACCTCATCTCTTTGAACAGAGTGAGATCTCCGCTCTTGTATTCATGAGTCGTGTTATATGGCATCAACGTCATGGCTCTACAAGCAGCACATATGGAAAACGGCGTGTGGACTACACGCCGTATAGATATCAGTGATCTCCTAACCCAGACTCATGCACGGAGGCCTGATCTTCGTCGGGACGCGGAGCCTCCAAAACCAAAGGTCGGACTGCTCTCCCAGACAGTAGTACGGAGTCCAATAATTCAATGGATTCTCCCTGCCCGTCTACGAAGCAGGTTCCACAACGATGTGGCTTTCGTCGGCGAAAGATCCGTGCATCTGAAGGAAGCTGTGCTGGGAGTCCATCTGGAAGATGTGACTACGAAGGCCGACTTCGATTCTAATATTGTCGCTGCGAAAGTCATCAATACGTGCACAGAGTTGACGTGGGAAGCCCAGATGAAGATGGGGGCCGGGAATACGACATCCCAGGACGCAGATATTCACGATATACTCCCTCCGCAGATATTAGTTCTCACGCTGGACTCCAGAGAACTAGTATTTCTCTACTGCGCCGTGAAATCACCTGTAAAGGATCCGCATTTCATACATTTTCGCAGACCTCTGCCCTGCGACGTCAGCTCTCTGGAGAGATTTGGTCGGCATGTCGCTACTGATCCGAGGTAAGCTCATATGAAACGCGAAGATTTCTTTCGCTTACACTTTTCAGGTCTCGTGCAATGGCCGTGGCTGCTTCGGCCGATTATTTTGGCGTGTTTGCATTGAGATCATCCGACGTACTGCAGTCGCAGATGATGCGAGGGGAACTAGATCCAATATCAGAGGTACTATTGACATACCCCCATGTGTCAGCGGCCTTATACAGAACATCTGACCTAACCGTCTCATTCAGGAGCGTTTCTTCCGGGTTGATGGTGATATCTTATTCATGGACTTCCTTTACCCCAAAGCCGAAGATGATGATCGAATAATTCTTTTGTTGCTGGTCTCTAAAAACCAAAGCACACAGGCAGTATGTTATGATTGGGAAGCAACCGGAAGCCTGAGACAGGCGCGTCCCCGGGTAACGACGAGAGCCTTGCCTGCTGAAGACAGACTGCCGACCATACTTGTTCCCTTAACGAAAGCCACTTCGTTCATGCTTATCAATACCGTTTCGATGGCAGTCTATAGGAACATCCTTGATGCACGCGGAGATAAGCAACCCCATAGGTATCCACTTCCCAGGCCCGATCAAGAGTTGCGACGTTGCCCACTATGGACTAGATGGGCAAGACCTTTCCGCAACTGGCTGTACAACCAAAAGCATGACGATATATATCTTTGTCGAGAAGATGGGAAGATATTTTACCTTGAGATCGGAAAAGATGGGGAAATTGAGCACCAGTCCCACCTCGGACAGCTCGGCTGTGATGTCGATGCAGCCTTTGACATTCTTGATATTGGCTTCCAAGGCGGGGACCTCCTATTAGTGGCAGGTAATATGGGTGATGGTGGACTTTTTATTCAAAAGGCTAGAGAACATCCAACTTGTGTCCAGAAATTCCTGAACTGGGCACCAGTTATCGACTCCGTCATAGTGGACACTACATCCAGTGACATTGGCCGAAACAGCCATGTCTCGTCGAAAGGGAATCTACCGCAAGAACGTTTATTTGCCTGTAGCGGCTCAACCGTTGGGCAGGGAGCTGTGGTCGAACTGCGGTATGGCATAGAAGCTCGGATAGGTCTAGTGATCCCACTTGAACACTTGTCGGGCACAAGGGACATTTGGACCATGACCGACGACATCGAAGGTGGAACATACTTGCTCGCTTCGGACCCTATATCATCTACACTCCTTTATCTCCCTACGGACACGGGCGAAGAAATATATGCAATGGATGACACTCAATCCGGCCTGGACTTCTCTGCGCATACGTTAGCCGCGGGTTGCACTCCTTCCGGTGCGATTATCCAGGTGACAGACCGTTCTATTAACCTCACTTCTCCTCGTACTGGGCTTCTGGACCACTGCTTTCGTTATGAGGAGCACGAATCGGTTATTACTGCTGCCGTCAGTGGCAGACTATCGCTCATCGTTGCCACCGTCAGGACATATGATAAAGTCTTCGTCCATGTCAGTAAAGCATCATCTTCTGGTGCTGCCCTTACAATGGAGCAGGTAGGGGAGCGACTTTCATTGCCTCATGAGCCAATATCTCTCCTGATACAGAGTCTGGGACCCAACTCGTTGGTATTTGTTGGGACTGCAGATGGCAAGGTTGTTGTCTACCGCGTCGAAGAAGATCGCGTTGTTCTATGGCATGAGCACGACATTGTTCTTACTGAAGAAACCGAGTCATCCAAAGCGATTGAAAGCTTTGTAATCGTCAGTTCAAATGTGGATCACAAAGAAGCCAGATCCACGTTGTTCTGCGGTCTTCGAAGTGGTATATTAGTGCCCCTGGAAATACATCTCGGTGGAGGGGACCTCAAGAAGATAGGTATGAAATACTGACACAAACTTGCGTGACTTCTGCTGATCTCCGTTGTCTCTAGCCGTAGAGCAGATTCATCTTCAGAAACTTGGGCAGACGACTGTTAGATTGAGCAGCAATCCGACCCAAGAAGACTTCGCACTTGTTGTCTGTGGCGAAAAATTCTGGCGCTTGACACATGACAACGACGGAGATTACACAATCCAGAAAATCTGGGTGACAGACCAGAGCAATGTCAGTTCCCAACGCGTATTATCTTGTTTCTATGCTGACAGTTGGTAGCCTTCTTACTTGCAGGGGAGCATAGACGTCGCAACGTTAATCGATGCTCAGGTGGACCCCAGACCCGACAGTCTCTCTGGCTCGCTTGTCTGCGTAAGCGAAGGACAGCTCTTGATTTGTACCCTGGATAAAACGGCTGGACCTGTCCCTCGCCGCGTTCATCTCCCAGGAAGTGCCAACAGGTTAATCTATTCAAAGTACCTCAACAGTCTAGTTGTGTCATATACGCTTGTGGAGCTCGACACGGAATCAGATCCAATCAAGCGTTACTCGCGACCAACTATTGAATTTATCGATCTTAATTCTCAAAACCCAGAAGTGAGAAACCCAGGAACTTCCCTGAAAGACCTGGACACTCGCCAGCCGTGGAGGCCAGTGGGAGCATCAGGAGAGAAGATCACTTGTCTCTTGGACTGGATTCCAAAGAGAGACGGAGCAGAATACCATTTCATCGTTATTGGAACAGCACGTAAACATCAAGAAGAGAAGGGACGCATTATCTTCCTTCAGACACAACGTGATCGGACCACTGGACAGATAGAGTGCGTTATCAAACACGTCCATAAATTCGAAGGTGCCGTGCACGCTATTGCACCATATGGCGATTTCACATTGATGGTTGCTACGGGGTATGATATTGTCCCCCTGGAGCCGAAGTTTTCTGAGAAAAGATGGGTTCGCTCGGCCCGGTACAGGTTGACGTCCCCAGCTATCTCTATTAGCGTACATGAGCCATTCCTATATCTCTCGACCTCCCGAGAGTCTTTGGTGGTGCTCAAAATCACTGATGACAAACTTGTTCTACATTCTCATGATCGGGTGAAGAGAGAGGGTCTCTCCCATTTCCACGTCGGAGGAGATGCGAAACTGACTCTGGCCACGAGCAGAGGTGGCACAGTCAGCGCTCTGTCCGAGATTGGTGTGACAGCCAACGATAAAGTCATGCCTGCACCGCTGGCAGAAGCTCATCTGCCACTCTCGATCATGAAACTCAATCCCACTTACACTGCCTCTTCTTCATCCTCAGCTACCGTCGCCTATGGCACCGCTCTCGACGGAACAGTCTACCGTCTCATGACACTCACAGAAAAACAATGGCGTCTCCTGCGCTTCCTTCAAAATATGTGCATGAGAGATCCCATAATAAGTCCTTTCGGTTCAGTCCGAAAACGACGCTGGATCCCAGCAGAAATCGAACCCTCCACGACCAAGCCATCCAGCATGCACGTCAATGGTGATATATTGCACCGACTCCTCAATTGCGGCAGTGACTATCTCCGACAGATGTTATCGATAGAGTACGACTCCTCCGGCACTAGCAGTGAAGCAGCTTCCGCCAGCACTGCAATGGAACGGCTTTCCGAACTCTCAGTGGAAATCTTCGGGGATTCCAGAGATCCGGTCAAGGATGTCATGGAATGGCTAAGGAAAATACTGGAGATAACCCTCTAAGATGGAGCAGATAGTTACTAGTACAGGGGCTCTATAGCCCGCTTGTTCACTGTGCTGTGTTATGCCGTGCTGCGTCGATGTGTTGGGAGGAGTACGTTTTCTTTTACCAATATTGGTACTTTATGTTCTGAATTGAGCATTGTTATTATGACAATGAAAAGTTTTCTCTCCTTTCTTCTAGCTATCACAGTAGGCACCAGGATGTAGCAAGGGCCATTCATATATATATAACCTATATATATATACCAGAAAGAATAAGGCTTGCATTCTCACATATCACGTCAGGGTGTGTCATGTTGCCGTCTCTTTAGTCTATGCAAGGAAACAGGCAGTCCTTTCCTACAAGGTACCCTCGAAGTCGAGTAAATATTCGAGTACGGTCACAAACCGGAGGTACCTGACAAGGTATATATGAAACAAGATGATAGAAGTCTCACTAAGCACTCAAAGGAAAGCAACGATATGGATTAAATTAAATATTAGAGATACTCTGCCAACACAGCTATACATTCACCCCTGGTGGCAAAAGCAACAGCTGGTTGATTCAGTCCATCTATTCTTTAGCGGTTAGTTAATCGAGCAGAGCAGCCAGCCAGTGACCTCACCCGAAGGCCGAGATGGCTTCCCCACCACCGCCAAAAAGCAAGGACGTCCTCTCCCAAGCCAAAATTCTCACTTCTTTTCCCCTCTCCGGATTTAAACCGATCAACCACCCCGTTCCCGAGGAAAGGTATACAACGAGGGGTCTGTGTTTCTTTTCCCTCTCGCCTTTCATTTCTACGCTGTTTCTTTTCTTTCCCCACAGCGCGGTCGCTAGCTTTTTGTTTCCTCAAAAAAGCTCTGTTTCTCCGCGTTTCGCCGCAGACGCACTATCCGCAAAACTCGCAATATTATCCCAATCTGCCGGTGCAGACCTCGCATGTCGCCACGTCTTAGAAGCGACTAGATAGTTTCATACGGATCTTACATCTGAAATTTCTTTCGCCATAGACTAGGTTTTATCGATAAGGATGGCGCCTAAGAAGAAGGGTGGTAGAAAGCAGGAGGATGACTGGGAAGCGGAACTGGGCGAATCCATTGTCCCTACAAATGGAGAGGCTGGTGAGCAGCCGGAAGAAGACGCGCCCAAGGAAGAGGAATCTGCAGTGGGCGGTGGTGGTCTCCTGGCCGCGCTGAAAAAGAACAAGACGAAGAAGGCCAAGAAAGGAAAGCAGGAGAACGACTGGGTCGAGGGCGAGGATCCCACACAGGATGCCAACGGTGCCGCCGACCTTGCCAGCAAGCAACCTGAAGAGGCGAACTTCGATGATGACGACGTCTTCGCTGGAAATGCGAAGCCCAAGATTCCTGCAAAGCCTGCGGGCAAGGCCGCCAAGGAGTCTCCCAAGGCTGCCGATGATGAATCCAAGGTGAAATCCAAGAAGGAGAAGGAGAAGGAAAAGAAGGAGCGAGAAAAGCAGCGGAAAAAGGAACAGGTATGTTCTGTGTACGCTCATTCAGGGATTGATTATTATAAGTGCTAACCGGTAATCTATCTAGGCTGCTAAGAAGAAAGCTGCTACCCCCGCTCCCAAAGCTGAACCTGAAAAGCCCGCTGCTGAGGAGAAGAAAGAAGCTGCTCCCGCCCCTGCCCCTGCTCCCGCTCCAGAGCCCGCCAAGAAGAAGAAGGTCCCAGCCGCGCTGGCCGCCCTCCAGAAACAACAGGAGCTTCTAAGGAAGCAGCAGGAAGATGAGGCTCGTCGTCTGGCTGAGGAGAAGGCCCTTGAGGAGGAGAGGCTCCGGATCGAGGCGGAGGAAGAGCGGAAGAGAGAGGAAGCCCGTCAGCGCAAGAAGGAGAAGGAAAAGGAGAGAAAGGAGCAGCTCAGAAAGGAAGGAAAGCTTCTCACCAAGGCCCAGAGAGAGGCCAAGGAACGTAATGAGTTACGTATGAGACAGATGCTTGAGGCCGGCGTGGGTAAAGTTGCTGGCTTGGAAGAGAAGACCGCTGAAGAGAAGAAGAAGCCAGTTTTTGACAATAAGAAGAAGAAGAAGGGCCCCAAGAAGCAGGAAGATGACCTCGAGGCTGCTGCCGCCAGAGCAAAGGCCCAGCGAGAGGCCAAGGAAGCTGAAGAAGCCGAAAGAAAGAGAAAGGAAGAAGAGGCCAAGGCTAAGGCTGAGGCTGAAGCTGCAGCAGCTGCCGCCGCCCAGGAAGATAGCGAGGTCGAAGACTGGGAGAAGGCAGCCGATGCAGAAGACAATGTCAAGGACAGCTGGGATGCTGACTCTGATGAAGAGAAAGAAACCAAGGAGGAAGAGAAGCCAGCTGCTAATGGACAGGCCCAGGAGAAACAAGCTGCCAAGTCGTCAGAGGAATCAGAGTCTGAGTCCGAGAGTGAATCTGATTCTGACGAGGAACAAACTGCTACGCAGAGGGCTAATGCACAGAGAAAGGCTGAAGCTGCTGAGCGGAGAAGGAAGCAGCACGAAGAAGCCATGGCCGCTAGATCCAAGGACAACCTGCGCTCGCCCATTTGCTGTATCCTGGGACACGTCGATACCGGAAAGACGAAGCTGCTGGATAAGATTCGACAGACTAACGTGCAAGAGGGCGAAGCAGGTGGTATTACGCAGCAGATTGGTGCCACTTACTTCCCAGTTGAGGCTCTGCGTCAGAAGACCGCTGTCGTCAACAAGGACGGCAAGTTTGAGTTCAAGGTCCCTGGTCTATTGATTATCGATACCCCCGGTCACGAGTCCTTCTCCAACCTGCGTTCTAGAGGTTCCTCGCTCTGTAACATTGCTATTCTGGTCGTCGATATCATGCACGGATTGGAGCCGCAGACACTCGAGTCTATGAGACTTCTGCGACAGCGAAAGACCCCCTTTATCGTCGCACTGAACAAGATCGATCGTCTGTACGGCTGGAAAAAGATCGATAATAACGGTTTCCAGGAGAGTTTGGCGATGCAGAACAAGGGTGTACAGAACGAGTTCCGCACCCGTCTCGAGCAGGTCAAGCTTGCCTTTGCCGAGCAAGGTTTCAACTCGGAGCTCTTCTATGAGAATAAATCATTGTCTCGCAATGTGTCCCTGGTCCCGACCTCTGCACACACCGGAGAGGGTATTCCTGACATGCTGAAGCTTCTCACGATGCTCACTCAGGAGCGTATGACCGGTGCGCTGATGTACCTGTCAGAGGTCGAGTGTACTGTTCTTGAAGTCAAGGTCATTGAAGGTCTCGGTACCACCATTGATGTCGTTCTGTCAAACGGTATCCTGCGAGAAGGTGATCGGATAGTTCTGTGTGGTATCAATGGGCCCATTGCGACAAATATCCGAGCGTTGTTGACGCCTGCGCCGCTGAAGGAGCTTCGTCTGAAGTCGCAATATGTCCACAACAAGGAAGTGAAGGCAGCTCTCGGTGTCAAGATCGCGGCCAACGATCTCGAACATGCCATCGCTGGTTCTCGTCTTCTTGTGGTTGGCCCAGATGATGACGAAGAAGACCTTGAGGAGGAGGTCATGTCTGATCTGGAGAACCTTCTCACCAAGGTTTCCACGGACAACCGCGGTGTTACTGTCCAGGCTTCTACTCTCGGTTCCCTCGAGGCATTGCTCGAGTTCCTCAAGGTTTCAAAGATTCCTGTCTGCAACATCTCCATCGGTCCAGTCTACAAGCGTGATGTTATGCTCGCAGGAACTATGCTCGAAAAAGCTCCCGAATATGCAGTCATGCTGTGTTTCGACGTGAAGGTTGACAAGGAAGCACAAGCGTACGCTGATGAAATCGGTGTCAAGATCTTCACAGCCGATATCATTTATCACCTGTTCGACGACTTCACTAAGCACATGGCAGAGATCACGGAGAAGAGAAAGGAGGAAAGCAAGATGCTTGCTGTCTTCCCTTGTGTCCTCAAGACTCTCGCTGTGTTCAACAAGAAGGACCCGATCGTCATTGGTGTTGATGTCGTGGAAGGAAGCTTGCGAACATTGACGCCAATCGCGGCCGTTAGGACTAACGCGGCCGGTGCTAAAGAGATTGTTCCTCTAGGTAGAGTGTAAGTCCCAGTCTCTGAATCATACAGCTCGATCATATACTAATATTTCCTCAGGGTCTCAATTGAACGTGAGCACAAACAGATCCAGATGTGCAAGAAGGGCCAGCCCGCAGTGGCCGTCAAGATCGAGGCAGCGAACCAGCCCATGTACGGACGTCAACTCGACGAAGCGGACACCCTCTACTCGCAGATTTCCCGTGCCAGTATCGATACCTTGAAGGAGTTTTACCGTCCGGATGTCTCTATGGACGAGTGGGCGCTCATCAAGAAGATGAAGCCCCTCTTCGACATCCCTTAAACTGGTCGACCCGGAACTAATCGTGTACAATGTTAGACACTGCTGCCAGTCATTCTCTGCAGCCAAAAGTAATGCACCGTGAATGCAGGATGTCATGATGAGGAGAATTCAGGACAAAAAGTTCGAATGACATGAAGCATGATTAAAATAACGATATAATGGAAGTTTGGAAGACGAACCATGATGGGTGCATCTGCAGGAGGATCTGTGGCATTCTTTTTCCCTTCCGCTCTCCCCTTCACTTTGAGGCGTTCCCCATTCTTCATTTTCTTTCGGCGGTTCTACGTTTTGGATCCGTTTATGTCTTCTTCTATGATAGTCGTATGTAACAGATGTTTGTCTAAGCGCGTATATTTACTATGACGTATTTAGACTACGAAAAAGCCATTTTCCATCCTTCAATTGAGCTTCTCGTGGTCGCTAGTTAATATCCAAGAAGTTGATGTTGCCAAAAACCGTTGAGCTGGGCAATTAGCTTTCACGAAGTATCTGTCCCGCCCTCGAGTGGAACAATGCTAGGGCATAGAAACAGCTAATCTGATAAGCACCAATATAGGGGTCCATATAATCGATCCGTCCTGCAATATTACAAAGCTCGTCCATCCCATACCGTGATTGTCTCTGCACCAAACGCCAAGAATAAAACCCGAAAACTCCATGGTCATAGTGGAAAGACGTAAGTATCATCACAGGCTAAGATCTCCGACAGGTCTACTTGAAAGCCAAGCGCCAAGTAAATCCAGCAGCTTATCGTCCTTGTGCCTCAAGTCGTAAAGATTACTTTTCTGGATGACTAGCTCCTGGCCATCCCAGTGGGCTTGTATAAGTCGCAGATGCTGGGGACCCATTACAGAGAATAGAAGGACCTGTAACCGTAAAGGTCAGCGGGGAAGGGCGCGGGTTATTGGTGTTAAAGTAGACTCGTACCGGTTGCCTTTCACAGCCAGTAATTTTACGCCCGTCGATTATTTTCAGCAGACTGAGGATCTCACTGCGAAATAACAATCCATCTTCACCATCCACGTTGGAGATCAAGACGCTTTTAAGATGCGACTTTCCGGCTTTCACATCAGCGTGAGAGCATACTAGCTCCACATACCACTGACTCGGTTCATATTCCCAGATGAATCTCCATCGATCATCTGGGACGTAGCGCCAGCCTTCATCGCGGAAAACACTGACGCCGCGTTTCTGGCATTCATACTCCCGAAGATAATGGATCAAGTAATAACTCAGAGGCCTTGCGCGATCTATGGGGCTTCTGTCACCGTCCGGCTTGTAGTTGGGATAACGGAGGTCTTCGACCATTTCTGGATCCGGGTAGCCCAGAAGATCAAGAGGATAAGGATCAAAATAGCATGGATCGAGTGTCAACTCTTTCCGCGTGCCAGAAAACTGTGCGAGTTTCACGTTGATCCGCATTTCGGAAAGCTCGTCACTAGTAAAGCTGACGGAGCCGGTGTTCTTTACTTGCGTCGTCATTCGATGTAGCACTTCGGAGCGCTTTTCAAGGTCACTGGAAGCCATGATGGGCACTCAAATGCGGTATTTTATCCCTCTTCTTCCCAATTTGCATCTTCCATCTATGTATATATTTGCTCCACAACTAGGTCAGTGAGCTACTTCCTATACATCTCTATATACCTCCAAAATGTGTGATGAAAAGGAGCTTCCTAGAACCAAGAAAGCATGGAGCAAAGAGGTTGCCGCCGCAGACATCCAGGGTCTGACTATACATAACTTCCCATTGCGTTCAGCATCCAAGATGGAGCTTGCTCAGTATCTTCTGCTTCGAGTATTATGGAGGGAACATAATGCGGGTGACCTAGACACTCACCGGTATGGCCTGTCGGACTTTCTAGAACCGGCAAAGGAAAAGCTCCAGCATTATAATGGATGGAAAGAATACTATAAACACGTCCACCTTCCTGATCAGGAAACGATACCTGACCTGATGACATTCTCGACTCCAAGATTCTACCAGTTATTAATAAAAAGATCTATAAAGGACGATGTCAAGAGTAGCACTGGCAACGAAGATGTCATTTTCTCTCCTATCCAGACACGTGGACAGAGGAGACAAGCAGAACGAGCAGCGAGTCCAACTGAACGGACGACGAGACAGATGAAAACTATGCAGCTTGAGACACCAACAAAGAGTGGCCCTTCGGATACAGACACTGATCTCTTCGGCGAAGTATCATCGGCTGAGACAGAGTCGTCGATTGGGATCTCCCCTTATCAAGAGAAGCAGAAGGAGCGTTATACCCTGCAACGAAAGACGAACAAATAGTGAACATGGCCCTGGCTTGTTACTAAACGCTCTTACCATCCATCTCCCCTTGCTGAATGACTGGACACCCGGCAGGCGGAAATTCACTGTTACATTGGGAACTAGATTCTTCCGTGCTTATACCGACGGGTGCCTCGAAGACAGAAAACATGACCGAGTAAGAGCCCTTATTGAAGTCAAGTCATATATCCGAAAAAATAGTGTTCGCATGCAGGAAGCTGCACAGATGGTGGGGTGGATATCGGCTAAGGACCAAAGACCCTCAGATGATTCTGGACGGTATGGTGAATCCCCAGTGCTAGCATATCCATTCGTCTAATATGGTCCGGATTAGTTTCTTCCATGTTTATCAAAATCGGAATTTTGTCTACATTATTTTCGCCGAATACGACAACAGTTATATAAAATATCTCCAGGACGGCACTGTCACTGATGAATCGTTCCTTACGATGCATGAATTCGGGCCACGGGATGTCTTCAACCCGAGACATATGAAGGAGTTTGGAACCATTATTCCCGCTCTCACTATTCGTGCACACCACGATCAGCAAGTCGAAGGCCAGAACAGAGGATCGCAATCATATGGCAAATCAAACAAGGGGATCTTTGATTAGGGCAAAAGACTGGGCCCATGTACCCATCGAGGGAATCTGCTATATCTTAGATAAGTTCAGGCTGGACACTGTTTAAGATTGGTGTATACCAATTTAGATTTACCGTCGTTTCTGAATGCTATGGGAAAAAGAGACCAAATTTAAAGCATTCAACACATGTCAAATATATAAGAATTTCTTAGCGGAAATGATCTCTAAATAATGTTTAAAGAGCAAAGTTATTGCAAACTAAATCTGATAAAAATGATTGTATGGGTTTGCGGAGATCCCAGAATAATTATTGACAGGATCCACATATTCTATAGCTCAAACGATTCTACTTCCACCGTCTTGTTCCCCTCCAACGCTTCTCTAATCGCTTCACAGACAAGCAACGCCCCCAACCCAGCCTGCGGCGTACAACTGGCCTGCTCCTCGCCACGAATGACTCTCACGAAATGCTCCAACTGCAACTCGAACGGCACTCCCTCATTCACAGTCACCCTCTCCTTGACCAATTCCTCATGCCACGATTTCTGCTGTCTTCCTCTATAAGACCACAAATTCATATCCGGAACACTTAACGACCCCTCCGTGCCAAAAACCCTATAGAAGTCCATCCCCGTCTTCGGAATCAGTGGATTCTCACCCGTCCCCGACTCAAAATTATACGGAGATGGCGCATGATCCGTCACGATGAAGGTGCCCACAACGCCAGATTTGAAACGGAGCGTCAACGCCGCTCCTTCTTCTGCTTCATGGTCTGGGCCTCGCTGAGAGAGGGTCTTCTCCGCGTGAACGCGTACGATGGGCCCGAAAAGGTAGTGCATTAGATCGATCTCGTGAATGAGGTTGATCAGAACCACCCCACCGGTTTTACCGCGGCGCCATTCAGCGGGCGGGGAGAAGTAGGACGGTGGTTTGAATGTTGTCCATAGACCGTTTACGGCGAGGATGGTGCCTAGGGTTCCGGATGAGATGATCTTTTTGGCAGCTACTATGTACGGGTTGAAGCGGCGGTGGTGGCCAACGAGGGCTTTTATGTTTGGTCTGGCTTTGAGATGTTGGAGGAGGGATTGCCCACTGGGGATGTCGGTGCTGAATGGTTTCTCGATCAGGATGTGGATGCCGTTCGAGGAGAGTTCCTTGGATAGTGGGACATGCGTGTGGTTCGGAGTGCAGATGATCGCTGCGTCGGGCTTGTGTGGTGACGAGAGCAAGTCTGAGATGGAGCGGTAATGACTTGTTTTGAGCTGCGAGGCTAGATCTGCGCCGCCTTGGAGAGGGTCAACAATGGCGATGAGTTCTGTGGATGGATTGCTGGCTGTTGTTTCTGCATGGCGAGGGCCGATTAGACCTGCACCGATGATGGCGATGCGGACTCTAGGCGGGGAAGACATCGTGTAGATATTTTAGATACTCCTTGTTCTTTGTTATCATGAGCAAAGTCAGAGATTTAGATCTAAGATGGAGAGTATAGTGACATGAAAGAATTCAGTGTCATCTGCGAGAAACGGACATGTTTCAGGGGGGTATAGGAATCCGAAGTATATCGGTGTTCAGATATGCAATAAAACCATATCTGCGTGCTCTATACAACGTGAGTCAGAGTTAAACTCGATCTCATCGGTTATACTTGGCATCAGACATATATAACGGAGTTGTTCCTGGTTGTCGGATGTGGTAAACTAAGCTTCTCCAAGTCGGGTAGAACTTAGCCGTGGTATAAATCATGTCCGAGGACATCTCTTATATTAATATCACATCACGAAAGTAAAGAAGATGCAGGATCCAACGCGGAGAGGTGAAGAAGAATGGTTAATTGTGTCTCCTCCCACACTATCAGACTATTGAATAAGGACGACGGCTTGTGCTGTTCATTGTGTGTACGGAAGTTATGGCGATCAGCGCTCCCTTGGGAACTGTTTAACCCGGACCACTACAATGTACCGTAGTTATATTACAGGGAAAATCAGTAGATAGTGTATATGTTGTAGGAATGAATTAAGAAGTGAGATGGTACTCAATTTGTGAGATCCACTATGAAGTAAATACTCCTGACCTGGTTCGCCAAGTATATATTAGGCACGGCACCTGTCAACTATTGGTATCAATACATCAAAACCAATGAGATACCAACACAGTCCTCATCCAATTTCGTTGTCATGAATATAGGAAGGTAGGATTATCCTCTGTCACAAATATAATACAAAAAGGATCCTAGCACGGTATAAACGATCTACTGCAGCCAATCCAGATTCCTACCCAACAATTACTCCTCCGGCTCCCACTTCTCAACCTTTCCTCCATGCTCAGCCCAGTCCAGCCAGCTACCATCATACACCCCAATCCGGGCAGGATCATAGCCGGCCTGCGCAGCTAGCTGAGCCGCCGCGCGAGCCCTCACGCCAGCCTTGCAGTAAAACACTACATTTCGCTTCGCTTCTTCCTCAGAGACCCCAGGCTTCGGGAACCCGAAGCGGGTCTCGAATTCTTCAGGAGTGAGAAACAGAGCATCGGGCTGGGACGCAAGCGGGATCGAGACAGCGGAGGGGATTATGCCAGTTGAAGTGAGTTCGACGGGTTCGCGGACGTCGATGAGAATCGCATCTCCGCGGGGAAGGGCGGCGTTGATCTGTACAGTGGATCGGTCGATTAGTCTTTACGTCCATACAGTGGGCTGTAGCCCGAGAGGACCTGATGCTGTCCCCAACAAGAAGACAGATGGAATAACATACATCCTCAAATCCCCACCTCTTCAACTCCGGTGTCTCTCCTTCGCCCTTTTGGCTCTGCCATCGGATTTGCTGCAGCTGGTTCACCCGCGACGTGCTTATTCTTTGAGCAAATGAAATTTGTCCAGTCTTGTGTCCAACACCTCTAGCCCAAGTAGCAGATGCGGTAGCTGCGCTCTTCAATCCTCTTTGACATAGAGAATCCACGTTGGAGATAGCGCCATTACGGAGACTGGTCGTGTAGGTTGGGCGGACCAAGGCGCGGGACGCCAGGGTCGCGAAAGATCGAGTGGCGGACATTATGTTATTTATGTAAGACTCGAGAGGAAAGAGTTGTATGACTTGAAAACACAGTAAGTTGGGTTGAAAGGTAATTAATTAATTATCAACTAGCATAACGCTTCTGCCGCTCGGAAGTAGTGAATCTGCCAGACCTCGGATGATGTCAGCAGTGACCGCCCGGAACGGTCAAGGCGGTCAGAGGGCTTAGATGAGAAGTAAACATATGGTACAACAACCGATTACTTGAGAAATTTAAGCTAAAGAATCAAGACCAGTAATCAGAAGGTGAAAAAGTTGAAGTGTTATTATAATTACGTCTATGTCATATACATGTTCTACTCCGCCATAAGTCCATTACCCTAAATCAACAGCAGCAGTGGCATGTAAACGCGTGCTGCTGTGATATCCATTTGTGCTGACGATCTTCGAGCTTCGGAGCCCTGCTGATCGTCACTGCGTTCAGCGGAGGGTATCTCGGAGTGTCAACAATGGATGAAGAAGAAACGTACGCTATCCAGGATAGTACTGGATGGACGTAGCACAGCCCGTAGACTGTCCGAAGAAAAGAAAATCTTTGCGATTCTATTTTCCTGGAGAGATGAGCAGAGCAGACGGACGGCCAGCGTATGTCCCTAGAGCGCCATCCGCTCCGTTCTCAACCCGTAAATTTTCAGTTTCAGCTGCCATTAAGGTCAGGCCAAGTGTTGTTGCACCAAGCAAGCTGCACAGCGTTTTGTTTCGTAACCGGCATTAGCTATTTACTCCCGGGGACGGAAGACAAGAGGGCAGTCGTCCTGGAATTTGTTAGTTTCATATCGCCAGGGATAAAGACAGGAGGGGATACTCACCTCCGGGAAAATAGTTGCGAACACTTTGATGTCCTCCGACTGCGGGGTGGGGTGGTGCACCCAGTCCATGTGCATACTGGCCTTGCCGATCATGGCCATGAGGTTGAGCTGAGCATATTGTTGGCCCAAGCAGTAGTGAGGACCCGTACCGAACACGAGCCAGTTCTTGGTCTGCTTCTCGGCGTCACCGGTGATCCAACGGTCAGGGTTGAAGGAGTCGGGCTCCTCGTAGGCTTCAGGGTCATGAGTCGCGGGCCACACAGAAGGGACAATCATTGAACCCTTAGGAATGGTGTAGTTTTCGGTAATCGGGAAGTCCTTCTTGACCAAGTAGGGAACCATGATGACAGGAGGGCGGTAACGGAGAATCTCCTTCACAACAGCACGGGTGTATGGTAGATTGTCCATGAGATCCATAGAAAGCTTGGCGTTGCGGTCGCCGTTACGAGCGCGAAGGTTCTCCTCGCGGACTTTGTCAAGGACCTCGGGGCGGTCAGCCATAACTTGGAAGAGCCAGGTGGTTGCGGCGCTGGTGGCGTCCTGGGAGGCGAAGAGGAAGGTGAAGATGGTCTGAGCAATCTCATAGTCGCTGAAATCACGGAGGATCATAGAGGGCTTCTCAGAGTCATCGACAGCAATACCCTTTGCAACCTTCTCACGGTACTTGGCAGAGTCCTGCTGGGCCTTGATCCACGCATCCATGATACACGTGATATCACCACCACTGGCCATACGGACCTTGCTCTTAGCAGCACACTTGGCGAATTCGCCCATGACCATATCGGCGGCCTTCTTGCCGTACCAGGTCTTGGTGTACGGCAGGATGATGGGGAAGTTAACCAGCTCGAGGGCGGCAGTGATGAGATAGTAGTCGTCCGCGACCTTCTTGATGGCCTCGTCGCTCATATAGTAGCCAACAAAAGTGCGGCACGAAAGGGCGCACATGAGTTCACGGAAGTCAGCCATCCAGGGGATAGGCTTGTAGTCGTTCTTCTTGGACTTCTCCATGAACATTTTGAAGTAGCTGTCGTAGACCTGCTCCATTGCGGGAAGGTACAGCGAGATAGCCTGGCGAGTGAACAGACCGTTAAGTCCTTTGCGATACTCAACATGGGCCTTTCCATCGAGGAAGACCCAGTTGGTCTCGCCCAGGAGCTTGTGCGCGGCATCCACCACGCAGGGCTTCGCATAGGTGGGCGAGTTGAAGACCTTCCGGGACATGTCGCGAGTCGAAGCGATAACGACGAACCTGATTGGTTGTTAGATCAGGTCGCATATATGATAGGTAAAACCGGCCAGATGTCGGTCTGTCGCGTCTACTTACTTGTGGAAGACGGAAACACAGCTGAGCTCTCCACTGTCCCATTTGGCCTTGTATTCATGGAACTTGGGGCAAACCGACTGAAGGAATGGACCCATGAAGGGAATCTTCATGGCTGGCCCGACAATAGAGCCCTTGAGCCAGATATATTTGACTAGAGAGATCATTGAGCATTAGTCCCCGCAATAACCGTACAAAGTCCGATTTCTGTGTTCTCTGCGCATTTCGTAGCTGTACAGCAACAGACGCGCAGGCACCACATGCAGAGCGATACTTACTCTGATCATATGCGACAGCAGCGATAATCAATGCCAGGATGGCCGTCCAACCCGTGAAGCCATCGAAAATGGTCTTGATAAAGGCTGACGAATCAGCCAGCTGCGCGGTGATGGTCGCATCCGCAGACGGGGAGGCAAAGCTCCCGTTGACTTGAGCCATGGGGATTGATAATCAATCAACAGTTTATCAACAGTATCCGTCCAGGGGGAAGTTATCTTGGGACCGGCAAGGGGTACACCAAGGTCCAGGGTCAGGGCTCAGAATCACCCAGCGAAGGACGCGGGCAGACGAGGACCTCAAAAATCACAAGCAACCGGCGATGACAGAGCGAGAGAATAATGAACGGGCGGGAGAGAAGAAATATTAAGACAGCAGCGCAAGTAGCGAAAAAGGAGGGACCCGTCGTGGAAATGAAGAAAAGCCCCGGCAATCCACCGGACCAAAGAGGGAGGGCGCTTGGACGATCCCGCCTAAGCCGTGGGGGCTGGACACTAATCGACGCGCTGTGCCTGGCGGACTGTATCACCAGTCTGGGCACGAAGGATGAGATCTCCGGATGTCCCGGCACTGGTTGGCTAGTCTGGCAATCCTCCAGGAATGTGGACGTGAGACCTATACAGGAAACGACAGAAAGCAACATCAACATCCGGTTGGGGGCTGTTATCGAGAAGAAGAAGGAGAAGGAGAGGGCCAGAATATTGTGTGCGCCAAGCACTGCCTGAGGCCGCGAGTTCCTCCGCCAACCAGATCCTCGCAAACTCCGGAATCTCAGACGATCCGGGTGGTTCAACGTTCCGGGCGGCACGTGGGCGGTCACGGTATCTTCCTGTGTATTAATCAATAATAATTGATGGACAGAGGAACAGTCGTTGTGTTATATGGTATAATTAAGACTAGCAGGATGGTTATGCAACTAGGTGCTGATCCGGGGAGAGCCTGTCTGGGATACATCATGCAACTCATCAGGATATCTCACTCTATTTTTCTTATTCTTTTCTGTATCTTCTTTTTGGTCGTAAACTAAAGGGCCGTCATCCACCAAATAGAGTATCAATGTCACATGAACGGCCCCACTTATAATCTCCTCTCCCTTGTACCATAACTCGTCCACAACTACATTGTGTGAAGTCAACACCACAATGCTTATTGTGACAATCACCGGCCAAAGCCAAACCATCCACGCCGCCCCTCTTTCTTTTCTTCGGGCGCGGGACTCTCTGGGGCAGTCTGTCGTGGAGCAGCTGCTCCCTCGCGAGGGTAATCAATGTAGTTGAATGCCACATCTAGGAACAGCGGCTTAACCGGAATGGGCTGCATTTTGGGCGGATAAGGCACAACGTGGTTGAGATCGA
Organism: Paecilomyces sp. PK2413; assembly: GCA_023624055.1. Classification (NCBI taxonomy): domain Eukaryota; kingdom Fungi; phylum Ascomycota; class Eurotiomycetes; order Eurotiales; family Thermoascaceae; genus Paecilomyces; species Paecilomyces sp. PK2413. Next base: position 314,531 of record JAMADQ010000001.1, on the reverse strand, counting down.
GTGTGTCAGCGGTATATTCATTCATAAACTCGAGGACGGACGAAGGACCAGCTGATCCGGTGGTTTCTGATCCGGACAGCCTCTCTAGCGTCACTAACCCACGGTATTGTGCCACCAGGCCGCGGAGTACAGACCCTACGGCTTGGATCTGGGGAGAAGGAATGTCAAGTCGCGGAGGTCCGTCAGCTTTGGAGGGCCCCTGTTGTGTGGACAGCGCACTAGAAGCTAGGTCAAGTGCTCGCGCAAACAGCGCGAGCGCATTCTTGGGCTTTTCCAGAAAACTGTGAGAGCGTCCAATGGCGAGGCATCTGGAGTATTGAATTAGTGCACAAGGAAAAGGCCACATGGAAACGACGGGTAGCATACCGTAAAGCCTGGAAATAGGACCGCTTGCCGTCCAGTTCACGAACGAAATCCGCGTCACCCGCGACACCGGGAAGTTCCTGGACTATGTCCAAGTTCTGAAGGGTCGAGTCGTATAGTGCCACCTTCTCTCGGAGCTTGGACAGCTTCTTTCCGGTCCTTTCCTCCCTCTTCACGCCATCCTTGCTTTTCTTAGAAGCCCTGACCTGCTCAGAGTCAAAATACAGGCCGTCTTGGTCGCCGCATAGCACACGATTGCGTCCAACTCTCCACCCGATTAGTGCGTAGTTGACGGCGGTTCGAGTAATCTGGAGAGATTGCATTCTTTTGTCTCCTAGTTCCACTCCTTCTGCGGCAAGCTCATCAATTGCAGCCTTTGTAGCGTCGACCGCATCCTGACTCGCACTGATCACGTTGTCGTAGGCGGCGGCTTTGTCTTTGGGAAGAGCAGATTTCCCGGCATCTGCAAGCCAGGCGGACAGACGGGACTCGGCCGCAGACGTAGCTGCTAGAGCTTGGGATATAGATGCATCTTCAATTGGAACGGTCCGGTTGCGCCAGGTAATGCTTTCAGGCAGTTTTTGTATCTCCCCGTCAGTGGTCCGTTTCGCGCCTACTCCTTCTTCGCTGAGACAAGCTGGGTCAATCTTTTCAACCTCGGCCCGGGTCTCTCCGCTGGAAGGGAAGAACTCAATAGCTAGGGATGGGACGGCTCTAGAACGAGGCAGCTTGAGCTGGTAGGCCGCATAGCGGATACTCGGGTCAATAGTGCCAGAGAGCAATTCACGATAAGCATCCTTCTTATCCTTTTGACCCAGCAGTGTGTAGATAACCCGAGCTATGGAAAAGTTTCGAATGCTCTCCTCCCATTTCTGCTTTTCGAACCACAGCGCACCCGCAATTGATGCCAGATATGCTCGTGCCTCCAGCAAGTCGATATCACTCGCATGGGAAGCTGATCGGTCTTGAAGCACAGTCACAAGTTGTGTGGCATAGACGCTCGCTTTATGTAGGCGCGTGATGATGTGGCGTCTCGTTGCACCAGCAATTCCTTTCGCTGACGGATCTGCAGAATGGACTGACTTCATATACATCGCGTTGGCCCATGCCCGCTCCGCACTGAGTAGCAGAAGGTGAACGTAACTGGAGATAGACATTAGCATTTTGCAGCTTCAAATGGTAGACCAAACTACATACAGTACGTTACCAGCGACATCCTCCGCTGTCACTGGAGGCTTGGCTGTGTACTTGCGGCCTTTGGGAGTGGTCTGCGCGAGCTTCTTGCGGACTGTGTGCAGTCGGCGGGTGGTTTGCGCACGGTAAGTGTTGTAATCCCCGACCAGAAAGGCCTGTTGCCTCCGCGAGTATATGAAATCGGTAATCTCCATGGTGCCCGTGGCTCGATATACAGAGCCTTTGGAGCAGAAAGCAAATGCTGAGAGGTCGAAGGCGGGATTTGATACTGTATCTGCGCCGGCCTGTAGTGCAGTGTGTCCCTCTGTCGTGGTGGTCAGTTCTCGGGCAAACTAATTAGCCGACCAGCCCGTCGCTCCCGCAGGATCTTTTGGTGGAACTTCTCTCCCCGAGCTTATTGCTGTCGCCGGAAAACATCACACATCGACAGCACGCCATCTTTCCCAGCGTGTCAAAGCTATCTAGCTGGCCTCACCTGCTGATAGTTTTCTCTACGCCTCGTTTGTCTGAAATCTCTGCCTCGCAAGCCCAGCAGTCTTCGAAGTGGTCGCGTTGTCATTTCTGGTATCCGTACCACCGAGCTTGCTGGCCTCGACAAAAGTACGCCTACCACCGCCTTTGACATTGAGGCTCCTATACCAGAGTTTTCGGAATACGATATGTTGTACGCCATCTCCCAACCTCGGTGATACCGTTTGAAAGCTGTAAGCAATTGGGGGTGATGCTCGAGCGGGCTTCTGGATGTCTCGAGAACGCAGGGCAGCGTCTCCTCCGGGACTCCAGTGGACCAATCCGCAGTCGAAAATCACTGCATCCGCATTTCTGGACCTATAGACAGGCGGATTCAGATCATTCGCTGCGATCGTCGACCTTTCCCAATGTTTCGGATGGACGCTCGCCTCGCGTCTCGAGGTCTTCCCAACACTCGAGCTCTGCTACCGAGGATGCAAATAGTCCCGTCCTAGACTTTTTGTATCCGCCACGGACGCGAGACTTTGCGGTCTCGTGGCTCATACGCCCAGGGAGACGAGTAGCGCTGCGGAAAAGGAGACAATTGACACCAAACGTGGCACGACCTTACACTTCTGAAGCTGTCCACCTTCTCGAGGATATCCCGAAGCCCTTTTCTGGGGTGGGGCTTACTGTTTTTCACGGTCAAGATGATAAAGAGAGAGAGACAGCGGAATTGCTGAAGGTCTTAGGCGCCAACTCCCTTCCAGACTATGACAAGGCATGGAGGCTCTATTCAAAGTCGGGACAAGGCCCGGAGTTGCTTTCAAATCTTCTGTTATACCTAAGCAATTCAGAGAGGCGAGTCGATAGAAGACGCATGAGACGATTATTCGATAGGATACCGGTGAACGATCGTCCCGCTGAAGCCTACATCCATTTGACCAAGTCGCTGCTGCGCTCCGGGGACCATGCAGATGTAAGGACCATATGCAAGGAAGCAATGGCGAGAGGAGTTGGAACTCAGGCATGGACTATCGCGTTTACCTTCTTTGTTGAGACAAGGAGATGGGAAGAGGCGCTGGGACTATGGGAATTTCGGCCTCTCGAGTTCGAACGTGACCCGTCACATGCTGTTGTATCCGAGTTTCACTTCTCCTCTGAGCTTCCCCGATTGGTTTTGGCTTTTTCTGAATATCTCAAAGAGAACGGCAATAGCATTGAGGTCAATGGAGCTCCCTCATTGGCCCAGTTCCTACTCACCTGTCTCTTCAAGTCGCCTGATGTGATGCACAGCATGGCTATAGAGACGATATTGCAGCTGAGTCAAGCTTTCAAGAGGTTGGACCTTCTCAAGGCAACTCACTATTTTTATGCTATAGAGACTCTGCTCTCAGCTGAGGTCCGATCGACGGCCATGAAATCACTGGTTGTCTATAGGAATTTTCGTTTCCTACTCCCTGATCGATCACCTACTCAGAAGCTCTTGAGAAAGATACTGACAATGCTGGCGTCCTTCGAAGTTTCACAAAGTGTTCTCTATATTCTTGACGAATATGCAAGCTTCTATGGGAAACCTGATATTGCGGCCTACCGTGCGGCGCTACGGGCCTTCTCTAGAGCCGGTGACGTCGAGCACGTTTACGAAGTCTTCAACCGACTTTTAAGGGATCACGGAAATCCTCAGAGTCGACATCTCGTGATCCCATTGCTTTATGTACATGCTAAATCTGGCCGTGTGGAGAACACACTGCGCGAATTTCGGCGAATTTCCGAGGATTTCAATATGGAGCCTAATACTGTATGTTGGAATGTTGTTCTTCTGGCCTACGCAAATGCGTGGGATATTGCAGGCGCTTTCCACACATTTCAACGTATGCTGGATAGTGGTGTTGAGCCGGATTCTCACACGTTTGGGACGTTGATGGGACTCTGTGCGAACAAGGGTGATCTGGATGGTGTCCTCCACCTGTTTACAGTCGCTAAGGGACGACAAGTGAAGATTACAACCCCACTCATCGACACGATAGTCGAGGCGTGTTGCAACAACCAGAAACTGGAAGATGCTGAGACTGTGGCAGAAGCCTGCCTGAATCTGAATGTTACCGGATCGCGCGTTCGGATGTGGAATATGCTCCTTTGGAGTTATGCATGTAGAGCTGATTTGATATCCATGTCAAGAATCCAGTCTCGTATGCAGGCAGCTGGAATTCAGCCTGATGGTATGACGTACGCAGCTCTTATGCTGAGCCTCGTTGTCATCGGCAGGCCTGATTCGGCACGACGTCTTTTGAGATCTCTTCATCAGAGTCACCGTATGCACGCCACTGAATTCCACTATGCCATAGTTCTATTTGGCTATGTTAAAGCCAGGAACCGTGACATGGTGTATATTATTTATCGTGAGATTGCCGAACGTTTCGAGAAGCCCGGGGTCAGTTCGCGGCTTCTTGCATTCAGGAGCGTCATCGAACGTGACTTACAATTGATCAAGGAAGGTCGCGGATCAGAATCTGGCGTGAAGCCGCGTCTAGCGAAATCTGAAGCTTTCCTAGCGGAAACTATTGCAGAATTCGATATGAACGGTCTGCTCTCAAAGCCTCAACAGCATGGATCGACCAAGCTGTCTATCAAAGAGGCATTCCCATCCATGTACTACGAATATATTATCACGGCATACGGTGTGGCAGGAGCCATGGACAGAGTAAAGGAACTCTTCGATGAATACAACACCGTCGTACCCGCTCTCCACCCGAGCGAAGCTGATCAGACACCCCCTCTTCGTCTACTCTCTTCTTTGATGTTCGCACATTTGAAGGCCGGACAATATACCAAAGTTGAGGATTGCTGGAAGGTAGCCTTCCAACGAGCTCTGGAGATATCTAGGCGTCCACCTGTCGAATCTTGGATTCCGACGACGAAGCTACCAGAGGAAACAGTTATTCAACCCCCTCAGCCCTCGTTACCTAGCTCTGGTCGGCACCAGGAAGCATTGGTTTTAGATTCACCAACCAAAATCATGGATGAAGCTGACCCTGCGACACCTATACTGCAGTCACGCCGCTTCATACTGTCCAGATGCCTGTCTCTATATATGCGATCCTTGGCTTATCGAAACCAGACACGAAAGATCTCAGATGTCATATCGGAGATTGAGAGTGCCGGGTTTTCTCTGACAACCCACAACTGGTCTACCTATGTACAGATGCTTACCACTTCTGAGAGAAGCTCTGACCAGTTTAAGGCATTTACGATTTTCGAAGAGAAGTTCATGCCTAATTTCCCCGGCTGGAGAGCTCTCCGCAAAGGATTTGGCGTCAGGCCAGAAGGGGTCCCTGCGACAATTGATGAAGTCGAGGACCCTCGAAGGGGACACCTTCACGGATATTTGGGTAAAGCCGGGCGCAAAATCTGGGGCAAGGTACAACCTGACTTCATGCAGCCCACATATATCACTATGATCTATCTCAGCTCGGCCTTGCTTGATTTCCGCGAAAGAAGTATAGTCGACGGTGGTGCCGAATTGAGAGCATTGTACTTAGCAGCACCGCAGACTATCGAAGCGATTGCTGATATGCCCTATCTTCGAGACAAATTCCAAGGTGTTCTTCTTCGCCGTCGCGAAGAGCGTGGTGATAAGACCGCCACCATGGAGCCATACGAATATTTCGTGTGGACTGGCGGTGTCCTCGGCGTGGAAGGCCAGTCCCGAATTGTCACGGAATCCGGCGATCTTGAGACACTCGATGAGGAGGAGACAGCAACTGCAAAGGGCGATTCCCCTGCATTCACATCAGAACAAGCCGCGGAGAATGACCACTCTCGCAATTCACTGGAAGCAGCCTCGGAGCAGGGTGATGGTGAGATGCCGTGGGTCCTTATCGATGATGCAGAAGAGATTGAGTCTCCCAGAAAGACACTTGCCTCGGAAGACGAACAGGATATGGAGGCGGAAACTCTTCTGGGACATAAGCGCCGAAATTCGGAAACAGACGTTTTCCAGCAAGATGGTTCAGTGGCGTTTGATAAAGGACAACGCTGGGTTGACATTCTATCCTTAGTCAGATCGGAGCGTGGCCTCCGCGACAAACCACCGATCGATAAGGGTACGGAGAGAAAGTCAGTCGGCAATCAGCAGGCTACAGCAACAGATGGTTCCGAGGCTAGCACGATGGGATCCGAATCATGAGTGTATTGAATGATGGAGCTGTAGTATAATAACCTTTCATTTTTGTACTTTACATATTTCCCTTTGAACATCTCGTCTCAGGCTAGCCTAGAGCATGGGCGCATGGGTTTAGCTAACTACGATGGATATATTGTTTCCCGTACTGTATGTGAGCATCTGGTACATATTTATCTAATAACCCAGTCCACTTCTCCTGCTAAGTCTTATATAACCCTGCATATCGCAAACTACTTTTGAGGGTCGCTCATTTTGAATTTGGCTCTCACCAGAGTGGTCAAGACTCCATAGTTAGATAGCTGATAATCGTTAATCGTAGACTCATAAGATATGCTTTAGAAGTGAACAGCCAGAACTTTATATCTAGCCAATAGTGATGGCAAGGGCAGTAGTTAATAATAATAGCATTAACTAGATAGCTTGCACGAGCATCTCCTAGGCTCGATCCTCAATCAAGCACCTTCATCCCTTTAAGCTGCTACGAGAAAATATATATATAACTACAGGTGGTTCGATTTATATATATGAAAACCAAAAACTACAACAGTCGGTTTGGTGGCTATCCGAAATAACGGATATGCAGTATCACCACCTACAAACGATCGTACCATGGCTCAACTCCGTGATACGGGTAGAAGGTATTACCATGTCTCAGGCAGCAGCGTAGGAAGCTTTAGAAAGAAAATCTATGGACGAAGGTCTATACGAGAAGCGCAGAAAATTGAATATTGTGGCTATGTTTACGATAATGGAAGCTGTTACCCAAGTCCGCTCCGGTACGACAATTTCGGGATGGCCCGTCCCGTGCAATGTGACCCAGCTCAGCTCATTTCTGGGAATGATGAACACGATGAGAGACCACATATGGCGCTATGCAGAGATCGCTAGTCCCTTATACGAATCGACAGGGAAGACATGGAAATAGACCAATGACCAAAATCGCGCATTCTTGACGTTAAAACACTCCGCATCCGAGATCCTATCAATTTATGAACACGAAAGATGCCCGGGTAACACCATAATATTGCTTGACCACGAGGTCCTATCTATCGGTGAGCTCTCCCCCCTTGTCCTTTAACCCGAAGTGTCTGTCTAGTTTAAGAGGAGTATACGTAAAGTTTAAGACCAATGATTTCTATATCTGCTGCCGCGTTGGAGTTCGATTTTCTCCACGCCTCAGAAGTACTTTGCATAGGTCTTATCTAACCTAGTCTATCTTATCAACCCTGCAACTTATCCAGAACTTCAAACTGCCCCGTTGAATCACCATTGTGTGTCTGTTCGACATGATTCTTTTTGTAATCATCATGTGATAGTTTTTGTGGCGAAGACTTGTCCTTCTCAGCATATATCTGCAGACCGGTCACCATGGTTCCAGTTCTCCCATGCCCATATCCGCACCAAACTAGAGTACCGGTTCGATGCTTTCTATATTCTGTATTGCCCTTCTTAAGGTCTTTAGAAGTGGGAGCGTGAAAGTCCTCAACAGGCAATGGGGTATATGCAATGTTGTTGCTCTTGAGTTTCTTTTTGATAGTGTCACTGTTGGCCTGACTATTGAGGCTGATAACGTGATCTATGTTGTTGTCTCTGAGGAATTGAATTGAATCGTCTGTCAATTTCTGGTCCGAATCGGCATTTGTATAATAAGGTGCGGAGGAGCGAGCAAGCCTGTCACCGTCTGGTATATGATCCTTTACCCAGCCGAACCGATAAAAGCCAGCAGCATCCGCTGTAACCATTTTGAACTATGCAGATGTGAAGGGTCACTGAAATGTATAGTAACGAAACAGATTCTGTGAAGTCAAATGGATCAAATGGACTTTGTCAAGAAGGGGCTCAAATCCTGGCCAAGTGACAGTTTTTTTTTTTTTTTTAAGAAAAGGTAGGGGGGAAGCAGCTGGAAAGCGAAGAGTTATGCGAGATGCCAACCTTGGATATAATAAACCACCGCTGCCAGGTCACCTTCAAAGCTTTAAATAAGTCTTATATCCCATTCTTCATAAGTGCTTCTCGTACGTGTCATTTGAATCCGCGGGAGAGCATTGCTTGATTCGATGTTTCGCTCCACTGTGACATATCGGCCGGTTGTTCAATTCCTGTGCTGCACGTGAGGTTTATTGGCCAGGTTCGAGCTGCACTGTCTGTTGAGTGCATTGTACAGATTTGAAGTGCAACATCAGCTAACACGTACAGCAGGACCTTGAGGCAGCTGAGACGGTTGAGATGGAAGGATAAGAAAGGCGTCTAATGAATGAAGCCTACAGCAAAAACAGGTTGAGAAGAGATCAATCCGCCGATTTCCTATCTGGAAGACCATGCTTGCTATTAGGCAAAAGTTCTAACGAGCTTGCAAGATCATAGATACTTTTATTGCTTCGGAGAAGGGGAGACAAAACTTTGTAACAGTAAACCAGAGTCTTGATCTCCGACATATCTAGCGGTTATTGAATAATGCACAGACTGAACCAACTGATCAATATTGTTCGGTTTATTGCTTCCCCGCGTATAATGCTTTCTATTGGTCAGATGGAAGTGGACGTGTATCGCCGTTATCTGAACAGAGAAACAATTCTCCGTCGGTTACAAATCACAAGATACATCTATGATTATACGCCAATTAATGATAGTACCGGGCAGTTAGCAGGGTGTTGGTGCAGCAAGTTCGCTTCCTCCCCGCGGATTCACTATTTGTTATCGTGTAACAACAGACGCATCTTCTCTCGAGATCATATGAGGATGTAGGATACCGCTTGCGGATATGAACCGGCATTTCAATAACATTCCTTAACTATTCCAATTTTTCAAAACTTAGTGGATATACGTCTAGCGGCTCCAAGCGTGCCAGCGTAGCAATTATTTCTGTAATTCAATTCCATGTTCCCCCATTGTCCTATGGGTGTAGCAGTAAGATCACAAGCCTTGGATATCCTTGTCAATTAGTTGAATGGGATGACGTGGCTAGCTGAAGAATGCCATACACTTTTGAGTTGAGCGTTGGGGTATGGATAAGAAGAGCTTCCTCTTTGCCTCGTTGAGATTATGCCACGTCTGAAAGTATTAGGTGTGGGTGCCCGGAAACTACTGGCGGCAGGAATGGGCCATGTAAGAAACCTGGACGCTAGAACAGATGCTGTCCAGTAGAGAAAGTTAGTATTGACGAAAATCTCGTGGGATCGTTGCAGCATGACATGTCAACGAGCCACGTAGCTACAATGTCCAGTTCCTACTGTTGACAACCCATTTTCTGTCTTACCCATGGTCCGTCTGATAGCGTGTTTGACGAACTAGCTATATAGAGAGGTGTGGGTAAGGGCCGTTTTGCTACCTCGAACTGAATATACCCTCCCTTCTTCATTGTGCGATCAGTGAAGTAGACCACAAAAGTCTACGCTGAACCCTATCTACCACAAACATGGGAGTCGTTCTCTCTGCTGTCCGAAATGAAGCTAAACAGCAAAGCGATGAGGTCGAAAAGAACACCAACGATTCCCTCAACTCTCTTGTTGACATGGCTAAATTGCAGACAGCTCTTTTCAAAACCCAAATGAAGTATGTCTCCAGGAGAGCTCCAGGAGGGAGGGGGGTAATAGCCAATTGACATTCCGTTAGAGATAGGTCGGATACGACACGGATCAACGTCAGCAAGTTTTTACGAGAAGATACTGTTATAAAGTGCTCTGTTGATTACGATGCTAAGACAATTGCTGAGCACATCAGCACGGTGTATAAGTCGTTTGCGAACCAAGATGTTGCGAAGGCGCTTGGGGATGTCTTGAGTGCAGGGCTAGATGCCTTGTTCGGATCATCTGTGGCCAACTCGAACGAGGAAACGAAGTAGTATGTCGATTAATCTATCCAGTTGTTTTTCTTTGTCTTGATGTAATGAACAGCCAGAAACTTACTTGGCTCTAGTTTCATCACTGTCGGTAAACTCGGATACCCCTACCGCGTTGACATGCATCTGTACACCTACGCATTCACATGCAGTACCTTGACAGGCGTAACGAAGAATGTCCTCTCAGTCTCACTGATGGTTTCCTCAGTGGTCCTCACCGACCTGACAGAGAGTGACTTGGGTGCAATTGTGCAAGTCTGCTACCAGGAATCGGATGAGGATACTATGAGCAAGATCCTGGAGAAGCTGAAGGAAGCCCGGGATAAGCAGATCGAGGAGACGAACCGTAACGTCTCTACTGGTATCGGAGGGCATAATAAGGCCTTTTGGGACGGAGGGGCGGGCTTAGGAGCGGGGAGGCGGCTGTTGGATTTTAACAGTATAACTAGGGAATCGCATGATGCGTGGAAGGAGGCGATGGAGGAGGAAGAGGCTATTCCGCCATACCAGGCCCCCAAGATGAAGGAAGGCCTGAGATCGGTTTTTGATAAACTTGGTTGAGGGTAATTGTGGCTCTGCATTTGACCAGGCCTTACTCAATTTGTCTTAATTCTGAATAATATAAGTAGTTTTGCTTTAAATGTACAAGCGTTTCGAAAGAAAGGCCAAACGTGGTTAAGAGCTCTTCAAGGTCTAAACGTAAGAATGACGGTCAATGGTTCTACAGGCCACCTATAACGGAATAGCTGCTCTTTGGCTAAAATAGCATACATAATTTTCTACCTTCTAATAGTGTTAATATAATCTATGTTTAGTCCACGTTAAACACCAGTGGTATTCACCAACCCTACTAACAAAAGGCACCTGCAACTAAACCAGAATAGTATTAGTACGCGCTGGTATTCAGGGCAAACCCGCTGGTATCTATAATTTGTAGATAGTAACAACACATGATACTATTACCTTCTTTATGTCACCTTAATCCACGAACCCTAAAATATGCCCCTAGACTTAGTTTACATTGAAGTACAGCATAACTTATTTCTGTATAGTCACTCCGGCTGAGTCAGCAGAGACGCGTGAGCGCGTTTTCTTCGCCGACGCGTTCTAATTCTACCCGATTGGGACAGCGCGTCCCCCAAAAGATCCTCCCATTGCCCACACTTGTCGACCACCGCAGTGGACAGGACATTGCATTTCAACCACCCACTGCAGACGGCAGTGTCTCCAACTTATCTATATCTGCTTTGTTCAGTTCCTGGAATACTGATACTCTGCGGAAATATATTTTGACTTGTCCCACCTTCTTGCTCCGCACCGCAGCACAACACCATCATGGACGGGGTTCAGCTCCGAGACGAGGCCGCGAGGGATCGTGAGCGCGCCGCCACAGAATTTCTCGATCCCAGTAAGTTATTGAGATCATGAATACAGGAAAACACTGCAGCGAATATTGACTTGACTTTTAGGCGATGCGCGAGCTAGGAGGTTAGCAGAATCAGTCCCATCCCTTACAATTTCACTCGAGTCCTATGATCATAATTCTGACGACTTCACAGTTATCGAGCGGACATAGTGTTGATGCTCAATCGGGGTTTACGACGGTTGACGGTCCGTTTCTTCTATTTCAGGTTATTGGCTTGGGGCTGGGAGCTGATTATGGAATAGGTCAGCATCGACGAACTTAGAGCACACAACCGAGAGCTTGCGGATGGGTAAGAATGGACTGGTTCGATAAAGAGATAAAGCAGGATCTAACGACTTGGCAGGCTACTCACGTCTCCATTTGAATATTCGCAAGCTTTTGATAATGCACTGAAGGAGGTTATCAAAACTCTGCCCAATCGCCCCGCAAGAGAGACGGCAGACGATGTGGTAAGTGCCTGTTACGTTGATTTCCATTACTATAAGGGTCTAATGGGTGGATAGAGATACTACTGCGCTTTTGTGGGCGCTTTTGGAGAATTTGCCTGCAACCCTCGGACATTGAGCTCTTCTCACCTGAATCGCATGATTTCTCTTGAGGGCATTGTCACGAAATGCTCTCTCGTCCGACCAAAGGTTATTCAAAGTGTCCACTACAGCGAGAAGAAGGACCGATTCTTGGCTCGGAAGTACAGAGATCAGACTATGACCGCTAGCGGTGCCACGAGCTTGAATGTCTACCCTCAAGAGGACGACGAAAAGAATCCAGTAGGTGGTACTTTGTGGTGGTGTGAATAGCGAAGCTAATGCAATCTTCACAGCTCATTACTGAGTACGGTTACTCCACGTACATGGACCACCAAACAATTTCTATCCAGGAAATGCCTGAGAGAGCCCCTGCGGGTCAGCTGCCCAGAGGTGTCGATGTAATTCTTGACGACGACCTGGTTGACCGTGCAAAGCCTGGTGACCGAATCCAACTAGTTGGTATATACCGGACTCTCGGAAACCGCAATGCTGGTTCAGGCTCCTCGACATTTCGCACTTTGATAATGGCGAACAATATCATTCAGCTATCTTCTAAATCCGGCGGCGGTATCGCCCAAGCGACTATCACCGATACGGACATTCGAAATATCAACAGAGCTTCTAAGAAGAAGAACATTTTTGACATGCTCTCGCAATCCCTGGCACCAAGTATCTACGGGCATGACCATATCAAGAAGGCGATTCTGCTGATGCTGCTTGGTGGTATGGAGAAGAATCTGGACAATGGCACCCATCTTCGTGGTGATATCAACATCCTCATGGTTGGTGACCCATCTACAGCAAAGTCACAACTACTGCGCTTTGTGCTGAATACGGCTCCGCTGGCGATTGCTACAACTGGTCGTGGTTCTTCTGGTGTTGGTTTGACGGCTGCTGTCACTTCCGACAAGGAGACTGGTGAGAGAAGACTGGAGGCCGGTGCCATGGTTCTAGGTGACCGAGGTGTGGTTTGTATCGATGAGTTCGACAAGATGAGTGACGTCGACCGTGTTGCTATCCACGAAGTTATGGAGCAGCAAACGGTAACCATCGCAAAGGCCGGTATCCACACTACACTGAACGCACGATGTAGTGTGGTGGCAGCAGCAAACCCGATTTACGGTCAATATGACCCTCACAAGGACCCGCACAAGAACATTGCCCTTCCAGATTCCCTTCTATCCCGTTTTGATCTGCTCTTTGTCGTTACAGATGACATTGAGGATGCCAGGGACAGACTTGTCTCTGAACATGTTCTACGCATGCACCGCTACCGTCAGCCTGGAGCCGAGGAGGGCGCACCTATTCGAGAGCAGCCCAACCAGACTTTGGGTGTGGGTTTGGATGACAACCAGGATGCCAATAAGCCTACAGAGATGTATGAGAAGTTCAACATCATGCTGCACGCAGGCATGATCAACACTAAGCGCGGCAAGGGACGTGAGCCTCAAGTGTTCAGCATACCATTCATCAAGAAATACATTCAATATGCCAAGTCCAGAATAAAGCCTGTACTGACCAAGGGGGCTGCTGATCACATTGTGACCACCTATTCTGGCCTTCGAAATGACGAGCTCACTGGAAACCAGCGAAAAACCTCCCCGATCACTGCTCGTACGCTCGAAACCCTGATCCGTCTATCGACTGCTCACGCAAAAGCACGTCTATCTAGTCGCGTGGAGGAGAAAGACGCTCTCGTTGCGGAGGAGATCCTCCGTTTTGCAATGTTCAAAGAAGTCGTCGGACCTGAGCGCCGAAAGAGACGCAAGACGACCTTTGACGAGGACAGTGAAGAGTCCAGCGAATTTGATTCTGATGATTCTGATGATGATGAGCCCAGCAGCCGAAACCGTTCCACTACCACGCCACGACCACGACCTGCAGGGTCGCGCAATACGCGGGCAGCCGCTCGTGCAGGCATGAGCGACTCTGTTGATGCAGACGTTGATGGCATGTCTGAGGATGGCGACGGCCTGTACGATGCTAGCCCTCGTGGCCAACGGACACAGTCCAGCCGCACGGGTCACACTCAAACACAGACAGAATCCCAGATGTCAGTGGCATCTTCACAGCCAGCATCACAGCTCATTAACTCTCAGACGGACGACAATTCGCAGTCGCAGGGTGGCACGACGTCATCCTCTCAACCACTGCAGCCAGAACGGTTGACAATTTTCCGTCAAGCCCTGGGACCTTTGATGGGAACGAGACTGTTCGCCAACGAAGACACGGCCGAAGTTGAGACCCTCATTGGCGCTGTGAACACTGCTATTCGCTCAACGCCTTCTCTGGGCGAGAGCCACGTATTCCAGCGCGCTGAAGCTCTCGAGGCCCTGAAGGCCATGAATGACAGAAACGAGCTAATGTATGTTTACCCCGTTAATATCAACTTGATAGGAATCTGACTAACCACTGCGTTCACAGGTACCTCGATAATGACGAAATGGTCTACAGAATCTAATAGATATTTCTTGCCTTTGGTTCATGGGGAACTCTTTACTCTGCTCGGGATATCTCTGAGTTGTCATATGAAACTGTTGTGTTCGACTTTTTACCGAAGAACTACCAGGTGTCTGGCGTTTATGGACATGTCTATTGTGACCGATCAATGAAGATATGCTAGATAAAATGAATATCTGAATACGCTTGTTATCCAGTCATGTTGTTCTCTGTTCCTGCTTAGAATTGCACGCTTTTTTACACCACACACGCTTACTCGATCTCATTCGTAACACTTGACTGGAAGTATAAACAGGGGGCGAATCATCGCCAATATAACCACTATCCCAACTCCGTATCCTAATCACGCTTAGAAATAATAAGGGAGAAGAACGATAAGATATGACTGCGAAGAGACTTCAGGTCCAGATAGCTTGAGAGAGATTCGGTTGCCTTCATTATTTATAGTCTATAAACAAAACATCAGAGCTGTACTCCTCTCTTGTGGCTATATCATCACGCGCAGGTGTTCTTCTCTTAGGAAGAAGATATAAATAGGAAGAATACGACAGCCGGTTTTTCGTTAATCGAAAGGGTCATTTTAATCAAGTGTCATCCGATGATACTGAAGAGATGGATGCTGCTGATGGCGAACTCTCCCTTCTCTGAGCCTGGGTGAGAGGTGATAATCCTTTGACACCCGAGTTTTTGGCGTTCTTCTTCCGTCGTGGCTGGCCTGTCTCTGTCTCCGTGAAGGACGGGGTCGCGCTTCCTCGTCGTGAATGTGAGATCGAAGACCGAGAGGGCGGACGGTCATCTAAGTCAACTGGTGTTGTACTTCGTGATGGGGTACGCGAGTGAGAGTCCGAGCGCGTGCTACGCCGGGAAGGTTTGAGGCTGGCGGTACTGGAACGGTGCATGTGTTGGTGATGGTGGTGGTCGAGCGATCTGGAGGTTGCCGCAGCGACTCGCCGTCTCTTTGAGCTCTTCCAGATGGGCAACCACCAGAGCCACCCGTGTTCCTGTTTTGCGATCTGGCGCTCTCGCTCACGTATTTTCTGACGCAGGTGGGCTCGTCGCTCATTCTCCTTTTCCCAGTAGTCGGTACGGTATTCGTCCCAGTTCTCACGGAATTCCGGCGAGAATGACTTCGGGAGAAGGAGAAGCTTGATATAGTCTCCTCCAGGAGCGAGGTCCTCCTCCACAAGGCCGGCTTCGTGCTCACTGTCGTACGAGTGATGCTGCCGTCGCTTCTCGGAGGGATGCTGCTCCACGTAATGATAGCTTGCTGGTGATGGGAAGAAGGATGTGTAGGGGAAGAGAAAAGAGAGGTAGGAAAGCAGCTCTTTCCACCAGGGCCCTCGAATAACCACGATTTTCGTGTTGATATTACGCAGGCCACGGTTGGAGACGGCGAGCCAGCGCCGCGGCCAGCGCACTCCGCGCTCCCACTGTCCTGTACCCCAGATGAGAATGCCCGTCACGACGCCTCCCATCAAGGCGACTTTCTCGCCCATTTCCACGACCCAGTAGACGGATCCACCCACCCCGCGGCCATCTTCACGAGGCCGGAAGAACAGCGCGTAGAAGAAATAGCTGATCCAGATGGCTAGGATCAGCAGGAAAAAGGTGTTCTGGCGACGTCGCTCTCGAAGTGCCAGATATTGCGCGCGGAGGGAGTTCTCCAGGATGAGCAGGTTCAGGTAGATTTGAGGTGGAGAGGATGGGAGAGTCGACAGAGGATCCGGCGCCAATGTTTGGGGCTGCGCAGTGCCTTCGAGATAGGAACGCGGTAGCGGCGTAGGAGGTTCCTTCACGGGCGACTTTGCCTGAGGTGCCGGAGCACCCTTGACCATCTGGTCGAGGCGCGAGGCGGCCATTGTGCGATGATGGCAACAAGCGTAGCTCAGTCCGGAGCTCGCATCCACGGCCGTTGAGAGGTTGTGGTTGGTTCGTTAGCGGTGTAGACAGGGCCAAACTGAGGGGAGAGCGAACAGTCGGGCCTTTGCGGCCAACTGCAGTCTCAACGCATGAGGCGCTGCTGAAACGAGACGGCCTGTAGCTGCTGGCAGACGGCGGGGTCGAGCTGGATGTGATATGATGATGCTAAGAGTCGCGATGAAGTCGGGAATATCAGGAGCTCGATTCCAGGTTGGGCCGGACGAAATCAGATGGAGATCCCGTCCTTAACTCCGCCACCTCGCTTTCTCCGTCCTTCTCTTCTTCTGATTTCGAGGCTAACGAGCTCCCACGACGCTGACGAGCCACTAGTTATTGGGTTTTAATTGGATTTTAATCGTGCTGCCTGCTGGTCCCTTGACTTGTCGGTAGCCAGGCCTGTCCTACAAAGCCGCCTCGTTTCGCTCTATGGTCCTCCGTCGCAGCCATTCCAGCGAGAGTGGCAGAGCGTCTCTGTCACTCCGGCACTCTTGGACAAGGTGTATTCTCTGCGGCGACAGTTCGTTCCATTGCTCCAGTTCCATAGATCCTGGTCCGCATTAGACGCGACAGTCTTTGTTCCATCGTCTCCCCGCTTCATCCGGCGCTCCCAGGCATACTTCTCCGCCTCCCCGCTGTCTGCCACGACGCAGAGTCCCCATTATCAGTCGACCATGTCGTCAGAATCGCTGAATACCTCGGACGAGGCCGTCCGTGGCCGTGGCCAGGAGAGGTCGACAGCTTCTGAGCCTCCCAATCCGCCTTATGGAAACGTCGCAGTGAAACCTAGTATGTTTCCGCTGGGCTACAAGGAAGGATTCAGTCAGTGGGTATGGCTATTGCTCTATTCATCTTCTGTATATATAAGCTCTCGAGACTAATCTCTGCACAGTGGGCAAGTATTCCAGCAGCAGTTGCGGAGCATCGCGTCCTGTCTTTCCTTCCTTTCCTACAACAGCCTCCGACGCAACGGCAGACTGGAAACACCGCAGATGCCCCAACTGGCGCGACGCATACTCTCGAGACTCAGGATCGTAGCCAAGAAGGCGATGTATCGGCTAATTCGATCAATGACCCGTACGGGCCGCGACGCTGGCGGTCGACGATGGTTGAATTGAGCGGGCAGAATCGCGCTTTGAACGAATTCTCAGTCGAGCGGGTCGGTGAGCAGGCTGACCAGAATCTGGTCATGCTGCATGGTTACGGTGCTGGCCTTGGTTTCTTCTATAAGAACTTTGAGCCTCTGAGTCGGCCCAGGGGTTGGCACCTCTATGCGCTCGACTTGCTCGGAATGGGCCGGAGCACTCGACCGCCATTCAAGATTAAGGCTAAGGACCGTCAGGAGGCCAACGCTGAAGCTGAAGCTTGGTTCGTTGATGCCCTAGAGGAGTGGCGCATCAAGAGAGGTATCAAACGCTTTACGTTGTTGGGTCACAGTCTCGGCGGCTACATGGCTGTAGCATATGCACTCAAGTACCCTGGCCGTGTTAACAAACTGATTCTTGCCTCTCCCGTGGGGATACCCGAAGATCCGCATGCTGTCAATGCAGACATGCCGGAGCCGTCTGAATCTGGGTTGGCAAATGAGTTTACGCAGGATCAAGAAAGCATCACAGGGGGCCAGGCGGGGAAGACCGGTGACAATAACAATTTCATGAACGCCCGTGCAAAGGCGGCCCAATCTGCAGAGACTGCGCCGCGGAGACGTCTGCCTAAATGGTTTGCATATCTCTGGGATCAGAACGTTTCCCCGTTCAGTATCGTGCGATGGACTGGCCCTTTCGGTCCTCGTATCGTGTCAGCGTGGACTTCGCGACGCTTCTCTCACTTGCCGTCAGAGGAGGCCAAGGCTCTGCATGACTACGCATACTCTATATTCCGCCTCCGCGGCAGTGGCGAATATGCACTTACATATGTACTCGCACCAGGTGCATTTGCGCGCAACCCTCTGATCCGGCGAATCCATGGGGTGGGCAGACAGACAATTCAACCATTGCCAGAGGATACCACTTCGTCCACTAATCCCTCGTCTACAGCGCAGTCGACTTCTAATTCTCCGCCGGAGAAACGTGAGAATGGTATTCCTGTCGTTTTCATGTACGGCGATCACGACTGGATGGACGTCCGAGGCGGACATGCTGCGAAGGCAAAGATCGAAGAAGAGAAACGGCGTATTCTTCAAAACGCGACTCCAGAGGAGAGACAGGCAGATAATGCCTCCGCCAAAGTCGTCATCATAAAGAAAGCTGGCCACCACCTATACCTTGACGGCGCGGATGAATTCAACCAGGTTGTATTAGAGGAGATGGAAGATGTGAGTCGAAAGGAAAGGCAGAGGAACCAATAGATATCTGTCTCGTTCGCATGCAAAGCTTTAATAGATCCCTCTCAGCTTGTATTCGGCGTTTTACCTATTTGTGAGACATTGGTGTGTTGGGCCTCCAGTTGATTTAGTTTCTTTCTCGTCTGTTTGCAGTCCTACCTATCCATGATGTATGATATACCTACCTACTCAAAGGACTGCGCTCTGTTACGTGACATTGTATATAGGCGAGTCGATGAGACTAGACATAGAGTAATGTTTCAAAGCCGTTATGAAAGTTAATATATATCAGACGTGACACGAAATGGAAAGATGCGTAGTTACGATATTTATATTAAGCTAACAGCCGCTGTACTCTCGATCATGTGTTCAAGATGCCAAAATCGCTTCGCTTAAATATTACAAATCAGAAAATATAACGGCATACACAAAACTGCCCTTCACTTTGATACGAATTAATTACCACGCATGAAAATCATCATGAGCTTCTGGCCGCGCGCTCAACCATGCTGAGGCGGGCGGAACGGTTGCCCTGATACTAGTAGGACTGCCACCACTACCACCGCTACCGCCGCCGCTCAAGGAACTCCTTCTTCTTCGTCCAGGACTGGTCGGATAATGAGAGATGGTAAGCCCAATGTTCATACTGCTTCGCTCATCTGCAGCGCGTGGAGTGGTGCTTCCGCCGGCCTTGCTGGGTTTACTATTCGAGCGCGGTCTGCGAAGAGCAAAGTAGCCATCTCCGCTATGGAATTCGGGACTGGTTGTAAAGCGGCCGCGGGGTTTGGACATGTTGGGTTTTGGAAGTGAGGCCAGAGATGTACGAGATGCGGACGAACGCAGTCCTTCTGGAACAAGGTTTGGGCTCGAGAGCTGCGGACGGAGATTCACGGCGGAGGTACTGATTGATGCATTTCGTACCTTTCCCGACGACCTGGTTACGCTAGCCTCGCGGTCGTTGGTCAATGCAGAAGTGGTTGCGGAGCGTCTGTGATGTTTTGCACCGCCTGCGTCACCGAACATATCTGATGCTGAGCTATCCGTAAACGGTAACCGTGAGGGTAGCTCGAGGCGGTTATTCATTGACAACCATGCTCTTTCGTCTGGATCATCGTCGATACTCTGAGAGCCTCCCGCGGACGGCAGAGAGCGCCAACCTCCCAGACCCTCAAAGTCACGATTTTCATCACCGGTGGTCAGACCGAGGAATCCTCCTGGAGAAAATGCAACGCTTCTATAGTACGACTGACGTCTTGTATTGGAGCTTAGCTGAAGATGATAGTCCCGGACAATGTCGTCTTCCGAAACGAGCGCGGCGCTTCCTTGCTGGAACTTAGGAGCACTGAGGCGGCTTCGAGGAGACTGTAACCGACGGGTGAATTCTGATGATTGTAGAAAAGACTCGAGAGAGGTGGAGCTGCTCTTGAGTCCTTTTGACCGGGAAAAATTAGGAGTTGTCGCTCCCGATAGGTTTAATAACGATGAGCTGGAGGTGGGAAATGCAAAGAAATTCGTGACAATGGCGTATAGTAGTTCCAGATAGACAACAAATACTCGCAGAGAAAGTGTCAATACAGAAAAGCAGATTGTAATACAAGCGGAGAACAGGAGAGGGATGGAAATCAAGAGCAGAAAAGGGACTAGGAAAATGCTAGACAGGCTGATAGAAAACATAGAGAAACTGGGCGGTCGGATCAACCGATATGAACGGGGAAACGTCAGCTATAGAAACGAACGGCGGTATGGGAACATGGCACTTTTAAGCCCTCTGCACTCCATAAGAATATGGAGAGTGAGAATAAGAACAGAGGATCTCGAAACGCCGCTGATGCGAATCGAATGCGGAGAAGATGAAGCGGAGAGACGGCACATGTGATGCCCCACCGCGAGCGTCCAATCTTCCCCTTGTACATACTACAGCCACTATTTACTTCGACTTCATCCTCGGCCGGTTTTCAATTGTCGCAACAGACAGGCATTGTTACCGGGAAGCAGTCTCACTGTCCTGGTTGATATGGCCGCTCACGACGAGGTTCCCTTCCCTTGGGATTTGGGTGTCTTTGACGCTCACTGCCACCCTACGGATACGATGACATCAATCGCATCCATCCCGCGCATGAAGGCCAGGACGCTGACGGTGATGGCAACGCGCGGTGAGGACCAGGATCTCGTCTTGCAGGTCGCGTCCGAACTAGGGACGGCACGAAAGACAGACCAGGCAGCTCAGAATGCAAGCCGGCAGCAGGGAAAGGAAGAGATAGGACGTGTGCTCCCGTGCTTTGGATGGCATCCCTGGTTCTCGCACCAGATCCTAGATGATATCTCCTCGGCCTCAGGCGAGTTCCAGCGCCAGGAAAACGGTGATAATGATGATACAGATCCGAAGAGAGCCAAGATAGCTCATTACAAAAAGGTCTTGACTCCGTCTGCAGACGACGAAGGATTTTTCCTTTCTCTTCCAGACCCTAAGCCTCTATCTACTCTAATCTCCGAGACTAGAGAACGGCTCAATGCGCATCCATATGCTCTCGTGGGAGAGATAGGCCTTGATCGCGCATTTCGCCTTCCAAATCCCTGGATGCAGGAGGAGCTTGAAGGACGAGATGCGTCACTGACGCCGGGGTCTAGGGAAGGAAGGAAACTGTCCCCATATCGTGTACAAGCAACTCATCAACGAGCAGTGTTTAGAGCTCAGCTGCGTTTGGCTGGCGAACTACGACGGGCCGTCTCCGTCCACAGTGTACAGGCCCATGGTGCCGTCTTTGAAGTCCTCCAGGAGCTGTGGAAAGGCCATGAGCGAAAGGTCCCATCCCGGCGGGAAAGAAGACGACGAGGAAGCGCAGCGGGAGCGCACGAATTGAGTGATGCTGAAGACGAAACCACGCATCGTGCAGATGCTGAATCTTCGAATCCCGCAACACGAGAGCCGCTAGTGTCCACAACTTCTTTGGAACCGCTTCCTTTCCCACCACGGATATGTATGCATTCGTATTCTGGTCCAGCAGAGCCAATCAAACAGTTTTTGCGTCCTTCCATCCCCTCGGATGTGTATTTCTCTTTTTCTAGTGTGATAAACTTTACCAACCCGTCTGCTGACAAGGTTGTTGAAGTTATCAAAACCCTGCCCGATGACAGGATACTCATTGAGAGTGACCTTCATTGTGCAGGCCAGCAAATGGATGAGTTGCTTGAGCAGATTGCTCGGACGATCTGTCAGTTACGGGATTGGGACCTCCACGAGGGAGTGGAACGGTTGGCTGAGAACTGGAGGCGTTTCGTCTTCGGTTAAAATTGGAAAAGTCGTCCATAAAATAATATCAAAGTTTGTGATAGAAATAAAATAGACATCTATAAAGATAGAGATATTTCGGCGAGTTAATGACGCAAATAGCGATCTCAAACGGTTTCATGATTCATCTCAAGAATACAAGACGCAATAGGTAGATCCGCTTTATCTGTTTTTTGACCACGTTGGAATTAAATATGGATTAAATATGGACCAAGCATCTGCTATTATTCGATACCGCTTCGGTAGATAATAACTGATAAACGAAAATACAGCCAAAGATAAGACAAGAGTTGACCTTAACTGGGCTGGTTATAGTCACATTAAAACAGTACGCTAAGTCCTTCATAGGACGCTCTTCTTTCGACCAACTATATTCCTGATCACATATTGCAACGCCGCCTCATATCCAAACGTCCCCAGACCGATTATACAAGCAACAGCTCTGTCTGAAAAATAGCTATGATGCCGAAAACCCTCCCTCGTATGCACATTTGAGATATGAACCTCAATGAAAGGAATGGCCACGCCCAGTAACGCATCACGGATTGCTACACTTGTATGGGTGAACGCACCCGGATTGATAATAATCGCATCGGTGTTGTTTCGAGCGGCATGGATCCGATCAATCAGTTGGCCTTCGTGGTTTGACTGGAATGTTTCCACTCGGACGTGATTGAGCTCGCCATACTCTTTTGCTGACCTTTCGACATCCTGTAGGGTTGTAGTACCGTATATCTGTGGCTCTCGGGTGCCGAGCAGGTTTAGATTCGGGCCGTTGAGGATCAGCACTGAAGACATGCTGGCATGAAGATACTTTTTCGGTATCTGGGTGGTTGCGATTGTATGTGGAGGACGATGTTTGGTTGTAATCACCTCTTTTCTGTTTATCTTTGAGTCAAACAAAATTAAAGTCTTAGGAAGCGCTTGGGTCTAGAATACTTGGTTGTCGTCCTTGCGAAGATATTACGTTTAGTACACGCTGGTTGACAGTCGGTGTAAGACTTTGCCGAGGATCCATGACTACGTGTTTTACGAATGCGGAGCGCCTGGCAGGATATCACAACAGAATATCGGATTCGTATTATTACCTCTTAGTATGTGTATATGGTATCTATGGGGCTATTCCAAGTCCACGGATACCTAATACTTTGTAGAGTGAAGCATGCAATCGAGAATGAGATTGTCTACGAGATCCAAGTATGATACCAGAATGAATTCGGTTCATTGCTTGATTGCAAGTCTCCGATCCTTTGGACAAGAGATAAACGGGTTAAGGTATATTACTTTTTAGATGATTTCCTCAGAAAATGCCGCAGTCTGGTCTTTGATCGCCTGTTCTCTCAATGGGCTAATCCGCACTCGAAAGTCCGTCGTTTCTCTAGAGACTCCATGGATCCTAAAATTTGCAGTTATTGTAGTCCGATAAATCTGACGCCATAAACTGAAAGCTAGTATCTCTTTTAATTTATTAACCGCAACCGTGAGATTGGATATTGTCTTCGGCCAAGTTCCGTAGTCCGTCGGTTGAAGTCTTGCCCGCGGGACCTCTTCCCTAGTTACCCCGGATTTTTCTCTCTACAAGCCCTGAAATCTCTATGCATACCCCGCATCATTTTCTACCCCATACTGACAGCCTGGGGTAGAAAATCCTCTATTGCCTGGAGACAGGCATATAGTTCTCCTTGAACCTGTCCCAATTGTCTCGGTCAACTCTTTCACAATTGCCCCAAAATGGGACTTTTCCATAAGACAGAAGATCGGCCAACGCCGAAAGAAATCTACAATTTGAGGACATATCTCTTTGCAGCAATCGCAGCTTCTGGTGCGGCTCTCATAGGTTATGACAGCGCGTTCATCGGAGGCACGATAACATTGGGTTCCTTCGAAGATGAGTTTCATTTCGACCGCCTATCTGACTCCGAGGTCAATCTGATTTCAGCCAACATCGTGTCATGTTACCAGGCTGGAGCATTCTTCGGTGCTTTCTTTGCATACCCCGTTGGTCACTTGCTAGGCAGGAAATTAGGATTGCTTATTTTCACACCTGTCTTTCTCGTGGGTGCAGCTCTCATGATGGGAGCGGCTGGGACGAATGGCCTTGGAATTCTTTATGGAGGACGGGTGCTGGCAGGCCTCGGTATTGGCGCTCTTTCGAACTTAACCCCTATCTATATTTCGGAGCTGTCACCCCCTGCTATACGTGGTCGACTGGTCGGTTTCTATGAGGTTGGCTGGCAGGTCGGAGGTCTCGTCGGCTTTTGGATCAACGTATGTCATATTTTGCCCATTGAGCCGTGGAAACGAGGACATCTTTCTGACTGTGATACTAGTATGCTGTCAATAAAACTATGGCTCCTTCTCAAAGCCAATGGTTAATCCCTTTTGGCGTCCAATTGATCCCCGGTGGTTTGTTGATGATCGGCATGCTCTTCTGTGATGAGAGTCCCAGATGGCTCATCTTCAACGGTCAAAGAGAGAAAGGAGTGAAGATACTGTCACGGTTACGCAACCTTCCTCTGGACCATGTGTATCTTCGTGAAGAGATCGCTCAAATCGATCAAGCTGTCGACGACCTGGCAAACTCCATCGGACTAGGCTTCATGGCTCCTTTCCGGGAAATCATGCGAAATAAAAACATCCAGTGGCGCTTATTCCTTAGTGGATCCCTCTTCTTCTGGCAGAATGCCTCCGGTATCAACGCTATTAATTACTACAGTCCGACTGCGTTCAAGAGCATGGGTGTTTCTGGAACGAACGCATCCTTATTTTCCACCGGCATATTCGGTGTCGTCAAGACAGCAGTCACTTTTATCTGGATTCTCTTCATGATTGACTATCTTGGCCGACGCAGTCTTCTTCTATGGGGCGCCGTAGGAGGTTCGATATCCCTGTGGATCGTGGGAGGATACCTGGCCGCGGTCAACCCAACTGGATCGGAAACAAACAACAGCGGGAGCAGTGCAGGCGACAAAGCTGCAGTTGCTTTCTTTTACATCTACACTGTCTGTTATGGAGTATCATGGAGCGGCACACCTTGGGTTGTTACCAGTGAAATATCTGACCAGAACATTCGAACATTTGCTCAAGCATTTGCTGCCGCAAACAACTGGTTCTGGAACTTCATCGTTGCGCGATTTACGCCTCAGATGTTCTCGACCATGAAATACGGAGTGTGGTTTTTCTTTGCCGCGCTGCAGCTTTTGGCTGTCCCTTTTGTATATTTCTTGCTCCCGGAAACGAAAGCCGTACCTCTTGAGCAGATGGATATGCTGTTCTCAAAGGACCTTCGACCGTGGAAGGCTCATAAAGTTGTTATGGATGATATACGTGGCTCAGAGGTGCAATCTCGGGTCGCATTGCAGGGAGAAGAGGATGATAAGCCTGGTACCGCTCATGTGGACGGGGTTTGATCTTGAGAAGGAGAAAGTTGCATGTGAATGAGATGACTGGGGCTCTTTCATGGTTCAAGAAACATCCTGTAACCATATTAATAAGTCTCCTAACTATTTCTCGAGCTGAATAAAGAATATCATCTGTATATTAAACGACTCAAGAGTCTCGGTCAGGCCGGGTATTTATAGAATATATAGATAAGACAATAAAACAGTTATTTAATATGGGTGCAAACTTGAAGTTGATTATACCCAAATATATACAATTATTGCGTGTAAATGTATAATATCTATCAGGATGGAATAAATATGCTTGACATAGGTTCCAATGCCGGTTCGAGCTCTCTTCACAGCGATGACTTTCTCCCCGTACCCGTAGGACAGTGAGCTGCTAGTCCAGCTTCGATTACCTTCTCTATTTTTTGGTACTCGGATTCATTGACCAGTTTTCCGTTCTCTGTCCACAAGACCTGTTGCGCAATACCTTGCCATATCATAGGCTCAGTGCCAGGAATGACCTTCCAACCTGCGTTTTCTGCAAAGACAGCGAATGACGTCTGGATACTTGGATGGTAGCACATTTCCAGGACGACGCCTTGGTTTCCATCCGCTCTCGTCATCAAAGCCTCTATGCATTGACGAGCACTTTTCTCGCCGTCAGTCTGCGGGGGGAAGTCGGGAACTGTGCCGACAACAAAGAATGGCGCCGGTAGACTTTTGGCTTCATTGGGAGACCCGACGAATCGGAGCTTCGCTTTAAAGGAGCTGACTCTCGAGAACGATGATATAATATCCTCAACCTCGCTCTGGAGTCTGTTTACTATGTAGATTTCATCTACATGCAACCAATGGTGCAAGGCGTAGATGGCACTTCGACAAGCACCACCGGCTCCAATGACCAATCCCGGCGAACTCTTCCCTCTCTTTAATTGCTCAGGTGTGGAATTGCGTAGGAATGATTCCCTAATCCCAACCGTGTCGGTATTGGTGCCGATATATTTCCTTTTCCCGGAACTGTCGAGGCGGATAAAGACAGTATTAATTGCTCCGATGCCCTTGGCCTCCTCGGTCAAGTCGTCCACTAAGGGAATAAATGAGACTTTGTGCGGCATGGTCACTGCTGCACCAACACATCCTGGCTGGGATAGGAGATTCACGAGGTCTTGCTTGTCCTTGGATTCGAGGGCGTGATATCTCCATGGTATCTGTCTCAGATCGAATAATGTATTGTGGAGCGTCGGTGCGAGTGAATGCTTTAGAGGATATCCGAGAAGATAGGCATTGCCTTTTTGCTCTTTAGGTCTTCCGTTTAATAAGGAGGATCCGTATCGGAAAGAGTCTTTTAGGACAGCATCAAGATCCGAAGGTACCTGATAGCTAGGTGCCGTCATTGCTGTATGGAGAGGCTCGAACATGTTGTAGAGTTGAAGTAATTGATCATACTATCTGGTGCCTGGCCGCGATGTCGCAATTATTATGTTTTCCTTAAGCCGAGCTCAGCGACGAAGAACCAGACATTTCTTCACAGTCTGAGGGTCCAATATCTGACTGGGAGAATCGATTCAGATCTGGAGGTATCCGTCCGCGGATTGACCCTAGCCGAGGATAAATGCAAAAAGGCGCCTTGGATGTAGAGAAAAGTAGGGTCTGAAGGTTAACGTTGGATCTATGTTCTGGGTATCCTTGACCACGGCTATTGTATTAACCTATCACGTGGTGCCCTACTTCGTAGGTAGTCAGCAACAAGGACCAGTAATGTTTGAACGCCTCAAAGCCAACAGCAAAGGTAGGCCAAAGTGGAATAATATTGATAATACCACTGTAGCCATCTATTCCACGCATAATAATTATGCGTACTATCGTATAGATAACGGTTAAAAATACCGCCGGCACCGATTAACAGGGATCACGAGGCGGTGACAAGTGAAGTGAAACGGTAGTAGAAAAGCGACAATATAATTCCACGTTATCCCGGCAATTTGCTTATATCCTATTCCGTATCTTATCTTTCATATTCTGTCTATTTGTCTTTCATCAATCTGCAGATAAGCGTATCCCATATGGAGTGCACCCCAGCGATCTCCTCCATGTCCTTAGGCCGCGCGGCCGTCCATGAACTTCCTGAAAAAATATCACAAGCAGCTAGAGCTGGTTTCAAAGGCGTTGAGATCTTTTATGAAGACTTAGAATATGCTGCCAAGGCCTATGGTGCCATCACCCCTAGCAGTCTCTATGAGGCGGCCCGCACGACAAGGAAACTATGTGATGCAAACAATCTTAAAGTCATCAGTCTGCAGCCGTTTATGTTTTACGAAGGTCTGACAAACCGGGAGGAACACCAGGAGAAAATAAAGACCTTGAAGATATGGTTTCAGCTTGTAAAGATATTGGGAACCGATCTTATCCTCATTCCATCGAATTTTGCAACTGAAAACGTCTCTGGTGATATGGATTTGATTGTACAAGATATGATCGAGGTCGCTGATCTCGGTTTGCAAGAAAACCCTCCAGTACGGTTTGCATACGAGAGCCTAGCCTGGGGTACGTATATTGATACATGGGAGCGTTCATGGGAGGTTGTACAACGCGTCAATCGCTCAAATTTCGGTTCTTGCCTGGATACTTTCAATATCGTGGGAAGAGTTTGGGCGGATCCAGCTAGCCCAACTGGGAAGACGCCGAATGCAGATGAGGACCTGAAGGTCTCATTAGAGAGGTTGAGGAATACTGTGGATATCAAGAAGGTCTTCCTGGTGCAGCTAGTCGATGGAGAAAGAATGCAGTCTCCTCTCCTTGAGGGTCACCCATTTCATGTCGACGGACAGCCGCCGAGAATGTCCTGGAGTCGAAATGCACGGTTATTCCCATATGAACAGAACAGAGGTGGTTACATGCCAGTCGTGGATGTGGCTCGCGTTATCTTGAAGGACCTCGGATATCGAGGCTGGGTATCAATGGAATTGTTCTCGCGCACGATGTGGGACCCTCAACCCAGTGTGCCTTCTGAACATGCACAGAGAGGAATTCGGGCCTGGGATAAGCTTCAGACAGAGCTAGTGCTGCCCAAAAGAGGCATGCTTTGACTTTCATTCATCATATGGTAGAACTTTTGCAGTATCAAATTTCTAATAAGGGTATCACGGCTTTTGTTGTGTAAATGGAAACGCAAAGGGATTGACGTCTATATCGTTGGAGAGAAACCCGAGATTCTGTGCAAATCGGCTGGCTTCATCATCGTATCTGCTATAAATTAGCTAAATGCTTGTGAGAACACAGTGACTCTTACCTTCCAGTTGGGAAGAGTGACAGCATGTCGTCATAAATACTGTCCAAGTAGGAGTCACTCGTAGACTCAAGGGTCGGAATTCCGGATGATCCCTTTCAATATGATGTGAGAATTATAGTTTGTAACGTAAGACTGAAAGGGCTCTTACATGGTTATCACTTCCTGGAATAGTAGCTCCGACACTAGCCGGAGAGATAATGAAATCCCCCGTGTTTCTGGTATAATCCGTAGCGTTGGTAGTTGTCCCTGATCTCATGTCGGGATTTGGTCGCGTATGTGACGCTGAATCATAAACAGTATAATCTTGCGGAATGCCAGGTTGGCCCAAATCATTTCGATCGTCTTGATGCTTGTTCAATTTTTTGAGAATTGCAACATATCTGTCCTTCAGTGAACTGTAGACCTGAGCTGGAAGGAACTGGGCACAGCTTTCAAGGCAGCTTTGAGCTTGGAAGCAAAAGCAAATAAGTAGGCCCGATGCCGTGGAAACGCCCGTGAGATTGAAGTACTGGACTAGCATCGTGTATGTAGAATTCAGTGTATCCTCCACTAGAGACGCAAATCGCTGTCCAATCTGGATTCCTTCTCTGAAAAGAGACATAAGCACAAAATTATATGTTAAATGTAGATTCAATAAGGGAGGGTTGCTGTTCTCGTGCAACTGGTGGTGCTTGTCGAGACCCCTGTACCAGGCTTGGATGTCCTTAATGCGGTCTTCGAGACGGTTTGCTTCAAGAACGCCTTCATATATTGGAGATAGCTTCCCCGTGAGCTCTGTTAGCAGATTAAAGATGCTAAGGACCCTTAATGGTCTTCTTTCGGATCGTTGAGTTCCGGTTCCTTGTTGAGACGTCGGTGGCGACCACAATTCCCATTCGTCTAATCCATTCTGATCCAGTTTTTGGAGAGGGATATTCCTCGGACGCCAAAGGCATACGTCCTTTTTGAGAATGTTGGACAGTATATTGTCAATATAGGCGCAACCGTGCCAAACATGTTGGTATCTTTCAGACCTCCGTGCCTCTTCGTCGTCCACGGCCATTAACATCCCAGATGCCTGGGCCATAAGTATCCTTGCAACCTTGAAGTGTCCTCTGCCAAGATGTAGTAATATCGTTATTATAATTGCTTGGATATGTCCAACCCCGTATGCATCGTCACGTAGAGCCAGGCAAGATCGAATATAGACTTGAATATAGTCTGGATTCATCCTGGAAGAATAGCTTGAACTATCCTCTCTGAGGGCAATTGAATAAGCGACAATGGCCCATAAGCACAGTCTGTGTCCTTCATCTTGGATGCTGAGGTCATTCGTAGGGTGGTCTTCGCACATGATGCGGAGGACGTCACGCCGTTCCACGATTGGGAACCAACAATGTGTTGTCCGGAAGTAGAAATCTACCAAGTCTGAAGTGTTTTCCGGAAGCTTGATTATGGGCATTGTTTTCAATTGTTTATACCTTTCGAAACAAGGAGACTGAGCACCAGTGATCTCATTATTCTGTTCAGGAGCATAATGACGGGTACTTGGCTGATCTGCAGGTCGAGGGAACATTTCGAAAGCAGGAAGATCAGCTGTCTCGGCAGTTGTTGGTCGTATAGATTCATCATTTCTTATGGACAGTACATGCTCCAGATCTCGCGCCATTTGTGACTTCCGCCATAGATCTGCTTTGTGGTCCAAGAAATCCGCATCCTGAAATTTAGCAGCGCCATGACTGCTTAGAATCAAAGCCTGAATGACATCTTCGGAGTTCGGTATATGTTGCTTGCATAATCCTAATAACGCCTCGAGGCCCCTGACATATCCTGACGGTAATCCCCGTTTCTTCACATTGCCATAAGTGCAATTTCTTTTGAAGAGTCTGCAAACTGAACAGGTTGGCTGTTTCCCGTCACATTTTGATTTCCGTTTCCGACAATGGTCACAGGCTTGACCAATCCGTTGACGCTTTGAAGCTGATTCTGATTCCGACATTGACTGTTCTCACCATATCTCATGTGTCTTCAATTGCGATATTTCCATTTGTCGCCCTCTGCAGACATATCTACAGCCGAGGATTACTAACGCGCGGACGATATCCGATTGTGGGGAAATTGCGGGGAGAGACCCCGTGATCGGCTATAACTACATCCATCGTTCTTCCTCTTTCACAGCCAAATCTGATACGCTACAGAATGAATCTTAGCATTTTATGTCTTTGCAGTGTACAGCTTTCTCACCCAGCTAATATGGAGGACCATCGATAGTGCACATAGTCGGAATGGAGCAATATACTAGACTCCTTGGCTCCCGGAAACGCGGCTTCTACAGTACAACTGCGCCTGGAGCCGGAGAGTCTTCGGCGAAACCTCAAAGCAATAAGCTTAGAGCAATTGGTGAGCTAGAAGGAACTGATGACAACTACGTTATATCCAATCTGAGGTCTGATGTGGACGGCCATCAATTATTCAATCATCAGCCGCGGCTTCTTCGTCACCAATATGAGGGTGATGAAAGCCTTGTCCTGGTTGGATTTTGGGGGGCAGGAAAAAGAACACTCGGACTCATTGCATCGGTAGCACTTCACCGAGAGTTTGTCGATTTTGATGCTACTTTTGAACGAAAGACGAAACTCTCTCGCGGGGCTTATATTGCTTCTCATGGGCCAAGAGCATATCGCAATATGGAATACGACATAACAGTCGAGGTTTTGAAAACTAAGAGAAAAGGATGCGTTCTTGCAGGATTTTTTATGATGGCTGATGGCCGACAATGTCAGCTACTGCACGAGCTATCTAAAACCAACCCCATCATTCATGTCATGCGTGATAAGGAGAGCATCTTGAGTTCATCAGACCATGACAAAGAAAAGCTCGACCATGCACACGATATCAGCAATAGGCTATGCAGACAATATTCGAATTTCGACTATTTTAACATCACTCAGAAACTTGCTTCGAATGTGATAGGACCCTTGAAATTAAAACAGACTGAACAGGACTTTGTTCGTTTCATCCACAGTGTGTTTAACCAGCGACCACGTCTCGTACGTTCTGCAGATGCACTATCCCGCAGTTATACGTATGCTCTACAAGTCCCTTCGACTTGGGTAAACCAATCAAACGTGGATCTTACGGAGTTGGAGTCTGGTGCCGATGCAATCAACTTAGTTTTTGATCCCAGTCTTGTGGAAAAAAAATGCTCATCATTCTTATCAAGACAAATGGCTGTTCTGAGAAGACACACCAGGGTCCCAATTATCTTAGACATTCATCCTCATTCCGAGCTGGACCAGACACGCTACGCAGATATCTTGCAGCTTGCACTCCGCCAGATTCCTGACATGATAACTGTCTCCCTGGACACAAACTATACCTTGGCCGATGTTCTTGCTGTGGCCAAATGCCATACCAAGATAATCGGAACCACACAATTGTCTGATAGATGGCCAACTGAGAAGGACTCTTCGCAGTGGCGCAGGCTATATGAAAAAGCAAATTCTTTAGGCTGCGACGCCGTTAGGATAACACGAACTTCGACCTCGCCTCTAGAAAACCTTGATTGCATCAATTTCTTGATGCGGGTCATGGCGCCATGCGATATCCCAGTTATGGGATACAATGTCGGTCCAATTGGCACGACATCACTTTGTTTCACTCCCACTCTATCACCGGTTGTCTTGCCTTCAATGGAACGAGATGGAATTACCCTGAAACAAGCACAACATGCTCTCTACTCAAGCTTCACTCTACGAAAGAAGAAGATTGCAATATTTGGTCAAAGTCTCTCATACAGTCTATCACCCGCCATGCAAAATGCAGCATACCGTGCTTGTGGAATGCCGCACGTGTGTTATACCGCCGAAAGAAACCAATTCACGGATATCGACGACCTTTTGAAAGATGATGAGATCGGTGGACTTGCTATTGCACTGCCTTACAAAGTGCAGTTCTTATCTATCCTCGACGAGATGACACCTGATGCGCAGGACATCGGTGCAGTCAATACTGTCGCAGTGGATCGACGACTCGACCGAGACGGTACGATGAAAAGGTTCTTGAGAGGCTATAATACAGACCACATGGGAGTCCGGATCTGTGTGGAGAGGAACTTATCACCTGCGAATGTGGTCACCAGTGAAACCAGTGCCCTGATTCTCGGGGCTGGAGGGATAGCACGGGCCGCAATATATGCCTGCTACCAGGCTGGGGTTAGAAAATTCTGCATTTTCAATCGAACTTCGGGCAACGCAGAGAATTTAGCGGAGTATTTTCGCCAATGGGCTGCGTCCAGGACAAGGTCGTCTCCATTGCACATGGCAGTGTTAGAGTCATTGAACACTCCTTGGCCCTCGAATATCTCTCAGCCCACTATCATAATGTCTTGCAGACCTGCACATGAGATCGGAGGGCAGGAACCTCCAGCATTCGACATCCCCGAGCAGTGGCTAGGGAGCAAAACCGGTGGCGTATTTATTGAGGTACGGGTGATCAAGTCGCACATAGTTTTTCTTATTCCTTGCTCAAAACTAATTCTTCCTTCGACATAGCTCGCATTCGAACCCCTAGTTACGCCCCTCATGAAGCAAATGAAGCACAGGCAGAGATCATCGCGAGGATGGATCGTCGTCGATGGATTGGACGTCCTTGTCGAACAGGGAGTCGCCCAGTTTGAGATTCTGACTGGTCGACCGGCTCCTGTCCATGTTATGAGACGTGCCGTTAGAGAGCAGTATCACGCTACACATGGGTCCAATGATTGAAATTATTCGAGATGCGTCTGCATTTAGGGCATTATGATAAAGCCCAGACGGTGTTTATGATTATGAAAATGTAATATAAAGCTACCTAGTAGATAAGCATGCCTCGGCCATCTCTGAAGCGTGTTCATAATTTTGCATTGATGATAAATGTAACACTGATCCAACGCCTGCCTGTGAATGACACCCCTTTAGATCTCATATGGTAAATCAAGAATTAAGATAAGACACAGTATAAATGACACATCCGGGAAAATATCGAAGTGGGATAGTATCCGAATTCAAATGTCAAAATGAGACCGCCGTGCAGAACAATGAGTCATAATATAGACTGAGTAATGGTAAATCTTAGGAAGTCGTTGACCTCCATATATTCAAGGGGCTGTAGCAAACGCCATCGAATATGTGTGGCGACGTAGGCCTGAGTGGGAAACAAAGAAAGCGAAGATTCTCAACCATGCATCCAACCGCCATCCTGGAATAAGTCTGACATCTGCGGCTCTTGCCAGTAGAGTTGACGCCATTCATCTTCCATTTCTGGAAGGCTTTCGAAAGCCATAGGCACGGATTGAGCGGTGTCGACGAACGGGAAAAGTTGGCGCCAGTCGGAATATCCCCTTGTTTCCTCTAAGTGTTCCACCGGTTGCGTGTGTGGAATGCTCCCAGACCTTTCAAAGGAGGTATCAGGAAATCTTGGCGGCGTAGCGATGAAAGCGTCATAGCCTTGACTCTGTAGGCTTATTGAAGACGGGGACGGTTGTTGGAGATGTGATGACTGGGATCGTTGTAGCTGGGGTGTGGGTTGGGTATGTAGCTGGGAGAGTTGGGTCATTGGCGTTGCTGCGTTCGATGCAGAATCCGAATTCCCGCTCTGGCCGCGAGAACTGCTGAACTGCCCGGGCATTTGAGTCTTTGCCAGTCGCAAATCCTGTTGAAGTCGTTTCGAGTCCTCGAAGAGCCGTACAACCATTCCGGCATGTGCCCAATACTCTGCCAATTCGCGAAGAGAATACAGGGTTGAATCAAATCGTCTCAGAGCATTGATAGCCAACACAGGGTTCGAGAAGCGCAGCTCCACCCTC
Organism: Paecilomyces sp. PK2413; assembly: GCA_023624055.1. NCBI lineage: Eukaryota > Fungi > Ascomycota > Eurotiomycetes > Eurotiales > Thermoascaceae > Paecilomyces > Paecilomyces sp. PK2413. Next base: position 280,056 of record JAMADQ010000001.1, on the reverse strand, counting down.
ACCTGTATCATAGCTGTGAAAAGGGTATAAACTGCTGAACTCCAAAGATACTTCAGGCGATCCTTTTGACGAAGTTCCTCGAAAATAGAAGCAATCACACCAGCACCGGTACTGCAGATCTCGGCATCATGAGGACCGTAGTCATCTGAATAAGCAGAGGCTCGTGGATGAGGCCTATGTAGCAGAATGAGAAAGTTATTGTAGGTGAGATGAAGCACGGCCGACCACGGGTCCAAATCGGAAGCACGTAGACGCAGTGCATCTGGTAGTTGAAGGGACCAATCCGCTAAAGCAGCATCTGCCTGCGGAAGAGCGGCTTTTCGACGCTCCGAGCTTACTTTTAAGCCAAATCTTTCCTTGAGAATATATGATATCATTGTACAAAGCTCAGTGAAGTGGATAACAAAATCAACTTGCACCCGGGAGCCGCAGCTTTCGAAGTCTGACGGGGTTAGAGGGAGGACATCAGAGTCATCGAGATTTCTAGATAGATGAGTATTAGAACTTAGGAGAGCAATATCAGGATCCTAGGCAACTTACATGGCCTGTGGCCGTCCATATGATAGGGAGACCATAACGTCAAATTGGACCAGAATCCACCATACTCTTCTCCACATCCTCCGGTCACGGGCAGTAAAACTGCCCGAGACCGGATTCCGATGCATTCCTATACCTGTAGCCAATCTTGCTGCCACACCGACCCAATAGTAGGCGTTGGCGGAGACATCATCATCAGTAGAATCAGTGTGCCATGTCAGGAGCAAAGCCACTTGAACCAAGATGTCTCTGTTCCGTTCGACTCTCGCATCAAACAACCACTTGCACCGTCGGAAGAATATTTCTTTCAATGCGTCTCTCTCTGCCTTTGGGCGAGATACATGCGCTCCCACAAGCAAGATGGCTTGAAGTACCAATATCGGCGGGGGATCGGATGGATCGCGATTCCGATACTGTGTCATGAACACATCCTCGTCGACAATGGGGTACCCAGGGTTCACATGAGCGAAATACGCCTCTACCAGTTCGTCTGCTAACGACTGCTCAGGTAACGAGACAGCATCCTTGAGAAGTTCATCATGACCTGTTCTCAGATGGCGTTTAGGGATATCGTTCCCGGCAAAGTGATACACGTCACCATCTTTGCCCCGTTGCTGGCGAATGAGGAAGGATATATTGGAAACATCATGTCCGACATAGATTGCACGCACACCACGCTGAATCTCTCTTTGATCCAATTCATCTTCATCGATTAGTTTCACCAAGCGTTTCTCCAACTCCCGGTGATCTTCATGGTCGGTCGACGATTCAGAAGACGACTGCTGGTTTTGCGGGCCCGGTCTTTGATTCGTACTAGGCTCATTTTGCTGTCCCTGAGAGCTACCTGTATAAGCTGGCTGCGAAGCAGAACCACTCCCTGAACTAGGAGCTACTGCTGATGTTGCCCGTATTGGAGACACTGGCGATAACAGCTTTGAGGAAGTGTCAGGCACAGAAGGTGGCCGGCAACGAATCGGGACTGGATCGAGAATCGACCGAACAACCGGCCGCTTCTTCTTTTCATGAATGCGACAATCCGTCTTACCAGAAGACCGGCAATTGGAGCATGGTAGCCCAACAATACGGGCGTCGCAGCGTACTTTTCTGTGATGGCAGTGAACGCAGGCGGCGGAACCTGGAAAACATACATACAGTCAGCACTCATAATCGTATCAACAATAGCGTCACTTTAAATCTAAATATAAAGTGGCTAACAGCATAATGTCCTCAAGGGTAATCGATGAATCATACCTGACTTCCGCTTCGTCACACCACCGCCGCCTGCGGGTATCCGAGTGTTGCTCGCTCCGGAGGACATATCGATGTCGAGAAACACATTGGTCGAGCTACATGCCGCGGTGCCCAAGGCGCATTCATGGTCGTAGCATTCTCAGTGTGCCCTTGCTCCAGGGAATGGGCCTGCCATATAGACTGAGGCTGAGGTTTAGTTAGAAGCGACGAACAGGCATGGAGATGGGAACCGACCATTCTGTGGGTCAAACGCCTCGTTCTCTTAACTAGCGGGGAGAGATAAGCACATCACGTGGGATGCGGAGAAAGGCGAAACACACGGTCTCGACCTCACCGATGTTTCATCCAAGCAGTTTGCGGGGTTGAGGCTGAACGGGAGGGCCTGGCAGAAAGAAGTAAGTAGATACTTGAAGATGTCTATAGTAATAGGGTCGGGTGCATCTATCTCTGAATACTTTAGCTATCAGAGAAGGTAGGTAGGTACACGGCTATACACACGAAGATCAGGCCTGTGCTTAGAAACTACCCAATAGGCGAAGTGGACTCTTTTCTTTTTTTGAAACTCCACAATGAGAGGGTCTGTTCGTTGCTTTAGCAGATATCCAGGGCTCCAAGTTGTTATCGTCAGACCGTGCGTGTTCAAATTCAATCCAATAGATATATTTGTTAGACGTACATGTATGGCAAATAGACAATTCATAGATGCATTCTTGAATACAATCACAGCAGATGATTAAATGGAAACAGAAGGGGGCAATGACGAAAAACAAAACTGAAGAGAAACAAGAAAAAAAAAAAAAAAGGTATATGTGCCATCCCATGTCCGATCCATGATTTTCCCACCTTGAGCGCCTGGGCCCCGGCCGCCATCCTTGCTCCTTGAGCTTCCGATAATACTCATCAAATGAATCGACCTCCCAACATTCCAGACAGGCGGCTGAGTTATATAGTTAGAGAGACAGGTTCTGGCTACCCTTAGTCTCATGCAGAATACCTATCTGTCGCATCTGAAAAGAAAATAAGGAAAAGGGGGAAACAACGAGTGAACAGACGCGAGGAAGGGTTTTCTTTTTGTTCGAATGTAGGAGTCAATCGCCAAAAAGAAAAGAAGGGATCCCCTGGATGAGATGTGAATACAGAATATTCACTTCAGCTTTCCTCCCAGTTCACAGTACAGCCGCCCAAGGCACTGTCGAGTTATAACAGTCAGCTTCGCAAGCTGTGCAAATTGGCTATAACTGAAGTTTGAGAAAGGTCTAGCCAGTCTCGTCTTGTCACAGGATGCATATGCACCCAGTGGGAACTTCCTTCTGTTCACGCTCGCCCATAAGGCGGAAATAACACCATCGAATATGAACGCCTTTAGGACATGTTCCCAAACTCCAGAGATAGTTGTCCCTTAGTAGGAATCCCCACCGGTGCCGTTGTGGCTCTGGCCTACCATGGACGTGTAACCATAGGCCGATGCGTCCTGGGAAGGGTCTAGATTCGGACTGAGGATGCTGTTGGAGTTCTCTCCGGCACCAGGGAAACCTGTGGCACCAGGGTCTGCAGTTGCGGTATTTGCACGACCGGCCTGGGGGCCACTGACAGAACCACCAACCGGACCACCTGTATAGCCACTGCTCGTGGGTCTGTTTTGGTTCTCACCGCGCGCAGATTGGGTCTAAACGGTTGATCAGTTCAAATATCCCACGCTTGGAATGAAGGCATATATCGATAGACATTCAATAAACGTGTCATCGACTTACCTCACGGTACTTGGACAGATAGATCTTGAGAGCTTCGGCATAGTTTTCAAAACCTAGAGAAGTCATAGCAAAGAGTATGTCTTCGCCATTAACAGTCTTTCGCTTTTCTTGCTGGCATTTCTCCGAAGCTGTCCACTGTCAGCAGGAGCACTTAAGTCCAGAACAGGGAATAAGAAAGAACTGACCTTCACTGGTGATAAACGAAATGAACTCGCTCACACATTCCTGCATGCACTCTTTTGCTTCTTTTGCGATCTTAGCATTTTCGGGCAAGGCGGTCTTCATGATGCGAGCGACTGTAAAATAACCAGTTAGTATATGAAGCTGACCTCCATGGCCTATTATTTATGGTGTAAACCAGGGTATCGATAACAATAACCCGGAAATCATCAAAATGCTAGATGCGGAAGGCAGTCCAATACATCTAATCAAGCAGCTTGCAATGCGATGCAGATCATGGCTGACAGAGAAGACGAATGAAGACCGTTCATTCAAATATGCTTAAAATCCAACCCTTCCAGTTGGGACACCGCGGGGTTTGGAAACCCGGCAGGGTATCGCGAAGGCGAACGGTCGCCTGCAAGCAGCAGAGGCAAGGTACGCACAAATCAGGAGGACAGAGGACATGCAAGGACACGTAAACTTACCATTTGCAATCGGGAGCCATCGATCCTGCTCCTTCACTTCGAACTCGCCCTGGCCTTGTCCTTGTGTATCTTGATTGTCCCTTTCCATGTGTTCCTGGTCGTCGCCTGATTGCGCTTCAGGTTCCACTTCTGGTTCCTTTGGAGGAGAGGCCGAAGACATGATTTTAGGTGTTTGACTACGTGCAGCGGATACCGGCTTCAGGCGAGGATCGTTCGGGATGCTCTGCTGGCAAATGACCACGTCAGAGGTGCGCGAGAAGGATCTTTGCTCTAAAGGCTATGCAGCACTGCGTCAGGGGGCGTCGGACTGGGCAGCGATTTGCTTCACAATCGCCCGAACGTGGGAACTGCCAACTGTGTGGGGGAAATGGGGCAGTAGTTCTGTTCTATGCCGTTCTGCTCAGCTTCTCTGGCGGTGTACCACTCCGATGAGAGTAATTTTCCAGATGCTGCTGGCGCAAATCACTGGTTTTTCCACTCAATTAGAGATGCGCAATCGCGATCACCGTCGGACAGGTCTACCTGCAAGCTGCAGATTCGATATCGAGGCGTGCGCGGACCTGAGAGAAGCAGCGCTAACTAGATCGCGCGTGCTGAGAACGCGGAGGACAGTGGGGTGTTCAATCACAGGATACAGGACTTGTGCTCCGTACAGCTGGCGCAGACGGAGGCAGTGATAGCGAACGAGGGCAGCGCGTGTGCGACTGATCAAGAAACAATGCTTGGATACAGGCAGAGGTGGGTTCTCTTTACACGAGGGGTGTTCACCAGCAGCCGTGCTTCTTGTTGATGCGCGCAACCAGCAATTGGCGAACCAGAGCGTTGCGGACGAAGCGTTGCGCGACCGGCAGGGGACGGCTGGAGCTTCCACAGCCGCAGCGAAGCAGCAACGGAATCTGACTGGCGGATGAGGTCGCAGTCAAAGACACAACAACAGTGACGATACACACGACAGGCACGGGGATGAACGAGGATGGCGAGGTGATGTTTCGATGAAGAACGCGGCAACAGAGAGATACCTGGCCTGGACGGGATGATGATGACGGTGAAATCGCTCGCTCGCGCTGCTTCTCGCCATCTCCCTTGCCTTCCACTTTGGCAGCCTGAGGCATCAACTCCATGCCGGATACAGCCTGGTACAATACCGCCGCCCATTTTCGGCAATGCTGGCTGTGGGGCGCGTCCAGCGTCGCGTATGGATACCGTATGCAACAGGACGCCGTTTCCAACGTTCTTCGGGGCTTCTCTGGCTGGATCTAATGTACCACGCAGCGGGGGCCATCAGCCTTACGAGCACTGGTTCTATGGGCTATTCGTCAGTCCTTCATCTTGTTTTCGGTCCTTTATTTGTTGACAGGCCTGGTGCTCAATGAGCTGCAGATATCTCTAGTATATAGCTAGATTGATCCTGAGTCTGGAAAGCGGTATCAGTGCAAAGCCAAACTCGTCGAATCGCATACAAGAATGACTCCCAGCAATCCGAATAGCCCTGATGCCAGGTTCCTGGGACTCGAGCGATCACGGAACGGCACGGGACTCTAAGTTATCTCTCAGTCAATCAACATCACCCTTATGACACCGCCCAGCATATGTTGTCTCTGCTACTCGAATTACCTCGAGCCTCACGATTAGAGCATCAGCAATGGAAAGAATCCCCAGCCAGCCACTCTGGCTGTTCTTCAACACACCATAAATTCCACGAGCATTTCTCAATCTCGGCTAAAAGCACCGCTGACACTTTTGGGTAGAAAGATGAGATGTTTTCTGGGACTTTGCTTGGTGACGTTGCTTATGATACCGGATATTCCCTGGAGAACGCCATCCGCAGCAGGGATTTCTCAGACAGTCAACGCAGGGCAGTCGCGAGGCGAACTTGGGCAGAAGACAACCCAAAGTCATCAGTCTCTGGTGGGAATTGATAATGCCAGTCCAGGCATCAGTGAGAGTGAGGCTAGTCGGCTACCAAACTGTACACAAGCATATGTGTCGAACCCAGAAAGCATATCTTTGAAGAGGCTGTTAATCACTTACAGTTGTTTTCATTGTCACTAGTTTACAACTGGACAATTTGTTGGCGGTCGTGGAAAACGCAAATGACTGATACAATCAATTCCTCGTCCATCTGGTTTGGCTTGAGTCTCCTAGGATGGGGGGCAGTATCCACTCGGATCTGCTGCCTTAAACTACGTGTCCATGATAACACTTATTCGGGGTATCAGATCAGATGAACATGTGTTAACTTCCTGCAGAAGTCCTTATTTATCCACATAGGTTGTCCTCGCTGCCGCATGGATGAAGTTCTCCACTTTAGGACTCCCGATGTGAAGACCCCGCGCCTCTCGGCAGCCAATGTTACTTTTTTGTCGACAACTACCCTGCCTGTCGCGGGCTGAGTACAGTTAAAGCATTTCATAAACAAACAAGGCTATGATAATGTGGTTGTTTTTTACTTATCTTCCCGATAATACTTTACAGAAAAGAGCTCTTAAAAGCTTGCCCTGCAATGATCCTCCCTTTCGTCTGGGGACATCAATCAAGGTGATGACAGAACACAGTACCTGAAGGATCGACCAAATCACGAGGGTGTGACAGTTGCAGTGATGTCCAATAACGCCGACTGGAAAGCACTAGCCTAACGGCCCACGAAACGGCTGAGCTCCACGGTAAATCAAGGGCAATTCAGCCATACACGACGATTCCCATACCCTCCATGCCTACCGCACCTGCAGATGTCCGCCTCATTGGGCCGTTGCGCATGGAACAGACAACTCAGCTTCCATCTAGATGGGATGTCTCTACGAGCAAGAGAGGTACAGTGAGAGATGAGATTGACCAACAAGGCAGCAAAGAATTCGAGTGGGATTACGAGTTGCAAAAGGCAAGTGCTGCTGACACGATATACTGCAATATTCAGGGTTTAAAGTCTTGCTCTCGTATCAACGTAACCTATCTAGACATGGCTGCAATCCCAACTCAGCCCTCCCTGTTAATGTCTCACTGAATCTTTGCGTCCTTCAACTGGTGACGTGTAAAAAGATATCAGTATGCTTGGTCGGCGCAGCCTCAAGGACACCTTGGACTAGAAGTCCGTCCAGTTCATAACTTCCGTTCATGATCAATTCGATGGCTAGTAATACCATGCATGAACTGAGTGACACATCCTCAGCTGTGCATCCATAGTCGTGGCCGGGACTGCCGACGTGCCGACAAATTTCTGTAGCCTGCACAGAGATCGAGTACGTCGTAGAAGACCCTTCCCTCAACATGTCCAACACTCTGTAGGGTTTTTATCTTCGCTCACTGCTGGACCACTTGGATATTATTCTTCTTCTACAAGTAAAGAGGTATCAGCGTCCAGTTCATTCCATAGCGCGATGCCGAAACACGGGAAAGGACAGGCATATATGGCACGGTCCACGAGAGCCTAGATGAGGCATCAAAGGGAAGATATTTACTGACCTTCCAGTTGTCCATTTCTGTCTGTTTAGCCTTGTATTGCTTGAGGAGTTCATCCAAGACTTGTTTCAGTCCGTCCGAATTCGTTTTAAGCGATGGAATCACGTCCTGGATCGTCCGCTCGACCAGGACGCCATTAACCATCCGGAAGCATTTCCTATCCTGAGGGAGAGGTTCGAGGGTCTCGATCACGAGTCTAAATATTAAGGGATCCCAGCTCAGTCTCAAGCTTCTAGTACATGGCGACAACAGCAATGCGATTACGACACCCTCAGGCGGCAGAACACCCTGTTATGCCGCAGGTGGTCATAGGATCGTATCTTGTGTGTTTGAACAAGAGGACAGAACTCACTTGTGCTCCTCGGTCTCCTGCTCAATGTCACCAATCTTCTGCGCAAGTTGTTGCAATGTGTTTTTGAAAGTCGAGTATTGGAGCTGCAGCTCTGCCAGATATTAGTTTCATTGCCATGGCGAAATGGGGGGAATTAATGAAGTATTCAGTAACTTACCTTGCTGCCTTTTCACACTGACCTGCGGCTGACTCGCCATGATGGACAGTTGAAGTCGTGCTGTCGTCCAGAGTGAGCTGGTGGGTTACGATGCGGGGCGATAGCGAAAGTTGAATGACACTCCGCCAAGATCGAGCGTGCCCGCCGAACCGTAAAGGAGGAGCTTCCGGAGTAGCGCTTAAAGCACCAGCCTCACTAACACAGCTAAGCTGTTTTGCAGTATCTTAGATAATCTGAGTAAAATTGCCTACAGCTTTTAACATAATATGGTATATCAATTTGTTATACAAGAAATTTTGCTATTCTGGACTCTTAATGTTTTCAGATATTTTAAAAAAATAAAAACGCGGAGAAGACTAGCAGAACCGCTCTATATAGATGCAACAACATCAACCACATTTTATAATTCTTATACAACAACAATAATTTCTAATATTCTCTATAGTCTTCTAGAGAGAGAAATAGCAACAATTAACCATAGTGTGATACTTGACATCGAGCAGTTACCATGCTGCAGCTACCCTTTGCATATGGGATACGATCACGTGGAGATAACCTTAGTCATCTTCCTTTCGGGTTTGCATATTTTGCACGATCAGGCGAAATAGATACTCTACTGCGCGTTGACTCTCAAGCAGCAACCACACTTCTGGCTGCCTCGCGCTGCCACATGAATATCGGATCAGTTTTTTTGATAACCCGTTTCAGCTGTTACTGGTCAATAGCCCTCTTCATCCAAAATGGCGCGTGAAGAGCCTCCAGCCAAGAGGCTGAAGAGCTCTAACCTTCCGCCACCGATCCGCGATGCGAAACGCCGTGACATTGATAATTGGGAGACTAACCGGATGCTCACATCTGGTGTCGCGCAGAGACGAGATTATGGCGGAGACTTCGCACCTGACGAAGATGAGGGCGTTCGAACCCATTTGCTGGTCCATGACTTGCGCCCACCATTTCTCGATGGCCGGACCATCTTCACCAAGCAGCTCGAGCCCATCTCAGCTGTTCGCGATCCTCAGAGTGATATGGCTGTCTTCAGTCGAAAGGGAAGCAAGGTGGTTCGAGAGCGGCGGCAACAACGTGAGAGGCAAAAGCAAGCTCAAGAGGCGACCAACATGGCCGGCACGGCATTGGGTAATTTAATGGGAATCAAGGAAGATGAGGGTGACAGTGCAGTAGCTGCGCCTATCGAGGACGAATTCCGAGGAGGGAATAAATTCGCCAAGCATATGAAAAAGGACCAAGGTGGTTCCAGCGCGTTCAGTAAAAGCAAGACACTCCGGGAACAACGAGAATTCTTGCCAGCTTTTGCGGTCAGAGAGGAGCTACTGCGTGTAATTCGGGACAACCAGGTTGTTATTGTTGTTGGTGAGACAGGATCGGGTAAAACGACGCAGCTTACCCAGTTCTTACACGAAGACGGCTATTCGAAATTCGGCATGATTGGGTGCACACAGCCACGAAGAGTTGCTGCTATGAGTGTGGCCAAACGTGTGAGTGAAGAGATGGAGGTCGAACTGGGAAGTACCGTTGGTTATGCGATTCGTTTCGAAGACTGTACCAGTGATGAGACGGTCATTAAATGTAAGTTCTATCCTGGGCGCTGTTTTGAGAACTAGAACTAACATTGCTGTAGATATGACTGACGGTGTCCTATTAAGGGAATCGTTGGTGCAACCCGATCTTGATAAATACTCTTGTATTATCATGGATGAAGCGCATGAACGTGCATTGAACACAGATGTTCTGATGGGCCTGATTAAAAAGGTCCTTGCTCGGCGACGTGACCTGAAGTTGATAGTGACGTCTGCCACTATGAATTCGGAGAGATTCTCTCGCTTCTACGGCGGCGCTCCCGAATTCATTATTCCTGGAAGGACATTCCCAGTCGACGTCCATTTCTCTCGTTCGCCTTGTGAAGACTATGTAGACAGTGCTGTCAAGCAGGTCTTGGCTATACACGTCTCTCAGGGCCAGGGTGACATTCTGGTGTTTATGACTGGACAGGAAGATATTGAAGCAACATGTGAACTTGTTGACGAGAGGCTGAAGTTGCTGAATGACCCGCCAAAGCTTAGTATATTGCCGATCTACAGTCAGATGCCAGCTGAGCAACAGGCGAGGATCTTCGAGAAAGCCCCTCCTGGTGTGCGGAAGGTCATTGTCGCTACGAACATCGCGGAGACCAGTTTGACTGTCGATGGAATTATGTTCGTTGTTGATTCTGGCTTCTCTAAATTGAAAGTATACAACCCGCGCATGGGTATGGACACTCTCCAGATCACACCAATATCACAAGCAAACGCGTCCCAACGCTCGGGGAGAGCAGGACGAACAGGCCCTGGAAAGGCTTACCGCCTCTACACCGAGCAGGCTTTCAAGAATGAACTCTATCTCCAGACTATACCTGAAATTCAGCGCACCAGTCTCGCCAATACTGTGCTTCTTCTCAAGTCTCTAGGGGTGAAGGACCTGCTTGACTTTGATTTTATGGATCCCCCGCCTCAAGAGACGATAACAACATCTCTTTTCGAACTTTGGTCACTAGGAGCGTTGGACAACCTTGGTGATCTTACGCCGCTAGGCCGTCGTATGACACCGTTTCCGATGGACCCACCTCTGGCGAAACTCCTGATTATGGCTGCTGATGAGTACACTTGCAGCGAAGAAATGCTGACTATCGTGTCAATGCTTTCTGTACCTAGCGTTTTCTACCGCCCGAAAGAGCGGCAGGAAGAATCGGACGCTGCCCGCGAGAAGTTCTTTGTCCCGGAATCCGATCACCTCACCCTTCTACATGTGTATACTCAATGGAAGGCTAATGGCTACTCGGATGCGTGGTGTACTCGGCACTTCCTCCACTCCAAAGCTCTGAGACGGGCGAAGGAGGTTCGGGAGCAACTACAGGACATCATGACTGTGCAGAAAATGCCTCTTGTCAGCTGTGGTACTGACTGGGATGTCATTCGAAAATGCATTTGTTCTGGATACTACCACCAGGCTGCCAAGGTCAAAGGCTTGGGCGAATTCATCAATCTTCGCACCAGCGTAACGGTACAACTACATCCGACCAGCGCGCTTTATGGGCTTGGCTATGTGCCAGAATATGTCGTCTACCATGAATTGATCCTGACGAGTAAGGAATATATGTCCACTGTAACATCTGTGGACCCTCACGTAAGTTGCTTCCCAAAGGACCCTTTTTTACCTTTTTCTTTGCTGCCAAAACCAAGTTACTAACTATCATTACAGTGGCTCGCAGAGCTCGGTGGCGTTTTCTACTCGGTCAAAGAAAAGGGCTACTCGCACCGTGAACGACGGGTGACTGAGCAAGAATTCAACCGACGTATGGAAATCGAAGCTCAGATTGCCGCAGACCGTGAGCGTGCAGCAGCGGAGAAAGAGCGTGAAAAAGAGCGTAACGATCCATCTAGACGAAAGAAGGAAATCGAAGCTGGCATTGGCGGACGATCGGCTGTCCGTCGACCAGTTATTGGAGCAGGAAGAAGGGTTGGAGGCGTGGTCACATCTTCGTCCTCTTCATCGAGACCCTCATCGAATGGAACCGGGGGCAGCTCTGGTGGCAGCGCTGTGCGGCGACCAAACGGTCCCAGGAAGCCCGGTAGGGTCTTTTGAAGGGACTAGCGCAACTGGTGGAATTGATATTTCTTGCTTTGCATTTGCAGTCTTTTGTATAGACCAAAAAGTCATTGCATACCCCTTTCGTCTCATGCATGATGTTATGACTCGTACATAGAAGCGTGCCTTATTTAGATATTATACCCTCTACATACAATAGAGAGATTGGTCCGATACTTAAGGCTAGCTTTCTCTTATTACACTAATACTTCCTCCAAATCAATTCAATGATTCTCTAACATCTCCGACACGGGACCCAGGAGACCCCCTAAACAAGTACTCCCCAATTGTACAAAAATCATCTAAGATCAACTAGTAAGAACACCACGCTTCCATATAGTATGATTTCCATAAGACATCAACTTAAGAAGAAGGTTTAGCGAAAATAGAACATAGACAGACAAGCAATAATATAATCTAGTCAGAATGAATCATGATTGTTTTCTTCTCATTCCTCCAAATCCCTCGTTGGCTATTTCACATTTTTAAAAGTTATGATATAGGGAAAGACCGAAACAGCCCTTCTGCAACTCGCGTTCCCGGCGGCTTCAATTGATGAAGTTGATACAGAAGAAATGAAGGATGATGCTTCCGAAAACGTAGTCCGCAAAGGCTCTATGAGAATGAACAACTCAGGTATTAGCTAGGCATTTTCTTTTCCGATTTTCTTTCTTCCAGCAGGCGAGGACGATCTGCTTACCGTTCCGGAGAGACACTTGGAGATTTCTCGTCATCCACCACACTCGATTTCCCTGTCTTTCCCTTGGAGGTTGTCTTAGCTCCACTGGTAGGGTCGCTCGTTTGCATCCGCAAGCTGGCTGTGAGGACGAATTGGCCAACAGCGGCGCTGAAGCCGCTTAGGAAGGCATTAAAGGGCTGTTAAGGCGTTTATTTGTTAGCTTTTGTAATTTCAACGACATGAATGAGTTGAGTGTCAGGTCTCTGGTAAAGGCAACTTAAAACAACAATAGTAGTTGACGTATATCCATGATGAGGGGTGGGGGATACAATTCCACGCGAAGACATATTCAATCCACATAGAAGATATGCCACACATGTTCCATATCACTTACATAGTTGCCCGCCAACACGCAATAAAGAAACTGTACCACTCCGACCAGGACGAGGAATCCCATGAATGCATCTAGCAGTAATGTCCGCTGTGGCGTCTTCGCGATATACTGTTTCCAGATATGAACAACAATTTCCTGCACGTTGGAGTTCGGGGACAAGGACACGGCGCCGGTGGAAGGGGATGGACCTGTCGTCTTCGCGGAGGTGGAGGATACGGCTGGGGTGCTTGAGCCTGCTTGCTTTTTGGGCGCCATTGTGGATGCTGAGAATGGACAATGAGGAGAGTGTACAGAAGGACTGGCTAGGGGTAGGTGGTCAATAGGAAATTGTTTGGTGAAGTGCACAGAGTGCCGCCTGAACGAACAATGATCCTCAGTCACGGAGTTGAAGCTGTAAAGCCGCGTGTCTACTTTACTTGCGGAGCCTCTGCGGAGGAGAGCGCCAAGACGTGGCCCAAGCTCCAGGCTGGCTCCGCAGGTTTATCTTTACGGCGCTGAAGCATTCATTATTATTAGAATACGCAGTCTTAACTTCTTTATGTTTATTCACTTATAAGTATTTGGGAATTCGAAAGGCCAATCTATTCCCTTTTCACCGATGGGGAGTTGTCTGCAGGGTCATAGCATGTATATACCTATTGGTCTGATGAGCTACTAATTGGACGAGAGCGCAGGATAAGCATCGTCGTGCTTTTCGGATTCTGCTAATGGTCTCATCGCATATTATAACCATGTCAGGACAAGTGCTACAAGTTGATGGGATTATAATTGCTAAATAACTGCGTCAATGTTGATTATGGAAGCTGCTTGCCATCCGTACGACATATCTGCCACCAGGAGTGCTTAAATCTATCGTCTGTTCATTGAGATTTTGCTTAAGAAATTATACATAGCCTTGCGATGTTCTATATTCCTATTTTGCACTGGGTATTCTAGCTGCATGGGTATCGATTGATCGGTAGCACCAGCCAGCAGCGTTTGGATACAAAGGATATGTCGAGATAAGCGCGATGGTGGTTGAACTTAATATGGTTTGCGGTAGCCCCCATAGGCAGGCCCATGGTTATCAGAACCCCCTCGCGACAATACTCTAAGCCTTTTAAGGATCGGCTTGTGCGACAACCAGATCGGGTGCATCTGTACGAATAGCCACATATTTTTATCGGCAGGATTCCATGCAGATCTGGCGAGCAAAACGTTACACTGTTGTGGGGGGAAAGCACATGTTGCAATTCTCTTGTTGAAACGCGCAATGTGGGGGCGATTGTCTCGCCTTCGGAGAGCTTGCAAGCTACTATTGATATAATATATGATGGACCACCGTCGAATCATGGATGCGAGGATATTCGATTACAGCGAAGATTGACGCACATAGTACCCCGGAAGCTTTGCTTCCAACATTCCAAATGGCGTCGCTAGTCCGTCCGTTGAAATCTGCCTTTGTACGCCCGTCCTCTGATACTTCGGAACAGCAAAAGAATGAGGATGTTGTTCAGAGTACATCGGTCCAAACGCAGGCAGATGGAGTGGGTGAATTGGCTTTCGATGAGTACACCCAAGGTGGTCTTGGGAGGCATCTAGGCATAGTCTCAACTGCGTTCCTTATGTTAGTTTGTGTCTTTTGACAGCTCATTAAGAATACTCATGCACTCATGCTAACTGCATCTATTTACAATCAGTGTCGGTCGCATCATCGGAACTGGAATTTTCTCGACGCCTTCCTCTATCGTGGAGAGTTTAGGGAGTGTTGGTGCGTCTTTGATGTTATGGGTTCTGGGATTATTCCTAGCTGCCTCAGGTTTATGCGTCTGGCTTGAGTTTGGATGCATGATCCCTCGTAGTGGAGGAGAGAAGGTCTATCTGGAAGCTGTGTATCGTCGACCGAAGCAACTGATCACGGTTGTCTTCGCCGTGCAAGCCATCGCATTAGGATTTACAGGCATGTGCTATCCCGACTGCTATTTCTTTCCATGCCCAGAAGAACGCCATTTACCACTAACACAATAACAGCATCTGGATGTATCATTTTTGCTTCCAATATCGTGGTTGCTGCAGACCGGGAAGCCACCGAATGGGAGGAGCGTGGAATTGCGATTGTTGTCATCGTCTTCGTGACCTTGCTTCATACATTCTTCCCAAAGCTGGGTGTTCGAGGGATGAACTTTATTACTGCGATTAAAATTATCACGCTTCTTTTCATTGTCGTTACGGGATGGGTTGTCCTCAGCGGCCGAGTCCATCGCGTGCAAGACCCGCATGCGAGTTTCCGTAATGCATTTGCAGGTTCAGTACATTCAGGCAACGTCTATGCCACGGCTCTGTTTAAAGTATTGAATTCCTACGTTGGGTGAGTTTTTCCTTGTCATATTAGGTCGCAGTTTCTTACCTCTGACATTCATCACAGATGGTCCAATGCAGCTTATGTTCTCAATGAAGTGAAGAACCCTGTTCGTACTTTGAAAATAGCAGGACCATTGGGCCTGCTTATATGCGGTATTCTGTATCTGCTCGCCAATGTAGCCTACTTCTCTGCTGCGACACCCCAGGAAATCGCAAACAGTGGATCGACCGTGGCCGCCTTCTTTATGTTTAAAGTATTTGGAAAAGCTGCAGAACGGGCATTGAGGTATGTAAAGCGTTCACTCAATATTTGACCAAGAGGATAAAAGACCCAGACTAACATGCTTACAGCGTTCTTGTCGCGATATCTGCCTTGGGAAATGTCATGTCAATCACATTCGCACAAGCTCGTGTAAACCAAGAGCTGGCCAAAGAAGGAGTCGTACCCTTCCCACGCTTCTGGGCATCTAGCTGGCCGTTCGGCTCGCCATCCGCTGGCCTACTATTGCACTTCATTCCGTCGTTCATCGTTATCGTTGCTATCCCATTCGGGGACGCATACAACTTTATCATTGATCTGGAAGGATATCCTTCAAGTGTGATTAACTTCCTCGTCGTTCTCGGTCTGTTTTATCTCCGCTGGGCCGAACCAAAAATACCACGGCCCTTCAAGGTGTGGTGGCCAGTAGCAGCCTTCTTCATGGCAGGACAAGCGTTCCAGCTCATTGCGCCTTTCCTCCGTCCGCCAGGTGGGAAAGGAGATACTTCTCTGCCTTACTGGCTATATGCTGTTGTTGGAATTGGCGTGTTGCTAGTGGCGGTTATTTACTGGGCTGTCTGGTATAGGCTGATGCCATGGGTTGGGAAGTATAAGCTTGTCCCTCAGCACGAGAAGCTGAATGATGGGACGACGGTAGTGGTATATAAACGGGTCCCGCGATCATAGACTAGACTTGCTGTGAAGGGCATGCCGCCTTCCTACATTTCTATGAAAGACAGGATATATAAAATTCACTTACCATTGATCTCTTCGACAGCTCCTTTACTTTTGAAGCCATAACCTCGATATAAAACTATCTATCAATCACCAAGCTTAGGTTTCATATATTCATTTTATTCTCATTATCTCAATACTATCGATAGCTCATCTCACACTCTCCACCTGCACAGTCTGTGGCCCGTCTTTCTCTCCGTCGCCCTTCTTCTCCAAGAACTCTTCTGCCACAGGGTTTACCTGTGCAACAATGGCGTCTTTTCCATCGAACAAAAGTGCTATCTGCTCCAGACTTGGACCTTTGGTCTGTTATTGTATCGGATATATCAGTTGGAGTTCAATTGAGTCAGGGAGCAACCCAAAAACAGGAAAAGAAAAACAAGTAAGCATATCTAGACCAGCGGGACACATACCTCGATAAAGAACAAATACACGATAACGAACTGTACTACAATCCACCCGACGTAAAAGAAGTAGTACTTCCAAGCGAAAGCATCGATACCGAGCGGGTTCACGTATGTATTGAATGCCCCCGTTGCGCCTGTCACTAACCAGAAAAGGGCGAGGCCTTTGGCGCGGATAGCAAACGGGAGGATTTCGACCACTGTGGATTTCATAAGTGTTAGTTAAAAAGGCTCATTTAAGAGAGACGTTGATAGGAGGTGTATTCAAAGGGAAACTCACCGTATAACATCATAGCACCCGTCCAACCGAGATTATGTGCTGCATTGTACAAGTAAATGAAAGCAACTGTCGCATATGAAGCTGATTTACTGCCCGTTTCGACATATACCCCCGTGCAAGCTGTAATGAGTGAGAAGACTAGCCACATGAGAGCCATGGACCATAACATGAGGGGTCGTCGACCGACCCGACTGGGAAGGAATGCGAATGCGACGGAACTCGCGAAACTAAACATGGCGCTTGTAGCAGTGATCAGGGTTGTCTGGATTTCTTTGGTTATGCCGGCGGACTTCAACATGCTGCTGAGGTAGTAGCTGATTAGGCCATTTCCGGACCATTGTTTACAGACGCCTAGATATATGAGTTCTCCAGTTAGCGATAGTCTGACTAGTTGGCAGCACAGAATGACTACGCACCACACCAGACTAGGATGAAAGACCGCCATAGATTCCCTCGAGAGTTAACGAGCGTCTTCCAAGAGGTTTTCCTTGCGGCAATTTCTAGCTCGATAGTATCGCGTATCTCTTTGAACTCATACTGGACCACAGGATCATCACTGTTTCCGTTCCCGTGGTACGTGACAAGAATATCAAGAGCACTTTCTTCATGGCCTTTACTGACAAGCCAGCGGGGAGATCTATCGCAGATAGGGAAAACGTGTTAGGCAATTCACAACTAAAAGATTGAGTGCACTTACTCTGGTAGAATAATGGATCCAATTGCCTGTAAGATGGAAGGAAGAGCTTGGAAAATAGTCGGTAGACGCCACGCCCTACTGCAAGTCAACAAACCGGGCAGATATTTCTATTTTCAGAACTTTACTTGCCATGAACTTGCCATGTGGAAAGATCCAAATGTAACCCACGCAGACAAGATAGATCCGGCACTATAAGTCGTATTGGACATTGAAGTGGCCGTAGCCCGATGGGCAGGATAGGCTAGTTCGCCCATCCACATAGGCCCAATTGCTCCTGTAATGACACCTCCTATTCCTAGAAGTAGCCGTCCTGCGATGAATATTCCAGCTTCTGAGGCTCCTGTAGCGAGACCAGTGCCGGCGAGACATAAGATAGATCCTAGCATGAGACACCATCGTCGACCGAATCGATCTGATACGCTGGAAATGAATACGACGCCGACGATATTCCCTACAGTAAACCAAGCATGAGTGTGCTGACACATTTGATGGGAGAAAATTGGTTAATATACACACCTATCCAGTATGCAGCACTCATAGCACCGAGGATATTACCATGTGGATGATGGAATTCTGTAGCATACTATTCATTAGTTCATTCAATATCCTACAACCAAACTCAGCGAGAAGATGGTCAGATACCTCGCTGCCAGACCGTCAACTGTTGAACATTATTGATCAACGATGCATCATATCCTTGCGTGAACTCGCTGAACATGAGAAAGAAGAGCATGAAATTGAGTTTTCGAAGGCCAGCATCTTTCCACCACGGCACGTCTTTGTTGTTGCTCAATGTGGTATGTTCCAATGCCTGGCGGTCAACATGTTGCTGGGTTCCCAGTGCCATATTGAAGGACACTTGTGTGGTCAATGTGGACGACCTGTGAGTGTTTACTTCCTCAATTATATGCAACTCATGGGTTTACTCGTGCTGAATTGAGAAGACTTAAATATGGGCAGATAATATTTGAACGTAACTAGAAATGAGCCCTGAAAGTGACCGCGGGGAATTATTTACGATCGAGGCATGTACAGGATCTTCTACATGGCTGTAAGCCGGAAAGTGATAAACTGTCTACCACTCCTTCTTTGATTGATTAGACCTATTCCCTGGCTGGTGACCATGCCTCCTCAGGTAACGGAACCCCGCATTTCTAAATCGAAGCCAATGCTTTCCCCGGACTCTCAACTTAATCCCAGAGCGACTAACAGGCGGGATGCCGCAGCACTACTCACTAGCCGGGATAAAGTATACCGGAATATGCGCTAATGGGCGTTGTTTATATTATTTCCACCAACCAGGTTCAAAGACTTAAGGAGATTGCCTCGCTTTAGTCAGTCCCGAGCTCATGAAGGTTCTCATCGATATACTTCGTATCTGGGAACTAGGAGTAAATCTTAATGAACGAGAAAACAAGCCGATTTGCCACAGCCCCGGATCTAATTGACCCTTAGTTCCTTTGAAGCGCAATCTGTAGTGAAATAAACAGTCAAATAACTTCCTCCAACTAAAATTCTTTCAAGCAGAACGAACTCAAGTCGGTGAGCAGTGTCCGTACGCAGCGATTATGTTGTTCAAAGGGATATAGATTCCAATACCAATCCTTGGGCTTAGTCGTCCATGACTAACTTACCTATCTCATAAACGATGTGTGGCTACGGGTTATTATATTGTTGAAGTAATACCTTGCCCCGGGCTGTCCACTAGCTCCAGGATTAAGAAGCGGGATACCGGAGAGGTAGCGACGCCACATAATCCTATTATTAGGGACAGGTCATTGAGATTTCTGCAGACTTCTATGATGCGTTCATATATGAGAAGTTACTCGGGGCAATGGGTCCCGAAACCGTCAAGCGTGCAAATGGTTGTTATTAGTCGAGCTAACAGTACGATAATTAACCAAAGAAAAGAGAAGGTGCATGTTGCTATCGCTCAGTTATGTAATTTTGGTTCAAGATGGAATAACGCCGTGATGTGTTATTTCGTGGGGGAGAGTATCAACCATGCTGTAGTTTGGTCAAATCAAAATTCAACACTACAACCTCATTCTTTCCTCCTTGCGCTCGAGTTGTGAAGATGGTGAGTACTCCATGCTCACTCAGTGCTTCTTCGTCAACCAATGGCTCTCCATTATATCCTTCTTCCGTCCATACGACATCGTATTCGTCGTACCATTTCAGCGTCTTACCGCGGGAAGCTCTGACAATGACCAGATTGGAATCAGTATTCGAAGGAAGGACAAAAAGGATGCTGTCTGATTGAGCGTGTTGGACGACTTTTCCCCGTGGTCCAGTCTCGGTCGGTTTTAGAAACGGGAGAGCTGAAAACTTCCATCCATGAGTAGGGTCAAGATGATAATGTATCCAGCGTTCTTCTCCACTCGTGTTCTCCCTGTTGAGCACGTGGATATCTCCTTCACGACACACCATCTGGCCTTCCTGGTTCATTATACCACTATTCCTGGGGATCTCCTGCGCAAGAAGTCGCCGGTCACGAGAGTCCAAGCCAGTATCTGGTTCCGACGAGACAGTGGCAACCTCTTCCTTGGTCGAAGGACTATTCCACGTTCGACCGTAGTCTGAGCTGTAAGCATAATAGAGCCCTTCGTTATTTTCAGGACCATTCGGCCCAGCTTGTGCTTTGTGGGCAACAGAGTCGGGATTGGTTGCCCCCTCGTATTCAATAAAGTGCCGGTTTGTCCATGTTACATGCAGAGTATGTGTCGGACGATACCATGAAAGACCGTTCGGATATGGATTGCAATGTCTCCCGATCAGGTAGGTTCCTATCAGCTTGAATTGGCCTGCGGTGTCGTAAAGATAGAGAATATCTGATCCTGCTCCGGCTCTGTATAATATTACTATTAGCTTCGAATCTTCCCAGTTTGCAGAACGGCTAAGATCCATGGACCACAAAGTAATGTGTGATTGACTTACTTTCCAATCCGACATTCGAAAAACATCTTGTCATCCGTAGATAGAAAACGGGGATAAGTGACGTCGACTAAAGGCTCGTTTGTCGAACTCCCCGGAAGCGTGTTACGGATGGATCCAAAGCTCTCGGTACTCCACGCTGCTTCGTCCGGGTCAATCGCCAGGCCTGGACGAGATACTCGATACTTCAGCATATCGCAGTGGTGATCGAATGCGATATGGATAGTGCCATCACTTCGACAGATACCAATCGATATTGTGTTGTGGCCGTCATCCGTTGTCTGTTCATAATCTGTGAAGGTCACTTGATGCCAGTTCGCAGGCTCTTCCTGGAGTTTACGCCGCGCAATGGTAACGAATCTCGCATCTGATGATCCATCGCGAGAGTAGAAAGCAACATATTGGAATCCGCCGAAACTCGTGATAGCAGATTGTTGATACGCATAAGCGTTTAAGCGATGTACGGTAGGAGGGTCCTCTCCCAGGACGCTGATCTCCGGTGCCAGTAGCATGATGTCAGAGGTATGAGATACGAGGATAGTAGTCAGAAGGATAAGCAGTCTATATTTCACTCAATTAATTAACGATGTTGTACGCCGCAGCCCCAAAGGACAAGTTTGTCTGCAGAAGATCCAGTTATCGATGGAATCACTGGATCCGTCGACGGGAACATCATACTGAACACAAAGATCATCTGGAAGCACATGAAAGAGCTATGCTCTCCTGTGTGGCATGGAGCTTGTCAGAATCCCATCGAGCATCCGGGGTAGCACGGATGCGGGGAAGTAGCGTGATTCGGGAAATGTTCCTGTGGAGAGTAACTGTATCAGATGGAGACCAATCGATCTACACTTTCAACTTTGTCATACGATGAAGCTGGTGGTTCGGACCCAGTGAGGTAAAAGCAAACGATCGCTGCTAGCTGCGTGATTCTCCAGCTATTTACCAGTTTCTCCATCAATCAGCATTTACTTCTGATAATGAGTATTATTGGAGGACCTCTTGTGGAGGATCTAGCAGGGATATCGGCTAAACAAATATTATGGAATAATTATAGGTGCTTTAGTGGATGATCCACGTCAGGAACAGATTCGATAATTTCTCCGTTTCAACCAAGGTGTCTCATTTCCGAACCAAAAATAATGTGAAGGGAAAACACCGAGTCTCGTTCATTCTTCTCCTGGCCAGGGATATACGGCTTTTTCTGTGTTCAAGTAGTCATAAGTGCAGTAAGGTCCCTTATCGAAGATACTCCAGTCTAGTTATACTTCACTATTGTAAACAAGAAACTTCTCGTCAATCGCCGCTTCTTGTTTCTACGGCGAGGACGAATTGCTAACAATTGACATTTGAGGGTAGTTATTTCCACTGAGCTCGAACTATTCATGCGAATGATGCATTTTCTTCGAAGTATGGAGCTCTTTGCAGCAACCCTTCTATATTCTGCTAGAACAAGTTATGGCCTCACTTTCGCTGTTCCTTCATCTCCCCCTTCCAATGCGAGTGGAACGCTTGATCCTGCTCCCGTCGGTGTATCGTAAGTCGTGATCAGATTCCGATGTAAAGCTAAACCAACTCACAATTCCTCGCAGATTGGAATTCTTTGCATATCCGGCATATATCCAAGATGTAGCCGCCACCAATGTTTGTCTGAGCAACCTCGAGACAGCCATGGGTGCTGCTGTTCCACTGAGGATCGGTGGCACTACACAGTGAGTGAGAATTTATGTATTAGCGATCGTGATTGACTGAAATAATTTTCTACAGAGATCGAGCAACATATGATCCCAACCTAGCCAGCGCAGTGAATTACTCCGTGGCATCGTCCGCTGACGCGCCTGATTCTCTTACCTTTGGCCCATCATTCATGGAAATTGCCGGCTCCTATGATGGAAGCGTGACTATAGGTGAGAAACAGACTGCCAAACAATAGTCAATGTAGCTGATTTTAACATCCATGGTTACAGGTTTGAATAGACGCCTGGATAATATATCAAATACAATTGCCGCAGCTGAGGTAGCGGTTTCCACGATCCCAAATCTATACGCCCTGGAACTAGGAAATGAGCCGAATTGTAAGCAGAACCCTACCAATGAATATAGCGACGTAAGAGTTGGTTTTAATATCAATATAAGTCTTTACTTCCTCCGATCCCATCGCCAACGGAAGCTCCTGGACAGCTGCCGCAGATGCATCTTCTCAAGTATCGTGGCAGAAGTCTGTATCCACAGCTCTTGACAAGCAGTCCATTATCCAGGCAGGCGTCTTCTTCGGCACGGGCTCATTCAGCATTGAAGAACTAGCCGGCAAGGAGGGCGATTCTGCAACTTACGTTAAATCTTTCTCTGAGCATTACTATCCTCAGTCAGGGTCTACGGCCAACTTGACAGATTTAATGAGCCACAGCTCCATCGTTAATGGCGTATCGCAATTTGCAGATGATATCAGAGCTGCTTCATCGTTAGACAAGCCCTTTGTGTTTGGAGAAACCAATTCAGGTGCCTTACTACATTCTCGCATAGTTTTGTCGATATGCTAACTGTCAAGCAAAGCAACTCAAGGCGGCGGTGGAATCAGTCCAACCTATGGTGCCGCGCTCTGGATCTTGGACTATGTCATGCAAGCTGTTATCCTAGGAGCTAAGGTACTCATATCACTTTCTGTGATACTGACACACGAGTGTCAAATGTCCTTTCTTGAAAGAAAAAGCATACATAGCTGACCCATCTATGTACAACAGCAACTATTCTTCCACCAAGGAACAATTGGAAACTGTACGTCTCCCTCTTCGTCCTTCTTTTTTCTCCATTCCACTATCCTTACAGACATTTTATTCTATCCATCTAGGCCAATACTGCTGGTGGGGAAACTATACTATGGGCGCCCCATACTACGGCGCCTACATGGCCGCTCTATCTCTAAACGGTGCTTCGCGTATCGCCCCCCTCGACTCCGGCAGCACCCCGTACGCTGCATATGCCATCTACGAGAACGACGCTGTCTCTCGGGTCCTGCTCTATAACTCTGATTACTATACGTCGGGGACGAGAAGTAGTGTTAATTTCACACTGACGGGTCTCTCGACCTCTTCTAGTTCAGTGACCGCTGTCAGGTTAACCGGTGATTCGGCTACGGCCAGGATCGACCAAGGTGGAAGCGTTACTGTTGCAGGCCAAACGTTTGAGAATGGCACGTGTGCGATTCAGAATGATAAGGTGCTTGAGGATGTAGATGTTGGAGATAATGGTGAGGTGACGGTTAGTGTAGGTGCGTCTGAGGCGGTGTTGGTCTATTTGTAGGTTGTGTCGAAAATCTATGATTACTCTTATTAGGAGGATAGCGGAATGTATATACGAGTAGTTATATAACATCACGTTTGCGAATATGATAATAATTCTGTAGTAGAGGAATTGAGAATGGCTCAATAGTATTGCAGAAGGGAACTATGTAGTTGTCACGACGATGATACTTGCTTGAAGTCTGCGAACCTTCATTTGATCAGGCATCTTAATTATTACAAATTCAGGATTATTGAGAAGCATCATATAGCTATTATCTGGTTTATCAGCAATTGAATTATTTCTGTTGCATGGATGTTTAAATTGCCATTCTGCTGTACCTCTGTAGATGCCAAGCCTGATTCTGCGGATGTAGGTACTTTAAGTGTACAGGCCAGATCTCAAGGTGGAGCACTCCAGCTTCGGAGCTGTTCAACTTAACCAGTGCGGGCGCATCGCTGTCTGTCCGTTGCATGTGCCGATCACAACCTCCAGAACAGTCACTCCGTGTCTAGGAACCTGTCTTACTCGCGTGCGCTGGATAGTTTTCTTCTCGAGGGAGGATTCTTCGGTGCATTGGGGTGATGTCTCCCGGTCGGTGATCTCGGCTGGGTTATTGTCCGGTGCTGCTCTGCATTACTCCGCAGGACGTCTGATTTGAATATCGCGTTCTCAAGGAGAACGGGTTGCAGGCGATTAGCAAGTTAGAGAGCTGTGGGAGATAGGATAAAGTCATGAAGCGATCAACGAGAGGCACGCTTGCGCCCCTGCTGGTGCTTGCATGTGCGACGGCGGGCGTGCTCGCTGGGTCGAAGGCGTTCAGTATCAATGACGATATCCTCGCTTTTCCACAGGTAAGCTTGGTCTCCTCCTCCTTCTAGTTGATCACGGTGCTGATTTAATTGCGTCTCTTAGTTTCAAGTGGAATACCCTGACGAATTCATCCTCGAATCCGACGCCCGGGCTCTTCTAGAAACCCAAGACTCAGCGTTTACGTCCTCAGATGGGCAAGGAGAGAAGGATAAACAGGTGCGGTTGGCCAAGGCACAGAAAGGAGAGGATAGTGATGCCTCCTCCGGTTCTCATGATGAGTTTGTGGGCACGTATGAGCGGATGATTCTTCAAGGTCACCCATACTTGTGTCAGATCCCGCATGTGGAAACGGAAAATACTACGTCTAATAAGGATGCTCGAAATAAGGAAGAGGAGGAGAAAGAGCTTGCGCGCGCGACGGACCGCGGACTGGAACTATTGCGCGAGATGGAGGGGAGGTGCATGTACTACGTATCCGGGTGGTGGTCATACTCGTTCTGCTACAAGAACCAGGTCAAGCAGTTCCATGCTCTTCCATCGGGAATGGGTGTGCCCAGCTATCCGCCTGTGGAAGATCCGACAACGCATTCTTTCGTCCTAGGCAGGTTTGGCCAGGGAGACGAGGAGGAGGACGAACCGATAGAGGATAAGAAGACGACCACAGATGTCGCGGAGCTACAGACTAAAGGGGAGTCGAGATATCTGGTGCAGCGTCTGGGTGGGGGTACGAAGTGCGATTTAACGGGCAAGGAGCGGAAGATTGAGATCCAGTTTCACTGCCATCCCCAGTCGACAGATCGCATTGGGTGGATCAAAGAGCTCACGACATGCTCGTACTTGATGATCATATACACCCCCCGACTCTGCCATGATGTCGCATTTCTACCGCCGCAACATGACGACGTCCACCTGATTGAGTGTCGAGAGATCATTACAGCCGACGAGATTGCTGACTGGGAAAGGGCACGGGCTCATCGACTGGCGCAGAAGCTTGTCGAGGCTGCCAGCGCTGAATTCCCCGTGGTGGGAGGGATCGAAGTAGGTGCGCAGAAAATGGTAGGCACCGAAGGAAAAGAGATCCAAAAGGGCCGTGTGGCTACAGCTGGGGAGGAGAGAGTAGAAGTCGTGGCCAAGAAGGAGGGCGGAGAGGTGCAACTGCTGTCGAAAGAGGAGCTTAAGAAATTCGACCTCGACCCAGAGAAGATCGAGCTGTTGAAAAAGCGCCTCGAGGAGCTAGCCAAGGGCAAAGACTGGAAGCTGGAGGTGATTGAAGTAAACGGAGGCCGGGAAATCCGTGGGATCCTGGACTCTGACGACGACGAGGATGAATTCGAATCTGAATCCGCAGAGGACACGAAGAAAGCGGACGATTCGACAAAGCGGCAGGATAAGAAAGGAGACGGCAAACCAGAGCCCGAGACGGCTCAGAAGAAGCCACTCAAGGAGAAAATGAAGCGGCCACCGTATCAACCACCACCACCAGAGCCTACCAACGACGAATCCGACGAAGGCAGCGAAGAGACCTTCAAGGAAGAACTGTAGCTGTGATTGCCTTTTTGTGATTTGCTCCATGGAGCGGTGATAATCTTTGTCAAGCGTGTTCAGTTTCAGATGTAGACCTGCATGAAACCCTGCGTCCCTTGTTTTAATTAGCTTCTGGCAGAGGAATCATGATTGTACAGTATGGTTGATGTATGTATGTATGTATCGAACTATGCCACTGGCCTCTATTGTTCTCTTTTATTTCTTGTGTCTCGTGAATCCGTATAAATTATTTTTGTCTCCAGGTATTCCAGGATCTCAGCATCTTCGAGAAGGACCAGAGAAGCTTAGATAGATAGAATAGATCGAGATAATAACTAGTCAATAGTAGTAAGGTTGGACGGTCAGGAACGAAGCGCGGCAGCTCGTGCACGAAGACGTCAGGCGGTGGGGCGAGGCAGGGAAACGCTCAAGGAGATATTCTCCTCTGTCTCGGTCTCTGTCGCTGCTCTCTTCGATCTGTCACTTGCTGTCATCGCATCGCATCTCCTCTCTCTTGGCAGTCATCATCTCGTGGCTGGTGGTCTGCTCTTCTGCTTTTGTGGCGTCTTATGTTTACCCATCCTTGAGTACTTGGATTATTAGCTGGTAATTGAGTTCGTGCTCTATCGCCCCGGACTAAGTAAAGCGACCCCATCAACACGATTAGCATTACGGCTGCATTCAGAGCACACGAGTTCGTTCATCCTTTTATTATTTTTCTGCTCCAACACCATCCCAGCAGATTGAGATTGCTCGAGCAGAATCCCGCTCGTGGTTGACGCCACCACGAGGAAGCGTTCGGGGTGCTCCATCTGATACTACTAACAAATAATAACCACTTGCTCTAACCAACTAGCACTACTAAAGTTGGACCGCAACCAGTTCCGCCAAGACTGACTCGTTCGACCCAGCTGGGCCAGTAACGCAGCCCCGTCCGCGACCTGATCGGATCCCTCTTGTTCCTGGACTGTACCCTGATCATTCTGCCGCCCCTCTAACCGGCACGACCAGAGCAGAATCCCTGGATAACGACCTCTGATCCCGAGTCGGCGACGTCGTACGCCTGCGTGGCCAACAGCACCAAGCTTACCGACAGCCCCCATCAAGCTGGCAGAGTGGCAGAAACACCGCTGACGGAGTCGATTCTGGAGGGGACTTGGATCGGGGATAATCACCTCCCACCACCATGGCCTTTCTAGGCGTCTACACCGCGGTCTATGACTACCAGCCGCAAGGAGAAGGAGAACTCGAGATACACGAAGGCGACCTGCTGTACATTCTAGAGAAGAGCACGGAGGACGACTGGTGGAGAGCAAAGAAGAAGGCCGAGCGCGAGGACGAGGATGAGCCTGAAGGCCTGGTGCCGAACAATTACGTTGAGGAGGTAAGCACGTCAATGCAATCCTCCTCCATCTTCTCCTTTCCGTCCACAGGGCTATGAAAGGACAGCTCGCTGGGAAACAGTTGGTATTGTTTCTCTGGAGGGAGTCCGCAGTGCGGTTAGATGGAATGCGGCCGGGGACTCCCTGAGCATCATGTCATGTTTTGATCGTTCGCTCGCAACCGGGATTCGAGTCGAGATTGAATAATACTAACCAATACTTCCTGCTATTAGGCTCAACCGATACACACAGCCAAAGCGCTCTACGACTACACGCGACAGACGGACGAGGAGGTCTCCTTTTCGGAAGATGCGGAGCTCGTAGTCTACGACACCTCAGATCCGGACTGGACACTCGTCGGAGTCAATGATGAGTATGGATTCGCACCCGCAAATTATATCGAGATTATAGAAGATTCGACCGCACACGCTGCTCCAGCCGCCCCGGCTGTTCCTGCAGCTCCCGCATCCCCGGCAGTCCCCGCGCTACCTCAGCGTTCAGAGGTTGAGCCGGAGCCGGAGGAGCAGGCTCCTCCAACGCCTTCTTCTCCAGCTGCGCAGGGCCCTGCTGCTGCCATTGCGGGAATCCTCCATAGGCAACACGGGTCTGTGAGCTCAGCCGACACTCCCAGGGATGTTCCCCCGCCTCCGCAGCCTCCTCGTCCGGTATATGTCCCTGATGAACCTGTGGAAGAAGCTGCGCCCTCTCCACCTCTTCCACAGCGACCAACTTCTCAACGCATATCCCCGCCGAGGCAGCCATATTCGCCTTCTGAGCCTTCTCCTCCCGCCCGCACCCACTCCTCCGCTGTGCGGCAGCGCGAAAGAGATGGTGGTATCCAGGAATCGCCTCCCTTCAACCGTGTTGGAGAGGCTACACCGCGCTCGCCTTCTGGATATCATATCTATAACGTCAATGAGATGGTTGAGGCGATGGGTAAGCGGAAGAAGATGCCTACCACGTTGGGTATCAATATGGCGACGGGAACAATCTTTATATCGCCTGACTACGATGATGGCCCTCACCAAGAATGGACAGCTGACAAGCTGAGCCATTATTCAATTGAGGGGAAACACGTCTTCATGGATTTGGTTCGGCCGAGTAAGAGCGTCGATTTCCACGCGGGGGCCAAGGATACCGCACGAGAAATTGTTTCCGCCCTCGGTGAGATCGCCGGAGCTTATAGAGCGGAAGGACTGAAGGAGGTCATTGCTGCTGGGAAAGGCGGTCCCGCTCAGAAGAAGGGACAGGTCCTGTATGACTTCATGGCCCAGGGAGATGATGAAGTTACAGTGGCAACCGGCGATGAGGTGGTTATTTTGGATGACACCAAGTCGGATGAGTGGTGGATGGTGCGACGTGTAAAGAACGGTAGAGAAGGTGTCGTGCCCAGCAGCTACATCGAGATCACTGGATTCGTTTCTGTCCCAACAACCGGAGTCAATGCTGGCCTGTCGACTGTCGAACAGAACCGACTGGAGGAAGCCCGGATGACTAAGGAAGCTGCGCGGAAATCGAGACTTGACTCGAATGATTCCCGGATGTCAGAGGTAGGCCCAGGAATCAAGGTGCCCCAAAGGCGCGGTAGTTTGCTGGCATTGAGTAATAACAATCCTTCACAGCGAAAACGGGAGAGCAAAGCGGATAGGGGTTCAACATCGAAACCAAGTAAGAATACCTGCTGGCTTCTTACTGAAGACGTGTGAACTGATGAATCTATAGAGCCTGACCCCTCAAAAACTCGATCGTGGACGGACCGAACAGGATCATTCACGGTCGAAGCGCAATTCCTCGCTCTCCAGGATGGCAAGATCCATCTTCACAAGCAGAATGGAGTCAAGATTGCTGTTCCTGTTGCTAAGATGTCCGTTGAAGACCTGGAATATGTCGAAAAGGTGACCGGTCAGTCCCTTGACGAAGATAAGCCATTGTCTGATATCCGCCGTCGAAACACCGCAACCGAGAGACCCAAGGACCCCAGCCGAGCTGGTGCTGCTGTCAATCAACATGACTGGTTCGACTTCTTCTTGAAAGCGGGAGTTGGCCCTCACCAGTGTGAGAGATACTCGCAGAACTTCAACAGGGATTCCATCGATGAAAGCGTTCTTCCTGATATTACACCAGAGACATTGCGCACTCTGGGACTCAAAGAAGGTGACATTCTGCGAGTGATGCGTTATCTGGATAACATGTATGGTCGCACTGGTGCGAAATCGAAGCTGCGCAATGTCAGCTTCGGTGGAGAGGAGGTCATCGACGGTGAAGGTGGACTGTTCTCCGGTCCTGGCGGTGCACTACGAAATAATACACGCAAGGGCAGGCCAGCACCTCCGGTACAGACTAGCGATGTTGTTGATCCGAAGGCCTTCGAACAGAAGGACACTTCTACGCCTGCAGAGTCCCAACAGGTCACCTCTGCAAGTGATGAGCCTGTTAAGAAGGGCTTTGATGATGATGCATGGGAGGTGAAGCCACCGAAGCAACCGGCTACTCCTGCTGCCCCTGCTTCTACGTCTACTCCGGCGTCTCCAGCTACAACACAGGCACCGCAGCAGCAGCCATCGTTGACCGGTGCCATGGCTGATTTAACGCTCTTGCAGGCTCCTCTGCAGCCTACCCCTGCTCAGCCCGCGCAGAATATTCAACCAACCATAACCCAGCCGCCGCTACAGCCTCAACCCACTGCTGTGCAACAACCACCAGCTGCACCAGTCCAACCCCAGCCAACTGGCGCCAACCCGAGCTTTTTCGCTCAATTGGCGCCTCAGGCTACAGGGCTGGCTCCTCAAGCGACCGGATTCCAACAAATGCCAGCAAGGCAGCGTCCGCAGCCTCCTCAGAATGTCGGTCAGAGTTCTCTTATCCCGCCTCCTCCGCAGCGCCCTCTATCTGCTCCTCAAAACTTCCAAGCCCAGAGTGCTTTTGGCCCGCCGCCACTGCAGCCTCAACTCACCGGCATTCCCCAGAATGCTCCCCACATTGCACCAGCTGGCCAGAGCCTAAGCGAACTCAACCAGCAGCGTTTCCAGCAACCGTTGCAGTCCCAGCCTACAGGATTTGGTCCTCAGGGTCAATTCCAGAACGGATTAATGCCACAGCCAACCGGGTTCCAGCCTCAATCTCAATTTGGCATCCAGCAGCAACAACAGCCGCAGTTCATGAATGCACAGCCAACAGCAAGCCCATTTGCCGACCCCGTTCCCCGTCCTTTCCAGAGCCTTGCGCCGCAACCTACCGGCTTTGGTGGATTCCCACAGCAGCAGCAGCCTATGCCAACGGGCGGTATCAACTCGGTGCTGCCTCCACCATTGCATCCACAGCCTACAGGTCTGAATGGTTTCGGTAACTCGACGTTCACCCCGCCTCCTGTGCCACCAATCCCACAGCAGCCAACAGCTGCACCGTTACAGCCTCAGAAGACGGGTCCCCCGCCTCCTGTCAGGTTTGGAGTCAAACCCGAAGCGAAGAAGCTCACCCCGCAGCCTACGGGTATGAGAGCGAATCTCGCTCAAGCCAGTAAGCTACCTGTTTCCTATCGTAATAGCACTTTTTCATTTGCGAATTTCGTACTAACAGACTTCAAGCTCCTTCCAACCCATTCGGTTTTTAGCTTTCGTCATCCGGGTCTGTGGATAGGACGTGATATATAATTCCAGCATTTGTTTGATCTTATTTGCCTGCTAGTAACCCTTCTTGTCACTGAAACTTTTTCTTTTGTTATCTCCCCATCGGTAGTTGCATATCACATAGGATCCCCCGTTTTTTCCTTCTTGTCCACTTTTTTGCTTGTTGTGTGGTTCACCATCTGTTCTTAGTGCCTATTACACAACTGCGGTTTCCACTATTGATGCCACGGATATCTTACTCTTTAAGTCATTTATTCATTTGCTCCTCGGGAACACAGCGAACCCTAAGCAGAAGTCATCTTCATTTTGACGGTTTTATTCTGTATGTGCCCTATCCTGAAGATCAGCTTGAGATTGGACATCTGCACAGCATCAGCCAGCGAAACACTTAGCTTAGAATCGAATCTCATCGAATTACAAGTTACTAAATGAAGATGTCTTGTTTTCGATATCACATCGCGCAGGATATATTTCATCCAGTGTATAGAAGCTACAATGACAGCTATGATCCTTAGTAAAATGCTATATTAGATTTCTATTCGGCTCCCAGAAGATGCAACTAGACCATCAAGCTCATTGTACAGATTCCAGTCACTGAAGATCCGCCATATCGAAACTCTGCGAATAGGCGTGGAGACTACGCCTCCCTGGATCCTTCTTGACGGCGTCTCAATGTCTATATGACCTGTGTACTGCTTAGTTAAGGAAGACCTTCTGATTGTTTAGGAATCTAATCGAAATCTAGATTTTCAAATAATGCATTTGTATTTTTGACAAGCTTATACTTTGTAGAATTGTTCCTTCCAGCTCGTTGCCTGATGGTGCCTGTCTGCATTCATGCCATTTCTGCGAAGACAGCCGCTGGCAATGGCCACAAGCACATGCATGGGTGAGTCTTGCCCCCCGGGAGGGCTGTGCAGTACTGTACTCGTCTTCCCAATTAAGCGACGCCGTTTATCTACTATTGTGATCCAAGGCCGGACCTCTGAGGAGTGCTCCTTTTGGGTTCAGTCGCACAGCCGACTTCCGAGATCTGCAATGCGCAACATTTAGTTAACACTGCCAACATTTGTTCGCCATCATAATGCCCAACCTAACACCGCCCCTCCTAGATTATGCGGCTTAGATTCTTGCAGCATGGCTGTATCTAAGCACCATAGACATCGACTAGCCAACCATTCTGGTGAAAGAGGCAATCTTGCCTTCGAAGACCGAAGTCCTTGGTTTGGAAAGATAGATACGGAAATCCCTCTGACGTGGCAGATGTTGTTCGTGTCTGTTGTATATAATGCACACAGCCGCCTCAAAATTCATGTCGGAACTTCTCTATTCTGCCAGGAAACCTGACCACGGGCGATCTTATTCCATCGTTAACTCCTGACTCCACGGTTCCTGCGATGAATCTTCGTTAAAGACCAATTCTACCGCGGTGATGGCCGAAGCCATTATTGGCGTCATTGCAAGTATCATCACTATAGAAGAGCTCCTGGAGGAAGGGGTGCGTTTTGGCAGCAAGTTCAAAACGGCCAAGAAAGACTGGCAGAGATATTACGATGGTTTGCAAGCTGTGAAACATGTATGTCAACTACCTCGCTCGGCGTGTCGACTGAATTGACGAGTATGAGCGAACAGACACAGGAAGTTCTCAGT
The DNA here is from genome assembly GCA_023624055.1 of Paecilomyces sp. PK2413. Taxonomy (NCBI): domain Eukaryota; kingdom Fungi; phylum Ascomycota; class Eurotiomycetes; order Eurotiales; family Thermoascaceae; genus Paecilomyces; species Paecilomyces sp. PK2413. Next base: position 247,270 of record JAMADQ010000001.1, on the reverse strand, counting down.
AGGCTAGCCGGAACCACCCGACTCGATGAGATTTATATCACACACGAGGGCAAAAAAGTGTCCCTTCCTGACTTCGTTAATGGCATTCTGGATGTTGCCGCCAAAGAGGCAGTTGTCTTACTCGATGCGTATAAGAAGCTCTCAGAGAAAGCAAGGGGACTCCGGGAGCGTTTTGGCAAGGCCGTACAGTCATTGAAATTTGCACTCAAAACGGACCATATCCAAGGATTGATCCAGGCGGTTGAGCAGGCGAAATCATCTCTTCAACTAGCAGTAGCAATAGTGGGATTGCATCTCTCAAAATCTCAGTAAGGTTCTTACTTTTCTTCCCACCTGAGATTAAAATCCTGACGGTATCGCCCCAGGCATGACGGAATTGAAACCATTTTGAGAGATATAGAAGATCAAATGGTCAAGCAGTTCGATAGCCTGAAAAAGGTCGATGAAGAAAGCAGGTTGAGCGAAAGGAATATAGAAATACGTGATGCAAATTCGACGCGATCAAGCGGTCGTGGAAAGCGCTCGTTGGACTCTGTGAGGACCGCTCGAAGTTCGAGTGGTGCAGTTCAAGCAGCCAATGTTTCGGTTAAAAGCGTGAGTCCTATGGATTTTGCGGGAGGTTCGACAGTTCATGTCTCCAATGACAACAGCGATGTGGAGGACGCCGTGGCTTCCAATGCAGACGATGATGAAGGCTTTGCGCACGGAGAAGAGACCAGTGAAACGGCTGAGGCTTCATCTCTACATAGATCGCAGGAGGTCGGATATGGCCCCATTCCCCGCTGCGGAGAACTCTTGGCCATGTCTGTAGACTCTCTGGAAGACACACCTGCTGTATCTCTAGTCAGGGCTGGCCGTCCAGTATCATCGTCTCGCTCTAGTGCCATCCGAGTAGATGACCATCTAGAGGCCTTGAGTGAAAGCGATTTCGAAATCCGTCAACAATCTGGCGTTATGGCCCTCGTCGAACCCCTTTCAAACGCATCAGACACGACGTCTTGCATCGAAGCTGATTCAGACGACGAAGCTGTGAAATCAGAGTCAGGAGATCTCGACGGCGAGGCTACTGACCAAAGGTCGAAATATCTACCCCCTACTGAATTAGATGATGATCCAGATGCTCTTTATGCATTATGGCTTGCGTCGACAGAACTGTTCCGAGACCTCACTGATACGGAAAGTTTAGACATGCTGATTCGGTTTTTAAAACTGTGTGAGAATCGCAAACCAAGAGATGATGTTCTTTACCGACAAGCTGGCATTTGGGCCCGATCCCTTTGGGATGAGACGGAAATCACTTCAGATAATATGACTTTTGCTTGGCTCTGGATATTCTGGACGTTGGGAATAAAATCAGAGCTGAAGTTCTTATCTGGCTTTGCTTGGAAACATGCGCAGCGGCCCGTTGATCAGATAGACAATGAGCACCAAGTCTATCTGCCACAGCACATTGTGGGTACGTGATGAGGGAATGATCCTGCATTGATAAAATACTAACTTTAAATTGTTTGCAGATGGAATAGAGCTAAAGAGGGCAGAGTCTCTGTCGAAAGTGGAGAATTTGATGAGCTCGCATATAGATATTGCTCAAAAGAGCTATACTTCTGCGATCAATGATGAAAACCCCTCTTCGCCGAGTCAATCAACAATAATGGGATCATCCTTAATCTTTGGCTATCTCACCCTGGAGAGTCAAAGATGGCTAAGCGACAGTGGCGTGAAGTCCACCACTTGGAAATTCGACGGCGTCACGGTGTCAGACATTTGTCAGGCCGCGCGGTCGATAATAAATCTCGGTCACTGGACGGTGAGGACCGTGCCTCCCGCAGAACATATGCCACTTCGTTTGCAAGGCTTCTGGGCTATTACTCATCTTGGTAGCGCCGGTTCACACATTTCTGATATGTCGGCTTCCTTCTCTTCGGCTATCAAGAATGAGCTTATGGAATTGGTTGATCAGCTAGAAAATGATGATTGGGAGTTAGCTTGAATTGTCACTGAGGTAACTCTTGCGCTCTGTGCGAAGAGTCTGGTGGAACTGGCGAACAAATAAGGCGAGGAGAGAGCTGAATAGACGAGTCAAGAGTCTCTATTCAGCGGCGCTCTTGACGAGCATGACTTTTTGGTATTGTTGGCGGTGGTGCGAATGGTCAGTTGGTCGCGAAGAAATTTGTGAGTCAAGTCTTTCTCCTTGAAGCATTAAAATGGGATTGATAATGATTCTAAACCAGCTTGATTCTCCAGTATCCACACGTTTGATGCTAAGATCGTACCGTGTCTTTTCTTTATTTGACGATTTTTTATACTCGAAGGCGTTTGTTTCCATGCCTATAGGCAGGATCTTTATATCTCGATAGACAGTTCCAGCCTTTGGAACTTAATACCACATGTACGAGCCGAGTCTTTGACAAAAGTTCTCCCCATTGTCGATGTTCTATCTCTTCATGTGCCTCTTCTGCCAACGAGAGATATGATCGATCTGCCACGTCTGAAAACTATGAACCGGCTTAGATCTTGATCAACTGCGCTCAGGGCAGATTGATGAACGAGGAGGATAATTGCATCTGCTGGAGTAGACACTTGGGTAAATGAACCACCGACAAGAGCGGTGTATGGGGATGTTCTAAATCTTAAGAATCTGGTATTGAGTCCTCATCGGTGGATCGCCGGCGGAGATACAGGCGGAAACTTGTATTAGTATGTGTGAATATGAGGGAGATGATAGACGCTAGACCACCCAGGAATAGGGTAGTGTGAGATCAATTTTCCGGCTTTCTATAGACTATTGTCAATGTGATATGCGTTCTCATGAAGGATTTATGATAGCATTTGCAGACAAGATACGTTATATACTGGGTGGTTTTTTAAGAGGATCTCTGCCATTCGCTATTTGAATTTATTACATTATTACATGTGTCCTCCACGGGACTGGAAAGCTAGGGCCAACGGTGAAATGTAGCATCTACTCTGGGCGGAAAGTAACCAATTTTCCGAACGTATCGGCCGTACCCCAGATACCGTGCCTGAGACACGACAACTGAACGATCTGCGAATGGTCGACAAAGACGTTGACGTCGACGCCGAATTCACGAAGGTACCAGGTATACACCTTTGGATCGGCCGCTTCGAACATAACCTTCTCGGGAGGCAGTTCCTTCATGATGGTGGAGACGACGTCAGTGCGCCATGAGTTGACGTTCTCGGTGATACCCTCAGATTCAATCATCAGACGCTCGACGCCCGCGTCGAGGAATTTCTTGCCCATGTTGACCAGCTTGCTGGGGTCTGAGGTACCAATGGCTTCAAGGTCACCGGCGGGGGTGTCACCGCCGGCTCCAAACTGGATACCCAGCTCCGGTTTGGCCTTCAGGCCATAAGAGTGGACTTTATCTACGAGGCGAAGCCAATCGTCTGCGGGGAATGAGAGGAAACCGGAAGAGAGCTCAATGACATCGAATCTGGGACGTTTAGTTGGGCTTCAAGCGGACAGAATTATAGAAATAGACATACCCTAGATCCTTGCATTTGGTGAGATATTTATCAAAGACGGTGTTCGGGTCCGGGTGCGTGAGAAGGTGCTCAGCCCAGCCACCCTATATAGCATATTAGTTGCTGTTCCACGACAGTATCGGCAACTGGCAGCATAGTATCATACAGTCGAGACATAGACATCATACGAGTGAGCAAGATCGATCAATTCGCGCAGTGGCTTCTCAGGGAACAAGGAGAAGGATCCTAATTAAGATGTTAGCCAATGCACAGGTAGACGAATGTGATCATTCTGGGCGTACCTCCAGCGAACTTGAGACCATCAACGTGGGTTCCCATACTGGTATTCTGTTAGACCATGTAAGATATTAAGCTGCCCGTCGTAAACTCACGTCTCCAGAACGTCCGCCAGATATCTCTTTCCCATGACCTTGTAATTTTATGTCAGTAACTTCACCTTGGCAGAACACAGAGCACAGAGCATCAGCAATGTAACCCACGACATACCGTATAGTACGGTCCTCTGATTTCCGTCACGCCCTTGGACCTAGGCTTAGCAGGCCTGGGGTTCGACCTGGCGAATCCAAAGCCATTTTCCTTATCTTGCAAGAGGATGCTATCTTTCTGTGTTGGAGGGGTTGTGGAAAAGCATCGTGATGCTGCAACAGGAGCAGTTGCTTTAAGCAGCTGTTGTCCCGAAGCAGATGTGAATGGCTTGGATGCCGCAAAGGCCTGGCGGGCTGCAGGGAACATTTTCAGTGCGGATACTGTGCCAGTTTGGATTGTAAGAGTGGAATTAAGTATACGAGGCTGGTTAAAGATGATGTTAATTCAAGGAAAAGGATGCCCAGTTCCAGTGATATGGTTAGTTGTCAAATGGGATGAGTATTGTAGAGTATATCAAGAACAGGGCACGGTTCCAGAGAATACAGCCATCTAAAAGAACATGTGCTGCTAGCATTCACTCGCACATCATTTCCTTCAAGAAATTATCACTGGAGTATGTTGCATTTTCGATATGAGACCTGACAGGTAGAAGGGATGCACATCCAACAAGAAGAGCTCCTGTGAAGCTCACTCAATGGACTAAGAGCACATTGCTACGCCAACTTGACGTAGCAGGTTTCCTAGAACGGCAAGTAAGTGATCCATCAGATATGAAATGGTGGCCAGTCGACTTCCATCGTCTTTCTCTGTCTTTCTCGACTATACACGCCAGCATTGGCGCCTTGATGAAGTCAACATGGCGACAGCGAAGAGAAGCTGATGTCATGTTGAGTCACGTGGTTCATCAGAGGACAGGCTGAGTCATCTTTGCCGGTAACTAGTTAGTTAACTAGTTAGTTAGTTAACTAGAGACGAGGGATATGATCTGCATCTAGTATATATGGTAAAACTGCACAGTACATCTTTCAGGGGAGATTCAATTTCAGGGGGATGTGCGATAGTATATACCATACACCTGGCATCACTGCAGCGAAGCCAGACTGAGTTAGCCGATGTCAGCAACAAAGTTAGTTACCATAAACCGACGTGGTATGGTAATTTTCAAGATGCCAATTCTAGAATGTTAAATACTTCAATAGTTATGCAAATTGTGCATGAACGGACCGTCGGTGGTTGATGTGCCGGACCCACTGACCCTGGTTGTTTCACCCCCGAGCTCCGAGGTCACGGGATCTGGATCAGACCATTGCTCTTCCTGCCAAAAAGTCATATGCTGTCCTCAATCTCAAGAAGAGACGATAAGTTAGCAAGGTTGATCATATTTACATCTGTATCCAGTGTTATGTCACCTAGCATAGGCCCTGGTCACACCTGATGGGTATATACAATCTGAAATTGTGCAGCTGCATCAGTCACTGTCAGGTTTATTAAGGTGCTGCTAAGCTTTGGGGGCTGTGGAGGCGACCGAGAACCGATCTACTCTAGGGCTGAGAAACGAAGATACAGTACTGACCGCCAAGACACCGGCGGATCTAGTTGATTCCGAGACCGAGAGCAAGTGTTTTCCACTCTCTCGGGTTGGCTTTTAATGATTCCGGTCCGGCAGCGGCTTAAAGAGTTAGAAAAGATCAATGGAGACAGATACTAACTACTTACTGTTAACCCAGTCCTCCGGAACCGCGCCAAATTAACCGTTGTGGCTTCAGGGGTGGGACGAAGAATATTCTACAATTCCATCGGGCTTCAGATAAACGGACCAAAACTAGTCCGAAGAGCGCTTGAGCCTTTCTGCTGGAAATATGGTAAATAATGAGGACGTATGTGACAAGTTTTGGTTTCTGGCTCATGTAAGGGGTAATGTCTTTGGGTTATGTTTTATTCTCAATAAGGTGATATGAGAGGTCATTTGGGAAAGATCATCATTATCGCGAGTCTCTTCTTCTGTCTAGCCATGCCAATGTATCGTCACCCTCTGGTCGAGACCAGCGATAACGCAGGAAAGCATTAGGCGGACAGACCGCGCGTCCAGTTAGAGGGAACATCGTCTAACTAGCGGAATTAGTGAACAGAACAGTATGGATTAGTTCTTCGCATAAACAGCATTATTGGACCAGCCGCGGGTCCAACACGACGTATTTCTCTCATCACAGTGGATGCTCGGTTTGCTGTCGCTCCGTTAGTATCGAGTTTGTTGTTGTCAGCGGAACCTATCGCTCCCCGAAGCGAAGAAAAATAGCAGAGAGCCAGAGAAATGCATCGTATAGTATAGTATGATCGATGTGGTAGCCAATGTGGTCGGCGACCGACTCAATTCACCGAGGTTTTTACCGTTTGTTGGTTGTCATTATTATTTTCCCCGTCTCGCGTGACACTGATGGAGGATTTCCTCCGCTGACTACGCCAGAACATAGCCTCATTGTATCCATGGAAAAAAAAAGAAAAAAACGTCAGAGAGGCGCATCCGGAGGATTAGTATCGATTTTGGATTATCTACTCTGTCAGCATTGGTGTCGTGACGCTCTGCGTGGGCGTGGCTGTAAGGATGGTATGGGGGTTACTAGTATGAGGTTAGTTAACATCAGGTAATAATTCATGATTAGTAGTTGTCAGTAATCGAACACTCGGAGGAACTCATGGTCGAGAATCTCACTAGTACCAATCTTCCACCTCGGCGATCCAACCAACGATCCACTGCGTCTCCGGGTTAGACATGCCAAGGAACCTGGGCCAACCACGAGCGTCTTCTGCTTCTTTGTCTTTCGACCACATCAGGATACCGGGTGCTGTCTGTGACCCTGGCCAAGGTCGAGAATCCGCCGGTCAAGATGGCGCATCTTGGCCATCCACGGCGACCGACTTACCTGCCCCCCGCTCTGCCAGCCAACAAACTATCTACTGATAGGTTCTTCACAGAGCAAGCTGGGCAGCGGCCAACGGGCTATCTAGTCTGTGCGGGAAGTTCAGCCCAGTCTCATCGCTGGCATCTGGTCGTGTGAGCTGATGGGCAGATGCAGTAAGCGCAAGGGAATATCACCGTGAAAACAGGAAACAGATGCAGAGGGGGAACCTGGAATAAAACAAGGGAAAGATGTCTCTGGCGCAGATGTTTGGCACGGTGGGACAGAGTCAGCAGCAGGCTTCCAGATGGATATCATATCATCAGTTATTCACAAACGGGAATAAAGCTGAGGAGCTCACCCAGTCTAGCTCAGCCCAGAGCCCCAGCTTCCTTATTATTATTTCCACTGACCAGTACGCCTCTTGCCGTCACGGACCGTCTACGACTGTTACAGTATTAGAATAGATTAGCTACAGAACAAACGGTCCTCGATCTTCCGTCTTCTCCGAGCTCCGACTGATTGCTCTCTTGGTCTTGGTCCTTCTTCAATTCATCCGTCCTCCGTTCCTGGGGACGAACCAGAGGTCTCTTTGCTTTTCCACTTGGGAGCTCATCCGTCCCCTGATGCCGCCGGATCGTTGACGGGAATTGTCCTTTAATTACGTCCAACGCCCCCCTCAGGCGGACAGACTGCTTTGGATCATTACAAGCTTTCTCCCTGGTCCAGATTCCTGAGCTGTTCTTCTGTCCTCGTCTGTTGTACGGTACCTCCGTTACTTCATCTCCATCACCCGTCAGTCAACAAACGACCGCGCCTGGCCAACGGTCACCATGGGCGCCGGGGCCATTCTCGAACCGCTCGTAGTGATAGTTCTTCTCTTCGGAGGCACCTGGATCAACCGTGCTGTCGACAGTCCACGGTCATCGTCGCGCAAGAACAGTTGGAGCGTTCGCCGCTCTACAGAGTACTCACGCGACACTTCCCCAGATTCGTTGGAATCGGGTCTGGTTAGCCCCACACCCAAAGATGCGCTCCTCACCAGTCGTTCTCTCTCGCCGTCACTACTCGAAAGCCATGAGGAGCCCTGGCAGAAACGACAGATTGGTTTTCTATCCTGGACAATCAATGTGACCTCTCCAAATACCGCTGTTTTTCGAAATCGCCTGCTCAGTCGGTTGTTGCGTCGATTTCCGTTCCTGGTTGAGTGCTGGTATTGGGCCCTGGTCTACTGGGTAAGCAATGCGGGGACTTCTAACCTGACAGCGTCGATCACTCATGCTTGTCGAAAAAGATGCTGACAGTGATGGGCAACTAGACGTACCAATTGGGCCGTGCGTTCACTGCGGTCACTCTCCAGGAAGGCACTGTGGATGTCGCTCGCAAACATGCGCTGCAACTCATCGAGATCGAGCAGAAGCTGGGCATCTTCTGGGAGGTTGATATCCAGCGGTTTTTCCTCGCGCGCCCCCATTTGATGACCTGGATCAACTGGACCTACTCGTTCATTCACATTCCGGGCACTATTGCCTTCCTTGTATGGCTTTATTACTACACCACGACGCGAAACCGTCTAGATGAACGACAACCAGGGAAGCCGAGGGGAGCAGTAGATGGATCACCGGCAGGACCAGCGCTGTATGAGGCGCGCCGAAGGACTCTGGCAGTGTGCAACTTGTTGGCATTTGTCGTGTTCACGCTCTGGCCTTGTATGCCACCGCGCCTGCTGAGCGACAAGGACGTCAAGGGCCCAGTGGGAGACAAGGCGCGCAGCTATGGCTTCGTAGACACGGTCCATGGAGTCGCGGGGGCTGGAAGCGTCTGGACAGAGAATAGGTTCTGTAATCAATACGGTAGGAGTCGTCTCTCTTTGTTTCCATGTTCTTACCCACGGTGCTGACAGTATATTTCTAGCTGCGATGCCCTCCCTACACTTCGGTTATTCGTTGATGATCGGTCTCACGATAATGACCATTCCGTTGCCCCCTCAGCATCGCCGTGCGAAGACTATCGTCATTCGCTTCTTTAATCGTTTCCATCCGTCGCTGGCTCCGAGAGTACGGCTGCCCTCATGGCGCCGCTTGGCCTGCTTGGCCATCGGGTTCACGTACCCGTTCATCATCCTCGTTGCCATTGTCGCGACTGCCAACCACTTTATTCTAGATGCAGTTGCCGGTGCCATCGTCTGTGCTGTCGGATGGTGGGGCAATGCTGTGTTGCTGAATCTACTACCCCTGGAGGATTACTTCCTCTGGCTGGTTCGGATTCATAAGCCTGAGCGACAAATTGTCGACGTTTACGAGTACCTAGACGACAGCGATGGTGGGGAAACGGGCCATGGAGTCCTAACACGGTGAATCGTTTGTCTCCTCTCTCAGATACTGCATGACTATCTCATATCTGTTATTTGGTCGATATGATACCAGCGCAGAAATATCTACTGCTGCATATGCATTCGTCTGGCCTCTGGTCGGGATAATTTGATGATAATCGGATGATCTCTCGGTCCTCAATGGTACCCGAAAAGGACAAAGAAACAGTATATCCGCAGATTCCGGTTCGGGGTCCCGTCAGACAGCTCCAATACTAAAGACGCTGTACATAAACCCTGGGATACTATGGTGTCATGGCTGGAAGGTGTCGTCGGAGTTCTCGGTTGATTCTCTTGTGCCTTCCTACTATCTTATGCCCCGGATGCCATCTCAATACACGATTATAATACCCCTTTTAATGATGTTGTTTAACTGAGCAGATTATATCTTACAATGATAATGATCAGGATCCGTCTTTTACCTCGGATCTGGCTATTCATGGAGCCTGATGTGCACACTTTTCCTGGCATGGCACGTACATACTGCTTATATCCTCGAAGTTTTCATGACTAGTGATCGACTGAGAGTGTTGGAAGAGGCGACGTAAGGGATGCAGCCGGTTGGGCTGGGAGGCTGGGAGGGCTTGACGTCGCAGTCCCTTTCTTTGTCCAGTTTTTTCCTTCCTCTCAGCCCTGGTGCTGTACATGTACATCTTGCTAGGAGACAGTCATTCACCAGGAGATGCGGTAGGCTGTCTATTGGCAGCGTGTTCCTGCATTGTCTGCAGCATTCATAATGAATTAGCCGGATCCTGCGCTCTATTCATTCCTATTCTCGACCAGCTCTGCCCATTCAACGTAGCCGTAGGTCTATTGTTCTCGGTGGTGTTCCTAGATGGATGGCTGGCAATGCAACGCCGCCAGTCCACGCTGCCCCGTCACGTCCATCACTGCCGTCCACCAGCAGTAGAACCCCATCCCCCATCTTTCTTACAGCCTCTTTCCATCTATTCCATCGTCAAACCCATCATCTCCGGCATCATCCACACGTCTGTAGCAGTTTTTGCCATCGCGAGTTAATCTGCTGTGCATCTCGACTGGCTCGAGGAGCTTCCAGCCAGACATCATCGCGTGTCAGCCACCTGCAGCGAAGGCAACGCCCAAGTCCGCCTGTCAAGAGGCCGCCTGGTCGATAATTGTGTTGCGACACAGCATCACCCGAGCTTCCGGGCAATTCCATCCACCCTTTCTCGCCCACTCGTCTTGGCCGTCTCTGCCGGTCGGCTGTCTTGTCTGGGGCTACGGCTGAGATTCCTCCTCCATTCATCTCCCATCAGCTTCACCACACCGTGTAAAGAGGTGCGACTGCGACAGCATCTCGATAATTCTTCTCTGCACTACAGCATCACCAGAAGATCGGTGAAAGGCATTGTCTCCTAGCTGAGAATATTCACGCTCCAAGTGCGCGACGTGTCCGGTGCAGTTGATTTTATTTGCCTGGGTTGATCTGCTGCGAGCTCTGCCTGGCCCGGAGATCACCTCGAGATCACCAAAAGCGCGTGGTTGCGCTTCGAATTTGCTACATCGGGTTGTTGACCTCGAAGCGTCCGTTGCGTCATTCCCGCTCTGTTGCGGCTGCGGTTGCGCTGCGCTCCCTTTTCGCACGCGTTGCTCGTCTCACGCCACGGTCCCCGTTCTCGCGACCTTTCTCCACAACTTTCTTCCACCTACCATCATCTCCCATTGAAAAGGCGCCGCCTTTCTCTCCCCACCGCATCTCAATCTCTTCTCCTTCTAGCTTCCTGACGAGTCTCCCTCGCGCATAATGGCTGAAGAGACCCCTGCCGCGTCGACCGCTGCTGAGCCCGTCGCCGAACGCGGTGCTGCTGCAGAGTCCAAGAAGGAAGAGTCGGCTGGTGAGACCGCCAAGGACGAGGAGAAGCCAGCTGGTAAGTAAACAGGATTACCCGAGGTGTCTTTCCAAGCAAGGAGCTAATTCGTATTGTTGCGGTGCCAGCAGAGGGTGAGAGCACTACAAAGGCCGACGAGCCCAGCGCGCCCGCTGAATCCAACGATGCCCAGGAGAAGGACGAGGGCGATGCCGACTCCAAGGCCGCTGCTGAGCCAGCAGCCAACGGAACTCCCGCGTCAGCCAAGAAGGCTGCGAACGGGAAGCGCAAGTCGACTGGCGGTAACCAGAAGCTGAGCAGGAAGAAGTCTCAGCACCGCACTACTCACTTGGACGCGAAGCCGGGAGAGTACTACCTGGCGCGTCTGAAGAGCTACCCACCATGGCCGGCCATCATCTGCGACGAAGAAATGCTTCCTCAGACATTGTTGAACACGCGACCTGTGACGACCAAGCAGGCGGACGGCACCTACAAGGAGCCGTATGCTGATGGCGGCAAGCGCATGCATGAGCGAACGTTCCCCATCATGTTCTTGGAGACGAACGAATTGTGAGTATAACCTATTTGCTACGATATGAATCGAGTTCTTAGTTCCCTCGAGAGCTGGACTAACGGAGCTTTCTATTACAGCGCTTGGATCCCTAACACCGATCTGACCCCCCTCGACACAGAGACCTGCAAGGATGTTTCAGAGAAGGGTAAACAGAAGCAGTTAATTGCAGCATTCAAGGTGGCTGCTGAGAATCACGACCTGCAACACTTCAAGGACCTCCTGGCAGATCACCAGCGCGCAATCCAGCAGGAAATTGACGACCGTGAAGCAAAAGAGGCTGCTAAGGCAGCTGCTAAGGCCGAGAAGGAACAGGCTAAGGCCGAGAAGGAGCAGAAAAAGAAGAAGCGGAAGAGCACAGACGCCGGTGAGGGGGCCGAGGATGTCGAAATGGGCGAGGCTGGCGAAGAGGGGAAGAAATCGACCAAGGCTACCAAGAAGCGCAAGAAGGACGCAGAAAGCGAGGCTGAGACTGAGAAGGTGAGTGTCTCTTCAGGCACCGTGCGTGGCAGTTGTTTCTGTAGTGTGGAATTGCTAACAATGAGCCCCCGACAGCCTGCAAAGACACCCAAGACGACCACCAAGCTCAAGCTCACCACACCCAAGACCCCGGCAAGTGAGACAAAGAAGCCAGCTGCTAAGGCAAAGGAAACCAAGGGCAAGGCTGCTGGTACCAAGAAAGGTGCCAAGGCTGCTACCAGCGATGAAGACACCGCGGTCGAGACGCCCAAGGAGCCTGAGAAGGTGATTGATCCGGAAGAAGCTAGAAAGAAGAAGGAGAAAGAAAGTAAGCTCTGAGGCCTGTCCAAAACTCTGTCTGTAGACAGCTCTAACTTGCATCACTAGTTTTGTACATTCGCCACAAGCTGCAGAAGGGATTCATCTCCCGCGAATATCCTCCCAAAGAGGAGGAAATGGGAGCGATGGCGAACTTCTTCCAGAAACTGGAGGGCCACGAGGAACTTGAGGTGTCGATGATCCGGTCGACCAAGATTCACAGGGTGCTCAAGATGATCGCCAAGCTGAACTCGATTCCAAAGGATGAGGAATACCACTTCCGTCGTCGCTCGATCGACCTCTTGGCCAAATGGAAGAACCTCCTCGACAGCGATCTACCTGCAGATGAGAAGGAGAAGGAAAAGGACTCCGAGCCAACTACCAATGGAGTGCACAAGGAGACCGAAGAAGCCTCAGAAGCCGCAGAGAAGATTGAGAAGGCCGCCGATAAGGAATCCGAGGAAGACAAGACGGCCGAGGAAGCTGCTGACAAGGGCGATAAAGAGGCCCCTTCCGAGTCGAAAGATGAGGAGATGCCCGATGCCGAGGCTGAAGAGGAGAAGCAGGACGAGGATTTGGCCAAGGAAGCTCCCAAGGAGGGTGAAACCGAGAAGTCAGCTGAGAAGGCCGATGAGAAGACTGAAGAGAAGGCTGCTGAGAAGCCGGCCGAGGAAACTGCAGCGTGAGCGGATGACGCTCTTGATGTGTGATCTCCGACCGTTGCCAAAATGATATGCAGCAGCTCGAAGCAACAGAATGCACGATGGCTGACTGTATATTCTTCCCTGTGTTATCTGACAGTTGTCCAGTGAGTCTTAATTGATCCTGGACTGGGCGCAGACAATTTGGGAGAGAAACGCCTCGGTTTTGGTCTGTGTATATCTGGGACTTATCTATGGGTGGATGGAATTCCGCGTGCTTTTAAATGTCATGTCCATGGGGACTGGCGAGAGGTGCGAACTAGGGCGAGAGCACCAGAGAGGAGACTAGAGAAAGCTGGGCTCGATAATCCCTACAGACTGAATTTCGCGGTGACTGGTTTTTTTCCAGCAAGACATATTCCCCCTGTTTCTGCGGTGCCAGATTCCCACCCCCTTTACCTTTATGTATCTGCTTTTTACTAGTTTTTAGGTGTGTACTGTTCTGCTGCGTTTTAATCGTTTCTGTCTTTTCGGCCGACCGACGTCGGAGGGATTTTCTGTTTCACGATATCGAGATCACGGGTCCATTGGTATGGCTAGTTAATTTGCGCTCTCCCTTTTTGCGAGCTAGCAGAGGGTAAAAAGAACGATGCGATTTATTATTATTTATTTGGTACCACTCGGTAGTATAGGTGGCTGTTTGGAACGAACCTAGGAGAGCAAGAAAGCTTGCTTTTTTGTTGCCATTAAACGCTGTCTATCTCAGGTAGATTTTTATCAATCCAGCCGTACACTATCAATTTCACCCCGTCGCAGAACTAATCCCAATTCCCACTTTCCACTGTTGCTACTGCTGCTGTATCTCGTAACAACCCAAATACTCAAATCTATATCTCCCAAGTAAAGGCGTTGTAAACAACTCTGCCAGTATATTTTGGCACTGGCGTTGTCCCATCCAATAATATGTACCACGTCCACGAATGAGGGTCAGCAAGATGAGCGGAGTTGGGAGCGTAGGATTGTCCACGTCTCGTTTTGAGAACAGCAGTTGTGGTGATGGATTGACGATAATTGCATTTTTATATATCTGTGCAAGTATAAATCAAAACCCTCTTATGCTTGTAAGTTGTGTGAAGCTATATCTAGCACATACTAAGCAAGTATTAGCTAACGAATGAAAGAATAAAAGAGCTTTGCTTACTCATTTCGTCGATCCACAAACGAGAGGGAATGGCAAGTAATCGACGACCAGTATACTCTGTATTACTTACAATATGTTTACAATACGTGGGGAAATGCGGAGAGAAAATTGTGTGTTTTGAGTACTTATGCGGGGTCCGCGTTATACCGCAGTTTCTGTGCACAAGAATACATGTAAATATAGGAGCGGGATGTTTGGCTTCTTTTTTTGTGCCTCTTCAAGATAGTGATGAGGTAGTAAGTGAGGTATTTACTCTAGGGGTTTTATGGTTTTATGGTTTTATGCAGGGTTTGCCGTTGCGCATGTTGGCTATCCATGTTAATGCATCCTGGTCTGCTGATTGGGATACACTGAGGTCTATTTCGTGATTTCGAGAGACAACCAACACATTCAAAGAGGATGAGGCGATGTTGCAGTTGATTACAGGGGGGTTCTTGAACTAGTGACTGTTCTGAATAGGTCACTTGGTGATGGAGCCATGCTGGAACTTGGGGAAGGGTGAAGTTAAGTTATAAGTTATAGTCATGGATACGTGAATATGCTTCATGAGCATCGTTACAACCCGATGCTAGTCTGAATGCTCTAAAGCATTCAGTTCAAGTGGTCCACTAGGAATTGGGTCGTTAATAAGAGTATCTCGCCTGTTTAATTTGTGAGTCAGTAACAGCCCTCAGAATACATTCCCACTAGCGTGTTCCCAATGATTACTGATCTCGGAAATAGTTAACTAGTGATTTCATATTATTATCCCATCTACGGAGTACTCCCTATAGTTAAACATGAGCAGGGGACGTTTACTAATGGCTGCAGCACGACACACTTATGGACATACCCCGTAATTAGTAACTCTGTAATTCCCATGGAGACTGTCATGTGGAAAAAGGAACGGCGGACTGATTTGGAGCTCGGAGCCGATCCTAAGCGTGTGCAAATAATTCCCGCATCCCATTGTCCGAACGGCCGAATCCAGTAAGTATCTCGGTCGATGGGCCAGGAACCGATCCCTGTCCTCCGATCCTCGTGGCGTTTCGAGCTGGAGATTCCTAAGCTCAGGCTCCGCTATGTTTGCTCTCTGAGTGCTATATCGAGGGTGTTCATTTCGACTCTGATTGCGATCCGGAAAGAACCACGATGATTCCCAGTGGATTCATTATTCTGTGGGCAGGATTCAATGAGTCACCAGCTTCGTGTTTGGTTCCTACTAGTGATAGTGCTTTTACTCTGGCGCGACAGGTGTCCAGGCTGCAGCATTCCATGTCGTAATCAAAGGATTGCTTGACAAGCCAGAGCCAAACCTTGACTGCATAGACGATCAGATAAGGAATCCGACAGAATGCTGCTCGACAGCAGGGATGGTGCAAATCCGCCCAGCCTGGTCCCCTTCAAGGTCCATGGAACCGGAGAATCCGCGGACTTGGTCCTCTTACCGCCGATGCTCTGGACAAGACCGAAACGCAGCAGCGCCACGAGCAATCGGGGAAGAGGAATTATCATTGCAACTCCGATCGACCAAGCTCGTTTAGGTTTCGCTCGACGTCAGCGCTCGAGACTGAGCGATGTTGTGGACGGCTCAGGTTGCTGTCTGATTAATCGTCTCCGTTCTGGCCCAGGTTGAAGCATCCCATGACCAGCAGAGCGGTTGATCGTCTTCAATTCCGCAGAGTGACGTCCACAGAACGTTGCAAACCGATTACATATGAGAGTAGACAGACATTGACTTTCAGAGACTCTTCATGGCGGAATCCACCGCGGCTCCGAGTTGAGTGAATGGCCCAGCAGCTTCTTTCTGTCAACGAGCCAGGAAACGAGACGCGGTGAGTCCAGCGTAGAGTCGAACTGGATGCTCGATGCAGAGGGATCGACGAGATATTTGACTCAACCGGCAGTCTAGAAGCTTTTCCCAACTTCTAAACGGATCGCTCGAAAGCCACTAGTTGGAAGTTGTCGCTGACTGTCTTCGTATCGATACGCTTTCGGACCCCACGGCTTTAGAAACATAATTTCCGCCTTGCAAGCCATCCAAGTCTTGGCTTTCTTTGCCGCGGCTTTGGACCCAGCTCTTGTGTCAAAAGAGAAAAAAAATCTATTATATACCTTGTCTATGACACGCAGGGATAGTTTTTGATATCCCCGTCTGCTAAACTGTCGTCTGCTCTTTGACGCGGTTGGGTGAACAATGTTTCGCACGGACGCGTCCAGCTTGAATTCTGATCCGTCATGGCATCCAGCACCACGAGTTCCAGTCTGAATTCTCCAATAAACCAGTCTCCCCAGATTACCAACCGGATTCCTGGCGATCATCCGTCGCTGAATAGCTCACTGCCCCGAATCAACAGCAATTCGACTGGCGCATTTGCGCACCAAGCTGCTCTCCCCTCCCCCTCCATTAACTCGCAGGCGCATGGTGAGCATGCCCAGCTCAACCAGCGCAGCTGCATCACTTGCCGTCGAAGAAAGGTGCGATGCAGCAAGAGAGATCCGTGCTCGAACTGTGTGAAAGCAGGCATCGAATGCGTCTTTCCTGGACCGGGCCGCGCGCCTCGAAAACCAAAGCGCCCGCAAGATGCGGAGCTGTTGGCGCGTCTGAGACGTCTAGAAGGCGTAGTAGAGAGCCTAGGAGCAAACCCTACAGAGCATGTAAATGCGCCGATATCATTCAATGATCCTCCAGCCCCAACCAACGATGGCCAGAGTAAAGAGAGTCCGGCCAGAGAAGAGAAGTCGGGAACTTGTCCTCGCTTTCTGGACAGAGACCCGAAGACTCTATTGCCTCACAACACAGAACATGAATTTGGTCGTCTGGTGATAGACGAAGGAAAGAGCCGATATGTCAGTAACAGGTTCTGGGCTAGCCTGGGAGATGAGGTGAGTGCAAGCTGCGTTATAAACGTCCTTCCCTATTCCTACCTTGGTTCAAATGACCCTCGCAACCAGATGTTGAATAGCTGACCGTATCAGATCGAGGAAATGCAGGATATACTCGACCCATCGTCCGGCGAGGAAGAAGACTATCCGTCGCCGGAAGACTCCACGAATTCAGGTGCCCATGACGGCTTTCTGTTCGGCTATGCTTCCCTGGCACATACGCTTCGTAACTACTATCCAACGCCGACGCAGCTGTTCGTGTTGTGGAAATTCTACCAGGAGAACGTGGCTCCATTGATCACAATACTACATCAACCGACCCTTCGTATGATTATCGTTGAAGCGTCTACTAACGCAGAATTGCTCGACAAGAACACGGAGGCACTTCTCTTCTCGGTCTACTTCTCAGCCGTCATCAGCATGACCCCGCAGCAGTGTACTTCTCAACTGGGAGAAGATCGCGATGTTCTTATCCATCGGTATCGCTTTGCGGTTGAACAGTCGCTAGCAAGGGCCGGCCTTCTAAATTCCCAGAATCTAATGCTCCTACAAGCTGCAGTCCTCTTCTTGATCTGCGTGCGCAGGCACGACGATACGAGATTCGTCTGGACTATGACGGCAGTTGTTTTACGGCTAGCTCAAGGATTGGGTCTGCATCGCGACGGTACTAACTTTGGGTTGAAACCCTTTGAAACAGAGATTCGCCGGCGGCTGTGGTGGCACATAGTCCTTTTAGATGTGCGATCATCCGAGGATCACGGGACAGATCCCCAGGTGCATGAGGCCTTCTTCGACACTCGACTTCCGTTGAATATTAACGATGACGATATTTTCCCTGATATGAAAGATCCTCCCGAAGAGCGCGTTGGTGGCACCGAAATGACCTTCACTCTCGTGCGCTGTGAAGTGAATGCCACCGTTCGTCGCTTAAGTTACGTTCCGCCTGGCGTACGTTGTCTCTCGCGGGAACCGAGTATCGAGGAACGTGAGGCTCTGGTGGAGGCACTAAGTAAACGGTTGGAAGAGCGTTACATCCGACATTGCGACATGAATGTTCCTCTATTCTGGGTATGTGCAACGATTGCGAGGCTCATCATCGCGAAACTCTGGTTGATTGTCCATCACCCTCTCGCGAAGCGCGATAATCGACGGAGCCTTCCGATGGAGACACGAGACCGCCTGTTCGTCACCTCAATAGAGGTCATCGAATTTGCTCATTTGTTGGCGAATAATGAGAACACGTCCAAGTGGAGCTGGTTATTCCGGACGTATATCCAATGGCACGGCATTGCTTTCATTCTGGCAGAGTTATGTGTACGCCCACTGTGTCCTGGTGTTGATCGTGCATGGGCGGCAGTCAATTCCGTTTATCGAGAATGGGAGGCGGAAGCGACGCAAAAGAAGGGAATGCTTTGGCGTCCTCTTTCAAGATTAATGAGACGCGCAACTGCTTTCAGAGCCCAGCAGCAGGAGCAACTTCGAGCCCAGTTCGGCCCGAATCCTCCTACAAATCAACCAGGTCTCGCCTTGAGACAGGGACCTGGCTTCGGTGAGCTTCCAGATATCTCTGATCAATTGCATCACGTGGGAAGCCCCTCAAATCGGACGCTGCCGTCTACCTCTGCTGTGGAATCAGGCCAAGGGAATACGATGGATACTACGCTTGAAATCGACCTCAAAAAAGGAGTTCCCGATTTGATGAATGAAATGTTTGGAGGTTCACAGTGGCTGGCCGGTCCCAATCCTGCTGTCTTTACTCCGTCAAGCCAAGGACCCATAGGCACATTTGCTTCGTACGATACTTTTGGCAGTCCGATACGGAGCATGGAGGTTCCGAATTCCCAGTCCGGCTGGCCAGACTGGGATCAAGTCGTCCACGAATTCCAGATGGATGTTCAACAAGCAGACGGTCCGCCTCCGATGGGCGATGTGTCTGACTGGTTTGGATGATCCCAAGCCGTTGCGTTGAAGTCATGATCGACCACGAAGTTACGTTGTATGTGTATTTCGATAAATAAAAAGGGGTGGTAGCGCCGCGATATTCTCCACTTTCTCTGATCATGTACATTAGTAGACCTCTCATCTCCAGGGCGGACAGAGCCGTCATTTATGATTGTGTGGATAATACCCCGAATACGATTACTTGTTCTATACTCTACTGCGTTATGTCTTCGACGTTCTCCATTTATCTACAGATTACTTTCAATTCATTTTAACTGATATTCCATGTAATACCATTGAACATCATCCACCACGCTAGTTATTTGGCCATAACTAACATCTGTGGGGGCTTGTAAGAAGGACATGGATATCAATCCACTGGCCATAGTTGACCCATCATGTTTTCATATAAACAGAATAACTTGCCTGATTTGTCACCTTTGGCTTGGACTCTTAACTCTAAGCGCGCGTTTAGAGTAGATGAGCCAGTCTGGGTTAAAGTTATCAATCAGATACAGTTGATTAGTTAACTACAGAGATGATCATCTCGACGCTTAGTCATATATCCGATGTAACTTAACTTAACTAGTTAGTTAACTAGTTAACTAACAGACCGTTAATCCGCAATGCCGTTGGTGGCGGTGCAGCATCATAATTGGCGACTCTCCTCGAGGCTTGGATAAGTATTATCATACCTACTACTAAGTAACTAGCTATGTTAATTACCATATTCTCTGATGACAAAAGTGTGCCGAAATGCATCGAAATACCGGGAATTCGAGACGCAAAAATACCGGAGCGACGATGATCCAGGCCCAATCAAGTTTAGTGCCGATATTAGAGCTGCTGACAGCGATCTTTGTAATCCGCCGTCGGTGATTTCTGCCCGCAACGCCAACTTCGGAGCTCCCCCGCCAAAGGGCTGCTCTGATTCTGTAATGGCTGACTGAGGATTATTATTTCCTGGGCGCCCAAGCAATGCTAAGAATCAATGCCTCTGCACGATTGAAAAGCGCTGACCTGATTTGACCAAGCTAAGACCACACAGCAGGATAGAATTCCGGCCACACCAGAGCTCCCGCGAAGCTTCCACTATCATTATTCCCCCGTATAAAAGGCCCCCCACCCACCCTATGAAGCTCATTTTATCATTCTTAGTTTGCCTCATAGCAATCATCTTCTCCTATAACAGCGGATCCCTCAATTCCCTAATCACTCGTCTACAAGAAAGCGGTCCAGCAGTACTAACGCAGTACCTCAAAACGACTGAAATCTCCAATTCTACATTGATTCCCGAACACCCAGTTACCGTCTTGCCAATAACAGACATGTCGGTCCCTCGTGCTATCCGCATGGCCTTCCAGGCCATTGAGACCGGCGAGGGTGCTGGTGCGCGTGTCCGCCGCTCTATCGGAACCCCCAAACTGCGCAACTTCAGCCCTTTCCTCATGCTCGACCATTTCACGATCGGCACTGGTGCCGGTTTCCCTGACCACCCTCACCGCGGACAAGAGACCATCACATATCTGCTCTCCGGTGGTGTCGACCACGAGGACTTTGCTGGAAACAAAGGCACTATTGGACCCGGGGACCTCCAATTCATGACCGCCGGCAAGGGTATCATGCACGCGGAGATGCCCCATGAGAATCCGGATGGAAGCCCCAACGTCGGCATGCAGTTGTGGGTCGATCTACCCCAGAAGCTGAAGTTTTGCGAACCCCGCTACCGCGACTTGCGCGCCGGTGAGATCCCTACTGTGAACGTCGACGATGGCCGAGTCACCATCAAGGTCATTTCTGGTCAATCGCACGGTGTCGACTCTGTGCAGGATCTGGCTTACACTCCTGTCTGGATCTTCGACATCACCATCCGCCCCGGTGGAAAGGTCCAGCAGCCTCTGCCGCAGGGATGGAACACATTCGCCTACACGCTTGATGGTACGACTATCTTCGGTTCTTCAGACCAGACTCGTCCCGTGAAGAAGTTCCACAATGTGGTGTTTGAGCAGAAGGGCGACTATGTCGAGATGTCGGTGCCTGACAATGCGGAAGAAGAGGCTAGGATTTTCCTGGTTGCGGGCCAGCCGCTGGACCAGAAAGTTGTTCAGTACGGGCCCTTCGTCCTGAACAGCCAAGAGGAGGTCTACCAAGCGATGGTCGACTACCAGACTGGCGCCAACGGTTTCGAGAGAGCAAGAGGCTGGCAGAGCGAGATCGGCAAGAGGATGGCTTTTTAGACAGACGACAACAGAAGAGGTGGAATCTTGGTGCATGACATGATGACATTCTTCATTGGTTCTTGAATTGTATTTTATCGTTGAAGTTGGCGGGATCTCACGCATTTTGTTTTGGATGCATGATTGGCATCTTGTTTTGAAATTGATACCAATAGAGCTGTATTGAATATATGCACTTTTCTTATAAACAACTGCTGTCTTCTAACTATACAAAGCTGTAGTTCCACACCACTAGACTCATGATGCTATTGAAAACCGAACTATAGCTCCGACTCAAGAATATTATTCACAAGCTACTAGCACTCCCTTTCCCTTAGGCACATTCAACAGTCATTAACTACAAGGAATAACCCATTCCAAGAGGTGATCAACTCATGTCAAGAACTCAATTCACGTACCTTGAACAATTTCACTCCCAATCTTGTCCCTCACCTTCATCGAAGACATGTACCCCTCTTTCCGCGGGTATAAGTAACTCTGTCCTTCCTCGGTCCTCGTTCTTTCTTTCTACTTGTGCATATTGGCTACTTTTGTCTATCAGAATAGAGGATGATATATTCGTCTTATAAACGGCGTATTATAGTGGTCTCTTTGGACATCTCTATACTGTATAATTTACACTATAGTAGAGACTCTACTTAGTTGGCCTCTGCGTCAGACATACTGTGATCACTTATAATAAGAGAGGACACAACGTGCCTCAACTTCAAGCACATGATCCGGCTCGCTGTTTGAATCACATTACAAGGGAGCTTTCAGCTCTGGAGAAAGGGGATGAGTTGGCTGATGGAAAGGTACTCATCCCGGACCTGCTGGAAGGAGAGACTTCTACTCTTTAGAAGGGGAAACTTGACTGGCTCGTGCCATTGGGGATATAGCTGATATCAAGACTTGCTTCATCCCTGACACGGTGCGCTCTGTTTGATGACAATGCCCATTGCTGTCTTCGACATGCTAGAGGGGCATGGCATTGTTAGTGCATACGGATTGTTGACTACGTGGAGTCGAACAATTTCATAAATTTCATTCCCAGGCATTGGGCTTTCTTTCAGCTCGCCACGGTAATATCAAGGTGCCCGTACGCGAGATGAAGCCGATCTATCAGCAGCGAAAGATGTTCGCTTTTATATTCATCGTTTCACCAAGATGACATCGAAACGTGGCATCTATGCTATGCGGAGATTTACAAGTTCTATTTGAGCATGAATATATACCGAGCATGGATGACGATATACCTATTCTCCTAGATAATCCAGGTTTATTATTACGTCTTGGCTGTGACTTCGAAAGGGATATCCTTAGAGATATACCCTATACCAGATACTGGATATGGGGGTTGGGAGTACGGAATCATTTCGATCCTCGTGACGGCTGATGATTTTAGATTCAATCAATAGCTTGGTCCACCTTGAAAGTTCCTTCGGGAAGAGAGTATGCAGATTCCGACAACTTTCCAGAGGTCACAGATCCTCTGAATAATTATCATATTGTCATATCTTTCCATTGGCAGTGTCTGGTGAGAAATGGAGAACCATGAGAAACCATTTTAATGACTTTTCTTCGAACCCTCGTGCATACATACGCTCCCGGAATGCGTTTCAATATGTATATTGTCGCAGAAGATATGGTATGAGCATATTATCGAGGTAGGTATTTTTCAAATATATTCAATCATAACATAGACTGATATACTTCAGAATGCTCAAAACATGGTTGCGGCACTTATCTACATCGCTTATCATATTATAGTTATAATAACGTCCGTTGTTATGGAACTCCATAAGTACAGTACAATTCTGGAAGCTCAGTAATGACAATGTACTTTGAGTAAATACATCTTGTTATCGCATATTCAATTATGAATATACTCTTGAAGTGACTGACTACGTCCCAATGGAAAGCAGGAGATGGGTCAGTGTATCAGCCATTGTTTCCCTGAATGCAAAGATTGAACAAGCTACCTTTCTTCTTTCCGACTTGCTGAGCCGTGTCCTTCTCTCTCCAGGCCTCATTCATATTCTCTGCCTGCCTGCTGTCTCCTGTCTGCGATCTGCTGTGTGTCGTCTGGTCCTTCGTCTCGATCTTCCTTCTCATGTCCCTAATCAGTCGGGCCCTGAAGTCCTGAGTCACAAACTGTTGTTTCATCATTTTTATTAAATCATCTTCTTTGCTATTAGGGTAGTATGTGTTGATCCTATAGTCCTGGGAAAGTGTCCAGAACTCTCCCTATTATATGACCTAGTTGGATCCTAATGAATGTATGGGAAACCTCCAAAATATATCAGGAAACTCCCAGACCATTACCCAAACCTAATTTGATCGTCGTCCCACCTCATCTTGTGTGGCAGTGGGCCAACGAAACCAGCCGAGTTGCTGACATGAACTTCTGTAACTTCGAAGAGGCACGCGAGAAACCATATTTTCTTCGCGGATTGCCGGAATTGCAAATGTTTTTGTTTACCGTTTTCAATAAAATCTTGCTTTGCCAAAAAAAGCCCCAGTCGCCGGGCAAGGAAAAACCAGCCACCAAAGGGTGTGGGTGCAAAGTGATTATGACAGAAGGAATCCAGAAAGCCCTTTTCAGCACGGACTTGGTTGTATCTAATTGATGTCCAGTTGATCCACTCTCGCTTCTGTAGATGAGTAATACTTATTTAGGAGTGTACCCTTTCCTGAAATACGATATTTAGAACTCTATTATGTCTATTATAAGCTAATCTGCATGTATATATGCGCATTATCGACATATTCCTCCAAGGAACGATGTAGAAAAGTTACCTAGATTATGCTCAAGTAAACTGTCTCCAGAAACTGTCATCTAAAAACTCGAACAGACCCGTTGTGTCGGGGATGACCAAGTCATCGCTAGAATTAAAAGTACCATTATCATGAGGCCGATCCTCCGTCTGTCCAGTCGTACTCATCTGCGCCCGTATCCGTGCATTATGGCATTCCTTGATTTGGTGCAAGTTGGGAGTGAGTTTGACAAAGATCTCTGGTATGTCCATGGGAAAGGCCGGGTCGCCCTCCAGGGAGAATCTTCGACTGTATTCTCGTGCTTCCTCAACTCTCTGATCAAATGTGTTGAGCACATCGCAAAAGTCTAGCTGACTGCGCACATACTCTTGGTCCCAACCCTCACCGCTGAAAAGAGAGAGTTTCGATGAAACAATGATTGCGTGACCCAACTGTGACCACAGAGGGTATGAAAGGTTAAAATATGAGGAAGGCGGAAAGGAGCGAAATGTGTCGAAGCATGCCTTTGCGGACTCTAGGCAGGATAGGAGGATCTCCAAGCGCGCCATTGGGAAGTTACCGTACCGGACAGTGTTTATTTTCTCATTCAATGCGACTTCGTATAAGAATGACTCTAGCGCATAATAGTTCATAAGGAGATTAGCTGACACGTTGTGGCGAGATTAGCGTGCGCATTTCTGTTTCTCAGTGGACATAGCATTCTTACCAGAGTCAGGGAGCTGTTCGGGAAACGATTGCTTCAACTGCGCAAGCTCAGATCCTAGAGATCTCACGTAGGCTCCTATGGGAGCGGATACTCCTAGGGGAACTTCGAGTTCATCAAGAGAAATGGAACGTTTGATCTTATCAGCTAGCCGATGTACCCGCATCAACTGTATCAGAAGCGTATCAGTGGGATATTCGGCGGCCTCTGAAATTATTTGACAGCATTCATCGGTGTATCTCGTGTATTTTAGAGAATCGACGCTTCTTCCGTACAGCGACACTCTATCCCGTAGTCAGCAAGAAAGTAGTAAGAGGTACGGTATTCCACACACATTGAAGTAATATAGAATGCACCTAGATATGTTCTCCGCTCCTCCAGTGTCCTATTTATCTGTGGTTGTCCATCACTCTCAAAATACTTGATAATACCAACAGCAAGCTTTGATGGATTTTTGGGGTGAGTTGTGTTATTTATGCTCAGGTCTGTCGTCATCGCCATGATCAGATAAAAAAGATTCGTTAGTTGTGAGCCGAGTCGAAGATGGAAATGGTACCTTTCTAGATAGTCAGATAAAGGCGTTGATGAACAAATATACTTCTAGCAACGTACCATGCTACGTATATAAGCAGTCCTTGAAGCATATCGAGACTCTGCTCCCCTTTTACGAGAATAGAGTGACTTATTATATCCCTGAGCTTTCTTGCTATTGCGACTTGCCGAGAGGCATCATGTCGACAGCCTACCATCATCACTGTCGTGAAAAGAAATGGCTTTTCGTGCCTAAGTTCATTCAAAGTAGTTTCGGGAGAGATGATGACAAACGGAAAATGAGGCATCATATTCGTCCGAAAATGATCAAGCACCATCTCAGCTTCGTTGTCACTGGGGATAAGCTGCTGTACAATCTCCGCCGGGGAGAAACCTGACTGTCCAGCCGTAGGACTCGAGGTTGATATCTGGTTCCCTGGGCTAGTATCTTGTCTTGTTTGCCCTGAAGCTGACAAAAGAGCGGCAACATTGTCCAGTTTATGTTCGAGTCTGGATACATCACTTAATGGAACGTTAGACATTGTCTTTCAAGAAATGATAATCCACCTACGAAGTATATGGTCTTAGTCTTTTCCGCCTATGGGCCCCCGGCATTTGTATGTTGCATTGCTTCTTCAGACGGCGGCATCTAATAGGATGTCAGTACTATTCAATTGATTTAATTTACACCTAGTACGAATATACCTCTGGCAAACTCCGTCTTCTGCTTCTATCTCACATTTGACCTTTGCGCGGGCACATGGAACACAGGCCTTCGGGACGCGAATGTAGTCAGATGACCCTGACGGTGTCGATCGGAACATTTCTATATCATCAAGCGACTAGATATATCTGAGCTCATTAGCAAAAGGGATACCAAGAACGCCAATATGGTAGTCCGTTCGTTCCGGTCGTGCTACAAGATGAATGATATGAGGCGCAAGTAGAGCAAGCAGACGGACACGGACACGGAGTTCCGTGTCCGACGGGATCCCGTCCTCGGAGTACCCAAATCGGAAAGGTTTCACACTCAAAGTATATGAACTATACCCCAAACTCATGAAATCTGCACGCATTGCAAGGAGGGTATCAGGATAATCGGAGCAATCGGGGCACCACTCGATCGAATATAATACAACGTGGAACTTCATCCAACATTTCATATCCATCTCCAACATGCCTCACAGTGCACAATCTTCGATTCAACCCGATGCATTGAGTGGAAGCTTAGGGAATGAACAGTGTCTTTCGTCTGAAAACAAGTCCACAATGTCGAAGTCACCGGGGGAGCCAGGTAATACATCGCCTTCTCAAAAAACAAATATACAATCAGATGCCCCAGGTGATAATCCCAAAATCACTGGGATCAGATTGTATGTTCTCTTCGCAGCTGTCTTATTTTCTACATTCCTTATGGCACTGAATGGGTCCATAATTTCAACGGTGAGACCGCAATATAAGCCCCCTTTAATTTCATAGTGTCGCTGACAAAGTGAAGGCAATTCCTCAAATCACTTCTCATTTCAAGTCACTCGACGACATTGGATGGTATGGAAGCGCCTACCTTGTTTCGACGTAAGTTGGCCTCTGATTGTGTAGAGATGCTGTTGTATAGTAACATACCTCGCAGTTGCTGTCTTCAGCCTCTGACAGGCAAATTTTACACTCACTTCCCAATAAAGGTACAGTGAATAACCTCCTTCTTAGATCCACGTGTTGACTTTGGAAGCAAACATATGTCACTTTCAGTGCGATCTTCTTTATTGGATCTGTAATCTGTGGATCGGCTACTTCATCCAAGATGCTCATCGGTGGGAGGGCCGTACAAGGTATAGGGGGGGCAGGGCTTTTGAATGGGGCATTTACAACCATTGCAGCCGCAGCTCCAAAAGATAAAAAGCCCAGTAAGTACATCCGTGACTTGAGTATCGAACTGTACTGATATGCCGTCGGGGAGCAGTGCTCGTAGGAGTCGGAATGGGAATTTCTACTCTTGGATCCGTCGTCGGCCCGCTCATCGGTGGCGCTTTCACACAGCATGTATCTTGGAGGTGGTGTATGTGCTCGAGATTCGACAGTACTATGACTGATTCAAAAATGCTGACTTATTATAAAGGTTTCTATATCAACCTCCCACCTGGTGGTCTGGCAATCCTAATTCTTTCCACTCTCTCTATACCTGAACAAATGGAAAAGAAGCCTGCTTGGATCAACATCAAAGCTATCATTACCGAAGAACTTGGCCTCATAGGCTTCGCACTATTTGCTCCTGCGTGTATCATGTTCTTGCTTGCTATGATATGGGGAGGAACAACATATCCATGGAAATCCTCGACAATTATCGGACTTTTTTGCGGCGCTTTCGTCACACTCATGGTATTCATCACGTGGGTTATCTATAAGGGAGAGAAAGCTATGATACCACCGAAAGTTGCACGAAAACGTCTAGTTATGTTCGGTTGTTTCACTTCCTGTTTTCAGATGGGAGCAGTGTTGCTGCTCTCTTACTATTTGCCAATCTGGTTTCAGGTTGTCAAAAATGCGACTCCGACTATGAGTGGTGTAATGATACTCCCTACAGCTGTTGCCCAAATTCTCGGTGCGGTATTAGCTGGCAAATTTGGTATGTCTTTTCCTCTATTGATAGATCGAGGATACTTCTAATGCCACGAATAGTCGAATTAATCGGTTATTGTACCGCCTGGGCGCTATTCGGCTGCATGTTGAGTTCGATAGGTGCGGGATTAATGACTACATTTCTCCCGTCAACTGGCGCTGGTCCATGGATTGGCTATCAGATATTGATGGGTATCGGTCGAGGCTCAGTCCTTCAGATGGTAAGTAGTATCCCCCAAGTTGCGAATTAGTGCTCCTGATCAATAATTTGTGCAGCCCATCACAGCAATTCAGAACCTCTTGCCTGCACAAGACGTTGCAATAGCTTCATCCTTGGTGTTCTTCTTCCAGTATCTAGGAGGGGCCATATTCCTCGCTGTTGGAGAGACTATTTTCACGAATGGCCTGCGTGCTTCATTGGAAACATACGCTCCCAATGTTCACGCTCAGACTATAATCAATGCAGGAGCATCTGCTGTCCAAAGCGCAGCTCCCGAAGCTGATCTTCCAAGCGTGCTCTTTGCATATAACCGCGCTCTTATGCACACTTTCGTAAGTGAACATGCATATAAAGTTACTCATGAAAATTACTAATTTATAATCCAGTATCTTGCGCTCGGAGGATCCACTGCATCCTTTCTGACTAGTTTCGGTATGGGATGGAAAAGGATCCCCCGGAAGACAGCTGAGAAAAAGGATGAGAAGGCCATTGCATAGATTGGGTGTTCCTCTCTTGAATCCTATTATCATTTCAAATTTGGTCGGCTGACTCTGGAATCTTCCCTTCTCGACGGATAGTAGTTCTATTAGATCACTCATTTGTCCCTTCAGGAATAATACGTTAAATTGTAGTATAAATAATACTATTTAAGTTATAGTCGTATACTAGTTTTGTTTCCAAGTCATGTAGCATTCTGGTGTAAACAACTATGAACTTATGTGTAATGAGGAATCAGCCAGTACCGTATCAATGCATGCTTATTCCGAATTTGCTTTAACCACAGCTTCGCCACACACCTTCAACGCCTTTGGTACATCGTGCTTTTCCATAACGACTTCAAGGAGCTGTCCATGAGTGGTCAGAATAAATTATCATGTGAAAGGGATTCCAAGAATTGTTTGACTTAGATCACAGTGTACCTACCTGTGCACACTTAGCTTCTGCTATTTCTGGATCGGATAATAATGCATCGAGCTCCTGAGGAGTCTTCGCACAGAAAGACCTTGACTGCACCTTCGGTCCAAAGGTACGGAGAAGACTTTGCCAGTCCCACTCGCGAATGTCGTTGTAACTGGCATTCGGACCGTTGAAAACTCGCTCGCAGGCATACCTAATCCATTGTTAGAGGCCGCCATTTCTCAAATATTCTGCTCCATAAACGTGGCTAGCTTTTTTAAAGCGTATCAAGTCATTGTGACAATCTTACCCAGCATTATTAAGAACGATGCTGGCATCAGTTAGTAACAAGCATCATGCAGTATTATAACATAGTATAAGTTCGAGGAACTTACATTATAGGATTCAAGTGTACTAGGTCACTAACTGCCTGGACGGTCATTTGAAAGGAGCCATCGCCCACAATTAGGATAGACCGCTTGTATCTCTGGCTTTGTTCCTTGGCCGCACAGAAGGCGCCCACGGAAGCACCAACACCGTAACCGATACTACCCCACAGAGTCTGGGTAAACATTGTTGCACCTTCTGGTAGTGGGACTTGTGATATTCCGATAGAGACACTCCCAGTTTCTGCAACAATGAGATCCCCAGGATGGAAAGCTTGGCCTAGTCGCTACGTTTGCAGTTATCTCAGTAAGTGCTCTGCCCATTGATTGTCAGGTTGCCTACCTGTAAGAACCAATCGAAAGTGATGATATCGTTGGGAGGTAAAATCTTCTCCTCGAGTCGCGACGGACATGTTGGCCAGGATAAAGACTGAGTTTGGCCGTTTGATTGGAGATCGTTTTTAAGAGAAGGAATGAGCTGCTACGAATTAGCGGCGGTTCTCCATTTTATATTCTCATTCTGCCCTGTAACAGTGGTCAAGGTAACTGTGAGACACTCACGTGTTTTATGTTGGCATCCAGCGTCCTCCCGTCAAGCTGCATAGTATGTGAGTGATTTCCTAGAGGATATTTGGAGGTGGAAACAAACATTGACCGAAAACTGTCGAATATCAACAAGAGCCTTCGGCTGATATTTAGTGGAGAATATCGCGCTACAGGAATATATTAGCTGATGTTACAACCAAGTTTGCACAACTTCATACGTGTTCAAGTCACTCTGGAGAAAGTCAGTTCTTGTTATCGTTTAGAATCCGTCTGGTCTAAGTAACTTACCGGGACGTTACCGATCCTCAGGACACAGTCTGCTGTCTCTACATATTCTTTAGCTTCTGGATCAGATGCGATTCCAGCGTATATTCCTCCGTAGTTCATGTGTGCCTCCGTTAACCCTCCTTTTCCCATAGGAGTCGTGAAGTAGGGAGCCTGTAGTAGGTTGATCAATTCCCAAGTTTCATTCGTGATTCCGTGACGGGTAACACCTGAGATGTTTTAGTTTCGAAATATTCTCATGAACTTAGAGAGATTGGGTTCCCCGCACCAGAATCAGCAATTATTGCAAGTTTCTTTGTGGAGAGAATTTTGTCCCTGATCGCTGCGACAGGCGTAGCGACATCCTCGATTCCATCCTGTTGGCCATTAGGGACGATAGTAGAAATCGCCTCAGGCACATTCTGGATAGTTCGGGTGATCATATCTGTAAGTATCCCGATGTAGCTAGTTCATGTCAGCTTTAAATGCATCATGTCTCCTAGCGCGGGCGCACTTACCCTGGGCGGCCGTAGTATAACATTGCTGTGACCTATCAGCGAACTATTCGCAAATCATCTATGGAAATATTTCACTCACCCTTTAACACCCTGTCGATCTCAGAGGTAGCATCTTTTGGGTCCCGCAGAACTGCCGTCGCACACGAGATATGTTTGGACATTTCATGATACGCGCTGCGTGAGTCGAGATCAGAAACTTCGTCTCGACTGATAAGGTTCCAGGTTTATTTCCTTACTCATATCTACCATCCCCCATGGTATGATGAACCATTGCCTTCTGTTTGTGGGCTTTGGTGCTCGGATAGCCGACAATATGCAAGACGGGTACTGATTCAGCGTATGCCCCGGCAAGACCGTTTAGAGCCGACAGTTCCCCCGGTCCAAACGTAGTGATCACTGCCCCAAAACCGTTAAATCTAGCATATCCGTCGGCAGCGTACGCAGCAACCAGCTCGTTAGCTGTTCCATGGAATTTCAACCCCGCCTCAGGGACCAGGTCCAGTAATGTGAGTTCAAAGTCTTCGTATATAAGTCAGCTATGGAATACGGGCATATTGGAAAAAGACATGTCAATATACTAGCCTCCAGGAACCCCGAAAATAGTCTTTACACCTAGTTCCTTCAGCCTCCTAAGAAGATAGGACCCAATCTTGGTCGTTCCGGACATGACGAGTGGATGAGTAATTTCGCAACTTCGTTAGAACAACAAGTTCACCTGCGGAGGTCTCGTAGCTAGCATCTGTATTCTACGTTTCATTTACACGGTTCTGCAGCTACCTTTTATAACCATCCACACGGAATGTTTTCCCGCGTCCCACGGGTACTTTCGCTCACGCCTGCAACGCCATAATTACTTATATAAAGAAATCGACTCCACATTCTCATTTCCACGATATTGGCAATAAAGAAGACGTCCGGGACAAGGAAATGACCAGCATTAGTTGCGGAGCCGGTGCTAGAAGCGGCATGATTCAAAGAATGAAATCATAGAGCATACACAGCTGACAGATCTCGGTGATTTTCATTACTCAAAGAACTTACCTCATTTTCACGAGTATTAGATGCTCCGCTTTATTTGCTTCCGTGACCGTAGTATTCGATACCCATCTTGATGCTCTAATGTCAGCGACGCATGTCGGAATTACTGACGGCTACCGTCGGCATATTTCAACAATTGATAGTCGTGTTCGGAGCACAATAAGAAAGGCGTACTCCACCACTCCGATTACGAACGTGCCAGAATGGATCTATTATATCGTGGATTTGTGGTAAGATCAAGACGATGAGAGTTGCTGTGAGCTGCTAATTAAAGTTGATGAAGGCAAACGCTAAAAAGCTTAGCGTCTCGTGTTCGGAGGAAATGGGTCCGCTAGTCTATTGTAGGAAAAGCGTTGAGGATGATGACTGCGGAGAGAGAGACAGTAAGCATGCCGAATACGACTGATAAAAGAACTCATGAGTCCCAATGTCGACTTATCCTGATGCTTAGCAATGTCTTCGACTCTTCCTCTTATCTTTATCATCAGGTAGAAGCCTATTATGGCGTCGAACCACCGTCGACGACACCTAAAGTCTCGTGCAGGATGTCGAACCTGCAAAGACCGTCATATCAAGTGTGACGAGTTCCGCCCTGAGTGGTATTCCAATCCTGCTCCCAATTCACGCCTCATTCAATATCATTGACTGCTCCATATAGTCGAAATTGCACCACTGCTCGTCGGAGTTGCGAATACCCAGACACCAAATGCAATTCAACCCAAGATAACGATAGCAACCACCTCTGGCCGTCCGTCATCGAAGAGAGGTGTAAGGTCTGGGTTAATGCTGGTGAAAGAAATGCCGATCTGCCGTTGCCAGCATACTTTGGGTGGTTCCCATTTGAAGGAGAGGACCTACGGCACATGTACCATGTTTGTCTTATGACATCGAGCCTGGAACTCAGTAATACTCTTCAAGCTGCAATATGGGCATCGGAGTTGCCAGTGTAATTCTGCAGTCCCCAGGACCCAAGATCGTGAATATTGACTTACCACAGATTTCTCCTCCTGTCCTCTTACGACTATGTGGCCTATGGCCTAATGGGCCTCTCTGCGTGCCGCCTGGCATGGGCGACAAGATCTCTCGAAGCGGATAAACTAGCTAGGCGTTATCAACAATTAGCATACAGTAGGACTTGTGAGGCTATGAATAATATGTCTTCTGCCAATATTGATGCTATACTGGCGACGCTGATCCTCTTGTCAACTGAAGTTGAAGGCTGGTACGTCCCTTTCACCATCCCAACCAGATCAAGTCTGACCGTTCTCGTAAGGCGCAACCTTGCAGCAGTATTTAACATGATGATGAAGGTATTTTTCTCCGATTTATTCACTTGATTGGATAATTCCTTTAACTTTCTATCAGGTGGTAGACGTGATCGAAAGAACCATGGGAGAAAGCCTGCTATACCGGGATTTTCCAATTTTCATTCCCCGAGTACTCAAAACGCCAGAAGCTTTCAATAGCAATGCAATGCTGAACTCCTTTATTTGCTCTCTCGAAACCCTTCCTCGGTGTGTATCGAAAAGGCCTGAAATCTCAGCTGCTGTCAAAGGGTTCGTACGAACGGCGGACAACCTCTTATTGCTTGGCGACGAGCTCACTTTGGAGGAACAAGTCAAACATGTCTATCCTATACGATGTTGGCTTGTGTGGCTTCCGACTTCTTTCCTCGAGATAACACAGGGCGATAGCTGGGTTTTGATCATATTGGCATATTATTCCGCCTTAACTCTTGCAACGCTCCCTAAGTTCCCCGCAGTCAACTCAAGACTATCGGTGAAGGTCCGAGTGGAAACAATTTTCAGTATCCATGAAAGATTACGCAATTGCGACTTCCTCTGCACCAGTTGCGGGGAGCTCCATTCGCCTCGACGCCACATGGAATTTCCCATCTCTGTCGTTAATATACTGACCCATAGCAACCAAAACCACAACGTGGAGACACTGTACTGACATGATTCAGAATCACTTTATACTTTATATTGCGACTTCAGAAAAGTTCAATTTTAGCATCTTCTCACTGATCACTAGGAATGTAGTCTGCTTATATCACATGATACCATGCGTTCTTAAACAGTAAATTGAGAGACCAATATCGTCCTAGCTTCAGGCTAAATTCTGACGCATTAGCTTCTACCATTCATATTCTCGTGAGATGCCCACGTAATCATTGTCCACTTCTAACTTTACTTCAATCCTCGGCAGATGCATATGTTATCTGTCATATGTTTGCAACAACTTCATTGCACCGGCTATAAGATAGAAATTACCAAATTTCCTAAAGGTATAGATTCTCTCTTTATCTGAGAACAGCCATGGGGTTAATTCCAGGGAAGGGTAAAGCAGCGACCTAGTTGTACTACTAGAGGACTAAACATATTCCCCGGCGTTACTTCTGCTTACAGAATGAGGTAGAATCAGTGATATCCTCCCACAGAATATGCAGCGTATTTATAGACACTGGAGGTGTATAGTGGACAATTAAAAAACCATATTGCTTCGATCTTATATACATGACCTAAGAGGTCTAAAGTCTCTCCAATATGCTGACTACTCCGTACTATCAAATCGAATATGTGATCATGTGATTGCGGTGTTATGGCAGGCCCTATATATTCCATTGTGAAATGATTTCTTTCAACAGCGGAGTCCAGGTGGCGCAGTGGTTCACTCCGCCATCTAGCTGGAGGCTCCCTGGTTCGAAACGGGGTGAGCGCGAGGTTTGCTACCTGCAGGACACGGAATTTTCGCGCTTCCTGCATCTAGCGACTGATGACCGCTAAGATCCCCGTTCAGCAAAACCCTACCCGCCTATTGCAAAGGTGGGGTTTTCGTGGCACATCCATTCCTCCCTTGTACAGGAGAGGGGTTGATGTGCCGCTTTTTTTGTTATTATTTTTGGGGGTGGGGAGGTTGGGCGGTGTGTTTGTGTTGTGATATGATATTGTGTTGATTTCCATTTTAGGAAATTGGGATAGTGCGGGGCGACTGACAACTCTAACAACTTCTTATGCAGGGGCGAAGGATTTGGCGTAGCCATGTGTCGTTCAGCCATAGCCCCAGCCACAATCGCTTTTTCTCAGTAATGATTGTACGGAGTACTAACTGCTCCATATGTAACAGTGAAGCTGGCACTCGTACTAAGCGACAAGCTTAAATAACTTAGGGGCTTATCCATGAAACCTTCTTTCGTGTCGATACATTAAGCATCCAATGTTATCGAAGTATTTTGAGGTCAAATATAGGTCTGTCGATCGTACACTGGTATCTGGAGAAAGGAACATGTCTACCTTTTGGAGTTTACTTGGCGAGAGTACTCCATAACTCGTCTGCCCGTCCGTTATTGCAAGCAGATGTAAATCAAGCCTCAAGTGCATCGAAACAGTATGCGCCAAGGAATATACTAGGCGCTGCGTCTCAAGTCAATATTATCCTGCGATACCTATGGACCATCTTTGGTACAATGATAATCCCAAAAAAAAGGGCACTTTTGGCTGCTAGCCGACAGCTGCAGGCCTGCTACCACATATTAGATACGAGGTCAACGAGATACGGAGTAGTTAGGGGCCAGGAATTATTTAGATGATACTTAGACAGGCCACATTTTAGGTCGCAGTAAGCAAGCTTTGGGGGTGGCTAGGATACTGAGGTAGAATCTATTTTTACCCGAAACGGGTGGTTCTGCGACATAAACTTGGGGGCCAATAATCTAGCCCTCGTTACAGCGCATAACTTCTAACCAAGATCACTCTAGTTAAGATAACTAATCAACAGATTAAGCATTATAGTGAACTTTCTTGTCGACTCCTACATTTAGAACGTTGATCATTACTTTTATCCATAGAATGTGGATGAAACTACATCTCCATCTTGAATCCTGCAGAACAGAGCCGCCTACTGGGATTTGGCCCCCAGAGTTAATGCAGCGAATGGCACAAGCGCAAACAGAATCCAAAATCCTTCGATGTATTCCATGGGGCAGAATATGGTTCTATCACGGGTTATGGAAGATCAGTATACAGCTGAGTCTGTCTGAGCGACTAAGACGATTAGTATAAATATACCGATGTATCTTCCACTGTCAGTTAATTTTCAAGCACCATCAATCATACAAAAAGAAGAATAAACCAAGTCATTATCTCGATACAGACTCCATTCTTCAAAATCAATTTTTCAATAAGTCTTACTTTGCTCCAAGTTTCTTCCGCCACAATGTGTCTCCTCGCGCTAGGTGCCCTCCTCAAGTCTAGAAGCGCAAACAAGAATGCGACTTCAGGACCATCCATGCAACCAGCCAATCCTTCCGGAAACAGCAGAAGGGGAAGACGTTACCAGTCGGATGTTGAGAAATATGGGTACGAAGTTGCGGAGCGGAATTATCAGAGAAGGGCTGCTGCTGCAGCGGCGTAAGTGACTATCTTGAATTATACACGTACCTAAGCGACATGTCTAACATCATCTCATCCTCAGTTGATAGTGAAGAGAACATGCAGATGAAAATCGCATTTTCTCATATCCGAATATATGAGCAAAAACTCCTGATGTTGGAATTCGGTCTATGATGTGATAGAAGTTTTGGTCTACTGTTTGAACAAGGAGCATGATGCATAGAGGGGACTCGGTGTTTATTTTTTATGTTTACATTAAGCGTTTTGTTTTCGTCTTTCAGGAACACGGTCTATACGGCGATTGAGTCGGAACTTTTGCTCATTGGTATCGCGTTTTTCATGTGGTTGAACTTCTCTGCCAAGATGTATGTTTGGTGTCATCTTGAGAATGGACAATCATTGCGTATGTCCAGTTTGAATCTGAATTTTCATCTTTTATGATTTCTCAGTTGCGCTAGTGTATACACCATCCAATTTTCGATTCTGTTGGAAGTCATTCTCGTCTCGCAACTAATCCCATTGGTAGTTTTGCACGACTGAGGGAAAGACCATAAGGCCGTAGCATATAGTTAGCAGCAAGAATAACATGAGCGCGGCTCACTCCATAAGAATAAATACCATTGAGGCACCGGAAATCGAAATTAGATTCCGTCCAAGGTGCAGAAGATCGAATCGCGTCGGTAACGGCATATTAACCGTAGATTAACCCCGAGATTTACAAGGTAAGGAGTCCATGAATTCGTAACAACAGTCAAAGATAACTATGGGAAACGAAGCGACATAAAGCATAAATCATAACTTGCTTGTGCATACATTAACACAATACCCAAGCGGATAGTGTGTTGCAATCCCAAATTCAACCGGACATTTGGTTGACTTTTCTCAGCCAAACTTGAAACCCTAGCCATGCATTCGCAATCCGTACGAGGCAAGCCTGCATTAGGATTCCATTTGTTATCTTCCACTGCGCCTTCTCTGCGGTCTTTCGACTCTGGAGTAGTAGCCAACGCGAGTACTCGATAATTCAAACCCACCAATCAGTTTCCCTCGTCAATAATCACCTTCTGTCTAGTTTGTCGGACGTCCGAACGGAGAATGTTTCGGGGCATCATCCAGCTCCGAACAAAGAACAAGTTTGACAGCAGTCGCAGAACTCATACGATGCTGTTCTCACTCCAAGAAAGACTGCTCCGAAGGTAACTAAAAAACATCATTCTCGCCGTTTGCCATAGCCTCTTTGGGATTAGTATCACGCGACAAGCCTCTGCAGTGGCATCTGTAATCAAGATAAGAATTCCATGCGCAAAAGGTCAAAGAGAAGTGGGACTGCCGAACACCCGGTACACCAGTGAAGTTGAGATATCGAGTCGTTTTTGGCTTTTCCCGTTCGCGCCTTCATTCTCGCGTACGCACTTAGCATTGGATACGCAAGCGCCAAGACGCACATCACGTACTCCGTATACCGGCCACGTAAGAACATTGACCCCTATGGTACGGAGCACAACACGTTTCTCCATTCAAGATCTCTTTAGCCTATGTTAAGATGCGGCTCTCGAGATCCCTCCGTGGTTCTCCCGCAACCATTGGTCCAAAAAGCTCAGGAAACGAGTCAGGGTTCACTGCCGGGGGACGACAAGGCTTGATTTCATACGACATCGCCCAGCAAATGGTCATATTCCATTCGATCTTCACAAAAAGAAGAGACGATGCCGAGAATGCCAAGACTTATAGATTGTAACGGCGTGTTTCTAGACAGCGGAACGGGGAATTTTGGGGCAAACTCTTCTCCCGATTCAGGGGTTTCTCGCACAGAGCTGGAAGCAGTGTCTGAGCGCAAGTTCGCGGTTCGTGACTGCGATCTCCCGCGTTTTTCGAATGCTTGGAGCAGCAATGATCAATTGTGTGCGAAGATCCCATTTTATGTATACTGTTCGTCTCGTATGTCGCAATCGGATCTAATATGGTGTCAACGAGATCGCAGTATATAAGATCTAGATATCAGATCAAGCTTAAAGAGTCCGGACTCCGGAGAAATGTAACGACAAGATATCACAACCCAGGTACAAGCAAGTAACCATGCGAAACACTTTTGCCACTACCCCAGGAACTCCTGTCAGAGGGATTGCCCGGGTCTTGGCCGTGGGTTCAGGGCCATTAGAACGGTTGCCAAGCTCGCGATGTACATCGAAATCTTCCTCTATTATCGCCCGTTGAGGGTAGAATTGTGATTTCGGAACGCCTCCAGCTGTCCAAAGGCGAACTGTACGTTTCAGGAGAAAGAGGAGATCCCATGGCGGGTTATGTTACCGTGTCTCCGAGTTAGCTTGGTGGGATAAATTCAAAGTATTTTAGGGAAGTTGTCGTATGCTCCACAGCCACAGGTGGGCTCGTGGTGGTTGTCGTCGTCTTCTTCGTTGTCGTTCTCCTCTTTCAGATTAGAACAGTTAATACAAAAAAGCATTTGTGCCTGGACACATCTCTGGAGAAAAGGTCCCATTTAGATGACCTCTTCCTCTTTCAGTTCTTTCCTTTTCCATGTCCTGATACCATGAATATGTCGTCCTCACCGTTTCTTTCCTTATTTTTGCGCTTCTCTGCGCTTTTCTTTTGTTGCAATGTCATACTTGCTGTCGAGGTAGATGTTGCTACGGGCAATGATTTGATGTCCTTTGTCACGGTTAGTATGGTCTACGCTGCTTTTCTTCCCCCAAAACTTGTCTAGTCGGCAGCAGTGTAGGATTCTCTCCTTGCTAATCCCAATGGATGGTTACAGCGTCCAGATATTAAAGCCCCGCGGTACGAAGTAACAATTCATGACCCGGATTCCATAACTTCTGGGTACTGGTTCTCTGCACCATACTCTGTGATCGATCCGGAAGCCCCAACGCGAAAGTGGATGCCCTGTCAGGTTGGACCGCATATTTATGACGGAAATGGAGTATGTTATCTCTTCGTGTTCTTGTCACGTACTCTTGCACTGGTAAACAGTAACTGACCCTCAACGCTCAGATACTAATCTGGTCTGGAGCTTGCACCTTCGAGAACCGCAACGTTTTCGACTTCAGACCAGTGACGAATATTGACGATGAGGTCCATATGTCTTTCATCCTTCAGCATGCCTACCATGATGACAGCGTCAAGGGAAGTGGCATGATCTATGACCAGCGTTATGAGCATGAAAACATCGTGGGCGTCACCAACGACCTCTCTGCGTTTAACATGCACGAGTTCAAGGTTCTCGACGGTGGAAAGACGGCTCTGGCCTGTACGTATAGATCCGAGAACGTGGACTTCGCCGATCTAGGTCGGCCAGGCGAAACGGGTTGGGTGATCATAGGAGGTTTCGAAGAAATCGACACTGCTACCGGCAAGGTACTTTTCGAATGGAGCTCGAGGAATCACGTCCCTTTGAACGAGTCCTCGTTTTCAATCCCCGGGAATGAATTGCCTCGTGATGCACCTGGGTGGGATTATATGTAAGTGACAGTTCCTCGTTCTTATAGGGGCAGCACCGACTGTACGAGGCCAACTTATCTAACCACTCAAACAGTCACGTTAACTCGGTCGATAAGAATGCCAACGGCGACTATCTTCTCTCCGCTCGATTCACAAACACCATTTACTTGATCTCTGGTCAAGATGGACACATCATCTGGCGCCTAGGCGGGGAACAGTCTGATTTCGATCAGAATTTCGATTTCTACAGGCAGCACCATGCACAATTCGTCCCATCTGACGACAACGAAACTGTCATCTCCTTCCTTAACAATGCCTCTGACGAGGGGTCTCAAAAGGACCTCACGTCTACGGCTCTCATTGTGAAAATAGATACCACTTCATCCCCAATGACCGCCCGAGTCGTCAAGAGCTTCGAACGCCCTGACGGAGAACTCACTCGCCTCCGCGGCAGCGTCCAGATCCTATCTAACCCAGGCGGCAAAGGGGACGGTAACGTGTTCGTCGGTTGGAGCGAGCAGGGTTACCATTCTGAACACAGTCCCAGTGGGAAATGTCTCATGGAAGCTCGTTTTCTATCCCCGCGTTTCTCATCCTACCGCACCTTCAAGCTGCCCAACAACAACTTCCACGGCCGTCCTTCAGAGCCCCCGGCCGTCAAATCTTTCGTTTACGCCAGTGCTATTTCCCCAACCGTCATAACGACCGTCACCGTGTTCTACGTGAGCTGGAACGGAGCAACAGACGTCGCATCATGGAACTTTTACGCACAAGCCCAAGACTCCAGTGCTCCTGTGCTGGTGGGAAACGTACAAAAGACCGATTTCGAAACCATGTTCATGGCAGATGGATACCTCGATTGGGCGTCCGCTGAAGCCCTCGATATCAACGGAAACTCCCTCGGCTGGTCCGAGGTGCAACGTTCGATTCTCCCTGAGACCTGGTCACAGTCAGGCCTCAGCATAAAGCCAGATGACCCGTCCGAAATACCCACTCTGGACGACTACATCGACGACGACGATGACAATACCGAGGACGGAGTGGAAGAAGAGGAAGATAGCTCCTACGGCATATTTGGCGGCCTCGGGGGATTTTTGATCTTCTTACTCCTCGTCGCTTGCTCCGTTACCGGCGTCGCCGTGGACGTATGGCTGGGCCAGACAAACGAGAAGAAATTAGAACGAAAACTCAACGCAGAGGCAGATGCAGTGGCATCAAGGTGTGAGAGAGGGGAGAGGTATATTCAGTTGCCGCTGGATGAAGAAGTTTATGCATTAAGTGATATGAGTCGGCGGAATAGTACAGAAAGCAGGTGACGGCATCGTCGTACTCTGTCTGTTTGTATAGACTTTCCCTCTGTTTATTTTCTTTTTTGTTATTTCTTTACTTTTGGGCCACGGTATCTTGGGTGGGATGTGTTGCATAGGCGTTCAAAAATCTGCATAGATGTAATACCATTGTTCTGATTCAACTTGCATACATGAGCCGTGTCATTCCAACACCAACCAGGTACTTAACCGACATCTCAAAATTGGGCACATTGTGACAACCCTACTAGCCATAGCCATGATGCTTTAGTCTATGCGGTTGAGGAACATGGGTCAGACCCGGAAGATCCGAGAAGCCAATGCAATGCACCCTGTCGACCGGTGATTCCCGGAACGACGAAGATAAAGGGCCGATTGATGTTGTAAAGCCGCAAGACAAGCTACACAATGACCTAGATGAGAATGCTAGATCGCCAAGAGACTTACCGTATGTACTATTAATTTGTACGACACTCGACATGCCAATGCGAATTGAGCCGAAAGATATCGGGGAGGAGATAGTGTTATTTCGTAGTTGAGTAAATATTTACGAGAAATGGGTATACAGCCGCACGCTAAATACACGAATAACACAAATCTGCCACCAGCTCCTCAACACCATCAGTAAGAAGAAAAAACCAAAAAGGGAAACATACTCATAAGGACAGAAGGCCGGCCGGCGTCTCATGGACAAAAGGATTATATACGTGTGTTGTAATTAATTATCTTTTCTGACTTCGCAGTCAGTTTCATGGCGAGATCGTCTATGATCTCGGTCTGGGCGATTTGGAAATGATGTCTTCCCATAGTTCCTTGCCATATGCGTCGCACAGACAATCTAGCCATATGATGTTCTTCATGATTTTCTTCATGTCATTCCAACAGCGGATGCGCGAGGCCGTGGCGAGACGGTTAAGAGACCCGACGTACCAGGCTCTCAGTTCGCGATCGTCCGCGTTTGTGGTCTCAACACCGCTTGCGATGGCGCCCAAGACAAATGCCCAGAGCAGAAGGTCTGGAGCTGATCGCCAGCTCCTTCGCGGATCGGATTCGGTAAGTGCGACACGCACCATCCGTCCAAGCTGGGCCAGGGGCGCATTCACCGGAGGTACAGGGAAGACCGTCAATAAGCTGTAGATCATAGTGGCAAGTCGACATGGTTCGTAAACCCGATGCGTCTCAAAAAAGAGGGTGTCATCCGCGCATTCAGCAATGGAGGGCAGCGACATAAGGCGGTGCTGGATGTAGTTACGGCGATCAACCATGATAGCATCGCCAGGATAGTGCAACTTTCGCTTGCCGTAAAGGTCGATGACAACTGAGTAGGTGTGTATATCCTGAAGAATCTCTCCAAGCTCCTCAGTTAAACCCGCCTGGATGTACTGTCGGAAGTCGCGAGCAGGACCGTACGCCGAAATTTGGGTGAGCACTTTCGACGGCCATTCTGGTTGGATCGACTGTCTGCCGTTCTTTACCAATGGTATATAAGGGAGCACTGGCTTCGAAAGGCTCCTCGTTGCTAGCATAATTCCGGCACTTTTTGCATGGGTCAGCGAGTCTCCACGGAACAGCGGGCATCGGGAACAACTTACAAGGATAGTGTTTCCGCCAGTCCCTCCATTTTTATTTCGTGTAGGCCCCCTTTCAGATGTACAACTTGCAGGAGACCGAGGATATGGACCTGATCTAGATCGAGGGAACAGTATACATCAAGCCATTGCAGTCTTCTGAATGGCGACAAATGGGCCCGCCATGAGGGAGGAATCGTGGTGTTTTCGTATCTGCTAAAAGCAACAGTCATGATGGCCAGAATGATCTCGTCATTCAGTGCCTGAGATGGGTCACTAATAATCGAATTCAGACGTCGTATCGCTTCGTCTTCAACAATCATGATCTGAAGGCGTTCCTTCTTCTCCAAGGCAAGTGAATTTGGACGTTCCACACGCCCACGACCTTGCTCGTGAGTTGCTGTGCCGTACATAATAGCGCTAAAAAGTGCAGGATTATTGACGGCCAGGGGCAGCCAGAATTCTGACTTCTTTGTCCTGCCTTCTCCATCCGGAAGCATAGGGATGAGACAAGGCAAGAGTTCCTCCGCAGCTGTTATGCACCAGTTAGCTATCAACTTCTAGCAGCTCATATTGTACACATGCTCATAAGACAGCCACACTATCGGGAACTAACCATAGTGTATAAGCCTGCGTGCTGCAGGCTCATCGAGATCTGATGGATATTGAGCAAACAGACTCGAAACTCCAGAATCCAGAGCGAGTATCTCAAAATCGCGATGAACGTTATCGATGGCCATAAGACTCATCTTATCTTCCTCATCTTCGTCAGGCTCTTTCTTTACCAATGTCGTAGAAAATCCATCGTATGTCATGTCCGCCGGATGAGGATCATGCTCCTCAGGCGGTGGCGTTAACATCGACTGTCCATTTCCCATATTGCGCGCAACCGCTGCTTCCCGGCTCCGAGTGGGAAGCCGACGTGATAGGCTTCCAAACTGCTTGGAAGAACGACTTCCACTGCTACTCTTCTTCGAGCGACTCTTGCTAGGGGGTGCATCCGACGCTGCCTGACGACGCTGTTGCCAGATATATCGCCCTGCATTGGCGCGAATCAATGACCTGCTATCGGCCTTCTCCCCAGAGGCCGACGGGTCGACGCTCACAAAGTTGAATCCACGGTCGGGATCGATACTATCACAGCTAGAAGGCATCCCGAATCCCAATCCATCAATCAATCAGCCGATCGAGCTAGAATCGAGGGTATCTCCATGGGTTGATGTCCGCGAAGTTGAGCGATGGCGACGATAGAAAAGCAACCCGTGCGGGGAAAGCTTTAGATAGATACTTATGCGTGACCACCAAAGCTCGCAGTCTCAGATGTGCGTCCGCTTCAATTGTTCTGTCTGTTTCGATTTGACCAGGAAGCACGGCGCACAAATCCCGACATCGAAGCTAAGAATGCTTTCCGCTGGACGATCGGGCGTCTTTTAAGAGACTTGCAAGTCCAGGCCCCCGTATCTGCTGCGGATTTTCTGCGTCTCCTGGCGCGTTTCTCCCCGCTTGGTGAACCGATCGTCCAGGTGCGTGGACTAGCGAAGGAGTTAGCCTGACACAGCGGGTCGCCATCCCTAGAAGATTAAGGCTGATTGCCCGGCAGGATAGCCTCATCTCACTAAGCAGTGGTATTTGACACCACGGACGCCGGCCCGCTGGGATGCGCCGGGATGGTGCATGGATCACAGCTGAGGAGAAGAAACCATGGACGATGCCCACTGTGAGATATGGGGATTTCAATTTTAACTTCTCAGAAGGTTGGTGTAACTGCTGGAGACTCGAAGTTCCTTGGTTGTACGTCGAGTTTGTCCATTCATAGCGTCGATCCATCTCGAGCTAAAGGGGATGGCGCTGACCCCCTGTGTGCTTCAGTCTCGTGCTGACGGACGATTGACTTTTGCTATCCTGGACTTTCGGGTGGGTATTATCTAGAGAGTAGCTGGTGACTGTGAAGCTGGCTCTCTTCGGTTCTTGGGGATCCGCACCCGGCTCGAAACCAACACGATGCTCTACTGCAAGCAGCAGGTCGCTAACAGTTTCGAGAAGGAAATGGTATCATGTACCTCACCCAACATGGTATGCAAGTGGATGTTGAAAAG
This sequence comes from Paecilomyces sp. PK2413, assembly GCA_023624055.1. Lineage (NCBI taxonomy): Eukaryota > Fungi > Ascomycota > Eurotiomycetes > Eurotiales > Thermoascaceae > Paecilomyces > Paecilomyces sp. PK2413. The sequence goes on along the minus strand of JAMADQ010000001.1, from coordinate 202,770 downwards.
TGAAGCGAGCCGCTGGACGGCCAACCCGTTCGCTGCTGAAAAGCCCACCAGGTTCAATTGCATGGGCTGTCCCAGTGCAGCGGCTTGTAAGGCGTCCATTATCTAACGCTCTCCCAGGAGAACGTGTCAGCATTCAATCGGTCTGGATCCTGGATCCCAGATCCCAGATCGTTCATGGCATGGCCCGCTCGTGTTCTGGATAGTACGGAGTAGTAAGTGGGCGAAATCATGATGATAACAAGATATCTATCCTCCTGGGGCCATTATTATTGACCAGGAACGGCTCGAGGCCGGACAGTTCTTCCGGTTCTTCGCAAAAAAAGCCAAGTTGAGAACGACAGGAGAAGATCCTTCTCTCATACGTTGTCGGACATTATTCGCCATCGCAAGAAGCATCTTGGTCACCGTTAGCCTCCGGGGAAACGGTCCAGGCTGAATTAAGCGTAACGCCATAGACGAACAGACCTGTAAGCAACGCGTCGTCGGAACGGCCAGCGACAAACTGCGAGGAACGGGAGAACTAGAGCGATTGACAGGCGCTAAACAGTGTCAAAGACGTTTTCCTCCCCGTTTGTTGACGTCCTGCACTGCACTGCGCTGCTGCCGGCCCCTGATCTCGGAACGCTTCGACAAGCCTGGACTCTGGCCGATTTGGACTCGCAGTCCCGCGATAGACGAATTAAATGCGCCTCGAAGTCAATAACAGCCTTAATAATTCCATCTCCTCCCGTTCTGGCTGCCGTTGGAAGTTTCATCCTCGCTTGGTCCTCCCCCTGGCTCGTCCGCTTGTATGTGATCATGCAGCCTCCGGGTGCCACCTCCACGTCCCCGAGGATCTTAATGTGTGATAATGCCATCCCCATCCCCTCGGAAGCCGAACCGTAGACATGGGAATGAAGACACTACGAGAATATGACAGGGGAAGATAGCGCTTCCCCCCTAACTAGCCCAGGGCACTTCAACCACGCTGTTCCAACCCCGGCCAACAAGAAAGAAGAGAAAAGAGCGGTGACCGTTAAGTGAACTAACTAGTCTCTATCTGACCTCATACCAGAGTAAAATTATCCGAGTCTGGACGATCCATCCCCTCTCTTTTCAAGGGTCTAATCCGACGCCCAGCATGAAGTCATCCATCCCCGGCCCGTTGGCCTGCTATCAGCTCTATCTAGCTAGCTATCAGAGATCCAACACCACACATACGAGAAAAAGAAGCCCAACTTTGATAAGAACCAATTCACCCAACTCGAACAAGAAGGGCAAAAAACACGAACAGCAAAGAATAACAACAGCTGAGCTCAGCTCAGGATCCACTCCTTTAGTCTTCCGTCCTTAGAGTACAGTAGACGACGACCATTACTTTATTCAGCAATGGTGTGACAAAGTTAGACCATACCTTCGGAAATCCGCCGTGGAGAAATTTGTTTAGCTGTCCCGAAAAGAATTCACTAGATAATAACAATGACGGTCAGCAAATAGTCCCGTTTTACAAGATAGATACTATTATTGTTGTTAATAATTGTTCTTGTTATGAGCTATACCAGGTACCGGGGGTTTGGGACCTCGTCAACTGCCGGGATGCTATGCTATCTGATATCTGATATCTGATAGCTACTATCGAGTACGCATACACACAAAAGTCGCGAAAAAATTCAATTAACAGACAGTCTACCTATAACTATGAAGCTGAGCTAAAGCTACGTATCCGTGTTATGGAAAAAACACGTGTTGTGGACGTATGTATTGTATTCCACGTGTGTATGATAACTCCTTCGTCCCAGCATCTCGGAAGCAGAAAGATATCGAGAACCGAAATGACGGGAATTTCCCACGAATTCGGAGATTCAGGAGTTCCATTGAACAAACAACGGACCCAACAGGACGGTTTGACCCAGTCTCTAGGGTGAGAAAAAGGAAGAAAAAAGAAAAAGGGAAAAGGGAAAAAAAGAAAAAACCCACCTCCTGATGGGACTGCACTAGCTAACTAAGACATCCGACTCTGTAACATGGTGGAGTTCGGGTCCGGAGAACGGGAACGGTAGTACGCAGTACGAAGTAGCTGGTTGATAGCTAAGTCATATAGTAAGTTGTACAGGGTTATTCCCTTCTCTTGAAGAAGATCCTGTGGGGAAAGAGCAATTTGGGATGGATAGTCGGATGAATTCGTTACGCTTTTGGCATTTTGCTTGCTAACTGACACGTATCCTACAAAGATGAAAATAAAGGAGAAAAATGCGAGACAGAAAAATGCGACAAGGTACACTGAGATGGAAAGAAAATGAAAGGAAAATATTGACTCGATTGTGCGAGAGGAGACGGGTATGGTAGAATACAGTGGAAGTTTCCTTTGTTGTTATACATTGCATAAAGTTTCCAGCCAGGCGTGATAGAAGAAGCAGCAGTCCTACATGGATTGCTGCTTCATCAACCAGGCTAGAAACAAGGCTGCCCTTCGCCCGTAGCCATTCTACCCGGTCACCGACGCTGTTCTATTTCGCAAAGTGGAGGTCGTATGCAAGCCACTTCCGCGCGTTCACGCCTTCAACATCCAGGCCAGGTGTACCGTATGTCAAGGGCGCGAAGTAGACGAATCCGGCAATGGTCGCTGCCAAGATAACGGCGGTCGCGATCCAAACAGCCAGGTAAGACTTGGGGCCCATCCGCTCTCTCGGGGTGATGAAGCGGTATGGGATCAGCCGCGAGGTGACGGCCTTCTTGTTCTTAGCAGCAGGATCATCTCCATCCTCCGGCACATATCCAGCCGGGATGGTTGGTTCTACGTTGAAAATAAACTCGATCAGAGCACCTGTCACCAGAGTGGACGCCAGGTGCGCCGGGAGGTAATGATGCAAGAAACGCTGACGACCCATGAGCCAGAACGGGAAGTAGTGAGCCGCCCAGCAGAGGAACAGGAATCCAGTGCTGTTGTACAGACGAGAGCGGGCGCCAGGACCCCAGACTAGTTTTCAGTTAACACGACGACCGTAGAAAAGTCGCGGGAAGGGTATCAAGACTTACTTTCATCTAGAGCATCTACGCCGCGTCTCAAAGACAATTGATCCGCACCAATCACTCCTGCAAAGACTGCCAAGAGACTGCTAGCCAACCACCATCCGATTGGGTTTCCGAGGAAGTAGATCTGCTCCCGGGTTTCGTTCTTCGTCCAGAAGCTGACACCACGCAGGAGGAACGGCCACTGGAAGGGCTCACTCGCGTAAGGGTGTTCGCTAGTGAGGGCATTGTTGTGGAAGAACATGGCGCGCTGCAGTTCAATGTACTTTCTCCAGAAAGGCAAGTGTTTGACCTGGCGAGGTTCCTTCTGCAGACGCGGAGAATCCTCCGGCAGCGAAGGGATCGCATCCACATACCAAACATTGCTCGACTGAAGGACGTTCTTGTTTCCGTTGATCTCAGCTTGCTTGAAGGCCCAGTCCGGAAGGGGAGTTGTATGAGTCCACATGGCCACACGAGTGGGAACATGGATCAACTTGAAATGACTCGACATTGTCCGGAAGTCCTGGCCGTCCTTGCTTCCTTCGATCTTGATCTCGAACAGAGTGTCGTTGTGGCGCTCGCCATTGGCCAAATCGAGGGGAACCGTGGTGAACTCTTGGTTGGTTGGATAGTAGGGAGAAGCAACATCGTGAGTGAGAAGGATAGTGTTAGTACCGAGATGTCGGAGCTGAACGACGTCGCCATGCTTAACATGGTGACCTGTAAGGTCATCCTCGGAGAACTGTTGGTTACCTGGCAAAATTTGCCAGACGTTGTTGGTGTCATTGTAGGGATAACCGGTGACCTGCTGGCCCTGGCTAGAAATGCGGCCGTCATCGTAACGGAGCGGGTATGTCTCCCAGTGGCTGTGAAGGTAGGTTTTGGTATCCTTGTGACGGATTGTGATAGTGTCATAGTATTCGATATGAGTGGATGCAGCGGTCATCAGGTTGTCGCTCAGCGTTTCCTGGAACTCCGGCGTCATGAAGTCGTCTCCAGGACCGGATCGGGTGAGGATAGCGAAATGAACCTGGAACCAAAAGAGGTAGAAGAAGAATGGCACAACAATCAAGGAAAAGGCACGGGCGATGAAATGTTTCCCGAATTGTGGCATGGTCAGGGCGCCTCCCCGGCGGTTAATGTCCAGCAGATTCCACAGGTCGACCAGAACCGCCGCGCCGATAGTGACAAAGGTGAACACACCAACATACTTGGTTGAGATGACACAGCTGAGCGAAACACCAGTCAAGAGAAGCCACTTCCACCATTTGCGTCCGAACGGCTGGTGTCTCTGCTTGTAGAACTTGATATAGCACAGAATGCTCAACGCCATGGTCAAGACTAGAGTCGCGTCTAGCAAGATCAGTCTCGTCTCACCAACGTGCGCATTGTCAAACACCATTAGACCAGCAGCCAGGACACAGGCAGGGAGCGAATATCCCGACTCCCACATGATCAAAAAGACCACCGGGATGGTGAGAGCGCCCAGGGTAGCGGGTAGCGCTCGGTATGCCACATAAGGCACCTTGTTTTCAATGTACGATTCGCCAATGTTTTCGAAGAGGAAAGATCCGTCATAGCCGACGAGCCAGCCGACGAACGCGAAAAGAAGCTTTCCAAATGGAGGGTGAACGTCAAAGAAGTATGTCCGCTGAAGGTAGTAAGAGGCAAACTGTACGCATCCAATATCAGCATGTGCTCTGACAATCAACCAGCTCTGTTCAACATGCGCAGTGCAATATCAACACCTCATGAGAAATGCCATACCTTTCCGAAATGGACCTCATCGAATACTACTTCATCAGGATATCCGATGTTCCAGAACCGGGTCAGGAAGCCCAATGCCGTCAGTACGACCATAGCAATTTTGTAATCCCACTCAGGGCCTTGCGCAGGCCCGGTCTTTCCTCTGATCGCAGCTGCGACATTGTCGGGTGACGCGCCGGTGTTAACATCCTTCTTTCCGCCTCTCCTGCGGAGAGACGGAGGAGGGGAAGAAGACATGATATGAAAGTAAATATAGAGAGCGTCGGGGAGGACAACAAGCCACCTTTACTGCGAAGCGGTCAGCATTGAGCAAGACACGGTGTGATTCTGTAGCAGTGTGTCAACCTACAATAATCAGTAAAAGAGCATTATAATCAAAGGACAGAGGAACAAGAAGCGAAATTCCTGGTGTAGGGGGACGAAAGGGTTAGGAATCTTCCCTGGTGCTTTGTCTGAGTTGCTGGCCGCGTGGAGCGCGGAAGGAGAAGCCAGCTGGCCCGAGCGCCCCCAGAGAGAGGCTACGCGGCCTTTACAATGTACATAGTATGTACTCATGGCAGTTCTCGACTTATTACGATCAACAGTCGACAGTTCATCATGCAAGATCACGTCCAAACACTGGGTTCACAAGTTCAAATGTTTATATTCCTTTGAGAAAATTGTATCATATGCAACGCCGTATGGTAGTCAACCATCCCATCACAGAACACCATAGCTATACCGATTCTCCGCAATGCAAGCTAGTCCAACGCATTTAATACAAAATAGAATCATTCCAGAGATATACATGGTTGGAAAATCACTCATCATCATCTGATAAGTTAAGCAACTCCAGCTCTGTTTTGACAAGAGACTGGAAATCCGCCCGCGATATACCAGTCGTCTTCGCAAGTCGGAACAAGCTTTTTATGTTGGAGCCAATATGTTGCTTCACGCCTGTTTCGACCGAAGACTGGTTCTCCGCTTCTTGCTCGAGCTTTGCGACTGCTTCAGAGCTAGCTGACGATGTCGACGAGGGTCGCGGGTGATTCAGCAGCATGGCGATGTCTTCCTGCGATGCATCACCTGCCGCATAGCCATTAACCCGAGGAGATCCTTTCTCATCTACACTGCTGACTTGTCTCTGGAGAAGACTGGCAAGGGTATCTCCATTCAACGATGATACGCCAAATTCGGCCTTTTCTTCTGAGGGGTCGTCATTATCCATAGCCGGCTGCACATCACCGTAGCGGGCAAAGTAGGAGGCCTCCGATGCCATCGGTTGTTGGATCGAAGAGATCGGGTTCGGTGCGGGCGTCTTGACTGACGGTGTTCTCCCGGGGGTGTTATCATATTGTGCCCAGTAGTCATCATCGTCATCATCCTCCTCCAATCCGCGATCCACCTGCTCAGCTTGCTTTAGAGCATCCTGCACGACCTTTTCCTTGGCGTGCTCGTTGGCTTCTGCTATCGACGACAACCACGATTTGTCCTCTTCCGCTGCTCCATCCCACGGGAGCAGCTCTGCGACTCTCCAGCCAGGACCCCCGCCTTCTTGGTCGGTAGGACACCATACATAGAGGACTGCAATATTGAATTCCGGTAGAGGAATGCGGGATCGTAATGTCTCCTGATCAATCCGTTTGTATTCGACTGGTAGTTCGTCTGGGAGCTCTACTTCTCCGGAGACAGGATGCGGCTCGAAGTTTGCGCCATCCAACAAGCTCTGGACACGCTCTGCTTTGGCGGGGTCCCAAGATAACAGCTGAAGCCAGGAATCAGAACCTGAAGATGTCGAGCTGAGGATCTGAACGCGCTGGCGCAAGATAGGCGATAGTAGCGGCAGGAGAGCAGGCGGGGGACGGTTCGAGACGAAGGATGCTGGTAGACACGCCAGGAAAGGAGGTAACAGCGTCCGGGGGTCCGGCGGCTGGATGAATTCGACCATTCTATGGCTGCCAAAGAAGCGACTTCTTTCGATCTGTGTCTGCAGCCGCTCTCATATGTCGCTATAGCGGAACGTCCCTCTGATTTTCGCGGGCGGGGCGGGGATATCGCAGGAAGGGAAGAGAGACGTTCGGGCTTTGGGGGAGAGAGAGATCAGCGACGGGGTCGCATATAAATGCTAAATATCACCCCGAGGCCCGTGGGATGCGGAGAGTGGGTTGCAATGCAGCAACATTGCTGGCAGCGTCATGGCGGTTGTAACACTGCCCGTGAAGAGCTGCAGAAGATGGGGCCAGCTTAGGCTCCATTTGCCCGGTGGACGTTGGGGCTCCCGGTGAGGAGAGAGAGAGAGCAGAGTGGCGGACGGGGGCTGCTCAGTAATGAGTTAGTTTGCTTTCGTCCGGCGTAAGTGAACTAGTAGACTAGATAAGATGCTCTCCTTTCGGCAGAATTCCGCGTCTCCGGACGGCCTGTTCAGCACAATGGTTATTCCAGATGCCGTCCAGGGAGCAAAGTGGTCGACGGAACACGGAGAGTTGCTCAACTGCGGAGATCGATCCTGTCCGTCAGCGCTAAGTATCTATCCACTTGGCCCTGTTGACTTCCGCGCGCAGATAGGCTACCTACATTTTGTGATACATAACAAATCGTCTTCAAAGAAAACCTCTATCAAATACTTGAGCGGCTGTCTAGATGGTTACTCTCTGTAAGCGGCATAAATTTTAATTTACTATATACCACTCACCATATATCTAAATAGCAGCCGATGCTTGTAGAATACATACATAGAGTGCCGCAGTCAATCTCTATTTATAAAACTTCTACCAATACTCAATACGCTCCACTAATCAGGGCAATAGTGGGACGACGTGTATTGCAGCTCAACTTTATGAATGGTCCTTATCTCAGTAATCATCTAGCTAATACGACTAGCACAGAGCTATGGCATTACCCCGAGTACTGTGGTTACCCCGAGTATATCCTGAAAGAACCGATAGATCGGCGACCAAGAATACATAGCAACTACATAAATCCCAACCTAGCGTGCTTGCTGCTTACCATCAACAACAAGGAATTAGTGCTCAAGTCGCCATGTAACCTCAAGAGAAAGTACACTTCACGTGCTTCGTAGCATAAGTCTGCAGAATGCTTCCTATTTCCCCATATCGCTACCTCAAGCAATCCGTAATATGTTTATCCAACACACAAGCAAATTTACGGTTTATCTAGTATTTTGAAAACCACTCAGAGTCGTCACGTATATATAGAGAATAGTCGCTTGTTGTATTTCATTACTGCTTTAGTTATTCCACATGAATAACGAACCAACCCAGCCGTCTCCATTGTCAAATAAGCTTATTGCGCTGCCGCATTCTAATCTAGACTATGAGCGCCGGGAAGTCCCATACTTAAACAGTGTGTTGTCTGTACAAGGTCAGCCAGTGCGCCAGGTTACAACCTCAAGAGAACTAAATAAATATATTTAAATTGACCAGAAGAACAGACAGTAATGTCGAATTTTCCTTCAAGCAAGATAATTACCCTGCAAGATGTGTTCTCCGACACACGCTACTTTGATCAATCGCGTGCTGCCCCTCTCTTAGTCGGTTGCTGGCTAGATTCGCGATAGTTCTGGCGCGATCGGAATGTCAAAATCGGTTGATAAGCATGGAAATGGCTTGCGCACACAGACCTGCGTTTCTTTTCTTGCGGGTAGAGAATCATCCTCCCAATCAAATACCCCTTCAACTATTATGAGACGAAACCACATGTACAGAATGCACTTTGGCTAGGCCTGAGTTGAGTTCAGTGTCTACGTACTACGTAGTCATCGAGATCCAATTGCGCACTCATACAGTTGCTGATTTCAATACGCGGAAAGGAAAAGAGGAATCGCGTCTGGTGACTACTGCAAACTACAACATCAAAGCCGGCGCAATCGCTACTACTGCTGAAAATGTCAAATAAAGATGTTCTGGATCGTCCTACAACTACGGACATCAGGGGAGTGTATCCACCAGATGACCGCGCAGGGGCAGCCACTGAAGTCGATCCGGACGAAACGCAAGAGTTAAGCCATAAGAAAAAGCTGGAAAGGAGACTGCGTCTCAAAGTTGATGTGCGCTTATGTACAATTGCCGGTATCCTGTGCAGTCTTAATCTGCTGGACTCTGGCATCATCTCCTCCGCTTCTGTCACGACAATGCTCAAGGATCTAGAGCTAGAGGGCACCCGATACTCAGTTTCGATATTCATATTTACAATAGCAAGCGTGGTCTTTCAGCTTCCGTCAACAATTGCAGTCCGTTTTATTGGTCCTCGGATCTGGTTTTCTTTTATTACATTCTGCTTTGGTCTTATCACCCTTTGTACTGCGTTCGTCCAGACATGGCGACAGATGATCGCTTTGCGAGTCCTCCTGGGCATGTCCATGTCAGGTATCTATCCAGGCTTGACATACTTGATCAGCACATGGTACACAAGGCGAGAGCAACAGCTGCGGTTCGCCTTCCTTCAATCCGGCGAAGTCATAGTTCTTGCGACTGGAAGCATCGTCAACTACGGGCTCAACCACCTGGACGGCAGAGCAGGATTAACCGGATGGCGATGGATGTTTCTCGTCCAAGGTCTAGTCACCTGCACAATTGGAATCGTCACCTACTGGTGGATAGTCGACTTTCCGGAGAACGCCCAAAAGAGCTTCTTCTTCCTCTCAGAGTCAGAGACATGCCTCGCCACGCAAAGGATCAAAGACGACAGGGACGATCTCATCCCTGAACCATTCTCATGGTCGAACGTCTTAGTCCACTTCCTCGATCTTAAGCTTTACGGCTTCTGCTGCATGTTCTTCTTACTGAATCTGGTTTCTACTTCGCTGGCATACTTCCTACCGATCATTCTACAGTCAGGCATGGGATTCTCGAGCAATACATCCATCATCCTATCTGCACCGGTATACTACTCCTCTTTCTACTTCCTGAATAAATACATTGCCTTTTCAAGAAACATAATGGAAATAAAAGAATAAAAGATACGATACTAACAGCTCCACCTCCAGCCCTACTACTACGCCGTCCTCCCCGTCCTCTTCACCTCCCTCATCGGCGACAAATACCACATCCGCAGTCCTCTCATCATCCTCAACGCCCTTTCCCTCATCGCTGGCTTTCTAATGTTTGGCCTCCCCGTCTCAACGCAGGTCGCAGTCCGATACATCGGCACCTTCCTCGCCACAGGCGCATATGTCTCCAACTGGGCAGCTCTAAACGCCTACCAAGCCAACAACATCGTTGGCCAGTGGAAACGCGTCACCGTCGCCGCAGCCGTGACGGCATGTAACGGTCTGGGAGGGATCGCAGGGAGCTTTATCGTGAAACAGCAGGAAGCCCCGCAATATCAGACTGCGGTGTGGGTTTCCATTGGGTAAGTGTGGCATCTAAAGATCTCTCTTCCTTGCTTGTTTGAGCAAATACCCCATCCGTTGATTGATAGGTAGGGAAGAAGGCTAACGAATGCATATTACGGGAAGCTCTCATATCTTGATGATTGCCATAGTGGCTTGTTTTACGGTTTATTTCTATATTTCCAACAGAAAGCAGTGTCGCGGGAAAGTGGTGTTGGAGGGCATGGTAAGTTCAGTTCATTTTCTTCCGTGCCTCCTTTGTCTGCTTCAAATGTTTCATGCGTCTTGGTGCTTGGTCTGACTTTTGGTGCAAAGCCTGGATTCAGGTATACGTATTGAAAAGCTTCAGCGGGAACTGTATGATCTCGTCGAAGCCAGGCGGTGATTGTGAGACGGAATGGGTTACGATTTATGTCGAATTAAAGTAATGCTACAAGGATCAGGCTCTAGAGATTGGTGTTGATATATATCCACGTGAACAGGAGGGTTGTCTGCATTTCTCCATTTCTCATTATCCTGACATTTTGGACGCAGCCATTAAATTGATACGAGAAAGAGCCAAACGTACATAAGAACCATAATCTTAATCTCTAGATCCGAACACAGGGAAAGAGAAAGAGGGAAAGACTTGAAAACACAAGAACCGGGGTATAATTTAATTTAATGTACTGCTTGCAAGAACCCAGAAAAGTCGGAGGAAAAATTATCTCTCGTTTGCAGTCACGCCGCCCGATCCCTCTGTTCCAATCGCCCAACCAATCTCTTGATTCCTGCCCATTCCTCTGCAGGGACTTCTTCTGCAGTTCCCCCGAGGTCTTTTCCGACTTCGAAAACGGTGACCACACCATCAAGACCGCCAGTTGCGAGGCGTCTACCTTCCCGCTCTTCCCAGGCTACTTTGTTGAGAGACTTGGTAAGCACACCACCACGGCCCTTGGAGGGCGTGGTCTTAACGGCGGGTACCTCTGTATCAGTATAGAGATCCCAGACCTCCAAGTTGCCCGCTCCGTCGACAAGAGAGAAGACACCAGGTCGGTGAGGGGACCAGCGCGCATCGTAGACGACATCTTCGCGATTGATGTCGAGAACTGGAGAAATAACTTGCGGGGCCGCCATAGTCGATGTGGCAGAAGAAGTCGTCGCCGGTGGACGAACACGCCACAGCTTTACGCTCCAGTCCAAACTTGAACTAAGCATTAGATCACCGAGGTCCACTGGACCCCGTGCAGGGTGGAAAGCTGTTGACATAACGGGGGCAGCATGACCACGGTAGGCTAGGCGGTGGTCTGTTCCAGCTTTGGCACCTGCTCGGTCATACCGATGGCAAGGATAGATGCCACCCTCTTCTGTGCCAACGAGGAAGAACGTTGGGTCAGACTGAGGGAATGCCATAGTGGTTGGTGCAAGGTCTTCAGTCTTGGATGGTGGAGGCGTTGTCAGCTCCAAATACTCTTGCGGCTGAGAAAGCATATCGACAGTCCAGCCGCAGACAACACCATCAGTGGATGCCGTCAAAATATTATGGGCATTCTGAGTTCCCACGATCGAAATACTGTAAACAGGATGGGTGTGTCCTGAGCCGGTCAGGGGGGTCTTCTGCACAGGAGCACCTCCACCTGCGCGCGAAGAGCGGGTGTCCCATAGCAGAACCTGTCCGGAATAGGAGCCACCGACAATGAGGTTTGGATGGAAGGGAGAGAATTTGGCCGCGAGGATGTCAGAAGTGGAGTGGAAGATGTACTCTGGTCGGGAATGCAGGTGCTGGTTCCATATTTGCAACAGACCATCAGGCTCGTGAGGGGCAGTGGGGTTCTTAGTATAGGCAGCCAGAACAAGCTCTGGGAACTATAAAGCTCAGTTAGTGATTGCTGGTCGGGTGAGGTCCAGAGAAATTATTTACCTTGGGAGAGAAGCTTATGTCGCTGATCATGCGCTTCTTGCTCCATCGCTCATCCCAGAATTGAGCAACTTCTTTAATGCCCCTTCGCTTCTTCCCATACTCTTCTTCCTCTTCATCTTCGCCGTTTATTCCACCAAGTTCATAATCTGCCAACACATCGTACTCTTCGTCCAAAGCTCGCTCGATAACCTTACTCGAGCGCTCCACGAAGTCCAAGAAGTCATTGGACGAAGTGACAGCGTTAAGTTCGTCGTCGGTAAGCATACGCAGAGGATAGCGCACCTGTGAAGACTGCGCAGTTTCTGGATCTGAGAGTTGTTTGGCAGCCTGTATCTCTTCCTCGATCTCCTTGCGCAACTTCTCACGAATTTCTTCATCGCGCTCTCGTACCCTCCGGCTGAGCCTCTTATTCGCCCGTGAGGTCTCCTGAAATTCTTCGTCACCAGACACCACAGACCCATCCGTCGATCCTCTTCGAGGTTGTTGCCATTCATCCGTCTGGACAGCTTTGCTGTATGTGAGGGTCTCTTGTTTCGATTCAGGGGCTGGTTCCGCGGCCTCAGGGATCGGTCCAGTCGCGACGGTCTGGGTCGCTGCAGACGTAACGTAAGTCGCCGGTCGCGAAGTCGGACTCAATACATCGGTGTTGTCTCCGCTAAGCTGACTGGCACTGAGGACGGAATTGGGTCGACTTCCTCTTCGTGACGAGCCCTCTCCTCCTGTTGCGAGAGACGCAGAGCCCGGACGATCAACGAGACGGGAGATCAAACTGTCGAGCTCTGCTCTACTGTCGGAACGACTAGGCACGGGAGATACTATCTAGAAATGCGAATGTTAGATCATGACCTATAAGCAACGACTCAGGAACGAGCTCCGTACATCTGAGGCATCTCCGATACTCTGCCGGTTCTGAGTGAACTCCTTCTGCCGTAGCTCGCGCTGGCGCTTCAACTCAGCAAGCTTCGCCTTCTTGGCCAGAATCTCATCCTTCCGCTGTTGCATAGTCGTCATAGAGGGCATGTGTGAAACTGTCCAGTCCTGACGGCACGTCGCGGTGCCATCCAAACAGACCAGCTCTGCTCTCTCTTGGTTCGTTTACTCGATTAGTTCCCGTGCCTGTTCCGCGTTCTCGTCCAGTGGATGACATAAGCAGACACCCCCCCGGAAAATCTTCCCGGCGACATAGATCATTTTAGCAGAGTTGTTTTAAAAACAGAACGTCTACCAGCTGGACGTGATTTCATCTTTCATATACAATCGAGAAGCTTTTACAATTATGATTTATACGGTTCGAGATGTTCTAAGATCAATAACTATGGTTCCCGCCTCGCAGGTATACGAACAGGACTGACGACAGAATGCTGTACTGAACTTGGCACTGTATGTACAAGAGCATGCTTATGTATAGTCTTTAGGATCTAGGAGAAAACAGATAACTTTCACTCCAAACCAAGCTGCTCATTGGAAGGTCTGGACTGGTAAGATCCGTCACCACCAGATAGAGCCTGGAGGAAATCACGAACAAAAGATGGAAACGCTTTAATGCCAGGCAGAAGGTGGATCATCAAGGGTGTCTGGATAATGCGAGTTTCTTGCGCTTCTAAGGCGTCAACGATTTGGTCTGCCACGTAGCCTGGCTCTAGTAGGGGTCCGAGGAACCGACCGATGAGACCAACGTCGAACTCTTCGAACAGCGCTTTATAGGTGTCTAGTCAGCAAGGGTCATCCAATATAACGCCAAAAGGGAGTCTCACCAGTCTTGGTATGTCCAATCATGGCAATCGACGTGCGCACATATGGAGTCTTATACATCTTTTGCATTTCATAATAGAGCTAAAATCCGGCTCGTTAGCAGGGACTGGTGCTGAGTAAACGGATAATGGAATCTTACACTTTCTTGCATCCCGACAAGAGCATGCTTTGTGGCAGCATAATCACTCTGATGACAGATCCCGAGGTACCCCATTGCAGATGATACACTGAGGAAATGGCCACGTTTTCGCTTGACCATGGCCGGCAAAAATAACATTGCGGTGTAGAAGTCTGCGGGATAGGAACCATATGAATATAGTGAATTTAGCTGAACGTGCAATGCTACTTACGGCTCTTCAAATTGATGTCGATCATGCGGTCAACTTTATGCTTGTCGAGGTCGAGGATAAGTGATCTATTATTGATCCCAGCAACATTGACTACCATGGTGACGTCTCCGGCTTCCTTGCGAACTTGCTGCTGGACTGCGCTGAGATCATCATAATTGGAGATATCGCACTTGAAAGTTGAAATATTCTCTTTTCGTAATGGCAAGTCGTGAAACAATCAGCTCTGTCTGACGAATCTCTAGTTTTGGTCGGGTCATAAAGGCTTACGATGTTCGCTATCGAAAGGTACTATATCCAAAGCGATGACTCTTGCGCCTTTCTGGGCAAGCTTCCTACAAGTGAGTTTCCCAATTCCTATTTAATAGCAGCCTTTAGTGTCTTTTTCCCCTTGCAATTCCAATTCAGCATGTCTTACCTTGAGCACCACCTGTCACGAGAACAATTTCATCTTTCCATGTCGTCTCATTTAGTCGCTGCTGGGGAACAAGCCCGTTTCTCCAGCGGTTACTGAACCAGCGAACAAAATAACATGCTAGTATTGCATATGACACGGTCGTGTACTGTGTATTTCGGGGTATACGTTTCGCTGCATATGCTCGGTAACCCAGATATCCCAGCAGAGTCAACGGGTCTAAACGTACATTGAACGATATCAGTTTTCTGAGAATCTTGATCGAACCGGGTCATTGAAATACTCACGCGCAATAGTATTTTTAGTCAGATTAAAGATCAAGTCGATAGAGATACCCATTGCGTAAGGAAATAACTAATAAGCCAAACAATCGGCCCAAAAGAAGACTATCCCAGATCTATCGGCGCATGATGGTTCATTACCAACTGGTATATAATAGGAGATGCCGCTGGTGAAAAATAAACCGATCTTAGAAGGACAAGATGGGGTCTACCGACTCGAAATTATCCATTTTATCGGGTCAATCTGGTAGAATCTGGGGTATGTTTACCCCCGCAATTTTCAACCGACAGCCCGAACTAGTCAACCTAGTTTTAGCCTTTGGCTCATGTGAAGCTCAAATGTGTCCCCCGCGTCTTTTGATTGGAAACATTCTCTCTGGAACCATTGCGGGGAGTCCGAGGACAAGGAAACGCAGGACGTCTGATTGGTAATGACACATTACAGTGGTGCGCGGAGTGTTTAGCCATCAAGTCGATCTTGAATCCCTAAAAGTGTCCATAAACATCCAGTGCCTTGGCTTCAGCGGTAAGCAGTTGGTCATGGATGGATTCAATGCATTCAGTAAGTTCAGGGATATTGTGAATTTGTTCAAAAGAAGTCGTCCACCCTTGATTGAAACTTCAATCCATCCGATGCGTCTTTAACGATGGTGGGCAAGCCCATTCCAGGTTGACAAAATCGGTGATAATGGACAGCACTCGTCTTGCCCTCATCTTCCTCTTGAGGACATTAAGGAGAAGAAAGCTATTAGGTTAAAGTCGAAGTAGAACACTTTGGATTTCTTCCCCTGTACAATTCACCATCTAGCTCAGCTACAGCGTAGGCCGCCAAAGCTTTTGTTCAACTTGTTTATCACTTGGCGAACAGATTTCGCTTTGCTTCTAATGATCCCGCGCCAATAATTCCCATATCGGACGGGTCAGAATAAACCGCATTGTATAGAATCCGTAAGGAAGCTGTCAGCGTCTCAATGGTACATGACAAAACAACATAGATATATGGCTTATGGGATGATTTCATCATGGCTCCATCGGGCTGCTTCTATAAATTCCGAGACTTCAATTCCATTTTGCTTTTATCGGGCAGATAATATATGTTTAAGTATGCACTTTTAAACGATACCTTATAGACATATTTCAGTCTATAGTACTGATTACTCCACCAAGTCTGATGCGGTCAATTACTTCATCGGAGAATAACAATCAGATCTGCATGTGTCCGAGATCTAAACCCTGAATTGCATATGGAGCATTCATCTTATCTCTCAGCTGTTTTCAGCCTACTTGCCTCTAATTTGTCATGACAGTCTCTGGCTGTTCTTGATCATCTACCTCTTACCACAACATACCTGCACCCTCACTAGCATGATGGCGCTGCAGCGTCATACCAAGAAAGAGGTCCTTCACACCAGCCAGGCCCTTGACAAAACTTTGAGTCAGAAATCACTCTAGACGTTGGTTTCCGAAAATATAAACATCAGCAGCTTTGCTACACCCTCTGTGACTATGTTGAAGATATTGCGTACAGAAGATGGCCGACTACCTGCATGAGGGAATCCACATGATGTCAACATTCTATTCAAAATAGATAGTACGAGAAGCCGATAGCAAATCCTATTTTTGGACAAGTACTCTTTGTAGTCTGCACTAGTTGTCATTAGCATTCTTGCTAACCAGTCACTAAAACATGCTAGCAGGTATATTAGCCGGTATTATAGGTGGTTTGTTTTGCGATACTGAAGCTGCATGAGATGAACCGAGATAACGGTATATACGAACCCAGGCAGAATTGAACCAGGAACATTGACAACCAGTTATTTGATCAATTGAATCCATGATTCTATACATGTAGATAAATCTCACTGTGATCAGACTGTTTGATTCCACGTGATTGCTTGTGTGGAAAGAAAAAAGCCTGAGGCAGGTTGCAGCTCGGGCACGGAAGGATGACATAAGCAACAGGCACTCCGGCGGCCCGGAAAAACTCGCCAGCAGGGACTTCGTCCTTTCTCTCCAGCCCAGTCCGACCCGTTGCCAGCTTGAGAAGCCCAGGCAAACCCATCCTGTCCAGCAGCCATTGACGGTCGATACCCCCGCTGACCTGCCTGTTTTTTGTTTGGTATCGACGCTCTTGTCTCCTTGTTTCTTCTGCCTCGCTGTCTTGTTCCCCGACCTCGGAGATCTTTGGATACTTTCAGAATGGCTAGCACGCAGGGTGTCAATGTGAGCCTCCGCACCTCCCTCTTACCACCGCGGCCAACGCTGGTCGTTCTGTCGCGGCGCCTTCTAATCCGTTTGATCTGATTAGGTTCTCCGATACTCAGCTCTTGTAGCTGGTCTCATCTACGGTGTCTCCCACCAGTCGTCGCTCAGTTCGCAAGCCAAACATGCCGAGATTGAGCGCGAATACAAGCGCAAGGAGTCCCTGATCCAGCAGGCCAAGGCCGAGTTCGCCAAGAAGCACGCGCCAGCAGACAAGAAGTCAGAAGGACGTATGTTGCGTGAAATTCCCCTGGAGCGGTTCTGCTCGGGACCAGCGCCGGTATCCCGAGGTATTGCCATGGCGATCGCGTGCTAACTTGATATTTCCTAGCGATCACGAATCCTGACGACCCACGCTTCGATCTGGAAGCCCTTCTGAAATCTGCAGAGTCTACGAACTAAGGGGAGGTCACAATGGGGGCGCATCAAGGGAGTGGCTGGTAGTGTGGTAGACCCTGGAGACACTGAAAGGGTCCGAAGATCCCGCACCCTCCCCGGGCACCAGAGGAAAGAGATAATGGCTGAAAAAGGACCAGCTATGTATTATTGTTTCATCTTAACTTCCCAGAGTCGTGTCTTTGCAAGCGAAAGAACGGAAAATCTATCTATTTTCTAGACACCATCTCCGTCCTGTACATACCCTGGGTCGTTTGTGCACGTCTGTACACTACGCTCGGCACTCGAAGAGCAAGAAATTTCTTTGCATGTTTACACTGGATCGCCCATCATCTGACGGGGAGCATGTACGTGCGGGCTCGAGGGTCCGCGGACTCTTCCCGCTGCACTCCGGATTCGAGTACTATGCGATAAAGCACCTCTCGCAGGACTCCTTTGCACCTGGCTGGCCTGCTTATCTTCTTTCTGTGGAGAGTTCTCACCAGTGTAGCTGACCGTTACGGTTATGTTAAGAGTCCACTCAGCCGCCATAGCTCCCGAGCAGACTTATGACCCCGCCCAACCCATTATTTGTCTTTGGAACCGCCTTGGACTTTTCCGAGGGCAGCACTTTGGGCCTCAGTAGCTTCTCTTCTTCATCCCAAATCCACCCTCGTTTCGTACAGCTTTCTGTAAGTGTGGTATCGGCGGACTCCCCGCTGTAGCCTAGATAGGCCGCTGCCGTCTCTGGTCTGATTGCTTCATACGCTCTGCTGATGTCATGGAATGTCTTTTCTTGAAATGACCCTAGAATTTGAATTAGATCCCCATTCGTGAAGCATGCTTCGGTTCAGACTGACTTTCGTATGCCTGTACTATGCCCTTGAGTGGCCCCGGCCACGGCAGCTCTCTAAGGACCTTGTATACCTGGACATGGTCATTCTGCCAGACTGCTTGCAATAGCGCGATACTATTCTGCAACGTTTGGTCTTTAGCCACAAGAGTCGGGGGCATCCGGTGCGTCAGCATGCGCGCTTCGGGTCTATCGTGTAGTTATTTAGTCAATGAATCACAAAGAAGCACATAGTGCTGGCGACAAACATTTCGTTGATTAGCAGTAAGGAGACAAGGTACGAGGAGTAAAAGACGCTTAGTAGCTCTGCATCGCCAGTCACTTCGTTATCTGTGAACAAGAGACCAGCGTCGGTTTCGTAGTGCGAGAGGGCATCATAGAGAGCGGATGGCGAAGGCGCCGATGTCAAGACCTCAGCCAGACGCTCTTTGGAGAGCTGCGGCAGCGCCATCTGGTGGATCGTATGAGATAGGATAAATATGAAGGATCAGAGGAAGCAAGAGGTGTTCAGAAAAACCGCACACGGTAGATAGTAGATATTGTTGACGATGAGCTCTAACATGCGGGGAGCACGCGGAGCT
This sequence comes from Paecilomyces sp. PK2413, assembly GCA_023624055.1. Classification (NCBI taxonomy): domain Eukaryota; kingdom Fungi; phylum Ascomycota; class Eurotiomycetes; order Eurotiales; family Thermoascaceae; genus Paecilomyces; species Paecilomyces sp. PK2413. The sequence goes on along the minus strand of JAMADQ010000001.1, from coordinate 183,917 downwards.
GGGCGAGATCCCGCAAGAAAAGGCCCACGGACCAGCTTGCGTACCTCGCGCCAAGACCAGCTGTAGAGACCACCTTGCGGAGCTGGCCTCGATCTACGATACTCCCCCATCTATTCCCGTCAGCTCTCCTTGACTGGGTAGACCGTTCTCTTTTGCGTTTCAATCATTGACTTTCTCTTTGGTTGACCAGGCCATCATGGCCGCCTCTCCAATTGACCCCTTTTTGGAGGGCAAGACGGGCAGCAATGCTCGCGGTTTACTGCGGATTATTATTCTACTGCTCATTGCCGCTGCAGCCGTGTCCAGCCGACTGTTCAGTGTCATTAGTATGCTCTCCATTCAGAAATTGAAGGCGGATTTGGCCGTGAAGATCGTGCATTGCTAATTAGCTCTTTCATCTAGGATTCGAAAGTATAATTCACGAGTGTATGTTTATCTCCTACTGCTAGGCTGTTCTTATGAAAACTGCCGCGCGTCTTCCTCGAACGACGATATTAACGCTTTCCCTGCAGTCGACCCGTGGTTTAATTTCAGAGCAACAAAATACTTGGTGCAGCATGGATTCTATAGCTTCTGGGATTGGTTTGATGACCGTGAGTCCTCCAGTTAATCACCGACGAAGCCGCCGACGGGCACGGGACATACAACAGGTTGGATGGAAAGGATGCGTATACTGATGCGATTTTTCTCCAGGAACATGGCACCCTCTTGGACGTGTCACCGGTGGCACTCTGTACCCCGGACTGATGGTCACCAGCGGTGTCATTTACCATGTCCTGCGCTTCCTGACGATCCCCGTGGACATTCGGAATATCTGTGTTTTGCTGGCCCCAGGATTCTCTGGTCTGACTGCGTTGGCGATGTATCTTCTCACTCGTGAGATGACCCCGTCTCCCTCTGCGGGTCTGCTTGCGGCTGCTTTCATGGGCATCACACCCGGTTACATCTCCAGATCGGTTGCGGGTAGCTACGACAACGAAGCAATTGCCATCTTCCTGTTGGTGTTCACCTTCTTCCTCTGGATCAAGGCAGTTAAGAATGGCTCGATCATGTGGGGAGCACTCACTGCGCTCTTCTACGGGTACATGGTTTCGGCTTGGGGTGGATATGTCTTCATCACCAACCTGATCCCGCTGCACGTGTTCGTGCTGCTTTGCATGGGGAGATACAGCTCCAGACTTTACATCAGTTATACCACATGGTATGCCCTTGGAACACTGGCCAGTATGCAAATCCCATTCGTCGGGTTCCTGCCTATTCGAAACAGTGACCACATGTCTGCTCTCGGTATCTTCGGCCTGATCCAGGTTGTCGCCTTTGTCGAGTTCTTGAGAGGGCAGGTCCCCTCAAAACAGTTTCAAACGCTGCTCACCAGCCTTGTCCTGGTGATCTTTGGTGTTTCCTTCCTGGGGCTCGTCCTTCTCACAGTGTCTGGAGTCATTGCTCCTTGGAGCGGTCGTTTCTACTCCCTATGGGACACAGGTTACGCGAAGATCCATATTCCTATTATTGCTTCCGTCTCGGAGCACCAGCCGACCGCGTGGCCAGCGTTCTTCTTCGACTTGAACTTCATGATCTGGCTCTTCCCCGCGGGTGTCTATCTCTGTTTCCGCAAGCTGGAGGATGAGCACGTGTTCGTTGTCATCTATTCGGTTCTGGCCAGTTACTTCGCCGGTGTTATGGTCCGATTGATGTTGACCCTTACTCCGATTGTCTGTGTGGCCGCTGCCATCGCTCTGTCCCAGATCTTAGACACATATGTTCTTGTCTCCAAGCCCAGTCCGGCTGTGGCAGCAGCAGCTGGTAGCTCAACTTCGGATTCTCTCCGTTCCACAAGGGCACCTTGGGTTGGCATTCAATCAACCTTCTCCAAGGTGTTTATGACGTCGTCTATAGTGACCTACTTGCTGCTTTTCGTCTCTCACTGCACATGGGTCACTTCAAACGCATATTCTTCCCCTTCGGTCGTTCTCGCTAGTAGAATGCCAGACGGTAGCCAGTTCATCATTGACGACTACCGTGAGGCGTACTACTGGCTCCGCCAGAACACACCACAAAACGCCAAGATCATGTCCTGGTGGGACTATGGCTACCAGATTGGTGGCATGGCAGACCGACCAACCCTGGTTGATAACAACACCTGGAATAACACGCACATTGCCACTGTTGGCAAGGCCATGAGTTCCCGTGAGGAAGTCAGTTACCCCATCCTCAAACAGCACGATGTCGACTACGTCCTCGTCGTCTTTGGTGGTCTCCTCGGATACTCCGGTGATGATCTCAACAAGTTCCTCTGGATGGTCCGTATTGCGGAAGGCATTTGGCCCGATGAGGTCCATGAGCGTGACTTCTTCACTGCTCGCGGCGAGTACCGTGTTGACGACCAGGCTACACCAACCATGCGTAACAGCTTGATGTAAGCACACTCCTTCCATTCGTGAACCATCCCCGACTCTACATATATTAACCCGTGAAAACAGGTACAAGATGTCATACTACAACTACAACTCCCTCTTCCCCGCCGGCCAAGCCCAGGACCGTGTCCGCGGCGTCCGTCTCCCCGCCGAAGGCCCCCAGCTCAACACGCTCGAGGAAGCCTTCACCAGCGAGAACTGGATTATCCGAATCTACAAGGTCAAGGATCTGGACAACTTCGGCCGCGACCACAACAGCGCAGTCGCCTTTGACAAGGGCCACAAGAAGAAGAGGGCTACGAAGCGAAAGGGTCCCCGAGTCTTGCGTGTCGAGTAAAGGATCGACTCCGTTTCTTCTCCTTTTTTCTTCTCGTTAGAAAATGAATGGTCTTCCATTTCATCCCATAGTACGTGAGGACGAGAGGGAGATTTCACTTCATTTTTGTGTATGGTAGATCTAGTTCGCTTTTTTCTTCGTTCTTTGAAAAATGGGATATGATATTCAGCGCTCTTGCTTCCAAGTTTGAACCTGCCTACGGTTTAACTACCCTGTTGGTCACTGCGCATGCATACGGGAGTTGCCGTATTTACGTTCTTCACATAGACAGCGTATGCCAGCCGATGGGGGTACGTGACTGATAAAATGGTCTCGAGAATAGATGACTACCAGAAGCTGAAGTAGTAGGTGATATGATATGACACGATGACTATGGTCTACTATTCCATCCAAACCCGGTTGTAGACGTATGCAAGGCCCCGAGAACCCATATGCTTGGCTTCGTTTATTATACAGAAGAACTCCCTCACTTGCGAACTGTCTGTCTCTCAGTGAGTACAGTTACAGATAGGAGGAAATAAAGTAGAGTAAAATACATAAAGAAATCTTTGTTTCCCTTTCCGCCCACATTCAATCGTGTTTCCTGGATTGCAGAGTGATGATACGAGGGCCTTCCTGATGAGGGGAAGAATTAGGTCGAGGGGCTGCAGGTATCTCTTATTAGTTCAACCTGCTGTAGTGCTCATTTCTTGTTGCGGTTGCTGAATAGTTGCTGTTTCACCGTTGCTGGTACTGTGATTCTCCATCTGTTGGAGTGGTTTGACGGGCTGCGCTTGTTGCGGCTCAATCACATGTGGTCGCCATTTGACGAGGAACTTCCCAGCTACGGGACGAGATTCTTCGTCTATTGTAGTGTTAGTTATATATCCGAAGATCATTACTAAGTAGGACACTTACACGTCCGGTAGAGATCTTCCAGAGCATCGAGACATAATTCCCGAGCTGGCGGCCGAAACATAACAAGATATCTGGAGCATGTTAGCCTCAATGTCAATCTATAAAGTAGCATGCGGACTTACAGCAGAGCTTGGACGCAGAGATTTACTCTCTCTGGATCCCTCGCAAGGCTCTTGACTCTCTCGATAATGGCTGTGTTGATTTCGGGGATTTCGCTTAAGAAACGGATGAGGATTTTATCTCGAGCGTCGACATATGGTAGAATACCATCGAGCAACCTCAGAACCCAGCGGTCATAGTGCAGTGGAACATACACTTCATCTGAGTCGCCGACACCTTGCGACCCAGCGAATTTAAGCTGGATACGGTCGTTATACCATTCTTCATTCAACCACGTGATGCCAACGTTTATCCGCGATCTGAAATCTTCGAGAATATGTCGATACAGTAGTTCTCGTATCGAGTCAGATATCGTCGGCTTCTTAGGAGGCATGCCTGGTTCGGTTTTTATTTTGTCTTCCTCAGACTCCAGGCCACCAGATGCTCGCGTAGCGAGCCTGGTGAGCAGAGTCGCCCACGCGTCCCGATCAAACGTGCTACCAGCCAAACGCGAAAAGCCAAGTTGTTGCTGACTCGAGCCCTTTGCCGTCTTTTTCGGAGCGTCCATAGATGTTACCATGCTAAACACCCTTTCCGCGGTACTCTTGCCTATTTCTTTTGCTTCATCCTCCGTCAATGGTGGTGGCTGGGGCAAGACAAAAGGCCCTAGGGACACTAGTTCTGGTTGCATTTCTGCGACCTCGTTAGATGCAGCCTGTGTCTCACCCACAGTGTTATCAGGAACATCCATGGGAGAATATTCAGGCTCATAATCGTCATCTTCCTCTTCTACCGCTGCTTGTTGCTGGGTAGCCTGTTGCCTACTAATCAAAGTTTGATACCGTGATCGTACGGCCTACCATAATCAGCGTCTGTCGGTAGACCCCAAGAGAAACAATAACATACCTCGATAGCCTGGGTCAATGCCCCTTGGTCGACCCGGTTTAGAACAGGGATCGTGATCTTGACAATAAGATCGATGGGAAGTTGCTTCACGTCAAATGTTGAAAGACCCACGTCCTCCGTTAACGTATAAAGCTGTGAGAAACTGACCGGGCCAGATGGGAGAGGGGGTATCTTGAGAATGGGAGGTGTTTCTGCGCCGAGTTTGGCCCGCTTTGCATTGTCCAGACCATCTGTCGGTTCTGCGGGTAGGCCACGCTTCCGCGACGTCTCATCGAAGGCGTCAAGTCGAGACTGTGACAATCGATCGATGTACTGCTGCATCTTGGATGCGAGCGGATGATTCGGGTTTCTGTAATCTCTATAAGCATCAAGATTTGCCTAGCTTGTAAACAGCGCATACCTCTTCATTACGTTTATCAATAACGCTCTAGCTGTTCGCTCCATCGATTTTAGGTTTACGCGAAGAATCGGGGACATTGAACCGTTTATATGCTTGAGAGGATCAAAAGTGAGAACCGAATCGATAATCTTAGTGGCTATAGACGGTCGAGTTCGAATTAAGACTGCAAGGCAGTTCAACGTCGCATTGACTAAGACCGCATCACTAGTTTTCTGTCAGCATAGGTCATTGTGAACAGAATCTGTATACACACCTGGAATCCTCCTGTATCACCATGAGAAGTCTGTCTAGCAGGCCAGATGATTCCGCTTCGAGGTTTGGCAGCGATAAGATAGCATGGTTCCTGGGGACAATGGCTAGGGACGTCTCGTTTTTATCCGGACGCTAATAATCGTCAACAAGGATGCAGATATAGGCACGGCACGACGACATACTCTAGGATCTGAGATGGGTCCTGCAGATTGAACGTGAACCACCCTCTGGACGAATTTGATACAGCACACCTTCACTGGGTAAGGAGCACTGTCCCATCTTCGGAGGATATTCTGTTTGACAGCCGTCATCTTTTCCCACGTCTCCGTATCTTCTGGGTGATTTATGCTGCGGTTTGATCGAGTTAGAATTAAACTGCTTAAACAGCGCTTCCCCCAGCCAGCCACGGAATGACCGCCAATGCCTACAATGTTCCTGTACCAGGCTCACGGGGAAAGAGAGGTAGGCCACCTACATGTGTCTGAAGACGATTGGGTACAGACTTGCCGCAGCCTGTACCACACATTTAACAACGGCTATATCCTCCTCGGGCAACTCCAATATCTCCTTCAATGTCTGCACCACAGGTCCAGCGAGCTGTTCCTTCTGCGCCGCGGCCAGCGCGGGGCTGGCGAACGTTTCCGCCAGAAACTCGGCTCCCCATCTCCGCAGTTCGAGTTGCGCTGCGGCACCTATAATCGGTAGAATGCCGTTCACGATTTGAGGGTAGAACGCAGCGTCGCCCAGGACGAGATTGCGCGCCGCCTCGAGCTGTGAGACCTGGTCTCGGAGATTGTTGTTCTGCTGAGCCATGGTGGCTCGCGAAGGAATATCCGATGGACAAAATCAAGTGGAAAGCGAGATTTTTGTCACTTTGTCTGAGGTCGTCACGAAGGAAAGGGTATCGATGGAAATTCTACGTCGGTGGTGTACAGGGCGCGACAAAATCAGCCTAGATCCACGGCGCAAGGCGCAGGCACAGGTAAGTAAACGTCGGTCGTGTCCGCAGGATGAACACGACAAGGTTGATCTTAATATCGCGGGGTTGTCATTGTCTGGGATGGATAAAGAAACAGAGAATCGATGGAGCCTAGAGGGAGTGAAGCTACAGGATGCGAGAGTGAAGGAGACGAGCTCGCGTTGTACAGTAACTTAGGTAGATGATTCCGATTGCCTCTTCAGGTCGAGCTCTCCAGTGACAGCCGCGCTAAACTCGATCGGGTTGCAGAGCCGCAGCATTGTCCGCGACAGTCTCGAGAGCAAGAATAGAAGTTATGAGAATGGAGATTAAACAGAAATTTAATCAATCAGACCTGTAGAATATCAATTCTACAATTGTGATGTCCAATCTGCAGAGTGGCTTGGTGTAGCTTCGAAGCAATACTCCAACGATCCCGATCTCCCCCGGAACATCGCGCCAAGACCTCAGGCCACTGCGAATACCTTCAACTTCCGCGATAATCACTTCTCTTCCGCTCCGCCAGCAAATCGCTCAGAGTCAGAAGCTCTTCTGTGACTTATTCCCAGTTCCTCTGGTTGCGTTCCATTCAGCCATCATGCCCGCTGGAATGTAAGTCAGCATTTCTTTCTCGACGACCTCCATTGCCCCATCTCGCCCGCTCTCTTCCCCTCCAGATCGCCGCAGTTGAGGTAGAACAGCTGCGTTTCTATCTACAGAAAGCTAACATGATATTCCCATTACAGCTTCAACTCCACCTACTACGGCAAGGACTACCGCGCCGGTGCTGCCCTGCTCCGTGCCCGCCGACCCTACCTCTTCAGAAACACTCTGACTGGAATCGCCCTCTTCTCATTCTGCATCGGAGTTTGTACGTGCTCCCAAGCCACTAGCTACCCTCATGGAATTTTTTGGGAATATGGATATAGAATTATTTCGCTAGGTCACTCAGACTAACGTCTACGCTCCCAGATTCTTTCACCATCCGAGCCGTCGGACAAGAAGATTTCTCTGATGTCGTCGTTCCCGATACCCCTGCCGCACCGAAACAGCAAGCCAAATAAAATCCCTGAAAGGGACCAATCCGGCCTTCTTTTTCTCAGCAAGGGCTCAGTCTACAATGATGGTTCGGTACTCGGGTAAATATACGAAAGGAAACTCACTGGGAGAACTTTCAACTACGTTCAGCGCATGGTGCAATCGGTGTATGGAGTAAAAATCTATGTACAGTACAAACTTTTATGTTACTATGGGTCCAACATTGCTTTTTGAAGTATTCATTCAAGCGGTTCCTGGCATTAGGGTTCGTCGTGCGGGCTGAGGAAAAGTTGTTCTCCACGACGATGGACAATTCAGAAAAATTAAGAAATAGTCTGATTAACAGGTCTTGCCTCTCCCTCGGAATCTTGACTCGTTCCAGTGAGTCCGCGAGAACTCACTTTTCAACTGTCTAGACTGTGCATTTTCTGCAAATGCTTAGGTTTCTGGAGGCGATCTTCGGACATGATCATATCTTCCAGGTCGCCGGGGGCTGATAGCTGCTTCACCGTACAAGCCTGGGGCCCAAAGCATCTCCTAATTTATATCTCTTTCCCCGGAAATAAGAATGCATTTTGCCCATTATAACTGGATTTGCTGGGTCTTCTAGGGTGGTACCAGCTACTGAAGGTGGACTAGTTGCTGTTGCCGTCGCTGTCCACTGCATGCTATAACTGCTGCTAGACCTCGATCTCGAGGACCCTGTCGATGTCGATTCGAGATCATCCTGGTCGGACTCCGTCTGAACCCCCGCGTCCACGTAACGAGATGTCCCCTTTGCTGTGGTCGGTTGCGGCAAAGCAGTTGGCAGACCTGGATGTCGTGATCTAGTATCAGCCACTTGGGCCTGACTCTCTCTTTCTGTCTTCTTCTCTAGCCAGCTCCAGAAGCTAGATCCATCGACAGCAATGCTCTGCGGACGTGCGGATCGGAGCGTATTCCGTCTCATTATGCTCCTTGTGGGCGGTGATTGCGTAATAGGAATAATAGTCGGAGGTCTTAATTCTCGCTCAGAAGGAAGGCTCGTCATAGAAACTGTGTGTGACCTCTTCAAGTTCTGCCTTGAAGCCACTTGTCTCGTGGACAGCTTATCCTTCAGGTCTGCCGTATTATCTCGATTCGAGACTTTCCCATTCTTATCCGATGCAAAGTACTCGTCTCCATGTCCGAAAACAATCTGAAGCGTATCGAAATCTCGTGTTGGCCCATCCGGAGGGAACAGCCATGTCTGTAACTCATCTGGTAGACCGTAACTATCTGCTAATGGCTCAGAACAATCGCCACGAGTATGACCGACGAATGACACCAAAATGGGTCGGACTATATCGTACCTTGTCTATATTCCCCATTTTGTATCTTCCAGCAGATATAATATCTCTCAAATGCACCGAATGCGACGATAACCAGCTCTTTGACACATTCGGGATCATCTGGATTATTAGGTATGTCTCGAAGTCTGTTCCATAATCGAGTGGAGGGCCCCGTTGATCCCTCGGAACTGGAGTATTTGTCAGTATATATTTACAGGGTGAATACGAAAAGTCAAACCTATTTGGGTATATTTGCACTCTCGTCGAGTCGGATGGGACGCTCGAAGAGTGAGCTCTTTGCGCCTTTTGATGCTCTAGCATTTTCCAGAACCGTGCAGAATCTCTGTGATGGAGGCCAGCCTCTATCCACTGAATTAGGAGATATGTGATATTCAGAGCACTATCGCCTCAGCTGCCAGTTTACCTATGGTTAGTAGATTGGACCGAGGAAGATGCTGTTGTCCAGACAGGCATCACGCCATGGTTCCGCTTTCCCTTCCGTCATTATACTAACTAGCTATTAGACAATCCACCGATAATACTTCTTGCCCAGACTTGGGGGCTAGAGGAACTTGCTAGAGTCTTAAACAGTTAGCCCTGCATCACGTTCGCATGAGACGAACTGCACCTCGGAAACCTGTTAGGGTTTCACCATACCATCCCCGAAGATCCAGACCAAAACGTGGCATGAGCGGCCTGTAGCTCGAAGCACTGTTTGAGGCTCTTTTAATTAGATGACATCTGGCTTTCGATTGGTTGCTGCTCTCATATAGGGAAATGGAAGCATACTCCGTGAGAAGAGAGACTATAGATGCTATATCCCTTTCTGCCGTCCCATGATACTTCATTATGCGTTTCAAAAAGAAGTATTTGCTGAATATTGTGAAATTTTATTCTATTCTAAGCTAGCAATAATCAAATATTTGACCACCGTCTTTTTCTTGTCCCCGGTATTCCATTGATGACATTGAATTCCGCATTCGTAGATGCTCTTGTTTTTGCTTTCGGGCCAGCCCATGATGAGCGATTATCCTTTCCAGCCTTCTCCCCAGATGAATTCGGTGTATCAAACATAGTCCCGCGGTAGTAGTCACCATCCGATGGCGGAGAATGAGGAACGACCAATAAGGGCGTACTGCGCACTTCGTTGAAATTGTCCGGGCTTGGTGCTTTCGTTCTTATTGGAAGTGTACTTTCTTTTTTCTGTGTTGGTTCTTGTGTACCTATTGAGGTGACAGATATATCTGGAGATGGAACGCTTATGATAGGGTTGTTTCTGGCAGATTGAGGCATTGGAGACCGTATATGGTTTGTCTCTTCACCATCTCTGGGTACCTGAGACTTCTGACTTGAGCCGTTCTCTTCCATCTGTTTATCCATGGTAGTATAACGCATATTGGATGGATGGACTCCCTCTTCCTGAAGGCTAGGCGGAGCCGATTTCAAGGGGCTCGACGCCCCCTTCGATGGCATGTCGGGATTTTTCTGTACAGTCGTGCTTCCTGCATTTTTGATCGAGCTTGTTGTAGTCCTTTGTGTATGCACTGTCGAGCTCTTCTGCTTCTGGACTCTCTTCTCCTTTCTCGTCAGTTCGATCTCCAGCACTCTAGTTCCCGGTTTCACTTTTCCTTTCAAACCATTATCATCCCGGTCGAAGTATAATGCCCACAATCCATCATCTTCTTCGACGGCAACGAACCCTTCCCAACCTTCCAGGGTAACGCGGCGGTCCTGTCTCGTGCAATCGAAGGGCCCGTGGATGTTGGGCTGGGCCTGTGCTCGGGTTCCATACTTTACTTCATATGTGTCTTTATCAACGTATATCCAGTTTAAAATGGGAGGATCGTCTACTATAGTCGAGACGAGGCCTTCGTACTTTTCGTCCGGGTATGGCAGATAGTATCCTGCGAACGGGTGGCCGAATTGCGTTGTCCGTGGCTGAGATGTGTCCTCCGGATCAGCTTCGGTCCCGACATCGATATATAACTAAAGCAATGCATTAGCATCCTGATGTACATGGAGCAGGTTAAGTATCTCCTAGAAGACTCCTCCGAACTTCGGGACGATTGGAAATCTCACTTTATTATCTTTCAGAACCACCTGCCTGCTATCTATTTCCCTGCTCCGACTACAGGACTTCACACAAGTGACTATGAGATTGCATCGACGGGCACGATGCTCCTCTCTCCTGTCTTTTGATTGGCCTTGACGAATGGCTTCTGCAGTACCAAGGAGTGCAGGGGCCGTAGTGAGTGCTACCAGCATCGACAATACCATTGTGAGGATCGCTTAGAGAAGCATGTAGTGGCAGGGCTGGTCATCGAAAAGATCAACCATATTAACTGGAATAAGATGTAGGATGATCTTCAGTCGGTAGTCCCATCGCTCGTGTTCTGAAAGACAAGGGTGGTTAACAGGACGGTAGGGGAAGTCCGGTTCTCAGAATCTATCATAGCAGATTATGGGAGATGTTTTGATGTTAGGGCAGGATCGTGAGATCAGCATGGCCAAAATGTGGCAAAGGGAATGAATCCATGTATCCTATGATTCCATGGAGTGTCTCAACATGAAAAGTTATCAAATTGACCCTCAGTTCTCCTGGAAGAGCTAAAGTTGTTCTCTTACTTGAGCCAGAGCAACTGCAGCCGACTTCTGAATACCTACAAAAGCAAACCTCCACGATATGCCAAGATGGCATGCAACGCCCATTGTGTAGAATCTACATGATGGATATCCTAGAATGGCAGTCTAGTATTCTCTTGAAATAAAACGAATATAGGCATAGATCATACTCCGTACATTATTGACTGTAGCATTAACCCCAAACCCCTGGTGTCAGCAACCTCCGAATCATGAATGGCATCTAACAAGTTAAGCTTCCCCCCGGCCGTTCGGAACAGTCACTTTAGCTCCCGGGGGGATGCTCTTTGAGACGGTTAATCCACACAACAGACGTGCTAAAACTCGGCTTACTCTCCGGATGATGCCTCTCCACGATCGTACGATGTTCTTTGGAAAGTGTGGGGTTTCCACACCACCTCCTGATCGTCTCGGGTTCGTCTCGGCTTGACACCTAACATACAGCCTCGGATGGGTTCCAGTACTGGACTTTCCTGCGTACTAGATTGGGTGGATTTGCATTTCTGCTAAGCGGACAGGTTGTTGCGCTTGCTGATTGTGCTGATATTACTGGTGCCCAGAGTTGAGTTTACTCCGTGAGGGGCACTAACTAGGCTAGTCCCTCTGGGATATACATTCAGTAATAATATCAAAATCCTTTATCGTTTTACGATACATCATGCACCTGAACTAGCAGGGGATTAATTGTTCCATGAACGCAATTGCGACATCTCGAAGCGAGCGAGCACACGGTCTAGAGAGAAGCTGAGACGAGACAGATAGCTGTAGATCGGCAATAATATCGTATGACACGTTTGGTAATATCTGCTCCGTACTACTGGACAGGAATCCCAACTCGGCCTGCTGGTACACAGTATATATAGATACCAAGAAGACTGTTGTAGAAATGCTCTTCTTTCCCTCAACCATCACGATTTCATCTGATTCTTTTTCTGTACATATCCCTCCTTTTGCAAATATCTGAGCCGGTCTCAGAAAAGGAATAGCTATAATATCCTCCAAAAGGACTAATAACATACCTCCCAATCACAATGTCAACAACGCTGTACGTCCCCGAATAAACCACTCACAACCACTCCACCCTTTCATATCACATCACATCAAATACTAAGTTTCTAGAAACAGCGCCACCAAATCCCCCCTCAACGGTGTCGGCTACTCATCAGAAAGCGACGACGGCCAAGCCCAAGGTGGGAGAAGAGCAGCGGCGCTCTCTACGCTCCCGCATCCTCCTACTTCAGATAACCTTTCCCAACCTGCCGGTGAGTAGTACAGCTTCCTGGCTTCCCTGCGAAGAAAAAGCTAACTAACGTCTTTTTTGGGTATGACAGGAGGCCTCCTCAAAGGCGCCACTGACAAAGAAGGCAACTTGAAAGATGCCGGGCTAATGGTTGGCATCAAGCTCGATCTAGAAGCTGAAGTTCACCTCACTGCACGAGTGCGCGGTGATATCGTCATTGGCTTGTATTAGTTTCCTCTCTTGCTGTGGCTTTGACATTGGGGATATTGGCTGAGAAGGTGACTGGGGTCGTTTCTGTATGCAACAGACGCGGGCTGAGTCCGATGAATAAGGAGACTTTGTTCACGACGAAGAGGCCGAGGGATATGCCGGATTGGGAGGCGAGGAGGATCGAATATGGATGTGGAGGGATCTAAGGCCACATGTGCATGGGGAGGGACGTGATCTCTGTTCGTGAAGTGGAGGGAAGGCAAAAGCAGATGTAGATATAGACCGTCAGATGTCAATGGTATTTGGGTCCAGAGTACGATATTTGAAACCGCGAATTCTTTGGTGATTATCTATCTATCTCCCTCGAGAACGCACATGCGATGCTACTGATTTGAAGGCAATTGTAAGTAGACAATTCTTTTTCTAGCCTGCAACAACCGCAAGCTGACGGAAGCTGCACTGTACGGCAAGACGCTGCTACTGTATGGTACCTGGCTGTACTATATCTCACAAAGTGGAAGATAGGGAAGATAAATGAAAATGAACCAGACGCCCAAAGACAAGGCTATCAGCAGGGAAAGAACTTGAAGAAAGAATAAAACCCCTGGTATTACCCAAACAATTCACAATGATCAATCAGACACCGAGACATGCATCTTGATACCATGCCATGCTCTAAACCGGCCAGAATAGATTTGCCGGATTTCGAAAGATAAAAAGTCGAACCCCATCGATTCACGGAGTATTGAACCGCCCCCAAATCCCAATGAAAACATCCAAAAGAGATCTTCCACAAACACATACAAGAACCTGCAAGCAGAGAAAAAAAGGGAGAAAGGACATGCCAGAAGAGTGAAAAGATCTACATGTTCGACCGTCTCAATCATAGATACTGAGAAAAACCCCGCTGAACTCCAGATACGACCCACGTGCATATTGAGCTGAGCTATTTATGGTCATCGCGCTGTCATTCGACTTGAGCCTGCACTAGCCGTGAGGCCTGTCGACTGATGCATGGCATTGATGTTTTTGGACGTAAGCGGAGGTGAGCTCTCTCCTTTCGAAGGCGTGTTGAACAAACCAAGGCGTGCTGAGGGAGGTGAGTAACCGACATTCCGTGGCCCCGAGTCCGGAGCATTGGGGTGAGGGTGCGGTTTTCGTACGTCCAGCGGCGAAGAACTTAGTGACCTGAAGCCAGACTTCCTGTCTAGAGAGTCATAGTCGGGATTACTGAAGTGGCCCTGCGGTCGCGGTTCCTGTTCTGTTCCATATGGGGTATTTGCCGCGGATGAGTTAGCCGCAGACTGATGGTCGGCAATGGTTGATGCTGATCCGTTGGGTGCATGGATGTCCACTACACGCTTTTGACCAGCGGGAGTTGTATAGGAGGGCATGTGAGCCTGCTCAGGCGCCTTGCTCTGTTGTTTCTGCTGCGATGGCTGCTGATGGACCGGATGCTGCGGATTCGCCCAGGGCGTTTGTTCCAGAAAAGCCTCCTCAGCAGCCGTGCGGGGCATGGCAGACGGCATTGCCGACATTAGTCCCCGCGGGAATCCTGACGGATGAACCTGAGAGCTTCTAGTCTCCGTCGAGATCTAAGGGACTCGAGTTAGCATGTAGCCTCGAATGCACCAACCGAAACACTTACCCCCATTTTCTCAAAGTCCTCCTCAATCTCCGATGGACGTGCTGCAGCCAAAGATGGCGCTGCAGGAAAGCCAACATATTTGGCAATTCCAGAGAGAACAGAAACTTCTTGGTTATACGCAGTTTGTTGCGCAATCTGCTGTGACCGGCGGGTGGGAAAGGGGATGTAGTGATGTGCAGTGACATCCTCGGTTTTGAAGCGGTCATGCTGAATGGCATAGAACTGCTTGCTGACGGTGCTAGAATGCCTCTCACGTACGTCCCTAACACGCTGGAAAAATGTACTATGTGTCTGCGCCCGCTCTGCCAAGCTCTTGTTCAAAAGTGACTTGAGCCTGTACTGGAACAGAGTGCTCTCGTATTTGATCTTTGCATCGCGGTGACGTCGCACGCCTTCAAGTTGGCGCAGGAACTCGGGATGGGTAGGGTTTGGTCCGGTCAGCTGTTCCAACTCGTGATTGAGTTTCGCGATCCTCTCGTCGTATATTCTGTATATTATTATATATTATTAGCAAAGATCATGAGTAATGATGGCGCGGTTATCATACCGATCGCGGAGCGTCGCGAACTCCTTCTCCAGGACTACTAGAGAATCCAGAGCGGACATCTTCTTCGCTGCTGTGGGAACGTCAGTCATAAGCAGAACGTTCATGGCGCGCTCCAGCACTTACACTCTTCCTCTGCCTTTGCAACAGCTTCTGCATCTTCCGGTTCTTCGACACCTTCGGCCCCTTCTTCATCATCAGGAACCTGGTCGTCAGCAAGACCCTCGGCACCAGCATCCACAGCCCCTCCAATTTCTGTGTCTTCGTCCGCATCTTTAGCCTTTCTCCCCTTCCGTTTGCCCCTTTTGCCCTTCTTGCCTCTCGTGGGCGCCACAGGCACCTCGAGCTCTGGGACCTCTTCAGCCAGAGGAGTACCCTCATTAGACATCTCATTGGCTTTGGAAGTCTCTTCCGTAGGCTCTGGTGACAGGGGAGTCTCTTCTAGGGTCACTTCGGCCGCATCGCTCTTCAAAGAGCTTTTTCGCTTTCGAAGAGGCTCTTGTTCGCCTTGATCCGTGCCGGTGTCATCTCCCGACTCAAAACGTTTACGTTTCTTGCCAGTAGACTCCGATAGATGTGAGCTCTCCAGAACAGATGCTTGCTCCGTCTGTCCGGAAAGACCGTTACTCCGGGAAGAACGCCTGACTTTGCTAGGCGAGTCTTCTGCAGGATGCCCATCGTCATCCACATCATCGTATGTAGTAGATTGTGCCAGTTTGCTGGGACTGTTCCCGATTCCACTTGCACTCACGACGATATCGCGTCGCAGGCGGATGTTGTTCGGAGAATCCTCTATCCGCTCCGTTTCGGCCTCCGAGTCGACCTCACCAGGGCCTTTTCCCGGTTTGGAGGGTTCCTCATCTGAGGGTTCCTGATCGGAGACATAGTCAATGTCACTCAGACTGCTCGAGCGGCCGTCATCAATAAGGACATCGTCTGGGATGAGGTTCTCGTCGCCATTGGCGACCGGGGCGGAGGCCCCCGCAGGCCTTCCAGCGGGGGCCGTCTCTCTGCTCTCCGCAACCTCCATCTGTGTGTTCTATGTATATGCGAGATGTAGAAGAATGAATTAGGTAAGGTTGAAGGAAAAATGGTTTAGTAGGATGCTCTGCGCAGAGCGTGGCCTCGGATGCCGGTAGGAGGAGAGGAGGGAGGGTAGGAATCGAAAATTTTCGTCGGACGTAATTGAATATCTATCATGAAGACTATGTCAATCAGTGATGTTAATCCAAGAGAGAAGATATGGTAACAAGGCTGATGGACGGATGGACGAGCTCGAATTTCCCGTGGCCGGTGCGGAGATTGACTACCCGGAAGACCGCCTGCAACCGCGAGGATGAAGCCCTGGCAGTCGATCACCAGAGAGCAGAGCAAGCTCGACTCGACTGGAGTAACCGACAGCAACAGGGTGATAAGGCAATGGAGCTCTCCGAATGTCCTGTGCAGCCCCCAGAGGGCCCAAGAGACGTACCGTGAAGCAATGCGCCAGCAGCAACGGCGGTCCTAGCACGGCAGCTCGCGACAAGCACGACGCTGAGAGAGGACCACACAAATCCAGCCACCACGAGTATATATGATCGAGGCCAGGCCTGGACGGTCTTCGACCGCTTCGGAGACTGGCCCGCTGTCCACCGCAGGACAGCACGAGTCTTGCGCGGACGACTGAGGGGGATCAAGAAGCGGGCAAGACGACAACGTAGGGCGGCAGGTGAGCAGACCGCATCAGCAGGAGAGAGGCGCTCGCGAGGACGGGAGGTGATAGCTGCGTAGGAAGAGGACTGAGAGGAGCGATCACGCAAGATAACAACAACGGCGAGGCCCAGCGACGAGGAGAGTATCTCTGGCGGAAAAGAGGAGTTGCAGGTGACGGGTTCCTGGGCGGTGCGCAGAGAGACGGGGAACATCCACTTGCAGCGCAGCAACGCAGAGCAGCGACTTCAGCAGAGCCAGAGCCAGAGCCAGAGCCAGAGCCAGAGCCAGAGCCGACCGTGACCGTCGCCGGGCCTGCTTTTCTGCCGGGGGGGGGCGTTGCCTTGTCTGGCGTCTCATTGGCCTGCGAGAGCGCGTCCTCGCCTCACCGCCCTCGCTCCTCGGCCTGCGCCTAGTCCTCTTTCGGTAGTCCCGTGATGTAACGGTCACGTGCATAATCGCCGCTCGGCTCAACTGCCTCCGTCCGCTAAGCCTCTTTCGGCACGGCCGCTGATCGGCCTCTGACGTCGTTCCTCCCATGACAGGCCCGCGTGAAGAAACACACACAGAGAGAGAGACGACGGGCAATGCGCTGATCAGTAGACATATCGCGGTTCTGTATGCAATAGAGCGGTTACTGGACTTGTCTTGACGGGTCCTGCCAGATGAGATGCGTTTCTCTCGTAGATCCATCGAGACGGGTAATCAGAGGGTGGTGTCTGGAAGAAAAAATATATTCGACCAGACAGAGCTTTGTTGTTAGTAAAATCCAGGGGGCTGGCCGAGGAAGAACAACATTTAAGACAAAGAAAACTACATGCCACACTTTGCAATTGGAGGATAGACAAGATTATTATCCCTTAGATCACTGCTCTGCAAATATTGGCGCTGTCGACTGAATTACTCTTGCCTGTCTCAGCACTTTGCTAGTTGACCAGTCTACTCAATGAGAATACAGCGCATAGACTGCCAACCATAACATTGGAACACGCAGACTATACTTTCTACAATTCGACTACAGTCATTAAGCTATGACAAGCATTGTGGCCGTACTGTATAAACAGTTCTTTCAAAATATCCCGCTCCATCGCCTATCAGTAGCATCACGTGATGATAAACAAATTTCCGCAGGCCAAGACCGTCGATGGCGCTTACCGCCGCGAAAAAAAGTTGGACCCAGACGACGAAAAGGGAAATTGTCCTCGCATTCTCCCACCCACGCAACAGTCCTCTCTTCTGCTAATTATCCAAGGAGGGAATTCTGCCAGATAGAGGACGACTCAGAATGGGAAACAAATCCAAGGTTCAGTCCCAGAAGGCTGGGAAGGGAGCTCACGAAGATGCTGCCGCAAGCACAGACAAGCCGTCCTTTCTGACAGGCGGTGCATCCATTGACCCCAATCTGGCGTCGCTGTTTGAATCCAGTGTAAGTCTTCTTGATAGTCATTGTCGCTCCTACCTGTGGTTCTATTCTCAATGATGCTACTGGGCCTTGGCCGCCGAAGAAACTATTTAACTAACTCATCCGTTTTTATATTCTAGGCCGGCCCTGTCAAGGTCCCTTCTGTGAAACCTGCTAGAGATGTGGCAGTCATGTCGGGTGCCAAGAATGCCAATGGAGCTGAGGAGCAAGACGACGAAGAACTGAGCTCCGCGGACGAGAATGAGGACGGCGACGAAGATGAAGAGATGGAAGATATTGAGGATGAGAGTGCAGACAACGATTCTGCAGCACAAGACATTGATACCTCGACTACCAGCAGAAAGAGAAAGAGAAGAGCAGAAGACAACCTCGAAGAGTCTTACATGCGCCGGATAGCTCAAGAGGAAGCGAAGGAAGAGGCAAAGCGACGGTCTGAAAAGGCTAAGCGACTCAAGGTTGACGACAAGGACGGCAAAGATGATTCTTCCGACGCTGAGGATGGCGAGTCTTCGGAAGAGGATGGGAGCCCTCCACCAAAACATGAGACCGTTACGGGAGATGTAGAGGCCACTGTCATCGACAAGTCTAACCGCACTGTCTTCCTTGGCAACGTGTCGACAAAGGCCATCAAATCAAAGTCTGCTAAGAAGACTCTCCTCACCCATCTAGCATCGTTCCTTTCTACGCTACCAGAAGCCGATGTCCCTCACAAAGTGGAGTCTCTCAGATTCCGTTCAACCCCGTACACGTCAGGAGGCGGCGTCCCAAAGCGTGCCGCATATGCAAAGAAAGAAATCATGGACGAGACGACACCCAGTACAAACGCTTATGTTGTCTACAGCACTGCGCAGGCAGCGAGGAAAGCCCCCGCTGCGCTGAATGGGACTGTCGTTCTGGACCGTCATTTGCGTGTCGACAGCGTGGCTCATCCGGCACCAGTGGATAATAAGCGCTGCGTGTTTGTCGGCAATCTGGACTTCATTGACCAGGAGCCGGAAGATGACGACGAGGAGGAGGAGAAAAAGAAGAAAAAGAAGCCGGCTGTCCCCGCTGATGTGGAAGAGGGACTTTGGCGCACATTCAATGCAGAGACCAAGGGCGTCACTCAAGGATCAAAGAGGGGCAATGTCGAGTCTGTCCGTGTGGTCCGCGATCGTGCCACGCGTGTTGGGAAAGGCTTTGCATACGTTCAGTTTTATGATCCCAACTGTGTGGAAGCAGCACTCCTCTTGGATGGAAAGAAATTTCCACCATTGCTTCCGCGAAAGCTGCGGGTTACTCGTGCCAGGAAAGTGCAGAAACGGCGAGAGGGCACTGGCGCTAATGCCAGGGAGCTTGGAGTCGGTGCTGCACGCTCGTCTCTCCAGGGACGCGCGACTAAGCTCCTGGGTAGGGCCGGCGCTGCCAAGTTGAAGGAGGCCGGTTCGCATCCCAAGTCCAAACCCAATGAACCTTTCGTGTTCGAGGGATACCGTGCCAGTGAGGGATCTAGAGGAGCCGAAGGCGCCCCCAGACTGAAAGTCAAGACCAAGAGTCGTGGTGCATCCAAGGGCAAGCCGAAGACGAGGAGCAGTCGTCGTGCCGCGGCCTATAAAGCTTCGGGTGGCAGAAAAGGTGCACAGGAGAGGAAACCGTGAAGAGAGGCTCATTCAGAATAGATAAATCTTCGAGTTGTATGCTGTAAGGATGATAGTCCTTGAAAAAAGCGCGTATGTTGCATGTTATTATTTTGTGTACAGATTAACAATGGTGCGACGAGGATTATTCAGTTAACTGTATCTCAAGTTAATGGGCAAAGATTCAAGAATTATCTATCTGCATTAGCTACCATGTTTGTAAGGCTGTGTAACACGAGTGTGACTGTTAGAGATAAGATCGCCCAAGCTTGTCCTTGACGTCACCAAGCTGATTCGTTCGTAAACTTAATCGCTTAACTACAGGGTCTGTCCTGATATCCAGCCTTAAATGACATTATTGAAGAGCGAAGTCATTCGGTTTCAGAACAGTGTTCAACTCTTGGATTACCACGACGGGACTGTCCGCGAGTCAATTCCGTTCGTTGGCAGAAGCAGCTGTTTGTCCTGCCGCAGTCGATCTCCACAGCCCCTCAAGTTCCATAAGTACCGACACTATGGATGTCTAACTCGACTGAAAGATACATCTGGCACAATAATTCTTACTCCGTACTACCAGAGGCCTTTACATTAATGTCCATGGGTTTAATTTGGAGTTACTTTCCGAGAGTTTGATACGGCCACTGCAGCAACGCTGGCAATCAACTATCTGCGGTTTTGACCGCTGCCTAGACTGGCCAAACAAACCGACTGGCCCAACATAGGCCTGATACCAACAGATTTCTTGGTCATTTTCTGATTCATACTCCAGTTCTCAATCCAATAGAACAAAAAGACGATTATAACTCCACCAGACAAGTCTCATTTCAACATGCGTCGCTTTCTACCCCGTGGTTTCCCTCGCTTCCCGCCTCAGCAGGCCGAACCGGAGGAGGAACAAGAAGCCAAACCAGAGCCAGAAGTCTTTTATCCCGGCGTCCGCGATGTGACAGAAGTGCGAGGGATCCTACGGCTAGGCCTAGTGCCCGAGGGACTACCTACTGAGATTGTCGATCTGATCATTGATACCGCCGAGTATTGGCCGTCCGTCGAGACGAAGCTGCCAGGGCCAATTACCGTTCCTAAAGATGGTGATAGGGAGCTTGTGAGGACGCCTCCTTTGTGTTTAGAGGTTAGTATCTTCGTCTCGATCGTTTTATGTCTCAATATTTGCTCTTGTCTTTGCTTTAGACTCTTGTGTGGAGTTGTTTCCAGCGGCCTGTTTTGGATCCAGCTCCTCATAAATGCATGCCTAGATTATCAGTCTAATCTAGTCACTCAAACCTCCCAAGCATGCATGATCTCTAACCATTCTACAGACAGCGGACGACTCGACGTCTTCAAAAACACTCCCGCACCGAGGACAGCATCCATGCCGCAAGATCATCTTCGACATTTGGTCCCGTGACCAAGGATTTGGCGGCGGGTCACGCAACCAGAATTCCAAGTACGACGGATCGTATTCTTGGTTCGATGCTTTCATCGTCCCCGCAGACCATAAAGACGCAGAGTCGTCGGATGAACAACCCTTTGAAGCTCGCATAAAACCCGGCGAGCCGTATTTCATCCCCACTCCGAATCGACTACAGTCGAACGTCGTTGCCAACGGGAAGGTGGTGCACCATCACATCGTATGGCATCATGAGGATTCCATCAAGGCGGACTCGCATGAGGCATGGGAGATCGAGCTCGCTGAGGGACGAGGCCGCGCTACTCTGGATGGCAGCGCGGTGAGGGAGATGAAAATCGGCGACTCGGTCTCCGTGTGGGCTCGAGCACGGTTTGCCGGATGGTCGAATCATGTGGAGAGGCTTACCGTGAGGGTATTCTGGTCGTTGTGATGTTCACTATGCAACGTTTGCGCTTTTCATACTTGAGGTCTACGGCGTTTTGATTATTGTTACATATGAAAGAGGGTCCTGCTTATTGACAAGTCACGAAGATAGTTCACTTTTGAGAATAGAAGTAACCATGCCAACCAACCCTCAAAATAGTTCTTCTGTTCCTTCGTCTCAAGTTTTAGGCCTCTCAGATCTAAGGAACAGGTTCATACTAGAATACATAGTTGGACACCTTCGCTTCAGGGAACCCGGCTCCTCATGGCAATAAGCAGTGAACCTGTGGAGAGTCCAGGTAGTAAAAAACCTTCATCCAATTCAGAAATTAGTTCTGTTTCAGCTGGACGAAGTCTTCTGATCATAATCCAACTTGAACTAGAAGCGCGTCGTTACTCATAAAGCAGGAAGATCTGCCATTGGTACTGTATTTATGCCCTTATATATTAGTAAATTAAAGATGGTTAGAGAAAATGAACAGTCAGATCAACAATTGTCTACTTAAACGAAAGACTGGAACACTGCGCTGGTGCAAACTGGCTAGTTATAAGGTCTATGGTAGTTGTGATTATGAGATGTTTACTCTCTTCGCTAGGCCAGGTCGGACAGCACAGAGATCCACCGATAGAGAAGCCGTCCAGTGAGGAAGAGGAGACTGAGGCTGCAGATTCCGGGGTAGACGGAGTAGATCGAGAGTACGACGCGCTATTGGACTGTTCGTCGATAGCCTGGATCTATAATGCGGGGCCCCGGATGTCAGACGCAAGGGTTTATTTTCACGTCCTAGTGAGTGTGTTTTGTTCAGAACAGCGTTCTCTAGCTTTGTTATGGTTCTAGATGATGATAAGATGGATAGAAGACGAGAACAGGCCTGACAGGCTGCGTTGTATACGATTTGATGCAAAGTGACTGTTTCATAGAGCGAGGGCTTCCTAATCGGGCAGCGCAGGGCATTGCTCATCCCGTCGAGAAATCACGCAATCGCCCTGCCGGCGCTAGTGACGCATGGACCACCATGAAATCCGCAGCGATATAAAGAAGAGCATGTCCACAACGACCAAATTAATCCTCCAAAGGCCTTTCTGATGGCTCAGAGCGGTCATGTTCGTGTCTGACATGCTCTCTGAACTAACTGAACTAACTGATTCCCAGGATGGACTGGGTGTGCTCATCTGCCCGCCGCGCTGGCGAGCGCACTTTAGCCTCCAGCAGCAGCGAAGCTTGAAAGGGTGATCCGAAACGAGGATGGAGGCCGACGGCAAGCGAATCCGAATCCGCCTGCAACCGTGTAGGCCCGGGGTGGGGCGAGCCTCGTTGCTCACTGACGCAGTCCTCAGCAAAAGCCAGCGTACGATGCTCAGGGCGACCGGGAGAGGGGATCCGCGTGAGGAGAAGCATCCTGCGGCTTGTTCGTGATTTGGCCCCCCGCTGCGGTGACCTTTTCCACCCAGATAGCGAGAACACCCCCCAAAACAGCGGTGTCGACTGGTTTTCTGTCCCTTTCTATCAACGAAACCCGTGGTTTTGATCCCAGAAATCGGCCGATTCATCGAATTTCGAGCTTCTGGATGCTCTGAGGGTTCAAACATTGTTATTTCCGTCGTTCTAGCCGTCTTTTTGGTTCATATCGGGCAGAATGAGTAGCCCTCAGCGATATGCGGCCGTGGTGGTGGGAGCCGGTCCAGCAGGCCTCGCGGTGGTCGGTAATCTCTTGGAGAGACAGATTGGCGGCAGGATTGCCTGGGTCGATCCCAGTTTTCAGGCAGGACGCATCAATAAGAAATATCGGGAGGTGCCCAGGTATGATTTGCTTATCTACGGTGATACCTGCTGCGCTCGATGCTCGACCGTATAGGGGGCAGCCAGAGGGGTTCTACAGAAGCAGAGAGCTGCCACAACACGCACGAGACTAACCAGCTCCCAGCAACACAAAGGTTTCTCTATTCCAGGCATATGCCAAAGCGGTGCAGCCTTTTCGCACGGTGATCGATACAACTCCCAAGCCTAATGCCTTCACGACGATGACGAAACTGGATCCGGACCAGGGCTGTAGCCTGCATTACGCAGCGGACCTGTGTAAAATGCTCACAGAAGGCATCACAACACGGGATGATGTCTATGCCTGCTGTGGGGTCGTCACCAAGGCAGATCTGGCGGAGAATGTTAGTGTCGTAGTGCCTGAAGACCAGTTATCTGATCGTTGAACTAACTGGATATAGCAGTCCCAGTGGACCATCTATATCAAGAGCTACGAGACGTTATCGGAGGTCCAGGTATTGGCTCCGCGTCTCATCCTCTGTACTGGATCTTCGCCCACGTTTGTCCCTATCCCTGTGCCGGGGCTCTCGATCCAGAAGCTGGACCTGGACGTGGTCCTGAAGCCCACTGAACTGTTTGGAGCTCTCCCCGCGGATTCTCCGCAAACGGTAGCTGTAATCGGTGCTTCTCACAGTGCCATCCTGGCGCTCATGAATCTAGTCAATCTGGCTCGCTCGTCCCATCCGAAGCTGCGGATCAAATGGTTCACTCGGCATGCGCTGCGGTATGCCGAGTACAAGGACGGCTGGATCCTCCGAGACAACACGGGTCTCAAGGGACTCGCAGCGGCCTGGGCGAGAGAACAGCTGGAAGATAACCGACTGCCGCAGTCGGAGGCCGGCCGCTTCATCGAGAAGATCGATTGCAGTGGTGGCAGGGAGACCGCACAATACCAAGCCCACCTGCCGTCATGCACGCACATTGTGCAGGCGGTGGGCTTTACGCGCGACCCTCTACCTGCGTTATCGCGCGCCGGACGGCCGCTGGAACCCCAGTTCGACCATCAGACAGGCGGTTTCTGTGACCAGGACGGCCAGGTGATCAAGGGACTGTATGGCGCTGGGATCGCGTTCCCGGAGCGCGTGGTCGATCCGTACAAGAACGTGTCGCTGAACGTGGGCTTGTGGAAGTTTATGAGCTTTTTGAAGCGGGTCTGTCCGAGCTGGGTTTCGGCGTAGACGTGACTTTGTTTCTGGCGTGATACCTCTGCTCTGGTTTGTTTTGAGTAAATGATGATTAGCTTTGCTGTGGTAGATAGTCTCTGGTCTGGGACCTTGATGGCTACTGAATCTATTATTAGATTTGTGGATGATAATTCACTATAGGCAACTGTTGACCATATCAAGTAGATATAGATCTAGGCGACAGCCCGAGTGATCTTTAGGTAATGACGGTGGCCATGCTGATGACACCCACTACAACTATCAAGCCTTCGACGACGAGCAGACGTTACAGTCCGTGACCATGCCAGCCTGTAGGCATGAAACGATCACAACGATAGTTGTTAGGCTGTTATTCTCGTCCTGGAAACAGCATCAATAACTCAGGACCTGAGGCCCCAAGGCTGATCTGAGGGCTCATTCCGTTGTCGCTCTAAGACGACAACAAAGCGTATCATATCATCCGATAGCATAATATTTATGATTCTAGACAGCTGCAGAATCAGGAAAACGGACAATCTCTCGACTGGCAGTGGTAGCAGTGGTAGATGGCAGGTCAAACATGACTGCCTCGGAGATAGTTACATTGTTCGCCTCTTTCTGGCAGCTTGTGTGATGAGGTCATCATCATCATATGTAAAGAAGGTATGTACATAGATACCTTCCACCAGTACCCTTTGTGAGAATAATGGCCAGTGATTACTCTAGAATGATATGGCCGAATAACTGCCTCAGGGCTAATTATCACATGCTAGAGAAAGGCCACGTGCCTGGGCAGTCGCAGATCATGTGAACCGCAGCAGATGAGATCATGCACGGCGATGTGCGGCGCTAAACCAGAAACGGCAACCAGGAGAGGTCCGATCGTGTAGTTTATTATTATCATTATCATCGATCCGAATCTCCGAGATAACAGGGTGTTCTGTTACAGTTGATCAGGAGAGAGAGGATGAAGATATAACCAGGTAGTAACGGGGTAGTTGGATCTCGACAGAAACGAATACCAGAAAACAACGGGTCCCGGCTATTGCTAGCTGGTAATACTTCTGCGTGAGAGAGAGTCTTGTTCTCGTGGTGATCCGAGGTTCGGCCTCGGGACCGGGAAGTCGTCGTGGGAGATGGCCAGACGGTTAATAGTAATACCACCGTCCTCTATCGATCACAACTGATTCTTTCCGGTGTCCGCCACCGTTTGTTAGTTTCTGGATCCTCTTCTCCGCAATCCCCGTGTCCAGCTAATATCCGACCCCATGGAGAAAGAAACGAGGGCGAGACAGTTAAGAGTCTGCTAAAGAAGAAGCCAGAGAGGGAAACCGCCGGTGTCGGGTGGTTCGGGGCATCGCGGGGGACGATGATTGGGGCCGGAAGAGACCCTGACTCGGCCGAGCCGTCTAACTTGGTGGTTAGTTTTAGTTTCCATCACGGACAAGCCGAGTGAGAGAGCTGCTCCGATGGTGGGCGTTCCCAGTTCCGGTCGACACTCCGGTAGATGCTAATTAGTTAGATTAACTATCTAGACTATAAACGGGGAAATAATACAACAGCAGACACTGAAACGACCGGCAAGCCCTCAACCTGGGCCGAGGTACTTTCCGCTTGGGGCAACCCAGATACTGCGCGCTTCCAGTTCCGCCTCGGTCCTGCTGCTGACGTGCCCCGGACGAGCGCTGTCACTGAAGAATAAGAATATCCAGTGCCAGTCCATCCATCATTCTTCTCATCTGTTTCATCCCACCGTCCCTTTCTGGCCAGGAATCTATCTGTTTGGCTGATTACTGGGTTCTAGAGGATGCGAAAGGACCCTGTTGGTTGCATCTGAGTCTTTCCATCCGTTGATTTACCCTGTTTTCATATAATATCAATTCTCATCACCGTTACATTACTACTCCTCCTCCCTCACCACCGTCCTCTCCGTCCTCTCTATCTCCATCATGGCCCCTCCGCCCCCGTCCTGGGTCCAGGCCCTGAAGCCCGCTGGCCCTCAGGGCTCTGAACTGCTCCAGAAGGAACGCGCGCAGTCGAATATCCCCGTCGACAAGCTGGCGGAGCTCATCCACAGCAAGCCCGTTCTCGAGCGCCAACAGAAGATCGTCTCGCAGTTCAAGTCAGATCCCGTCTTCGACAAGACCCAGAACTACTCTCTCGGACGCGTCGAGCGCATCAAGCGTGCCCTCGCCAAGGGCAAGCGTCTGCAGCAGCTGGCTGTACAGAACAAGTGGTCCGCTGAAGAATACTATGCGGCGTCCGACCTCATCGGAGAGCCCACCCCCTATGCTCTCCATGCGACCATGTTCCTGGTACGGAAATGTCCTATCTGCTGGATTACATCTGATGAATGATCAAACTAACGTGGATTTGCACCTCAGGTCACCCTTCGAGAGCAGGGAACGCCAGAGCAGCACAAGCTCTTCCTGCAGCGCGCAGAGAAGTACGAGATCGTGGGATGCTACGCGCAGACCGAGCTGGGCCACGGTTCCAACGTCCGTGGTCTCGAAACGACGGCGACCTGGTCCCCCGAGGACAAGACCTTCATCATCAACTCGCCCAGTTTGACCGCCTCCAAGTGGTGGATTGGCTCTCTGGGAAGGACGGCCAACCATGCAGTGGTGATGGCTCAGTTGATCATCGACGGAAAGCCCTACGGACCGCATCCTTTCGTGGTCCAGATCCGAGACATGGAGACGCACCAGCCGCTGGAGAACGTCTATGTGGGAGACATTGGTCCCAAGTTTGGATATAAGTGAGTTTCTCCGATAATGAGGGTTAAGAAGACTTGCTAACAGTCATCAGCACCATGGATAACGGCTTCTTGCTGTTCAACAACTACAAGATTCCCCATGTCAACATGCTGTCTCGATTCGCCAAGGTCGATCCCGCCACCAACAAGTACCTGCGTCCGGCCAACCCGACACTGATCTACGGTACCATGACCTGGGTGCGATCCAGCATCGTTCTCCAGGCAGGAAGCGTCCTGGCCAAGGGTGTGACCATCGCGACCCGGTATTGCGCCGTCCGACGACAGTTCTCTGACCAGGATGCCCCCAAGAATGCGGGCGAGACCCAGGTGCTTAACTACAAGATGGTCCAGGTCCGTCTGTTGCCGCTGCTTGCAGCGACCTATGCCTTGCATTTCACTGGACGTGGAATGATGGCTCTGTACGAGAAGAACCAGGCGCGCATGAAGGCTCCAGCATCCGCCGACCAGGAGAAGCGAGGACCGGGCCCTGAGGCCCTGCGCGCCGGCGCTGACCTGCTGGCCGATCTCCATGCTACCTCCTGTGGTCTCAAGGCTCTGGCAAGCACCACGGCCGGTGAAGGTCTCGAAGTCTGCCGACGAGCCTGTGGTGGTCACGGATACAGCAGCTACAGCGGTATCGGTTCGTGGTACGCGGACTACCTGCCCACTCTCACGTGGGAGGGTGATAACTACATGTTGACCCAGCAGGTTGCACGATACGTAAGTCAACACGGATAAAATAATAACCTGTTTGGGGACAATGACTGACCATGACATGCAGCTTCTGAAATCCGCCCGTGCTGTGCTCGCGGGCAAGGCCGGTGACAACGACACCAGCCGCATCCTGCAGTCGTTCCTGGACCGCCGAGAGAAGGGTGCTTCGTTCGACGTTCTCGAGGTGGACGAGGACATTGTCGCCGCGTTCGCTTGGCGTACGGCGTACCTCACGTTCGAGGCTCTCAAGCAGCGTGACGTGGAGAAGCGTTCGTGGAACAGCCTGCTGGTGGACTTCTGGCGTCTGTCCACTGCCCACTCGCAGTACCTCGTGGTGAAGAACTTTTTCGAAGCGGTCTCGTCGCCCGACACGGCTGCCAAGGTCGACCCCCAGACCGTCACTCTCCTGCACAAGCTGTTCCGTCTGTATGCTCTGCACACGCTTGAGCAGCAGGCTGCCGACTTCTTTACCTCGGGCGCTGTCACCACGCGCCAGATCACGCTCACCCGGAACAAGGCGGTGATGAAGCTGCTGGACGAGATCCGACCGCACGCCGTCAGCCTTGTGGACGCGTGGAAGTTCCCCGACTGGGTGCTGGACAGCAGTCTGGGACGCGAAGACGGTGATGTCTACCGCGATCTCTTCCGCCGGGCCAGTCAGGAGAACCCGGTCAACGACCTGATCTTCGATCCATACCCGTGGAACCAGAACGTGTTGAAGAACGACGCAGCGCGCAGCAAGTTGTGAACAAACAAGTCTGATATATTCTTTCCATTATCTGCATTACATATATTCCGAGGCGATTTATTTTCTTTGTTTATTCCCTTGGTCGTTGATTATCGGCTATTTTTTTTCGGAACTATTCTCGGACATGGATTGGATCCAGAGCTAGACTACTATAGAGGGAGCTGTACGAGAAGATACCTGGAGTTAAAAAACGAATGCAATCATCTGAGATAAGAATTGATTTCTGATGCATGAAACATACATAAAACAGCAGCTCCAACAGAAGTCCAGAAGTACAGAAGTGTAAGAACAGCCATAGTTAATAGTTCATTAGCAAAGACCATCATCACTTCAACCACACTACTACTCTCTAGTTCCCCTGTGCGTCACTCTACCTGAACTGCTATCCTGTCCATTCCTTAGCTCTCATCAGAGTCATTCTCACTTGCTTCCGACTCATCCAGTCTGTTCGGATTCTTGCTTGGCGCTTTCGATAATGGCTTCCCGTAACCTTGCAGCCGAAGTTACAGCGGCGGCTTCCTCTTCACTGGATTGGGCCGTTTCTGGAGTTCTGAAAGTAGCGTCACCAACCATTGCCAGTGGCAATATAAACCCAAGCCCTGAAGTGTTCCCAGCCAAAATAAATAAATAAAAATAAAAATAAAAGAGAGAGAGAGAGACTGACTAGAGTTAACTTTCGCAAGTAGGGCCATGTCATAGGCTAACCCGGGCCAGAAGTGATGTCTTCTCTCCACTTTTGCTGTAAAGGAGATAAGATATTGCTATTGACTGTAGCGTGGAGATATAAAGGTTATAGGTTATAGGTTATAATGAAGCGAAAATATAAGTAGCGTTGCGCAGGCTGATTTGAGCTTAAAATCCAGGAGTCAAGGTCCTTGTTAACTATTAACTTGCTAGAGATATAATAGATCCGTTAGAAATCAAGTATTATATACATATATGCATGCAGACATGTATATTTAAGTGAATTTAGACTTACAATCTATCTTATCTGGTGACCAAGTGTGACGCAGGTCTCTTTTCTCATTTTCTCATTAACGAGAATGCATTTCCATTTGGTCACACTACCAGGCAGGGACTAGAAGAATAAACGATTGTCACGTTATCCAAAGCAGTCTCGAGTTTTTTATTTAGTATAAGAACTGGAAATGGATTAGTCTAGAAAAAGAATAATAATGGGAAGGGGTGTGATATACCCGTTACGCGGGGTCAAATCGGATAAATTCATGATTGATGCATCCATGCCAAATATACGATGTTTCGTCTCCTGTTAAAAATTTGGGTACCAAGTGAGCCGCTTTTACATACTTTGGTTCCATCCAACCGAGTAAGTGACAATATATTGCAGTATTGTCCTCTCTAGAAGCACTGTAGTACCGAACAACATCTTTCTTGAACGTGCTTTGGTCGAATTTGAATTTCCTCTGTTTTGACAACGCACCCATCACGCGTGGCACGATGGTGTTTGCATACGCGCGCTCAAAGAATGAGCCATCGGGTACTTGGCTATTGGGTCTTTTTTGTTTGATTTTTCTTTAGCAATGTGTAGGATATCTGAGACTATAGGTAGAGAGAGAGAGAGAGAGAGAGACATATAGACATATGTATACGTATATGGAGAAAAGCTCTGCACAGGGAGAAGAGAAGAAAGAGAGAAGTAATGGGAAATTTTCCAACGAGATAGTTTAAATAATTGAATGGTAGAAAGATATTGACTAAGAAGCTAAGTTAATAAGTTGAATTCCCTGGAAGAAACTACCAGTGAAGTAGATGCAGTAAGATATCGGGTCAGTGATGCAACTACCTCACGTCTAATGCAGGAACGGGCGGGAAAGAAATAAACCGATCCGTGGTCGAATCAACTTGACTTCCTGTCGTGCATTTATGCATGTGGTGTGCTCCTGGGATGGAGTATGTCTCTACTCCGTACTTTTACTTTTAGTCTGCTCCCTAAGTTTGTTGATGAAATAATTCGTTTGGATCGTGGAATGTGAGGGGTTCACCTCGATGTTAGATGTGCCTGCGGGGAAGGTTCCAAATGTATGGTACGCTACTGAGTATACACATCCATGGATACTGCTACTAGTGTCAATAATGGGAAGCGTCTTGTCCGTCGCTCATGTACCGTGTAATATACATTACGCGTGCGAAAATGTGTCAAGTATGTAGGTATCGTACAGGAAGATTAGTGGATGGACATGTACATTGTACTGCCATGCTTTGCTGAATAATGGGCTGCAAAAATAAAGAATCACAGAATAAAATAGAGTCGAAGTGAATTAGATGGAGCCAGATGCGCTCAGCCCATCGAGTGATCGTCCTCGTCGTGTCCTCATCCGATCGGGTAGGGTCTGATTTGGATCTCAAGTGACCTTGCGATCTGCTTAGAAGGCAGCCATGGCACCCAGGACGAGAGCCAGCAGACCGGCCGGTGCCTTCATGGCGACACCAGCGTTGGCGTTGGGAGCCTGGGTGGTGGGGGTGCTCTGGGAGGAAGAGCTGGTCGAGCTGGCGGCGCCGGAGGTGGTGGACGAGGCAGCAGAAGAAGAGGTGGACTTGGCGGAGGCGCTGGAGCTGGACTTCGCGCTGGAGGAGGTCTTGGAAGCTGAAGCTGAGCTGCTGGCCGAGGCGCTGCTGGTGGTCACGGTCGACAGAGTGGTCGAGGCGGCGGAGCTGGAGCTGGAGGCACTGGCCGAAGCGCTAGCAGTGCTGGCCGCGGACGAGGCAGACGCGCTGGCGGTGGCACCAGAGACGACGAAGCGGGGCAAGAAGTTGTACTCGCTGGGATCGGAGTCGTCGACGATCTCGATCGTGTAATCGGGCTGCGCAGCCAGGTTGGAGGGCGGCGTCCAGGTGTAGCTACCGGAGTTGGGGATGCTCTCTGCGCTCGTGTCAGTTGCGATTCTTCTTAGATTGATGGATAGACACTTACCGGCAATGGTCTCGCCAGAGTTGGCGGTGGTGACAGCGCCCCATTGCAGCTTCAGGGTGACGGTGCCGCTGGTGGTGGGATCCCACTGCAGCGTGGTGGCCGATCCGACCTTGAAGTCATAGCCCTGGGTTGGGATCTTGAACGGGTTGGCGTTCTCAGCCACGGCGAGAGCAGCGAACGCGCTGGCAGCGATGTACAGGACGGAGCGCATCGTGAAGTGGATGAACGGGGTATCTGAGAAGAAAGAAGAAGAAGAGGATATCAACCTAACGAGAGACTGGATGATAGATGAACGAAAGTAAGGCCTGTGGCGCTGCGAAGACTAGATAGCGATCTGCACGAGAAATAGAAAGCAACAAAGAGCGACGGGGTCAAGTATTTAATTAAAAGAAAAGGAGGCAACACAGGATGTTCGGCAACACAGAACCAGATCTCCCCAGACTGGATTGCGGACTGCCCGGACTCTCGATCGCCCTGATCAGGCAAAGCGGGCGTCTTCTAGTGCGCACCGGACGGTTTTTTAGGCTGTTTTTAGACGGATCTCGCGAATTTGCTCGTCCGTGGCCTTCGCGCCAGTTCTGGATTGAGATGGTGCAGGCTCCTAGGCTTCACGATGGCGGCGACTCCGGGTCTGGATTGGACGAGATGGTCAGCGTGCGAAGAGCCCGAGATTCTGCCATTCGTGAAGAGGCGCAGTCGCAGCAGTATCTGGCAATATACTATGGCCGAAATGGATGTTTTCCTAGGTCGGCAATTCTGGTTCCTCGGATCCGGCCGCTCGTGGCGCCGTTCGTTTGTTTGGATTACATTTGCGAGGGATTAATTTATTGGTTCATCAGGCTATTTTTAATCTCTGCTCGACCTCGTATCACATCGGCTAATAACACGAGCATCGCCTCTGGTTGCCGCGGTGCAATCTACTGTTATTCATCGAACTGCAGGAGGAATCTGGAGTAATGCAGGATCTTCTGGGATGGCAGAAGACGACTGGATCAGAAACACGTTCAATTACATATTATTAGTTAACTGACTGACTAACGAATTATTAATAATCAATTAATTAGTTAACTAGTTAATTTTGATCTAAATGAATATGTTGTTGATCGGAATTTTCTTCACAAGCAGCTAGATCGACACTAGTCCACATGGGGAGCCAGCCGAGATCATCTGATATACCCACAAGAGGTCCATGTTCCTAAAGTACAGACACTACACAGTACACAGAGACTTGTAAATGGATGGGATTTGGTCAAACATGGAAATAAATGCAGTATTGCTCCAGAGTTTCAACTCTCGGGCACTCCCTCCAGAAAGATATGATCGAGTAACTGAGCTGCAGACATTCTCTTCTCGGGACTAATCTGCAGCATCGACAGAAGCAACCATGAAAGCCGCTGGATATTCTTGATACCAAAGTCAGGAGGCAACCGATCTTCTACATGTTTAGTAAAGCGCTCATTCGTCTGACCATCGTTTCCAAATATCTGCTCAATGAGGCGACTGTGCTCTCGGTCGATCTGTTCCGCTGAAAGCCCGAACGTTCCTATCGGGAACAACGGCTCGTTCGTCGCCAATTCGAATATCTGTACGAACGTCAGATGGTAGGATGAACTACAGAGGTCGGTGTTGGCATACCGTACAACCCAAAGTCCAGAGGTCAATATTCGCCTCCCAAGTGTCTCGACAGATCAGTTCAGGCGGACGCAAGGCCCTCGGTGTTACTGGCCACTGATCGTGTTGCGAACTCCACACAGCTGAAAAGAACAGAACATATCAGCTTTCTACTATGCTGAGAATGAATATAGTGTCGGGTATCTCTTACCTCCACCCAAGTCACCAATTTTAACAAAGAGCGTGTGGGGATCTGCGCCATCCAGTTGGCCCCTGCGTCGCTGCGAAGGTATTAGGTATTCCGGAGCAGAATCATCTGCTTGCACTCCTTCCAGCCATCTGACCGGGCTGAATTCAGGAGGATCCAAGTCAAGCTCATTCACTCCAGCAAGCGAAAACCTAATATTTGCTGGTTGTAGGTCTGCATAAATCAGCAGAATACCATATAGAATGCAGTGCAATGCGGACCTACCGCAATGAATGATACCTAGTCTATGGAGGAAATCAAGGCCAAAGAGAATCTGTTTCGAAATAGCTCGTACATAGTCTGCTGAGTGCGATGTCATAGTGACAGTCATCCCTGCACCATCAGAGATCATGACTGGAAGCACGAGGCATAAGTGGGTTCCATTGGGACCATGATGCTCAAAGTGATCCAGCAATTCAAGAACGTGCATTTTGCCAGGGTGGCCTAGATACCTGCTGGATAATCGAAGGAGGGTAGAAAGCTCTCTGCTGTCTTTAGATGCATCTGCTTTCAGTATCTTCAGTGCAACCTGTTGCTGGGTCCTTGGTTATAATGTAACAGTTAGTTATTTTCCGGTAACGCAAGTGATTCTACGAGTATACCGTTTATCCTTAGCAAGCCACACTGTTGAGAATTGACCGAATGCTATCTTTCCAATAACCTCATATCTTTCATTAAAGACATCGCCGAGATGGACTGGATGGTAGCCTCTGCGGCGATATTCCTCAACGGGCTCTACCACGTCGTATATTCTCTCAAAGCGTCTCATTTTGAGCGCTAGGTGGGAAACGCGATATCACAAAGCTTCTCTGTTTTTCTACCGAAACGGGCGAGAAGCATGGCAAGAGAGTGATTAGGGTGAATATCATTGTGACGCTCACCAGTACTAGACTGCTTATATAATCTCAGGATTTTCAAGATCTCCCGAGTCATTATTATTATTAGCCAGTTTCACGAACAGGCCATTTATCACATTGCATACGGCATCAGGACTATTTGATATAAGCGAAGGAAATAAGCAATATACCATATAGTTATACCATGTGGGATGTCGCTCTCGGGGTCTTGTTTACTAACTCTGCTTTGTCATTCTCGGGCTTCGGGCTCAAATTTAGTCCCGAAATCGGGCCCGATCATTATTAAAGTAAACATGTGGTTTGTAGATCATCTACTTCACTGACGATGATAGAGCATTTCTATGCAAATATAGCTGCAGGTTTATTCCGGTTCGTTCATTTCTTATATAATGTTCAGTCAAATAACTATAACTTGATAGATATTATAGAGATCCGGTGAGGCGTCTCTGTGCGGAGTATGGTAGTCTGCTTCAGTAATCTACTTCTTAATTAGTCTCGCAAGACCACACTATTGTATGAGTTTAGCTACTGGTGTCCTTATAGATATAATTCCAGGATTCTTAGTGCTAAATGCACAGCTTCTTTAGAAGGCATCAAAGATGTTTAAACAACAATATAAGAAGATCTAACTCCCGTGCATATCACTGCATACCCATACTTAGTGGCATCGGGCCACGACGAGAACCGAGCACCTGGTATTACAAATGCGGAGTCAACACCGACAAAGGACTCCACAGCACCCGACGATGTGATACCGTAAGTACTTAAGGAAGGGTTACCCCTAGGATCAATGAGATTGTAGGAGCCTAGGAAATACTGAGAAGTAGAAGCTCCTAGAGCTACGGCACAGGTATATCTCGTTATCGCTCCCATATTCGTATTTCATACTACGGTAGCTAACTGACATGGAACAGTCGTTTACTAGCATTGATCTATCCTTGCGTTATACATCACAATGTCGAAGCTATTTACTCCTCTCAAAGTAGGCCGCATGGCGCTCAAGCAGCGCATCGCCATGGCTCCCATGACCAGACTGCGTGCAGACTCCAAGCACGTCCCGCTCGACTCTGTCCAGGAATACTACCAACAACGAGCCTGCGTCCCAGGCAGCTTCCTCGTCACCGAAGCCACTGTGATCAACCCGCAATTCGGCGGATACGCCAATGTCCCTGGCATCTACAACGATACCCAGATCGACGCCTGGAGACGGGTGACCGACGCTGTCCACTCCAAGGGCTCCTACATCTATCTCCAGCTCTGGGCGCTGGGCCGCGCTGCCAACCCCCAATACATCAACTCATTAGGCTACGACGTCATATCTAGCAGTGATGTGCCCATGAAAAGCGCCTTTTCCGACGAACTGCACCAACCTCGTCCCCTGACCGTGGACGAGATCCAGCGTGCCATAGCGGACTTTGCGCAGGCGTCCAACAACGCCATTAAAGCCGGATTCGACGGGGTCGAAATCCACGGCGCCAACGGCTACCTGGTCGATCAGTTCATCCAGGATGTCTCCAACAAGCGAACGGACGCATGGGGCGGTAGTATCGAAAACAGATCCAAATTCGCCCTCGAAGTCACCTCTGCTGTTTCCGACACCGTGGGCAGTGACCGCACCGCGATCCGGTTAAGCCCCTGGGGCAAGTACCAGGGCATGGGGATGGCGGACCCAATCCCGCAATTCTCGCACCTCGCAGAGAAGCTCGCAAAGCTGAACCTGTCGTACGTCCATGTTATGGAGCCCGAGACGAGGGACAAGGGTGAAAACACCGAATTCCTTCTCGACGCCTACGGTAAGGCTGGCCTGGTCGTGGTCTGTGGGAACTATAACGGCGAGTCCGCCAAAGAGGCCGTGGATTCAAAGTATAAGGACCACGAGGTTGTCGTTGCCTTTGGTCGGCCGTACGTTGCGAACCCGGACTTGGTGTTCAAGGTCAAGAATGGTCTGCCTTTCCAGGCTCTTGATCCTGCTTCTCTCTATGCGCAGACTCCACAGGGGTATATCGATTATGACTTTAGCGAGGAGTTCAAGGCTGCGAGGGGATCGTCTTAGATTGTTTTGTTCTTATCTTGAAAGATGGGCTTGTAGCTCGATTTGTATACTATGATACAAGAGAAGAATAGACGGATTGCATAAAATATGATCCAAATTTCCGAGAATGCTGTGTTAGTTAGTATGGACTGTTGAAAGTAGTTTGCGTTAATGTGAGTTATCCTGGCCACATGTCCAAAGTTGACTAACGAATTGAGTCTAATTGATGACTTGGTATCACTTTCTGGTTCATTTTTCTCGTTAACGTATCCTTAATGACTATCTCAAGCGTTGAGGTTGATGTTGTACAAGCAGAAAACAACCCTGGGAGTCTGCCCGAGAATTAGGCAACAGAGGTCGTACTAGTTATCTCCACAACTTGACAAAAGATATACATACTTATCAGCACTAATGGCCGTAACAAAAGAGAAAGCGATCAGATAAAATAGTGATAATTTTTTCCTCTAAAATCATTAATAGCGAGATTCTACCGTATGCCTTTTATGTTTCGAGCTCCTGCCTCAACGCCTGGATACTGCCTGAAATGTACTCCAATAAACAAATGGCAGAGTGGACAGCCAAGATAAGCAATAGTACATCAATCATTCCGCAGTCATCACCGTAGCTGTCGCTTCTCCGTCAGCCGTGACATTTTCAGTCGCCGTCTCAGGAGGAAGGGTATGAAGGAGGTCTGCGGCTGATTCATCCTTAGTTGCTCCAGTCGTCTCCTGTCCAGGCTCGTCGGGAGTGTCGAGCATCCCATGTTCTCCTAGCCACATGATCGTCTGCATAACTCGTCGGTCCTCATCTTCTCGCTCGCGGGCCAGAAGCTAGAAACCCACCGTTAGCCCGAAATCCTGTTAGAGTAAACAAAGCGGGGGGTCATCACTTACCGCCTGGAGAAGCCCTTTCCGTCCACTCTTCTCCTTGGCCTTCTTTTCCGCGGGCTTCGTCTGTGCCTTGGCCGCCGACACGTCGTGGGAGAAGCGACACTGGTCTCCCCGCGAACAACGACCCTTCTGGAGAAAGTGACGGCATACTTTCTTCTTTGCGGCCTCTCGCGGTGGCGGCGGCACCCGCTCAGGACCATCTCGTCGGGAAGACACTTCCTCCGGCGCAGAGTCACTATCGCCGTCGCTATCACTATCACTTCCGCTGTCAGACGAATCGTCCGAGGACAGATCTGACCCGCTTGAGGACGTCTCGTCACTCGTATCAGACACGTCAGGAAATGACGTCGATGCGACTCCGTCTATGTCCATAGGTTGGTCACCTTGCGTGTTAAGCTCTCCAGTGAGTACGGGAATACTCTCTGGAGGGACATGAGGTGCAGCTGCAGCTGCAGTCTCAGTGGAAGACTGAGGAACACCGACATCCTTGACACTAGCGGACTCGTCCGCCCCCTCTGCTTTGGGTTCAGCCTCCTGGGTAGATCCTTGGGCACCTGTGTCATTGCTCAACCCCTTCTTTAATGCCTCAGCTTCTAACCGAGCCCGCTCGGCATCCGCCTCAGCTTTAGCAGCCCGCTTCTCTTCCTTCATCAGCTTGCGCCGCAGTTTATCCGCCTTGTGTCGTGCTTTCGCTGCGGCATCCATTGGATCCGCCGGTCTCTCTGCGGCGGCCTTCCGCTCCTCCTTGGCCTGCTCCTGTTTGGCGCGAGCTTCCTTTTGTTTCTGTTTGGCCTCCTCTCTCTGCTTCTGCTTCTGCTTCAAAGCTTCATTGCGTGCTCGTTGCACCTCCTCCTGTGCCTTCTTGCGCTCCTCTACCCGTTGCTGAGTGGGGAAGCGCTTCTTCCGCTCCTCGATCCAAGCTGCAATGTCCGCCTGCGACTGCAGGGTCGATGTTCTTCCCTTGTATGTGAACTGCAAGGACCCAGTCGATCCGCTCTGTGCTAGCTTTGCTTCTTCATCAACATCATCTTCCTCCTCGCTGGATTCATGTTCTTCCGTCTTAGGGGTGAGGCCAAGCTGGTTATGACGCCGCTTCTTCTTTTTCGGTTTCCGCGTGGCATCCACCGCAGGCGGAGGCTTGGACGGTAACGGGTTGCCAAAGCTGGGAACTGCAGGCGGTGCAGGTACACGCGGTGCAGTAGTTGCTGGCTTTCCAAAGGCGGATGCGTGCGGCCTCTTCTGGCCCTGACCCGGAAAAGTACTATGTTGGTTGTATGCGTTGGAGGTTCGAGGTCCGTGGGGGCCATGGCCACCACGATGAGCTCCTGTGTAACCCGCTGAGCTTCGATCTTCGAATCCCCAGCGCAACGGTGGTCCCATCACCGGTGCTGAGACTGGCACCGCCTGCTGACCAGGTACCGGGGGAACGTAGGAGGGTGTTGCAGCTCCATATGGGGGAGACTGGGGCTGCTGTTGGTTGGAGTTGCCGTAGCCTGCATCGTAGCTCGGTCGACGTGAGTACGGTGTGGGTGCGGAGTAAGGTGGTGGGCGAGCATAGCCTGGTTGTGCGTGAGGTGCCTGGTATGGTGAAGACTGCGTAGCATTATAAGGATTGGATGGTGTATGGTTTGACGCAGCTGGGAATGGCGGAGGGTATGCGCCATAATTGACGGGAGAGTAGCTCTGATTAGCTACAGAAGCAGCATTCGTATGGTAGTTTCCAGTGTGACCGGGATCCGAAGGCCCATAATATCCTCCCCGACCACCTCGATTCCCATATCCCCGTCCCCGTCCTCGATGATGCCCGCCAGCACCTCGTCCACCCCGCGGACCATAGCTGGCGGCTTGTCCGTACGGCGGTGTTGGACCATTCGGGAAGCTCTGTTGCGGCGGAGGCGGGGGAGGGGGAGGAAACGAAAAGCCCTGGGAGGTCATCGCGTGAGGAACTCACCTGGACCTTCGATTTCCAGAACAGCAGAGTCCATTCTCCCGCTTCATCTGAAGCAGCAAAACCGCGAGCCCAGACAGTCTTTCAAAAGTTCACTCGGTCGACCGATGCTGGAGCTCACTTTGTTCCGGTTCCGACTGACCAAAGCGGAATAGCGCCAGACATCACGTGGAGCCTCGTGGGCATCGAAAGCTCAGGCTGCCATTGGCTGGAGAGCCTGGTTGCAGATCAAAAAATCGTCGGAGGTTCCCAGAACACCAAGTGTTGTATCAGGGAGCTCTGGACAAAGAACGGTAGATCTTGTTTCTTCTTTGGAATATTCCTGATGTCGGGTGCCTGAATATGGCCGTGGTACCTGCCCCCGATCCAGTCCCTCTTCGGTATCTTTAGCATAATCAGTAAAAGAACCATCTTTCATACCAACAATTTTGGCACGGATACTTCAACCCTGAAGACACGATGTTCATCCTCGTAGGTCTCCTGTTGCGCTAAACTGTTAAAAGACGCAGTGCATTTCTGACTGTTCTCTACAGACCACTATCTCCGATCTGGTCCAGATCTCGCCCGAAGACTTTTCCAAGTTCAGTGCGGTGGCCATCGAGGATAACATCAACGAGAAATATGCAAACAAGGTGCGTCATCTTGCTGTGCCATGTCCACTTATTTTCCATGATGCAGACCAGAACCGTTGACTAACGGATACTATAGGTCATCCAAAAAATTGGCCTGTGTATTGGCTTCTACGACCTACTAGAGTCATCAGACGGGCTTATCGGTCATGGGACCGGTCTCGTCAATGTTAATGGTACGTTGAGCAGCGAGCTGTCTGCTGGGATGATATTTAAGTGGCCTCATGCTAATATTGCAAAGTCAAATTCCGAATGATTGTCTTCCGACCATTCAAGGGAGAAATCGTAATAGGAAAGATTACCAGTGGTACAGAGCATGGGATCAAGAGTACGTATCATCAATTTCTTTAGAAGGTAGCATACTGACCATTCCATAGTTGGGGTGGAATTCTTTAACGACATCCTAGTCCCGCCAGACCTCCTTCTTCCAGGAGCTAGATTGTAAGATATCTTCTCTTTTCTGTATCTACAAATTCATTGTCTGACACTACAGCAGTGACTACGCAGACCAAGTATGGGTTTGGGATAACGAAGATGGCTCGACTTTCTACTTCGATATTGGTGAAATCGTCCGATTTCGAGTAGAAGTCGAGGAATGGCACGATCAGATCCCGAATGCGCCTGATTTGGGCGACGGGACGCCTGTTTCGGAGAGAAAACCTCCTTATTCAATTATCGTATGTGTTCCATGTTCATCTTTTCTTTACACTGCCTGATCGTGAATCGTGCTAATTACTTTCGACTAGGGATCGATGCAAATGGCCGGTCTAGGTCCGATTTCCTGGTGGTGATGGAGAGAGTGCATACATTTCTCTGCACATAGAGTTGAGGGATATGATTACCTCACGTATTATTATGAGTTGGTGCACTTACAGTGCCATATGCATACAGAGTTGGAGTCCGTCTACTGGACTCCAATACCGACTATTGCATCTATGCTGGTAAACCCAGCACGGGAGTCCGACGGATAACCTCTGGGGATATATTTGTCTTGAAACATTTCAGAACGTTGTCGCATGCTTTTGTGGGAATTGACGCATGCTGTGGCTGGTTCAGCCCTCACATTTTTGATGGCAATATATGAGATAGTAAGAAATTCTAGAGCATCTCAAATCATAGTAAATGATAATAGATGGTTATGAACAGCCAAAATACCGGTATCTCTGCTTGGCACCGTATCCAGTGATATGTACTCCGTAATATGATGTCTTTTTATTCTCGAATGATAACGCAGCTGTCAACCGACCAGGCACAGAGTCACAAACGGCCCGTGTCGAGTAGATCGATCGTTGTGCGGTTATCCGCGGAGCGCGTCCCACTCTCGTCGATCCCAGCGGTCTGGCACTAGATAAAAGAATCGGTGGATCCATCTTGCCATGGACTCATCGACCGAACCAAAAGGGTCCTCTTGAAACGGCGCGAGGATGAATTCCACAATAATATTGGAGAATGGTGTGATTTTTGCCTCTGATATGATTCTCCCAGGCATGGCTGAATGCAGCAGAGAAAGAGAATTTACGTGACTTCTCTAGCTGATGGTTCTGGAATCTTTCTGGTTTGGTTACACATCTTCTCTACTAAGAAAGTAAGCATGGAGCTTCGGTGTGTCGGAAAGCTTAGGTTCTAGAGTAGTAGCAATTAGCTAAGTTAACTAGCAAGAAGGGACCGAAGCGTAACAAATCCAAGTTTAGAGCATTCCCGCGATTGATAATACGAACTCACACCCCTGCCGCAGGCGGTATATGTTCCTGGGTGCTCGAGTCCCGATGAGATTTTTTCTTCTTTTTCTTTGCGGCCATACCGACCTTTGTTGCCTCTCTCTCTATCTCTCGAATATTAGAAGACTGAGGGTCGTGACGTGACGTTGCTGGATTCTTGAATTCCTTATCGCAAGTGACGTTCATCTACTTTTACCTATCACACCTCCCCGCGGTCGTACAAGATGAGCCCCTCCCACCTGCAAAATAGCAACGCTGCCATCGATACGCCGCCACGACCTCCCACGCCGGAGCATCGGTTTGGCACTTTGGCCGTTCATTCTGGTGCTCACCATGACCCGACTACGGGAGCAGTGATCGCTCCGGTAAGTAGTTTCTGTTAAGAAAGGGTGCTCTTTAAGTGGGAGAATGCGAAACTTACATCTCTGACAGATTTCCCTGTCCACAACTTTTGCACAGACGGGGGTGGGGAAACCTGTTGGTGCCTATGAATATACAAGAAGTGCGAATCCCAATCGGTGAGTATTTTACAATTTTCTGGACGATATCGTGCAGTGACGCTAACAAGGTTGCGCTCACTAGGGATAACTTCGAACAGGCGGTGGCAGCTCTCGAGCATGCGAAATACGCATTGGCCTTTTCTTCTGGCTCTGCCACGACGGCTACCATTCTCCAATCCCTTGCTGCTGGATCCCACGTTGTCTCGGTGTCGGATGTGTATGGCGGAACGCATAGATACTTCACGAAAGTAGCGGCAGCACACGGTGTCCATGTTACTTTTTCGCCGTGTATTGAGGTCGATGTCGAGGAATTGATCCGACCCAACGAGACCAAGCTGGTGTGGATTGAGACGCCGTCGAACCCGACACTAGGACTGGTCGATATTAGAAAGGTGGCGTCTATTGCTCACCAGCATGGCATCTTGGTGGTGGTCGATAATACTTTCATGAGTCCCTACATCCAGAACCCGCTGGATCACGGCGCGGATATCGTCGTTCACTCTGTGACAAAGTACATCAACGGTCACTCTGTATGTTGCTCTTTGATGATGGATGATTCCAGGGACGTGTGCTGACAGGTGTTAGGATGTCTTGATGGGAGTCGCTGCTTTCAACTCCGATGCGCTCAAGGAACGTCTCAGTTTCCTCCAAAACGCCATCGGTGCCGTTCCCTCGCCATTTGACTGCTGGCTCGCTCATCGTGGCCTCAAGACGCTACATCTGCGCGCCCGGGAGGCTACTAGAAACGCAACGACTGTGGCCGAGGCTCTGGAGGCTTCCCCTCTTGTGCAGTCTGTCAACTACCCAGGACTGAACTCGCACCCTCAGCGTGCGGTCGCTCTTAAGCAACACCGTGATGGAATGGGTGGTGGAATGCTCAGTTTCCGTATCAAAGGCGGCCAGGAAGCTGCTGAGCGTTTCTGTCAGAATACACGCATCTTCACTCTCGCGGAAAGCTTGGGAGGCATCGAAAGTCTGGTCGAGGTGCCTTCCAGTATGACGCATGCAGGTATCCCGAGGGAACAGCGCGAGGCTGCGGGCGTGTTTGATGACCTTGTCCGCATGAGCTGCGGTATTGAAGATGCAGATGATCTCAAGGCGGATGTCCTCCGAGCCCTCGAGAAGTCGGCTATTACGTCGAAATCTGACGCTGCAAATGGACAGGCGTAATCATTGACCAGATGATCATCTTTATTCCAGGCGTTTACATGTGGGGATTCACGATTCAAACTAGATTTCTCGAATGATACGAGTTTCAAATGCCAGTTG
This sequence comes from Paecilomyces sp. PK2413, assembly GCA_023624055.1. Lineage (NCBI taxonomy): Eukaryota > Fungi > Ascomycota > Eurotiomycetes > Eurotiales > Thermoascaceae > Paecilomyces > Paecilomyces sp. PK2413. The sequence continues at coordinate 140,654 of JAMADQ010000001.1, read as the reverse complement.
AGAAGGACTGTGCTAGAAAGGGATTAATCAGGACCATGCCAACTTTTCATTTATTCTGTGGTAAGACTTCTCAGCCACGCATGCCATAAATACTATCTCCAGAAACGAGACTTCGAAGATATCCTAAAATAATTGTAGGATCCTGTCGAAGGAATTTACAATACGTTAGAACTTAGTTAATTAGAGCACTCCTGACAGCTAGATCTTCCACGTTTCTGAATAATAGCTGGAATAGAATAAAAGATAGTACATCTACAATTTGTCTCACAGTCAAAAGAAGACAGTCAAAAAGAAAGGCGTGCTGAGAGCTCCATGGCCCGCTCTAGTTATGCTTTTCGAGATTGCGGGATGCGTAGGGATCTGCTTAGTCATCGCTTCTTTCTCGAACAAGCAGATTTTTGACCCTTTGTATAACCGATATTTATTGCGGGGGTTGCTTATGTTCTTTTCTGCAATTATATAATCACTTTTATGAGGAAGCTCATTCCCCAGCGGTTGGAAAAAAGACAAGAACCTGGTTACAGGATTTGCCCTGCTGTTCATTCCTTGGTATGGACACACTCAACCCCTCCTCGATCTTGATTCTGAAAGGCGGGTTCTAATTTCATTTTAGACCCATTCCGGTCCATAAGGCTAGATAGTGATATTTCACAAATATCCTGCTGTAGTAATTGAACATAGGGCCCTTCATTGGTTCTCGCATACGTCTTTATCTCCGAACTCTTGTGCATTCTGGTAAGTACTATCATGCCCGACTGTCCCATAGACAATGGAGTAAGAACTAAAATATCATAATAGGTCATATACCGTTCTTTTATAGCTGCTGGGGTCCGTTGCCGCCCTGCAGGTGAAAATGGCATCCGGATTCACCTTTGGATTCTCAGGGGATGACCTTGATATCGACGAATCGGACGCTCAATTCGATGGAGGCTATGTTGAGAATCAGGGCCAGACATCTCAAGATAATGAGCAGAGCCGACCTTTGGTCGAGGCGAAGAGATGGGATGGGGAGGAGTGGGTATGCTTTCCTATCTCTTTATCTAGTTTCTTTCTGGTGTCCCAACTCAGAACCAATACAGAGGAATAGGGAATTTGTATCTTTCCTTCGAAGTCCAGCACTGACTATAATACATTATAACAGCTGTCAACACTCCCATCTCAAATATCTTACAACAAGCTTTCAATCCCTTCTTCTAATGGCAAGGATGTCATTGCCCTTGGCCGCCGAGAAGTCTTTGATATTCGCACCCAGCTAATGGCCGAGGATGACAATGACAATGATGAACTCATCTCCGGGCTCGAAGAAGGTGATATCAAACCGAATTTCTACGAGGGTGGCTTCAAGACCTGGGAATGTGCTCTGGACCTGGCCAAGATGATGGCTAGTGAGGAGGGACGAGAACTCTTGGATGATAGTTCTGATGCGAAAGATGTGCATGTCATAGAGGTACGTTTATTGTCTGTTCTTTGAGTATAATAGTTTGTATTTCGTTGTTCTTGCTCGGATTAAATTTGTGGTTTGTTTCTCTCAACTCGTTTAGTCGCGAGGGTTGATATAATATGGTTTACTTACGAACGAAACAGCTCGGCGCCGGAAGTGCGATGCCTTCTCTCTCCATCTTCGCACAGCTACTATCTCTCCCCAAGACACAGTCAGCGAGAAGAGTGCACTTTACCTTTGCAGATTATAACGCTGCCGTGTTGCGTCTCGTCACTGTGCCGAATCTTCTTCTTGCTTGGAAATTGAATTCTTCAAACCAAACGACAGAATCAACCGGCGGGCAAGAAACGGACGAGAAAGAAGAAGAAGAGTTGGACATTGATCCTTCTCTCATTGAGTCCTTCCGCACAGACCTCAAAGACAGAGGCATAACCATCGACTTCATCTCCGGTGCATGGTCCCCTGAGTTCGTAGAACTCGCTTTGACAGGTCAACAAGGCCGCAGCAACAACGACGCAAGACCGTGGCGGACACTGATCCTCGCTAGCGAAACGATCTATTCCCCGTCATCTCTCGGTGCGTTCTCAGAGACACTGTTGTCATTACTGCGTAGATGCGGTGCTGGAACGACCACCGGCTCAGAAACGAGGGGGCTGGTGGCGGCGAAAAAGGTCTATTTCGGCGTCGGTGGAGGAGTCGACGAGTTTCTGGCCGTTCTTAATCAGATGGCTGGTGCGGCGGTGGAGGTGCAGCAAAGAGTGGAGGTGAAAACTGAGGGGGTTGGGAGAGTCGTGCTGCAAGTCAAAGTGGTTAGTTAGTCGTTGAAACTTGAAACAGCCTGCAAACGGGGGGCAGGAAAAGGCAAGTCAAAAAAGACATGCACGAGGCGGTCAGTAAACGGCGTTTGTTTTGTTTTCGTGCTCCATAACCATGCCACGCTCCGTCCTTAAGTACTACTCCGTAGAGCATCCCTAAAAATAGACGGGTTCGAGAGATACGGAGGATTTTCCACGAACTAAAAATACGATTGTCGACTAAATCGAACCTAGTCATGCATATCGTCTCGATTGCTCTCGATCTGACGACCATCCAGATACGGTAATGGCACCAGTGCCCATCTCTATCAAACGACAGACGGGAAGGAAAGTAAGAAAGCAATGAAATTCTTAGGAAGCCTTGTCCTGATATATGTACAATACACAATGCGCACAGCCCAGTGTTTTTCTCAATGACGGACCCAAATTCATGAAGATAGGTTTGTTCTAGCCTAGTCATAGAGAGACACCACCTTTCCGTCCTTCATGCGCGCAACTCGCGCCTCCTCGATAGCCTGGTTCTTCTTGTGGTAGTGTTCGGCAACGGCGCTCAGGTCGGCAGTGGTGCCAGCAGCGACGTTATATGGAGAGCCGGTGTTGAAGATACTGTGATCGACTGTGATTAGCATCACTTCAACCAAGACAATTTCAAAACAGCCTGCACGGTACTGTGCCTGCATATAGAGCTGGTGACGGCGATAATATGGGGACATCGACATACTCCGGGTCCTTCAGCTCAATCGTGCTGGGCTGAGCCGCGCCCATGAACAAGTGACGGTCCTCAGCGGCTTTCTCCATAGCTGCTGTGTGAATGGCATTTCTCCTCTCCCAGAGCTCCTCTGGTGCAGTCCACTTCTTAATGAGGCCGGTGATCCAAGACTCTGAGCCGGATTCCTGCTTGGCCTTGCTGAGTCGGTAGAGGAGGTACCCCGAGGCGACGGTAGCGATAGAGATGTAAAAACCGGGCTAGAGGGATATCAATTATCAGCAAAGAGATCGAACCACTTGAAACAGGTACACTATTCCCAATTGACCCGGGAAAGCTCAAAGGAGGGGACATACACCAAAGGCTTCATTGACAGGTCCGGCGTGATGGTGGTCGTGATGCGCCGCATGAGAGTCGAAACGGCGAGGCTGCTGGCGCCGCAGCAGCTGCCGGGCCGGGGCCACTGATCGCCTGGCAAGGAACATGGTGAAGAGGGACAATTGGTGGCGCAAACAGCTCGAGATACTCTCGTCCAGCGTCACTTTGGAGGTTGATCCGGAAGCGAGGCGGTCGAGAGGGTATATCACGTGACGTCTGTACCGGGACTAGGGCGGTCAGCAGACAACGGAGAGGCTCACATTGGACGATTTGCGAGTTTCGCTGTCCGTTTAACTAGTCGACTAGTTATGAATCCTCTGAAGTATCGTACAACTACGGAGCTATCCTCCTGTCAGTTTAGCTGCGTGATGCTTGCTCAAGTTGCTCTAGTCCTCCCGCTCCGCCTGTTTGATCACCTTCTATCATGACACTAAACGGTTTCTTGCAGCCAGCTAGATATCTCTTGCTGCTCCTAACAGCATCACTACTCTGTACGGCTAGTTACCTGCTAACTTAACAGCGGGGTGGAAACAATAATGGCCTTCTTTTTCGCCCCCGGCCTCCTGCATGAACTATTTCGCCGTGCCACCCAGGAGAAATAATACTGGCGGGTCTAGGTGGTTGTTTCATTGCCAATCTCGATGATTGCGCGCTTTGCGATTCTTGGCCACTGCGCATGTGGACTGCCAGCTGCTCTACGCTTATTTGTCCGCCTACGCCTAACTAACTCCCCATCATCGCGTTGTCAGTTGGGTTCCTCAGACAACCAGTTCAGGCGGTCATTAAATGTTTGGACAGCGAAGAGACATGTCATCGTCCATCTGGATCTGTGACTCCTACTTGAGTCCACACCCCACATGCTCTCTCGAGCTCTATTGCTGACCTGCACAGGATGGACTCCATGAAAGACCCTCCCCGGGCCCGGAACAGCTTCCGTTGATGCCCAATACGGCGCCTCAAGGAGTGTTGGTCTTGCATTGGTTATGCGCCTGGGCTCTTTTGTTACCATCGTCTCCTCGCCTCGGGCCCCATCGCGATGGTGTTTGTTTTTTTCACTGTCCCAGCCTCCCCGACTACTGGGTGACGTGGGAAACATGGAGGTTCAAGTGTAGGTTCGGTCCGCTGTGTATCCACACATCGTCCACTCTGGCGGAGAGCGGTGGACAAGGCTTCTGGAATCTCGAATCGTGGCTGGCTTCCGGAAATAGATTATTACCTGGTGTCCCCCTCCTACTTTTGTACCCCCTTTTCTGTCTGGATATAATATTTCTCAGATCTAGTCAAAATTACACCAGTTGACGTCCTGCGTTTCCTGAACCGTCCCTCTGCTTTCTTAGAGCGTGTGGCTGCTGCCAGCTCTCGTCCCCGTGTGTCTCGACGATTCGCAGCCCTCTCTCGAGTTATTGGAGTTGAGGAGGAACCCTCTTTTTTGCTCACTTGCACCTTCCCTCTCTTTCGCGGATCATCCCACCGCTCTCAGATGTTCTCGAACCCCTCAGTGTTCGTAATCTGAGCCGGTTGGCGCCCTATATCCCCCCTTGTCATCGCTGGGCATGCTTGCAAATGTACACTGCTTTCACAGCTGATACCCGAGCTCTCTGACTATTCCTTACGCCCCCTGCCCCCCTGAAACGCAAACGCTCGTTTCTTCATTTTATTGGGAACACGTCTATAAATATCAGGTGATCCTATCAGCGTCTGAGGGTCTGCGCCCAACCATTATTCAACATGGGTCCCAAAAAGAACAAGAAGAGCAATAATAAAAACGCGAAGAAGGCGAAGGAAACCGCTGCCAAACCTGCAGAGGTTCAAGAAACCCCTCCACCTACCCCCGGCTCTCCCCCTTCGCAAGCAAAGCAAGAAGATCCCGTGGTCGAGGAAGTCCCTACTATTACCGAGCAGGAGCCCTTGGCGCCTCAGGTAGCAGAAGTGACCTTGGATCAAGAGACACCGGAGACCCCAGAGACTCCCAAACTGGATCTGGAACATAAACCCACTGCGGAGGAAGAGGCGGGTGTGACTGAGCCACCCACAGAGACACCCTCGCTTCCTCAGGAGAACATTGCAGAGCAGACAGCACGGGAGCCCGAGACGACGACAGAGATCCCAGCTCAGGAAGAACCTCAGCAGACCGAACCGGTAGTAGAGAAGAACGAAGACATCAGTGAACAACCAATCGAGCCCCCAGTGCAGTCGTCTGAGGCTGCTGAACCGTCGATTGAGCCTGCTGAGAAGCCCACCGAGGTCACTGAGCAGCCGGCTGAGGCCAACATCAGTACGGAGGAACAAGTTGTCAACCCAGAAGAAACTGTTGAGAAGCCAGAAGAACTGGTTATCAATCAGGAAGACGCTGGTGACAAACTGGAGGAGCCTGCTACCAGCCAAGAGCAAACTGGTGAGAGACCAGAAGAAACATTGGTGACTCAAGAGACCAGTAGCAAAGAAGAAGCGCCTTTTAGCTGGGGAGAGATCAGTGACAAACCAGCAGAGACTCCTGTTAGCCAGGAAGTAACTGGCAATCAGCCAGAAGCAGTTCTCGGTCCAGAGGAAACTGGCGATAAGCAACACGAAATCAACGACATCCCTAACGAAACCAACGAGATTAACGAACAACGTTACGATATCCACGATCAGACTTATGATAACAACGAAAGGAGCGACGATAGTGACGAGAAATTCTATGACGCAGACGCAACTCCAGACAGAAGCCCCGCAGTAGACGACAGGAACCACAAGTTCGAAGGATCCGTCAACGGAACAGACGATTCAAATCTCTCAATCACAGCCGATACGCCAAGAGCACCAGTATTTGAAGAATCAAAATACGAACCTTCGGAAAGGTCTGGTGCTAGTACTCCGAGACCGACGAACGGCAACGGTCACCACTACGGGCACCTCTTCAAGGACACAACCAAGGCGCCGACCGTTGCTTCTCCTATACCTCGCCGCTCACCTCCAAGCGGTTCCGTCCGTGCCGCATCACCCTCATTGACAGAGACCCGACTGGGATCAAGCCCTCCACCCGAGCATCGCCCCGTATATCCCGTATCGCCGGCCTACTCGTATTCGAATCCGGTGCCAAAGGTCGGAAGTCCCCTTGTGCGTCCTTATATGCCCTATATGACGGGTCACAACGACCACACTCCAGGGCCTACAGTTACCGCAAGCATACCGGCCTCGGCTGCTCCCAGTTACTCGACAGCCTTTCAATCCCCCGTTATGAGTGCTGCCGCTCTTCCCGCATATGCGGGATACCAGCATCATCGCTCCGGAAGCATAGCCTCTGGACGCGGCCCACTCGATGCGTTCTTCAATTCACCTTATCAGCCAGTACGTGAGCCTTCCATGAAGAATGGGACCGCTCCGTCAGACGCTGGAACATTTATGGGCGACTTTGGTGACACATTCCAGCTCCTCGAGCGGATACAAAGCGCGATCCCTGACCTGGGCCGATTGCTGAGTGCCCACAGAGAAACCCAGGGAAAGCTAAATGCGAGAGAAGCTGAAATCAAGCAGCTCGAGGCTCGTCATCAGGAAGAGCTGATGCATAAGGACTTCTATGTGCAAGCCCTTAAAGATCAGATGAAGAAGGCTGCCTCAGATAGTGCCGAAGAATGTGGAAGGTTGAACCATTCGATCAAGGAACTTAAGTCAGAGATCGGCTATCTCCGAGACAAGAAACAGACCCTTGAGGAGAACTTGGAGGCCACCCAGAAGGAGAATGATGAGCTATCTCACACTAAGCTTGAATTGCAAGCTGAGATTGAGCAACTGAATCTCAACATGAGGCAGGCACAGGAGCACTACGAAATGGAACTCCAGACGCAGAGAGAACATGAGCAAGCCTCTCTTGCCACTCAGAAGCAGGAGCTCACCGATGCTTTCACGCAGATGAGAGCCGAAGACGAGAGAGCTGCAGCCGAGGCTTTGGAGAACCGCGAGAAAGAGCTTCTTTTCCAGCAGCAGAAGATGAAGGAAGAGATGGAGGCTGCCCGCGCTAAGTTGGAAAGGGAACATGAGGCCGCTATGACCGAGAAGCAAGCGGAACTCGACTCGACTGCGGCGGAGCTTAAGTCAACCCAAGACGAACTGGCAGCAACAAAGACAGAGTTGGAGTCCAAGATCGCAGAGTTAGAGGCCACCCATACTGAGCTCGAGGCCACAAAGACCAAGCTTGGCGAGACAGAAACGGAGCTTGATGCCACCAAGAGCGAACTTGACTCTACCAAGACCGAGCTCGGTGAGACTAAGGCTGAACTTGACACCACGAAGACTGAGCTCGACTCCACGAAGACGGAACTGGAGTCGACCAAATCTGAACTTGACTCCACAAAGAATGAGCTTGAATCAACGAAGAACGAGCTTGAGTCTACCAAGACCGAGCTCGAGTCGACAAAGACTGAGCTTAGCGAGACGAAGACCGAGCTCGATGCTACTAAGACTGAGCTTGAATCCACCAAGACGGAGCTCAGTGAGACAAAGGCCGAGCTTGACTCCACAAAGAGCGAGCTCGAATCCACAAAGACTGAATTGGAATCGACTAAGGCTGAACTTGACTCCACGAAGAACGAGCTTGAGTCAACGAAGAGTGATCTTGAGTCTACCAAGACCGAACTTGAGACTAAGATCTCAGAGTTGGAGGCCACAACCAGTGAATTGGAATCAACCAAGGCTGAACTCGAATCCACTAAGTCCCAGCTGGAGTCCACCACCGCAGAATTGGAATCGACGAAGTCTGACCTCGAATCCACCAAGTCCGAGTTGGAAACCACTATCGGGGAGCTTGAGACCAAGAAGACTGAGTTGGCGGAGAAGGAGAAACAGCTCCAAAGCGCTATCGAGGAGATGCGCTCTACCGTTGATAATATGGACAAGGAACGTGAGCGTCTGAAGAAGACTCTCCACAGCCTCGGCGAAGCTACCGACTTGAAGAGCACGAAAGGAGACACATTCTTGTAAGTGACCTGGAATGAAAAAATGATAGCATATACCGGCGCAGCGACCTAGAGACCTTTCCTTTGTTGGATTTCATTTTTTGGATCTTTCTCCGTCATGTAACGGATGTGCATTCCTTTCTTTCTTTTTCCTATTACGAATTTCCTATAGTACGACTATGATTTTATGTCGATAAGCTATTTAAGTATCATGCTCTAATTAAGTTCTCTTTCAAATTTTAGTTTGGAATGCTTCGGCAAGCTACAACATCTTATCATCGACCTCTCTAAGAAACACTTCGGATACCTTCCTATTGATCCGCCCAAAGACATATTAGCGAAGATCCCATCGGAACTGCCGTCGTTCCTGGATAATACGCCGGCGTCATGCGAGCTGCGCTCGGCCTACATTCAACACGTCATCTCAAAGACACTCACTTATCGCATCTTCCAGCCTTTCCTGTTTACTCTGGGAAGAAGATTCGACAAGGCAGACACCTTCTTCCAGTTGCTTTCCATTGATATCCGACGCAAGTCCGTCAGACGCGAAGCTTTCTGGCGACAGCAAACCCTCAAAGCAGCCTATACGACGTCGGACGCCAAGCAATCGATCAACGTTGTGGCGGCAGTGATCGTTGATGAAATCATTGAGCAGATTCGACACTTCGCTGACCCGAAGAAGCTGGACGACTTGCTCACCGGTGTCAGGATGATCGTGAAATTGGCTGCTGAGACATGGCGACATGCTCGCGTCGAACGAGAACTGGTGACGGCCTCTATGCCTGCCCCGTCAGCGGAGGGTGTCGCCAACGAACACTGGGACGAATATCCTTTTGGACGGGACGAGAGTCGACCTCCAAGCAGGAGTTCCATTCGTCATGTCGTACTCAGGACCTTCCCTCGTATCTACCGCGAAGCTGCCCACGAGGACTTTGCCGATGATGAGGAACGGAGAAATTCCTGTGTGTACATGCCGGGAATGGTTCTCTACTCCGACTCCCCTGTTGTGCTGTCCCGAATTGATGAGCTCGCTAAGAGGTCGAGCGATTCGCTTGATGGAGTCCACCGTTCTCCTCGTGGTGCATCAAGACGGTCTACTAGTCGGTCTCCAGTGAAACGGGTTCGAGCATCGGTGTCACCTGCTGCTTGATCTCGAAATACTGGCCGTCTTCTACTGGCCGTCTTCTTCTCCCATCCATTGTAACTGTTACTGTTTTATGATGCGCTTCTCTTGACCATACTGCTTTTAACTTCCTCTTCGATCTGGCATATCGAACCCACTATTCGCTTCATTGACATTCGTTTAATTGTCTTTATGTCGTTTCTTCTTCAGTTAACGGCCCAGAGGTGTATTGTTTATAGCGTTGTGTTGTTTTGCTGTCTATTATTTCATACTTATGTATCAGGTTATCATGTGGAGGATGCTTCTGGGTTTTGGCTAGCGTTGTGATTGGTTTTGGGGCTTTCTGTGTTTGGGGAGCGACTGGTTTCCAATCCAGTTGCATTTCCTCTCCTTTCGTTACGTGCTGCTCGTGTACTGGTTACAGGGTTGCTTAATGAGGGCATGATATACGACTGCATTCTGATATTGCTTTGGTGTCTAATGAGCTATCATAAAACAGCAAAAACAACTAATACTGATTATAAGTGTTATTCCCTGTCCTTATGGTATTGTAATGACATCACATCCTCTGGTATATCACCATCCTCAAAGTATCACAGCCACTCCAGACAAGCAGCATGAGGCTCAAGCTCGACAATGGCCTAGCACCGCCTCAGGAGACCATGCGAGGTACGGTCCCAGAGTGACGACAGGATAGGTGCTCCTGATACTTAAATCACATATCTTTGGAACAATGACGTGAAATCCAAGGACTGTTCTAGATCTAAATGGCCCCCCATCCTGCTGTTCAGCTTCACAGCCTCACTGACGGGCCAAGAGTGGACTGGAGATTCGATATTCATCGCGATTAACCTTGCGCCACACGCTAAAGTATGTATCGGCAACGGGGATGGTCCTAACGGGCACTCCCGCCGGAGAACCTTGGTTCTAAACTCGAACTTCTGATGTCGATGAGGCTGCGCATATTGATTCCGACCGACTAGATATTCCTACTGGCTTGTTTAGTTAGGTGAGCAGAATCTATCCACAAGAAAGCCAGGTGGAAGGGGAAGGAAAAGCATTCTTGTTCGTGATCGCATCGCGTTGCTTTTTCTCCCCCACCAGGCGACAATGCGCCAAAGCGACACCAGGAAAGCGTTTCGTATCAGCCGCATGGCGCTAGGTACGATGTCCACGGAGGGGTCGAGCTCTCATCCATGTCAGCCTTGGGGCGTTGAGCCTCATGGGCTGGTAAGGCGCCCCCGGCGCAATCATCCTGCTCGGAGCTTCTCAGCCTCTGGGTGCTCGTTCTTCGCTTTCGTTCCTATCTAATCGCAAGCAGTACTCATCGAGTCAGTCTCGCGACGCCAGTCTGACGGTGCTTAGATCCGGCACTTCATTTCAAAGTCTATTGCTAGGCCCTGTGTCCGGTTGATTTCAGCATAAGGACCCCGTCTGTCTTTCATCAGCCACGCGGTGCTCCAGCCTCTGGTCGGTGCTCTCTGACTGTTGAGATCGTCCCATCGTGTGCAACTACGCTACTCCATCTTTCCACGGAGTTCTGCAGATATATTGTTATCAAGTCTTTAATCGCTGCAGAGCGCGATCGTCACTCTTTAGGTCTAAGTACCTTACCCTCTAACTAGAGCTGTGCGATATGGTCTTGCGTCTACATTGACATCGCGACAACCCGCTTCGGTTAACGTCTGCGAGATAATACTGGTAAAGGAACTGCGGCAGTCCTCTGTTCTGCCACAATGTCTACTCCTGGTACAGCTTCTGCCGCTTCTCCCGATAATCTCTCTCAAACCTATTCTGCGTTCAAAAAGCAGGCATCTGAACAGTTATATCTCTCGGTACCATCGGACCCCGATGAACTCGCCTTCCGGAGCGCTGCTGCCAGTATAAATTCTAGATGCCATAGTCCCGTGGACCATGATGGCAGCCAGACATCGGCTTTATCGTCCCCACTGTCAAATGCCAATTTGCGCGGAGAACCGGAGTCATCACATCGCTGTTCAGAGTCCCCGCAGAATATCAACATTGACTTTTCGACTCTCTGTGAGGATTACCTCGAACAGTTGAAGTATGACGATTACGTGGACGATAATGACACACAAGGCGAGCAACGGAAGGCTAGTCTTGTCTCGAAGGCCACGTCAGGGGCATCGCAACTACTAAGTCCTGGTCTTACAAATGATGTTAACTCGCCTTCAGATGTTGAAGACAATGCAGTAACCACCGGAACTGTATACCCTCATCAGACGGCGACGTTAGATGATGGAAGATTCCAGGAAGATTCTGGTTCCGGTTATAACGGACCGTCATCATTTCACCTTACACCGTATTCTCCTAACATGAATGGTGCTGCAAGAGGCGAAACTCTACCAGCCAAAAGCCCTGTCGTGACAGTGTCAACCTATAGCCGTGGTGACTCACCTGAAAGAGATGCCCCGTTCAAAAGGACAAGCCGATCGTCCGGTCTATCCAATCATGATCGAAGACCTCATCGCGGTTCAGATGGTCATATGCAAGCGCGCGTGAAGTCTCCATCTCTCCGTGCAGATGATGGATCGTGGATACCGGATTCTGCTACTGGCCATGGTGGAATCGATCCTCTTTCGAGAGAGGAAGTTCAAATCCAAAGCCCTAACCAGGTCGAGGAACAGCGTAAAATTGCGGAGAAGAATGCGGATATTCAGACGTGGTCCGCTTCTGTCATTGCTGCCAATATCAGCAGGCCCAGAGCGAAAAGCACTGGTGATCCATATATCCGCAGAGATTACTTTGACACTGCGCTTAGCGGACCAGGTTTTGATGACTCGCACATACCAGGGCCTGGGATCCTAATCGACGAGCCAAGCGATGATGAGAGTGACATTGCTAGTGAAGACGAATCTGTGGAGAGTAGGCCAGCATCTCCCGCGGAGTTGGTTGACCCTGACGGCGGTCCGTCTAAGTACTCTGAGCATATTGTCCCAACAGAAGGGCCCTTGCAACTTGAGACTGAGCCGGAACCTCGCCAGTTCTTCCGACCTTATCCGTGGCATGACCCGCCTCGATACCCTAGAATAACGGCATCGAAGGAACACCCCGAGAGCTCCAATGCTGCAATCTCAATGTTCTTGAAAAGGACTAAAGATGTCGAGACTGCATCTCGGGTGGCCACCTGGGGCACTCGAAGAAAGAGTGACCCAGAAGTTGCAAGTCTCAAGGCAGCAGGAGATTCATTTGGCAAGCCGACTGTGACAGGAGATAGAAGAAACAGCCTCTTCAAACGCATACCGAGGATAGGCGACAGCAGTACAAAAAGGAAATCGCCAGACACTCACCATCAAAGGCAAGAATCTATCTGCGTTGGTGGAGACAATAAGGGCCATGAAAGAAAAGGTAGTTTCCCTTTTGGGAGACTGCCACCACAACGTAAATTGAGCGTCGGACGATCCAAATCACCGTCTCTAAATACCGGCAGTGCCTTCATCGCTATGGCAGGGCAAATGGCCGCCGTAGGGGGAAGTGGCCCGGTGCAGGCAACTTCTTCTGATTCGGCTTTCAGATCATGGAGCCCTCAAATCAACAGGACTAGGAGCAAAAGCGACATTTCCAAGACCACGAAAGCTGGGATTGTAAGCTTGATGGCTACCCACGGGGGACCGCCAGTGGCAAACATCAGGTCTCCGACCCTTGCAGCTCCCAGTCGCGATGCAGAAACACATGAGAGTATCGACCATGAGAATAGTGAGAAATATGAGCCAAATTTCAGCCAAAGGGCGGCGACAATGGACTTCTCCGTACGCTCACAACCACCTATCCCCACCCTCGACGGGTTCAGGAAACAAATCGAGAAGCTTAATCCGCGCATGCCTCGGTTCCTGATCGAGCGTCTTGCTCGTGAACAGGTTAGTCGCTACAAGGGTCTAATGGAGGCAAAGACGAAACATTCTCTAGCCGTGAAGAAGAAGAACTGTAACGCGGGTAATCATTGTTTCGCTCTCGGCGGTCAGGCGACCATGCTCTTGCCCAAGACTAATGGACGCGATCCCGATACTATCTGTCCTCAGTATCAAATACCCGGCAACGAGGCAAGCGACGATGAATCTAATACAGTCCCTGATGCCATTGTTACTTCTGCCCAGTTCCCTTCGGGAGTGCCTTTGCCTCCTGTAAAGCGCTTGCCTGCAGAGTTCGAATGTACACTGTGCTTCGGAGTCAAGAAAATTATGAAGCCGTCAGATTGGACAAAACATGTCCATGAAGACATTTACCCCTTCACGTGCACCTTTCCAAACTGCTCCCAGCCTAAAAAGTCATTCAAAAGAAAGGCCGACTGGGTTAGACATGAGAACGAGCTACATCGGCAATTGGAATGGTGGACTTGCAGCTTCCAAGACTGCCAGCATCAGTGCTTCCGGAAAAACAATTTCATTCAGCATCTCGTTAGAGAGCATGGAATTACCATGCCCAAAGCAAGGAAGACGGCTGTCAGGAAGTCAGGGGTCAAAAATGACATTGATGACTCCGACGATGAACAAGGCATCGGCGGAATTGCAAGTTCGGATGAATTGTGGCGACTTGTGGAAGCTTGTCGCCACGAAACGACCAAGACCCCGAAACAGGAGCCTTGTCAGTTCTGCGGCAACGTCTGTAGTAGCTGGAGAAAGCTCACAGTACATCTCGCCAAACATCTGGAGCAGATTGCCATGCCTGTTTTGCAGACCCTAAAAGACGTCGAAGTCTCCCACGACGCGGCAGCAGAACCCTTTGTATCAGAAAGCGCCGGTCAAAATGTAGTTCTGCCAGTTCGCTCTGGCGAGATGGGAGCTCCAACAGCTTCTGTCCCGACATCTATCAAGATCGAACAAGACGTGACTCTTGGTCCATCGCAGGTACCGACCTTCGGCGATCTAGCTTACCAGAGTGAAAGTCTCGCCGCCGCACCTCTTTCCGCGTACACATCTCAGCCACGAGCTTATAATAATCTGGGGGGCTACATGCAGCCTGGAACCGCGCCGTGTAATAACAATGCATCACTTTATCTTAACGTGCCCGGTTCAACAGGAGACGACACTTTTGCAACAGGCCACCGAGAACCTGTGTATGCTCGCGGAGATTCTGTCACGTATCCTCCAGTTTTTAGACCGGGGACATTCAGTGAACAAAATCAGAATCCCGCCGCCCTCTCTTATCCTCCGAGCAACCCCTCGACACAGACTCCGAGGACACTAAACGTCATTCCGGTCTATGATCCGCAGCGACCGCTCTGCGCATCTCCCACGGAGAATCTTTACCCATACCCAGGTAATATGGCAAATGGAGATTACTCTGAAGACGGGATATTGGATCTCGGAGTCTCTGGCGGCATGGGAGACATGTATGGCCAGACGGCTGAAAATCCTCATCCGTTTTTCCAGTGAAGGACGGAACTGCACATAAGAAAAGGAGTCCTGGACCATATATACGTGCTATGTACGCAACTTATGTGTTTTATTTCTGGTTCTATTAATCCTTTGTGATCGTTCCTATATACTATTCTCTGTTCTTTTTTTTCGGGGTCCTTTATCCATTTTTTGGAACGCTTCAATGCCACTGTACCGTTCACCCACAAGCTAGACATGATGTTTATGATATCCACAGACAATATGATTACGAATTGACTATGAATTGAGCTTTTTTGTAACCTTAACAAGGCACCCGCTAGCTTCTCCAACAGATCCGAAGAGCTACCGGCTTTCTGGTCCTTGGACACGATTGACATTACAATGCTTTCTTAGACTTCCGATTAGCCAATAATCTTTTGAAGGCTAAAATATAAGAATCACTCTTATCAGGACCGCTGTTGTAGTTCTAGTGCCACTGAAGCGTGCTTATCACTGGCGAATCCATGTCATAGGAGTTTTGCCTTGCCGTCGTCCTCTCGTCTGACTATACTTAAGCACCTCGGGGTAGATATCCAGAAAAACACTAGAGAGGGAACAGGTTGTAACTGACATTCACGCCAACTGGGAACGAAGCGGTGAAACAGCACTAAAGTAGAGTCGCAAGCCAGAAGTGACATATCACGACTTCTGAATTCAAACCCCGGTGGATGTACAGGGCTAACTACATGGTTCGAGTCATGTCTGAATTCAATGGGTTATGATTCAGATAACACTACTAAGACGACTTGAGGCCAGGCCATGCGGGTGCCTGAGCATGTGGGAAAGATCGGGTGGAAGTGATCAGCACGTTCTCACCCTTCGTCCGGAGTGGAATCACCCAGGCTAAGCTGCAGAGGGTTAAAGTTGGCGTTCGAGGCTTGGGACAGTGGACACTGACATGGCACTTTCTGGGTGCTGTGTCAAGTATACGGGCGCCCTGAATTCGTAATTCCGTGAGGTCGCACGAGTTGGACTGGCACGGATGCAAGAACATAGTACTCCGTATGTCTGTACTTTTTCAAGCATGTACGGAGTACATTGCGTAGCGTGGGACTCGACAGTTCCTGTGGATAAATATGGAGTACGTATGTATAACCGGTCACGCCAGCAGAACAAGTATGTATGAGAACCTGGAGAAGTTGTGATCTGGTGGGATAATTGGTCCGCATAAATCGCCCGGCAGTAGCGGTGCCAAGTCAAAGGAGAAGGCAACCCATTATGATTATTCCGGAGAGAAAGATCGATAGAAAAAAAAGGCCCTCTAGCCGGATCACTAAGTCGATTAGCTTGAAATTTCTCACCAGGCAGCAGGAACGCCATGATGCAGCCGGCCCCAACAGAATAACGAACGAGTAGATTCCCAGCATTAGGGACAGCATCGCTAGTGCGGTATATTCTACATGTCCACGCTGTATCGTGTGGGGAAGCACCAGACAGGAAGATGACAGTTCGAGTATGATTCTTCCCAGATGACCGGGACGATCAGCCGTTACGCTCTTATGCGCGATTTGGTTTCGTTTGCCCAACTCAGCCACAGACAGCGGTGGTTGCACTTAGTCCGAACAGAGATCCCGGGCTGCCTTGCTGATGTGCTGTGCTCCTTTCCGCATCGGTCGTCGGACGAGACATTCTAGATTCTCTAGTTAATCGCCATCAGCAGGGATAACAAGGTGGCCCCGTTGATCGAGATTTCGTCTCTGCAGCTGGAGACTTTTTGGCCGGAATCGTGAGTGCTGCTTTGCAGGACAGACGGCAGTTCCGCGAGTCAGTCTGTCAGCAATTTGCATATCTTGGAGATAGATTGAGGAAGATACGACTAAACTCGAAATAAGGAGATTACCTTTTTTTAGGTCCCAGATAATACGGACTAGATAGGTAGAGTAGTGAGATGGAGGATGGCGTGTTGTGGGCCAGTAAGGCTGTTGTTGCTGGTTGGGAAGTCGATGCCTCGAACCGACGCATCCCGCCTGCAGCGTCACTTAAGAAGTCCATGGCAGATGCAATAAACCGGTTCCTGCTCTGGCTGTCGATTTGTCCCACCGCTGTCTATTTTTGCAGCCTTATATGTCGTCTCGACAATCAAAGCCAGAATGAAAGCATTCTTGGTCAATTTCGATCAGTCCCGTTAGAACTGGGCACGATTCATCCCAAACCCGTCTCTCTTCTATCGGGCGCACATGCCTTCAGGCTGTGCAGAGGCCACAATTACCAATAATCTCTTTTTGGGACACGTATTCCACGGCCTGATTACATTGTCCTTCTGCGAAAGGGACGTATGATAACGGCCAATTGAGTCAACCCATTCAATCGGGAGCAAAACGCATCAAAGCCCACTTGGGAAAGGACGCACCGTTAGGGCTACCAAGCTGAGGATCATCTCGATTGGCTAGAGTGATCATTTATCATCTTCCGACAGTCTCTGGCAGATCGTCTCGATCCAACGCTTCTACAAGCAAGTGTGCACGACCTTACAGCTCGGGGTGGGGAGTGTCAGAGCACTTATCTGCGCTTATCCCGTCTCTAGCTCTAATCTAAGCTGATAGTCTTCGTTCTAGAACTCGAAAGGATCCAGATACAGCTATCAAGAAAGGACTTTATCCTGCGTATCGTGCCTGCATAGGCTTTGCTATGCTTTGAATCCTTGCGGATAGTGCGGCGAGCACTGTTCAATTGGCAGCATGACGACCGAATATGATCAACTTCAAAACTTAAACGTTTCAGACAGCCTAATCGATGTATGTCAGGTTTTTACTCTCGTTTGTATTCTTCACTGGCTACAAACCATATCTCCGACTTTGCGGTTTCCCTTTTGCCGAAGCGGGAACGACCTACTGAAGTATATTATTTACGCTTCAAGCTGACGAACACATGTGGATACAGTCTTTACTGTTCTCAGGTCTCTTTGAAGAGGAGACCTTCGGCCCTGGGGTGGACCTCCAGGGAATCATGGACACCCGCATGGGCCCCCCAGCGGTGCCAATGCGCCCTTCATCCGATAGTATCAGAGATATTTCGGCCTTAGATCCAAGGAGTTCTGTGCCACTTTTTGATCCTCAGTTGCAGAATTCAATACCTGACTCAGGAGATAATCGAAACCACGCGTCTATACTGTCTCCATGTCAAAGCCTATCACCGAAGAACACCGGCGTTCCTTTTCCCTCATACGCAGTGAAACCATCCGATAGCAACCCAGATATGTGGTCGCCACTACATATAACCGGGGTACCAAATAATTCGTCATCTATGGGATCTCACAGTATCTATAGACAGCAGGGGAATAGTACTGATAAGAGGTCGTCATGCTATCCGTATGGCACGTCTACTAATCCTCGGGCACAGTTTTACGGATTACCTCCTTCCGATTCAGGGTATGGAACCAATAGTTGCGCGACACGGTCCGTGATCAGTTCCTCGCGTCCAGTGGATAATGCGTCCACACCACGGCCGGTGAAGACTCTCCAGCGGAGTACGGCTGTGTCTCAAGACGTTGCTGACGTCAAGTGCCTCCGAGAACCGCTGCCGAGGACATTATCAGAAGAAATCAGATGTGGCTATCCAAATTGTAATTGGAAAGGGAGATGTCCATCTGATAAGCGGTGCGTTCATTGTTCAATTGCTTGAGAAGCATAAGCTGACTTCTCAGAAAGGAAACATGAAGCCAGACATCTCAAGATGTATAAGTGCGATGAACCCGGCTGTTCACGGAAAGAAGGGTTCGGCACCGTAAATGATCTCGAAAGGCACAAGAAATGCATCCATAACAAGGAGCCTGGACGCGGACCGAAGATACTGTATATGTGCTTTGCGCCTAACTGTCCACGGAGAAATAATAAGCAGTGGCCGCGACGGGACAATTTCCGCCAACACCTTGCCAGGATGCATCCTGATGAAGATTCCACGCAATTGTTGAAAATGTAAGTGGTTTCCTATAACCCCTCTCTCATTATCTTCCTTTCTCACCGTGTACAGGTCTGAAGAGTGGTATAGTCGCTGGAAAGAGAATCAGGAGTCTTCCAAGTGGCTTGTAGAACCCGCTCCTCTTTCTGATTTGTCAAGCACTAAACCTCAACATTCATTTACTCTGGAAGGCCTTGCTGAGGAGCCTAAGAGCAGTTCAAACGATGCACATCGGATTTCCTGTGCTACGGTTGTTGCCCCGGGTGAAACTATGATGACCCAAGATCTCGTCGATCAGCCTGAAACCCTAACTCTAAGTCCTATAAAGGATATGAGGCATTTTGACAAGCAGAATGAACGTGACCCACAATCCGAAGTCTCTCAAGATGGCTCGCAGCAGGCTTCCACAGAGAAAGAACCAGTGGCCCTTCCAGCATTGAAGTCTCTGAACCTACCCCTCGAGAAAGATAGCAAAGAATTGCAATCTACGCCATCCAATATGAAGCGAGGGAGACATAATCATGACAGTGTCGCCGAAGCAGCCTTAAATGTGGTTAATACCATGACTAGGCTAATAGAAAGAAAAAGTGATCAAGAAGAACTCAGAGTTAAGGCGGCTAGTGTTCAGAATGCTGCTGTGCTGCAGGATAGAAAGAAAGAAATGCTCCAGAAGATCTTGTCAGCCGCTTTGGAACACCTTGGGTCCCGAAGTCCAGATACTGCTACGACCGATGGGGGAATATGCAAAGAACGCTCTTCTACCCCGAATGCTGTTGCGACTGATAATGAAAAGCCTCACAAATGCCATTTCTGTCACAAGCGGACTCGTCTTTCCTGTGAGCTAAGGTTCGTGCATGCTGTTACCCAATTCGATCTTCTCCTCTCTGACTATCATACCTACAGAAAACACATGAAACGCCATGAGAGGCCATACGGCTGTACATTTCCTAATTGCGACAAGGAATTCGGCAGCAAAGCAGATTGGAAAAGGCATGAGAACTCACAGCATTTCCACCTCCAAAGTTGGCGATGTACCCTTCCGGACACTAGTGACCGTACACTCGAATGCGCTCGTCTTTTCTACCGCCAGGAGACATTTGTTCAGCACATTACTACTCTGCACTCTATCAAGGAAGAAGATAAGGTCAAACCTCTACTTCTCAAAAACCGACTCGGTCGAAACGGTCAGTCGCAATTCTGGTGCGGGTTCTGCAGCAAGATCATACCGTTGAAACAACAGGGTCTTGAGGCATGGAATGAAAGATTCAATCACATTGACATCGAACATTTCAAAAGAGGTCAGAGGATCGGATCGTGGGTCTCTCCCACTGGTCGTTTAACAAAGGATCAGGAGAAAGAAAGGGAAGAGAGAACCAAGAAGAGGAAAGCTACTAATGAGATTAGCGAGAACGAATGCAGTAGCACCAGCTCTGATCCTGATGGTGTTTCTGAGGACTCGTCATCATCTCACCAGCCAGCGACAACCACAAGAGATAACGCTGGCACAGGTTCTCCTAACAAATCAGAAAGTGTCACCTATAATAACTTCCCCGAAGAGCCAAACACACAAACCGAAGTGACACCTAACCACAATCACAACTACAAGAAAAGAAAAGCGGCTCCTCTGTCTGACTCAAATCCGAGCAGCTCGTCCGCTCCAAACGGGTCCAGCCAAGGAACACCTGCGAATCCAGTTTCTCTGTCGAGACAGAAGAAAGCACGGGCTTGCTTTGATGCAGAAAGACAAGAAACAGCAGCATCACTTTTCTATACGCAATCGCCAGCGGCACTTCCAGAAACTGATATAAGATACTGTGTATGTGAAATGAGTGAACCCTACCCTACAGCACAGACTTTGTAGCGTACCATAACTTAACATTGGCGTAATAAATGCTAACACTGCAAGAGGAATAGTGTCAGTGCCACCAAGGACCTTGCGCTTATGGGATAAATGAGCACTGCATGACCTGCGGGCATAAATTTTGTCATACATGTCAACATTTAACTCTTCAGGAGCAATTTAGGGAGTAAATACTACACTATGATCGCTAAGCAAGATGATTTTGGAGTATATATCATTGTAAATAGCCAGGAAGGGGTCAAGCCATAGCATGTCCCTTTCTAAGCAATGAGCAGGATCGAGCATGGAGTTCAAGAGGCACTAAATCGTGAAAGTTATAGAAGGTCAATTTTCCAATATATGTCAATTCTCTTGATTACAAGTAGAGATTATTCACAAGTGGTCCTTCCTTTATCATTCTACATACAATAAACTGGGCAGCCATCATTTCCATTATATCTTTGATCCCTCTGGTTCACCGATAAGATCCAAGAATGCGCCGTGTACTTCGTCAGTCAAGTCGCTGGCTTGCATACTTCTACCCTTTGCCTTGAAGGCTCGACGAGAACACTCGCGAGTAATAGAGCTACCAGCCCACGCCGCCAGAAGAAGAGTTGTTACAGGCGACATTCGCTTACCCTCAGATTCTAATTCTGCACAAACTTCTTCTCGTGACTGCGCTGGCTTGTCGTTGTCTCTCCCACTCTCCCATAGACCTTCATGGTAGGCGGCTCGCCAAGCAAGGAATGTGCCCAACGATCCGGTCAGAGTATCACCCTGCCCACCACTGCGCTTGAGACCTCCAGGGAGATCAGAAATGATGCTGGTGACACCGTTGGAGATGACATCGTGCGCGCCCTTCTGAATAATAGTAACCCCTCCGAGCGCATTCGAGAGCTTCTCGCATGCCTCTGACTGTTTGTTCGTTTGATCTTCCTCGGAGCCTGACTTGATCTGAGCCTGGTTGGGAAGCTCAATTCCCATCGCCTTGGCGAGACGCCCAAATTCAACGACGTTGGGGGTCAGAATGCATTCCTTGTACCCCTTGACCAGATCCGGGTTCTCCGTAACCAGTAGTAGAGCATCTGCATCGAGTACGAATGGTATTGAGCGTGATCGTGCCTCCTTCATGATCTCTGAGACAACCTTCTGTGTCACACCGTCACGACCAAGACCAGGTCCTATCACCAGAACATGCAGACGAGGAAGCATGGCGACGATTGGACTGGCGAGTTCGGGCGGATTGATGTTGTTGGGATTTGATACAGATGCGCTGCTGGGTAGGATTGGGTGGACCATTAAATTTGGAGAGTATGCTTTGATGACCTGATTATCAAGTTAGCAAGAGCCTACGTAAGAGGGATTTCTGATGCGACATACAGGCGCCGCTGATCGTTCGCAGATTACGTGACTCTAAATCGCCAATCCAAGTATTAGCAACGTCCATTATCAACTGGCAACAACCAGCACGAGAATCAGGGTCTCTCACCAGATCACATCCTAATAATTGTCGTTAGCATACTGACATTTAGAAAAGTATACATCGAGTGGTTCCGTACACATACCTAATCTTGCAGATGCCATTGCGGAGAAGTACGGAGCTCCGGTGTAGCTACACGTTCATGAGTATCCAAAGACCATACGATGATAATGCAGCTTCCTGGGAGGGGATCGAGCTTACTCTGCACTACCTCCGATGACCGCTACACGGCCCAGCTGTCCTGTGAGATTGTTAGCTATTGATCCATCCCAATAGCTCCATTGTAAACCATCTCGTTCCACCATGCGGGGTATTATCCATTGACTATTGCTGCTCCAACGAAACAGCCCATGCATTAAGAGGTCGACACCAACATACCTTTATGGAATTTCTCAAGCATGGGCGGCACCATCTTGCGCACTTTGGCAAGGAGCGTCTTGGAGGAAGTCGACACATGGTGGATTTCCATGTTGGCGATGATGAGGTGCTGCTCTGCTTCGCGCTATTTCGTGTTGGTCATACAAGGGGAATAATGACAAGAAGTTAAGTCGAAGTGAGGGTTTACGAGAGATGATGAAGGTCTAGTATGAAAGGATTGAATGCGTTAAGGGCTCATGGAAAAGTTCTCGAGTTGAGCTTGGAGAGAGGGGAGGAAGAACAATTGGATGCGATGACCTCAGGCAAGGGTGATGTCACCGCCCAACGGGACTGTGGAGATGCAAGACGGACAGCGACAACATCAAGTCTTGATCCAGCAGTATCTCGCTATTTTTGACCTCAGGATGTATTTCTTGGTGGATCAGGTCTGTTGTGTGTTCTGCTACTGTTATCCAAGAATTTGCTAATATAGGTGGAGCTTGAAGGAGTCGCCGATCCGGCCTTACGAGCAAGCAGTTGACTCTCCAAGCCTGTCAGCATTTCGAGATATATGAAGAGCGCTTATTAGCGAACAATTAACTTGGTTGGAGAGTATCCCCGTGGAAATAGGAGTGCGTAATGCTAATCTATCAAGGACCCGAAAGAGTAAAGACGCCCGCTTCCATAAGACAAAAACAAAGCAATCACCCGCCATCTGTCGACACCATACGCACAATAATGCTAGAAGAAAATACACTAAGTACATGCGATTCACCCTAGGGGTATCCGTCGCCGATGCTTATGAAATAATAAATGACGGAGAATGGTGGTAACCAGAAAAAAGAAATTCAAAAGTTGAACCCGAAAAGAGGACTCAACGCCTGGACCTGGCTAGAAGAGACAACTTCTTCTTGCGCTCCAGCTTTTCCCGCTTCGCGGCCATTTCAGCTCGAATGTCTTCCTCGTCTTCCTTTCTTGCAGCGCGGAGGGCTGCTGCTTCCTCCTCCTCGACGTCCATCAAACCAGCCTCCATGTCGGAGGATTCGTCTGAGTAGTAGTCATCGTAGTCATCGTAGTCTCCTTCATCCTCCTCGTCCGTTCCAAGATATTCGTCTCTCCTGGCCGGTTTACCATGGCGGGATGCTGAACGACCGCGGGGGTCATTGGAAGCGCGGCGCGGAGGTAAGCCAGCGGTTCCCTTGTATGTCGTTGTCTGCGTCGGTCGTGCCGTGCCTTTGTATTCGATTTCATCGGGACCTCGTCGCTTGGCTGCTGTCTCCTCTCCGGGTCTGATGCCGGCCTTGGCGCCAGCGGAGAGACCTGCTGCAACCCCGGGTTTCTTGCCCGCTTTCATCTCTTTCTCCTTAGCTAGAGCTTCCATCGCCCTCTTCTTGCGCTCTGATTTACTCAGTTTCTCCTTCGGAACGGGCTGGTGCTTGAACATGCCGACTTTGACAGGCGCTTTCTCTTGCGCAGCCTTGGCTTTCATCATCAGATCAGCAAAAGACCCCTTCGGGGGAGGTTTTGAGGTTGTTGCAGCAGGGGCCGCTGGTCGTGAAGCTGCCACGGCTGCTGACGTTGATGGCTTGTCACCAGGCTTAGCAGCAACCCCGGGACCGGTGCCAGAAGTCGGTCGAGGCTTGATTGTCGCAGACGTATGAGAAGCTGCCGTTTTTATGGTCGCATTTTTGCTCTGTATTTGTCCGTTGGCCCTATCTGGCCGTTGAAGTTGTTCCTCCGCTTTCCGCTTCGTCCCCGCCGGAACGGCAGTCGGTTTCTGGGAGCCATCTCTAGAGACGGGCGTGGTTTTGCGAGAGTCTGTCTTGTTCGTCGCAGAAGAGCTACCTGCAGCAGGAGATCGCGGGGTCACCGGTGCCGGTGGCGGGATGGCAGCCGGCTTGCCAGTCTCGATGGATGAAAGGACGGAACTTAGGAACTGCAAATCAATCAGAGACGATGCCACTATCAGGTTGTTTTGCCATCAAAGGATGCATACACTCATTGTGAAGATTTTCCAGACCAGTAGATATGGGCTCTCAAGGTGAAAAGAGGAGTTATTCACCACTGATGATTAGTACGACGAGGTAGCTTCATGACTTCAACACGAGTGCGCCGGCCATTTATGGCAGATCAAAGCGTTGGGCAGCTGGGACTCGATGGATGTCAAAGTACGCTCTCCGTAGACTGCTGCACGGTCCACGACAGATACTCGGGTGGGAAACAGGCCGTCCACAGTCCAGTCTCCGAGAAGGATGGAGATCAGACGATCACTGCAGCGAAACCAGAAGGGGAGAGGATAGGAGAGAAGGCGGGGGAAGAAAGAGAGAGTCACATCAACGACAGTGAGGCTTCTAGAAGAGAGGGTCACGTGCCACATGGGGGAATAGCGTGTCTGGTCTCCGAGGCTTGCCGTAGTCAGATGATACTGATTAGATAAGTCTCACCAGCCACAGAGGCCTTCGCTTACAAGCAGAGCACCAGCCACAGTCAATTCCGCCGCACTTTTTGTGTGGGTTCGCGAATTAATTCCCGGCGTCGTTAAATCTGCGTCCACCAAGCGATCTCATCTTTCCGCATCTCAAACCCCCTCCGACGAACTCGACGTCTCAGTCTCCGCCCAACTTGCGGTTAAATCGATTGATTCTCCTGTTCGTATAACGTTCATCTTCAGTAAGTGCCTGCTCCGTCTATTCTCCCGTCTGCGCATTCTTTTCTGCATGCATTCTTCCTGGATGAAAATCGATCCAATGCGACAGTCCAACTGACGATTTCACCAATTTTTTCAGAACCACATTCAAAATGAAGCACCTCGCCGCTTACCTCCTGCTCGGCCTTGCCGGCAACACCGCCCCTTCCGCTGACGACGTCAAGGCCGTCCTCTCCTCCGTTGGCATCGACGCCGATGAGGAGCGCCTCACCAAGCTCATTGCTGAGCTCGAGGGCAAGGACATCCAGGAGGTTCGTTTTTTCTTAAAGTTTCTACGACTTGGTGAGGATATGTTGTGCTAACGGATGTCTCACTACAGCTGATTGCCGAGGGTACCACCAAGCTCGCCTCCGTTCCCTCCGGTGGTGCTGCTGCCGCCGCTGCCCCTGCTGCTGCTGGCGGTGCTGCCGCCGAGGAGAAGAAGGAAGAGAAGGAGGAGGAGAAGGAGGAGTCCGACGAGGACATGGGTTTCGGTCTGTTCGACTAAGCGTCTCGCCCGCAAGTGCGAGATTGTTACGAACGTGGAGAAAACAAGGTCTAGCTGCAATCTGGCGGATGCCGGCTGTCGAGCGTCTGGTTCGTCGCCTGGTGGCTTGTTCAGGATACCCTGGTTTCTTCTGATGCAGTTACGACTCTGTACGTATCGTCTGTGAGCTGGAATTGCTCATAAGTCAAAAATAGAGAGGCCTTACCCAACCACTGCTGTGTCGTAGCTGTTATACTGAAGAGTAGATCGTAGCATCATCTCGTTCCCTAGCGTATACTGCCTATCACTCTGCAATAGGCACTAATAGATGGCTACTTGGGGATATAGTCAGTGCAACTTCTGCATGTATACTTCCGGGACTTCCACACAGAGTATATCCTAGAGTATCAATACGGTGGCAAGACATGGTAAGTAGCAGAACAACACTCAATACTCTAATTACTCGTACTACATAATAATAACACTGCAACAACACTGCAATAATAACACTATAATGACAGACAAGTTCAATAGATCCAGGGCTCCAGCTAGGGTTGGCTCTACCCGCATCGGGACTAGCGTTTTAGGGTTCGAGACCTAGCCCGGTCGCTTAGACGAGAGAGCAGCCCACCTGCAAACTTGAAGCGCGAAGAACAAGAACAGCCCAACGCCTTCTGCGACCGACACGACGACAACTATCCCTCCATCGCTTTTCGATTAACCGCATCGAAAAGCACCTCGAGGAATACCAGACAAGATGGCTGACACCGAATACGTGAGTTCCCTTTGACCTTCCTCCCTCCTATATTCCTTCGTGGATTGCGACCGTACCCATTCAAGACAAGTCGTTGCTGATAAGTTGTTCGTCTACAGAACGCCGAGGAGGCTGCCGGTACGTGATTACATCTCTTCTCCCCCGCGGGCCCTGGACGCTTTTTGGAAATATCCCTTGTTCGACTTGTGCTATGTGATATCGATAAAGGAATGCCTATGGGAGGCGCATGATTGACAAGGGATATATGATGGGAGAACTGGATGGGCTGTCGCGATACGAAAGGGTTGCACTATGGAAGAAATAAAGGAACGGTTTCGCTGACGATTACTTTTTCGCCAATCAACAGAGCTTAAGAGAAAGAGACAGTTCCGCAAGTTTACCTACCGCGGTATTGACCTCGACCAGTATGGCTTACCACGTCCCACGTCTTTTTTGCTATACCCTACGAAAGAGGGAATCCGGAAATGAAGGAAATAAATGATCTAACTCGACAATCCAGGCTCCTCGACCTCTCCTCGGAGCAGCTCCGTGATGTCGTCCACGCCCGTGCCCGCCGCCGCTTCAACCGTGGTCTCAAGCGCAAGCCCATGGGTCTGATCAAGAAGCTCCGCAAGGCCAAGCAGGAGGCCAAGCCCAACGAGAAGCCCGACCTCGTTAAGACGCACCTCCGTGACATGATCGTCGTCCCCGAGATGATCGGTTCCGTCATCGGTATCTACTCCGGAAAGGAGTTCAACCAGGTTGAGATCAAGCCCGAGATGGTCGGCCACTACCTCGGAGAGTTCTCCATCTCATAGTACGTTTCCCTCGTCCCGTCACAACCATCTATACATTTGGTTCGGGGGAGTCCACGATTTCTAACAATCACACAGCAAGCCCGTCAAGCACGGTAGACCCGGTATCGGTGCCACCCACTCTTCCCGTTTCATTCCCCTCAAGTAAACGATTGTCAACTTGTTCCACGGACGGATGGATGGATGGGATCCCGGCGGTTTTCCAGAGTTGTCGTATGCAGGGTGTGCACTGTTCCAACTGTTTCGTGTTTGGGTTTCTTTTTTCTGAATAGGGAAAGCGGAAAAAGAGAAACCATCACGACAATTCAAACGGGTATACTTTGGAGTAAAGAAAAAAATGAAAGAATCTCGCAGCCATGGGTTTTCAAAAATGAACATCAAAAAGACAAACTAGGTCGGTTGAAAAAGACTTTGGCCTTGTTCGTTTATTTTACTACCTAGCTTAGGCGGAGACTCACTTCTTTAACGAATTCATATATTTATTTCCTCTAATATTCTTTTCCTCCCTACATGGAAAAGTAGGAACAGTAGGAACCTGCTACAAAACCACGCATAACTGGAGTTCATATCAAAGTTATTTCATTTTCTGATCAACTAAACTAGTTCAAGTATGCTGATTGCTACTGACACTGGAATACGGTCAAGGTGACGGAGCAACCTGACCACCAGCAAGCAAAGACCATTATTCTAACATAACAGCCGAAGAGCCACTACGGAACCAGGGCTCGATTGCAACTATCGTCGCCATTTCTAATAAATACCACGCTCTTGTTGCATCACCCCCGAAGAAAAGTATCATCCCAAGAATGATTTGTATCCAACACTGCAAACAACCGGAGAAGGAAGATCAATCGCCCATCCAGACGCCACCTCCAATGGAGCAGACCGAAGCGGAGTCGCTGAATCTGTCGAGGTTGCTTTCCCTGTGACCACTATGACTGAGAACCCCCAGAGCAGCCCAATCGCGCCGTGCTCCTGAATCTATAAAATATTCGGAGCAGGCATGGTGCTGGGCTAGCTCCGGTCCGTGACGCCTATAGTTGGAATCCCACATTCCCGACGGAGCAGCCCATTCGGGCCGTTCTCCTGGCTCTATACAATATTCGGAGCAGGCATGGTGCTGAACTGACTCCGGTAAAGACGCAGATGATGACAACTGCGTTGGGCATTCATCCAGTATCATATCGAGGATCGGTCCACGAGGAGACCCTGGATTGGTGTCTGTTGATGCCCATTCAGGTCCGGAACTGTCGGACACTTCTTCGTCGCTGTCGCCTGCTCCTGTCAAGAAGCCGTCCGTATGGTCGTCGTCCTCGCCTGGGTCTGAGGGGATCCAGACCCGGCCGCTTATCCAAGACGCCACGCTAGTACGGTCATCGTCGTCGTTGTCGGTGCCGTCAGTATACCTGTCATCTGAAAATGGAAGAGACGTTTCTTGGTCGTGGGCGAACGCAAGCAGCCGCCCAGCTGAGATGGCTGTTATATAAGACGCAGGAACATGATTCCTGTCTACATGATTAAACTGTCAGCATCTATGATTTTTCATTCCTAGAACCTAGAATAGGATATGGTCGAGGCATCCTTACCATTGTGACTGTCCCCCTCTCCCACCCCAGTTCGGTCGAGGTTCACCATGTGGCTGTCCCCTCTTCGAATCATGCCTGCAAGCTGAATCAAAGCACGTATATTAATATCGATCTCTTCTTCGGTTGTCCACATGGCCTCTGGAAACACACGACTCAAAGTGCTCATCCGGCTATAGTCCAGAGTGAGGTCAGGGTGAGCGGCGATAGTGAGAAGGAGAAGGAAAGCAGGATCTTCTCGCGTTATATATGAGGCCTGTCCCCCAAGTTGTTCAAGAACCGTTCCCGACATCCTGTAAGGAGATGAGATTGGGATCCGGTATAGGTTCTGGAGGTGTCAAAGGAGAAGGATATATAACTGGAAAGTAGAGATGTCAGCACTGGGTTGATGTGAATTCGGGTAAGTGAAGAGTTTGTGAGTGCAGACACGTACTTACCTCTGGGATTCACTCTATAGCACCCCAAATGCGGACCATCAGAAGAAATAGTGGTCACAGCATTGTGCACATTGTATAGGTCAGAAGTGGCTTTCAAGACTTGTCCGACTTTGTATAGTTGCTGAAGGATACTAGACACCACAGAACCAATTTTCTGCAAATTCATTCGGCATCACAGCAAATGGGAGCGGTTATCATGTCATATATAGAAAAGATAAACAGGAAAGTGACATCAGGCAAACAAAGAGCCAGACAAGATTGCCAGATCCGTATATTTGGTGTCCTCAATTCAAATGGACAAGCAAGCTGGTCAGTGTTCTGCCGCGATATATATTCTGACGGCGAGAAGGGGACCCTCAAAGCCTCTTCGCGGTGTTTTATAAGGAGTAAACGTTTCATTCTCCGCACATATATTGCCGCGCCAATTGATTATTCAATTTTAGGGCCTCGTAAACAAGGGCCCTAGATATGAACATGTTTTCTCTGTCCATACCGGCGGGAACAACCAATCGATTGTCCAAATCATTGTGATTTCGTAGTCGCATGCCGTTGCTGCAAGCAGCAGAGAAATGAACACGACGTGGTTGACGCAAGGTCCTTCATCCATATCACGGGCCTCTTCTTCAATGAGGGCCACGATAGATATAGATGCATGAATTCCTGTCAATGCCCATACCGATCGATTGCCTGCGTCATAATGGTCTTTGAAATGATTCGTCCCTGCAAGCAATGGTGAAATGAACACCACATGGTTTCCAGACTCGGTCGTCCTATTGGGAGGTGAGTCGCTATCATCATTTATATCTCGGGCCTCTTCACCGAGGGCCACGATAGATATAGATGCGTTACCTTTGTCCATATCGGCGGGAGCGACCAATCGAATGCGTCAATGCAAGCAGTGGCGAGATGAACACTACGTGGTTGGCGCATTGGATGTTCCTATTCGAGGGAGTAAGTCAGTTAAGGGTTTCCAAGGAGCAAAAAAAAGTTATAAGACATTCATTGGGTGGAGATTCTTACCTATATATATTTTACGCGACGTTCGGTAGTGGCAGGGGCGTAGAACGGCTCACAAGGAGCCTCTCTGCCCACGGGGCATCGAATATAACCGCCTTATTCCATCTTAAGGGCCTCATCAGCAAGGGCCCCAAGCGTCTCCAATTCGCTCTTGATTTCGACGGCCATCTTAGCCGGTTCAAGACCATTAGCCTTGAACTCGCCGTCGACCTCTTTATACGTCGAATATATCGTCTCTCGAAAGCTGCGAGCTATACAAGCTGTCTCTTGATCCTTGACCAGCTGCGATAATAAAGCCCAGACAACCAAGCCCATATTCTGCTGGAACCGCTGGAACAGGGCATCTGCGGGACCGGTCCCCGTGCCCTGATATAGGTGTATAGCAAGTTTTATGAGAGACCATGTGTGCATCTGGCGGATAGGATGACCCTCATGTTGGTATATAATAGGATCGACACGAATATAACGAATCACAGCTTGTACGAAAGCTGATTCAAATTGCTGCGCTGCGAGCATCGACACGATTAACTCATCCCGCAGGGATACGTAAGGCTGACGAGTGATGGGCCAAGCAGATGTCTCTCGTAGCGTACGGATAGCGGATTTGAGCTTTGTGATACTTCGAAATGGATCTTCGTCATTGTTCGCAGACGCCATCAAGTTCCGTACCTTCTCCTCAGTTTCGTCCAGAGAGGTAGTATTCAAAGACGTGGGAAGAAATCGGTCTTCACGAGCGTCTCTTCCTTGTTGGCATTTCGAACAATTGCAATCGAAGTAATACCGCTCAGACAGCTGCTTGCGTCGAATACTATACGGATTGGTAGTGTCGACATACGAGATAAAGATCTGTTCGTCTGCTTTGATGGGCCGTATAGCCTTGACAAACAGCTCATCGCCGTCAAACCCCACAACGGAGTTATATTCACAGCTGTGGTTTATAAAAGCTGCATATGGATGTAGATATAAACCAACACGATCATATAACGGAGTCACAAGATTAAAAGTGTTTAAGTCGAGCTACATGATATGTCAGCCATGACCATATAGTTAAAAGGAAAAGGGTCAGAAAAACCTTCGCCAAGAAAGAAGCAATCGACTCTTCCTCGATATCACTGCGTGAGTACTCCTTAACAGCTTTAGCCGTCAGCAAGATCCTGTTCCACTGATCTTGATTCGTATCTCGAATCTCCTTAGCATGAGTCTCAAGCATCTGGAAGATATCGAATTCAGAGTCGTCATATTTCCGGTTCACCCTGCGCAGTACGATCCGTAAGACCGCTCTGGCAAGGTTAGGAAGGATCTTTGGTCGAAGTTCTTGATAGATTGAGCATTCAAGAGAGTGAGAGAATTTCCAGTCCTTGGACTGACAGGCCTATTTATAATAATTAGTGACCGAATGACTCACATTGACAGCGGATAAAGCCAACAAGTGACGATTGATGGGCTTGGTTTTCACAAGCTCACGTCACTGACAGTTACCGCTTTGTATAGATGGCAGAAAGGTTATGACAATTGAAGGAAAGCAAGAAAGCGGGCAGAACCGACTCCCAAGTGCATTGGGAAGGCAAGAGTATACAACTGCTGGTGAAAGACAAGAACAAAAGAAGTGACAAATTCCAGCAATTATTACAGATGCTTTGTCTCAAACCAATGTGAAAAGTAACAATGGAATGAACAGAGCCAAACAGACATAGGAGACAATAAACAGACACACATGGCTGTAAACCAATATAGTAGTGAAGAGAACAGACGAAACTCACCCTGTCACAATACTTTACAACCTGACACCTCGTGCAAGCCTTCAAGGTCTCAACTCCATAGAACAACTGTTTTTTCCCGAAACACCCGGAGCATGTATCCTCGAGCCTGGGGGTATCAAGCACAGCAACAAAGGGTCGATTCGTCTTCAGTACATCTTCTCCGACGTTGATATCCTTTGTGGCAAAGAGACCATTGCCCATGTCCTCGGTAAGTCGAGGCATGGCTTTGGTCTCCATTGAGGGTTGTTTGTTGTGGGTTGACATTTTGAGTGTGGTTTTGCCTTTCCTTTTCTTATGTCTGTTCCTTTGATGGATTCTTTTGTGAGAAGGTACAATGTTGCCGGCAAAGGGCCTTGTGTGATATAAAGAGAACAGACACAGGATTATGCCACACACGCAATAGAGAAATAAATAAGAGAAATATAAGAGGTCAGTCAAATTACTGGCAGGTCAGTGATAGCCAGTCTGTGGGCTAAATGAGACAGCTAAATGATTCCTGATTCCAATTCAGATTTTCTGTTCTCAGTCCAACAGTTCGATGCCAAACACATGCAGGTAATGAGCTCGGAGACTAGCAAGCTGTCAATGTAAATTATGCGCAGAAATCAAGAAAGATTCTAAGAGATCAATCCGGAGTAGCTGAAGAAGTAAATCGGAGGTGTACTTCTAAGGTTCACAGCGCAATGATAGTTACGCTCTGAGAGATAGTTGATCAATCCAGTTTAGTGACGGTCATCTTGAACCAGTCAAAGCTTGCCCTAAGAGGGGCCACAATATACAGTCACGTGCTCTACACTCGACATCGAATTCCAGAATAACTAATACTACCCACCTTCTAACGAAGCAAGACAAGAGAATGAATCATCATTTTGAAAGTTATAGATTTGATGTAACTCTAGGTATATATACACGTACATACGTAAATGAGCTAATCGACTGACTCAGCAGATAACAAAAAAGGAACAAAGTTTTGCCTTCTCTGTACTTGACATGAGAGCATATGTAGCCAACCTAGTATGACAATAATATGAAAAGCAGACAAACGGAGATTAGCTGAAAAATACAGAAGAGTCGTGACAAAGAAATTATCTACTCCTCCACACTCCCGCCCACAATAACATCGTAGACACCAGGAACGAGGCAGGGCAGGCGCTGTAACGGGCAAATAACGAGTCTATCAAGAGTAGATAGCATTCATGCGAACAATCATCTCGCATAAAACCGAAAGAACTTTTCATCTAGCCAATGCGTAACTCGGGAGAGGGGGATGTTTCTCGTGTTTTCGAACTTGAAATTACGCCAAGTCGAGTCGCTCACAGAAGCTTACCGCCAACGAAGTCAGACCAGCTGCGGACCTCGGAGGGGATACCTTCCTTGCGGGGCAGCTTCTCGTTCATGCACTGAGCGAAGAGAAGGGCAGTCTATGATTGATCACCGTTAGCAAAAGGCACAAGCGTAAGTACCGGGACGTTGGGGATATATTTTCATACCTTCGGCTCCATAAACAGAGGGACACCAAAGTCAACAGCATTTCGGCGCATGACATAGTCCTCGTCGAGAAGGGTCTTGCCCCTCTGCTTAGCAAGGTTGAAGACACCGCGGATGTCGTACTTCTGGAACACCTCACGAAGTGCTCTCTTGTCCTTCTTAGGGAACTCGATAACCTCGACGGACACGTTGCCCTTGGAAGCAGACTCCAAGTGAGCCTTGACCTCAGGGTTAGCGGCATACAGCTTGTAGCCCAGAGGCTGCACGAATTCGACAATCTGGGTCAGGTAGTTGCGGAGGTCACCGCCGAAGAGGAGACCCTCACCGGGTTCCGGGACACGGAAGTTCATAGTGGCCTGGAGGGAAGCCCAGTAGGCCTCAACCAAGTCCTTTCCGAAGCAAGCAATCTCTCCAGTACTGGACATCTCGACTCCCAAAAAGGGGTCAGCACCAGCCAGACGAGTCCAGGAGAACTGCGGAACCTTAGTGGCCAGGTAGTCACGCTTGGTAGCCATCAGATCAACAGGCTCGGGAACATCACGTCCAACAAGGGCCTTGGTCGCAACATCGACGAAGTTGGTACCCAGGACTTTGCTAACGAAGGGGAAGGAACGAGAGGCACGCAGATTGCACTCAATGACCTTGAGGTCGGGCTCGCCACCCTCGTTGTCGGCCTTGATGATCTGCATGTTAAAGGGACCGGTGATGTTCCATGCCTTGGCAACCTTCTCAGCAATCTCCTTGACGCGGTTCATGGTCTTGTCATCCAGGTTGGCCGGGGGAAGGACCAGGGTAGCATCACCGGAGTGAACACCAGCAGGCTCAACGTGCTCACTGACAGCGTGGAGAATGAGCTTTCCGTTGGAACCGACAGCATCAACATCAATTTCCTGAGCGCCCTCAATGAACTTGGTGATGACAACAGGGTGGTCGGGGGACACGGCACTAGCGTTGAGAAGCTTCTCCTTGAGCTCACCGTGGTCGTAGATGACGCTCATGGCAGCACCAGACAGAACGTAACTGGGACGAACCAGGACGGGGTATCCGACAGTCTCAGCAAACTTCTCTGCCTCAGCGACGGAGGTGAGTTCCTTCCAGGCGGGCTGGTCGACACCAATGCTGTCCAGGATCTGGGAGAACTTGTGACGGTCCTCGGCCTTGTCGATATCCTGAGGATCGGTACCAAGGATCTTGGCACCACCGGTCTCCTGTAGACGGAGAGCGATGTTCTGGGGCAGCTGACCACCGACAGAGACAACAACACCAGTAGCGGCCTCCAACTCGTAGATATCCATAACACGCTCGTAGCTCAGCTCCTCGAAGTAGAGCTTGTCAGCAGTGTCAAAGTCGGTCGAGTAGGTCTCCGGGTTATAGTTGATCATGACAGTCTTCTTGCCCATGTTGCGGAGGGAAAGAGTAGCGTTGACAGCACACCAGTCGAACTCGACCGAGCTACCGATACGGTAGACACCGCTTCCCAGGATAATCGTACCGTGGTCATCGAAGGTCACATCGTGGGACGTGGCGTTGTAGGTGGTGTAGAGGTAGTTGGTGTCAGCAGGGAATTCGGCAGCCAGAGTATCGATCTTCTTAACCCATGGTCTGATGCCGAAGCTCTTTCTGCGAGCACGGACATCATCCTCGGTAGAGCCAACGCAGAGAGCAATCTGCTTGTCAGAGAAACCCAACTTCTTGGCCTTCAGCATCGTCTCTTCCTTGATACCGAAAAGGCTACCAATTTCCTTCAGCTCATTCTGGCAGTCGACAATGTTCTGGAGCTTGTACAGGAACCACTTATCGATCTTGGACAGCTCGTGAACACGGTCAACGGAGTAGCCCTCGTGGAGCATAGCCTGTCCAACAGCCAACCACCGGCGGTCGGTAGGGTTAGCAAGAACCTCATCAAGGTTCTCGAACTTGTCACCCTGGAAACCGATGAAGCGAGGGTCGACCTGACGGATGGCCTTCTGGAAAGACTCCTCGAAGGTACGACCGATAGCCATAACCTCTCCGACAGACTTCATAGCACTTCCAATATCCCGGTTGACGTGCTGGAACTTGCTCAGATCCCATCTGGGGATCTTGGTCACAATGTAATCCAGACTGGGCTCGAAGTTGGCCGTGGTGGTCTTGGTCACAGCGTTGGGGAGCTCGGGAAGAGTGTGTCCGAGACCAATCTTAGCAGCAGTGTAGGCAAGAGGGTAACCGGTAGCCTTGGAGGCCAGGGCGGACGAACGAGACAGACGAGCGTTGACTTCAATAACACGGTAGTCCAGGCCGTCGGGCTGCAGCGCATACTGGACGTTGCACTCTCCGACGACTCCCAGGTGACGGACAATCTTGATAGCGGCAGTACGAAGCATGTGGTACTCCTCATCAGACAGGGTCTGACTGGGCGCAACGACGATCGAGTCACCAGTGTGGATACCAAGAGGGTCGAAGTTCTCCATGTTGCAAACGGTGATACAGTTGTTGGCAGCATCACGGACGACCTCATACTCAACCTCCTTCCAGCCCTTCAGAGACTTCTCCACGAGAATCTGGGGGGCAAGAGAGAGAGATCGAGAAGACAGATTCCTCAGCTCCTCCGGGTCGGCAGCGAAACCGGAACCCAGACCACCCAGAGCGTAGGCGGAACGGACAATGATGGGGTATCCAATGCTTTCGGCGGCCTTGAGGGCCTCGTCGACGGTGCTAACGGCAATAGACTCGGCGATAGGGATGTTGATTTCGTTGAGAGCCTTGGAGAAGAGGTCACGGTCCTCACTGGTCTCGAGGGTCTTGATGCTGGTTCCCAAAACCTTGACGCCATATCTTTCGAAAATACCCATGCGGTTCATCTGCACACCCAAGTTCAGACCGGTCTGACCACCGAAGGTCAACAGGATACCGTCCGGTCTTTCTCTCTCGATCACGTAGGTGACATATTCAGGCGTAACGGGCAGATAGTAAACCTCATCCGCCAGCTTGTGGTCGGTCTGAATAGTAGCAATGTTCGGGTTAACCAGGATGGACTGCACACCGGCCTCCTTCAAGGCCTTGAGCGCCTGAGAACCTGTAATTGATCATCTCCACGTCAGCCAACTGCCACAAAAAAAGAAGATATTTTAAAATTCCAGGCGGCCGGTTCGTTCAATTGATTGATCCTTGGGAATTTACGTCCCAGAAAATTTTATCCCCGCCATTCTACCGTTCCCACTGGCAGGGAATAAAATTGAACATAACTCGCCCCCCAGATACGCAAACTTACCAGAGTAGTCGAATTCTCCAGCCTGCCCAATGCTCAGACCACCACTTCCAATGACCAAGACCTTCTTCACGTCCACAAGGTTCTCAGAGTCCTTCAGCACACCGCTGGCAAAGTAGGCCTTGGACGAAGGGGGGTTCTCAGCCTCCGAGGCCAGACGACGAAGAGAGCTGGAGAAGGCGCGCAGCTGCTGGGGTCGATATGACGAAGGGAGCTTCTGCTGCAATCGCAGCGCGGAGGCCGTCGAGCGGGCCGCGGTCTGGGTAGAATACGAACGCAGGGCCAGTGTGGCCGGTCGCGTCTCCGCGAGGCATCGCTGGCGCAGGAGCGACGAGCTCACGCGCGCACAGCGGGCTGGGAGAGCCATGATCTGGAGGAGCGGGGAGGGATTGGGGACTCTGTCGGAGACAGTCTGAGCGGAGTTGCGACAGAAGCAACCGCTGCAGAACGAGACTCAGAAAGGGCCAGGAGAGAAGAAGCAGCAGTCAATTGACTGCAAACCAGCGTCCTCTGTAGACGGAAGGGAGCGTGTGTCTCCTCTGGCCTGCTGGTTCCTCTGCTCCTCAGCTAGAGCACAAAGGTCTGATGATGATGATGATAAGGAAATTTTCAGGTGCGGAGAGAGAC
The DNA here is from genome assembly GCA_023624055.1 of Paecilomyces sp. PK2413. Lineage (NCBI taxonomy): Eukaryota > Fungi > Ascomycota > Eurotiomycetes > Eurotiales > Thermoascaceae > Paecilomyces > Paecilomyces sp. PK2413. Next base: position 103,386 of record JAMADQ010000001.1, on the reverse strand, counting down.
CGAGGAGGAGAGGAAGACTTTAGCTTCGCGGCCGCTCCAACGAATGAGTCAGTCCGTCAGTCACAAAAGACGGAAGAAAGAAAATCAGGGCAAGCCAAGTTCAGACTGAGAGAACTGAACGAATTAACGAATTGACTAAAAGGGCCCGCCGATAAGAGGTCCGGTGTGCGGAGCCCGTTGGAGGAAATTTTTTGGGAAGCGGAACGAAAAAAAGTTCTTTCATTCTGGCAGTTCTTTTTCTGCCGCATTGCATTCCCAGCTCAACTTATCTTGCACAATGGAGATGGTAGTCAATTAATGAATTAATTCATGTTGGAAAGAGGATAATTGATTATATTATATTTTATATTTTCTATCTGTGCAATTCAATCAACAAATACTGTACAGCTGGAGATACTAGCATCTGTATACTACGCCAGGCACTCCGGCAAAGAATCCCGAACAGCGTCACGATCTCCGCAATCGTTAGAGTCGATCAGCAAAGAATTTACCAGACTAAACTGCCCCCAGCCAATCACTGCGCCATCCGCTCAACAAAAACTGTATGGGATATGGTTCTTGTGCTGCCAATAATCTAAATAAATAATAGTCTCTGCTCAGACTTGCACCCGCACGGATATCATCGTCTGAATCCATCGGGGATGAATCACCACCGTCGCTTTCTCGGGACTTCTATACGTCTCCAACCACCCCAACACGTCCATTGAGTCCCGACCAAGGACCCCGTCCGGTCGTGCGCTTCTCCGTCCGGCCCTGGCGAGCGCGGGTCCTCGTCGGCCGGACTTCGGATGCCCAGATATCTCCCTCGTCTTGAGATGCTCCTGCCTCGTGCTCCTCCTCGTAGTCTTGGTTGATGAGCTCGTAGACCTCCTTCAGCGTCTGTTCTGCGCTCTCGGCCATCTCCTTGCCCACATCGGTCTTCTCCTCCACGTAGGCCCGCTCGTGTGTTCGAGCAGCATCAGAGGCAAACGCCCAGGCTTGGGCGCGAGACAGGATCTCATCAGGCTTGCCCTGCTCTGATGACTCACCAGTGGATCGCGAACTGATGGCGGCAACAGCCTGTTTGTAACGAGGCTGGCGAGCCAGCAGTGGGTATTCAGGAAGCAAGTGACTCTCGTCACTGAGACGGTCCAGCATACGACGCGCCGTAGACTTCTCTTTGGCTAGGACTCCAGACAGATACGTCTTCTGCAGAGCAAGGGACTTCTGGGTCTTGGACAGAGGCAGAAGCACTTCGCTCGCGTAGGGCAGAAGGTCAAGCACCTCCATGTCCAGCACCTCGCCGGTAGGACGTCCCTCGGAGGTAGATTTGAGCGGACTCTTCGCTGGCGGACTCGCCAGCGGCTGCGATGCGACGGAGATGGAATCAAGAAGAGCCCGTCGAGCTTCCACGTAGCTAGCATATTGCTCCTTGATCTGTTCCTTGCGCTCCTCAATCGCCCTCGACATATCGTCCACTTCATCCTGTGAGAACTGCGGCAGATAATCATTGCCTTCTCCCCCAGACGCAACCAGCTTTGCTTCCACCCATTGGACTAGCTCGTCACGGATTCGCTGTAAAGCGGTGACCTTCACACCAGGAGAGGCACTCCGTTCTTCGAGTGACTCGCGCGTAGCCTGGAGTTCCTCCAGCAGCTTCTTCTCCCGATCTAGCTGAGACTTTGCCCGTAAGACAGCCTTTTCCAGCTTGTAGACCAGCTGTCCTAGCCCCTCACGCATCGCGCTCGAATCTGACGTGCCACTTTCCATCTGCCCGTCCAGCTGATGTGTTCCCAGGGACGACTGTCCCGACTTGTAGAGCCGGTCCAGATCCGATGTGTCCGGCGCATCGAGTCTAGCTAGATGATCCTCGAATACTCTCAGTTTTCGTAATCGTCGTCGGTCGCGAAGGAGGGCAAGGTAGGTTTGCAGTTCAGTAGAGGGCTCGTTGGACGGAGGAGCATCAGCTGCGACGTTAGTCTGTCTCATGAGTTTCCGCGAAGTGACATCTTCTGCGAGCGCATTGTATTCCCTCCGCGCAGCAACATTCTCCCGCAGTGCTTCCAAGTATTCCTTTCGCAGTCCACTGAAGTCGGCGGGCACGCGCTCCACGCTTACGACACTCTGCGGGTTGCAGAGGGAAAGGTGAGGCTGCGATTGTTGATTTCCTCCATTCGAGCCGTCTTCTGCGAACTTGATCTGCGACTGGAGGTGCAGGGTCAGAATCTGTCTGATTCGAAACGCTTCCTGGCGGCTCTTGAGGTACGGTGCCAGTGGCTTCGCGAAAGGTGGGATGGATATCGACGTGTCGGGATGATCTGCCATTGCCCCGATTGAGCCCTATCAAGCGTTGACTATTTTCAGCGTAGTAGAATCAAATTCAACGGTTAAAAATGATCCATTATTGTCACATATCAGCACATGGCTGTAAGGAAGTTGGGCTGTGTGATCTTGAACCCTTTCGTTTGTTCGTCCAGCTACTGAAGGTATCTAGACTAAAGTTAGCTACCCCGTATTTACGAGCGGATGCCCGCCGATTATGTAACTGCGCTATCAGACAACAATCGTTGTATTTTCCATGCTCTCTCCTTTGTTAGAGCTTTATCGCATCTTGAGAATTCATATCTAGACTTGTTTCTGAATTTCTGCGAATCTGCATCCATCGTAACTGATAGCCTGATCGGGTCAGCGCGAGATCGTTTTCGCTGTACTCCGTAGCGTCGGCTCAAATATATTTTCTCACATACCTCTCTTCTAAAGTGTCACCCTCATTGCCTTCGAGATCGTTCTAAAAACGGGTCAATTGAACCGATCTGGAATTCTGCACTCTCTGTGAATTGCATAACTAACGGCCGCTCCGTACACAGGGCTGAATGGGACATTCTTCGATTTAATGCATTGGGACCTCGTGACATCAGGAGGGCTGGCCTCCTCGCCCTTGTCGCACTAGACTAGCTCTACAGGCAACATACGATACGCCAATGGAAACCCCAGACGATAATAGCGTTCTCTCGTCGCTCTTACGCGAACAAAGGATTGTACGGGCACCCCGTGCGGGTTCTGCGACTCTCCAGGTTCAAGCTGTTTGATCGACAAGTTGGAAACAGAGCGCCCAATGCTCTGAGTGTCAGAGGTTTGAAGGAAGCCGTCTGCCTCAGGCCTAGTAGCCTGACTGGAAGGGAGACAGACATTCAGATAATAATGCTACGATGTTATGACTGGCACTGGTGATTTCATCATCAAGCATCAGGTGACGGTTCTTTACTCTACCTTCGTACTTCCCGAACCCCTGAACATCGCGTTGTGGGTACGATGGTGATTAGGTTAAGGGTCGCGGGAGAGATTAATAGATCACCATCGAGCTGAGAATGCCGATGGGTCTACGAACCCGAAGATGATCTGTGATCCTATCTGAGGTTGCTGTCGATTCAATATGGCTGTGTCAAGATAGACATCCAGTAGTCGAAGATGGCTAGATGAGACCAGCCGGTGCAATTGTCTAGTAGCATCCCCAGCGAAACATAAGCCCCAGGCGGCAATCAGTACTCCAGAAATTTAAGATAGACCTAATTAGTTAGTCGACTGCAAGAATAATCAACCCATCATGATGAAGGTTCGCTGAGTTGACTAATTGTCACTAGAGTCACCAGCCACGACGGAAGGTGGGCTTCTTTGATAGACGATCGGGCAGATCGCTCCCATGGGGACAGACGATGCCGCAATGGTTCATCTCGTCCAGACAAGAGCCGGCTGCTCCCAGAACTCCAAATGAGTAGAACAGTATCCATCCACTCCATGTGGTGTGGCACAGCGTGCATTGACGAGCGCCATAGCTCGTTCCAGACTGAATTGGCGTGCCTCATTAACCGATATGGAGTCCGACCTGCTGTACGGAGCACAGAGCACAGAGCATATCTGCATATCTGCATCTCAGCCTCAAAGGCGCAAGGTATGTCATCCGTCCAATGGATCTGTAGGATCGTATTCATCGATCTGGCTGTGGCGGTGCTGACAAGGCTACTCTTACTGCCTTCGTCCTAGTCGGGCCTGCTATCGCTGAAATCGACGGAAGAATGAGACGGGGCGCGATCAGGCGGTGGCGCTCAGATAATATTCGAATGAAATGAGATCAGGAACGAAAGTCTGTCGGGCTGCGAGTTCTCCACATCGGCGCAAAGGACGATATGGACGATAGCTATACCATTGTGACCCCTGGATGCCCCCGGCTTGGTCGGTGGACGAGTAAATCAGCAACTCTGGCCGATTATCGTGATTATTCTCGTTCTTCTGGGAAGATGCCTTGATTCTCGCCAGCGCTCAGGACACGCTATGAAGTCATGGACATGGAGAGCGCTGCACATCACTTGGAACCGGTGCCTCGTGCTGGCCCGGCTCTCCAGGCGACTGTTCCGGCCATTGGCATTCGGATCGCTGGGCATTTTGGTCATGGCCGCTAGTTCCATCCATGGTCTTTCTGCAATTTCAGCCCTCTGGCCCAATCGAATCGTCGCGCTGGACCACCGGACCAGCTGTCGCAGCCTGTCAGGACTGGTGCTTCTCTGGTATCTTACCATAATTCCTGCGCAAAAGTAAAAAAGAAAAAAGCCTGAAACGGCAATCGGCCAACATGGCGCGGTGTGCACCGGCAGCAGAAGTATCAGACGCCGCGCCACACTTGTCGTGACGCTAGACAAAAAGCCCCTGATAAAGAAATCCGGTTTGAAGGATCCAGATGCAGGCCAAGTCAATCTTGTTGTTGTTCGTGCAGGCCAAAGTCTGGGTCGAGTGGATATAACCATCCCACTCCCTCGCCGATTTCATTTCAGTATCCTCAGCCGCACGCTGTTTGCGGATATCTTATTCGTCCCATCTGACATCTTCTCTGCGGGAGCACCGGCTGGTACCGAGAAATTAGAGGGGCATATATCCACTGCGCTGCGCAACCATCTCAAGCTTTCTGAATAAATTTATCTGGACTTTTCCTCTCAGGCGTCGGTTGCGCATATCCGTATACTCTCTCCGTCTCTCTTCCGCAAAACCAACGGGAAAGAGCCGAAACTACAAACCGGAATCACACAACTACAACTACATACAACTACAAGTTGTGAACCGAAGAGCTGCTGATATGGCGCTGAAAGACTCCCTCCGCATCAATCTCAAGGGCCGTGGTCTGCCCTCCCGGCCAGACCAGGGTCTCCGATCAAAAAGTTCGCCCGATCAGACGCAGAATAACGGCATGGCTCCCGAAAGACCAGCACCTCCTCCAGCTCTGGAGAAGCCACTTCCGCCAGCACAATTGCCTTCTCCGCCTATGTCTCCGAGAATGGCGGTCCCTGGCAGCTTCTCGCCGATTTCACCAGTCAAACGCGGCCAGGAATTCTCGCCCAGGGAGTTCTCGCCTAAGGACCTCCCTCCCAGTCCTCGTGCCCCAGCTATCATCACGACCTCTGATGACGATGGCGCACCTCTGGAGGACTTTATACCCGAACCGGAGCAGGGCTCGGGGGACAGCATCGACGCTGCTATCTCTCCAGCTACCATCTCTCCAGCCACCACCCCCGGACAGGTCAAGGAGGGAATCAACGGCGTTAACGGCAATGAGCATTTGCCTCCTCCCCCGCAGCAGCTGGAGCCTGTCGCAGCACCTCTAAACAAAGTGCATTTCGCATGTTACCAATCCCATAAATCGATGCCCGTCGCCAACAACTATTGGTATTCGGTTCCCTGCATGACTTGCCAGAAAGTCGACCAGCAGAGCCGGTACCGATGCACGTTCTGCTGTCTTCGCGTCTGTGGTGACTGTTTCCAAGGACTGCAGAAATGCAAGAACCGCTCTCTGGACGAGTTTCTCGAAACTCGTCCGACGCTTTGATGAAAGTCGCATGTTTCTGCGGGCGAGAAAATATCGGTGTTAATGATTGCATTATCGGATGAGTTTGTTAGATATCGGCGTTGTCAGCGATAAAGGAGTCATGCGTTTTTATGAAATTGCGAAACGATACTGGGAACAGAAGATAGTCGGGTGAGAGTTCATGCACAGCTCACGTTCTGCGATTCGAGCCTTCATGGGATGCCTAATAGTTCCCTGATATTTATTCCTCATGGTCGTGGTGGATCCTGCATATCCTCTTCCTAGTCCCGGGAGGGACTGGTGATCAAAGTCGAGATGATACCCAAGTATGCGAGGCCACGATTTTCCCTTTGGACTGTATATATTTTGCTTATACCCGTTGAATAGTCAATTTAGATTTCTCTTTTGCTCAAATTGCTCAAACTAAGTTATTAATAGTCTAGCGATATCTCGTATGATCCAGAAATATCTCGATATGAGACTTAGATCGATGCGGGCGAGCCACTGCACAGCACATTCGAGCCTTTGTGTTATTGTGCCATATTAGGCGCTGGGATCCAAAAAAAAAGGGGTGGTCTCGATACTTCCATCTTACCGGTATTCGTAGCCCTTTCTGTTTTGAATCGACAGTAGTATGTATATACATTTTGCAGAATGAGTGTCGTTCCGGTTTCATAGTACAAAGGGCTTCGAGAGCCCGTAGCTAGTCAATGTGTCGTCGGTCTTCACATGCACGAGATCATCACTGTAATCAGCTAGGATATTCCTGGAATAAGGTCTGTCTTTTATTATTTATACGTTCAGGGCAAGCAGGTTACCGTTAGTCATGATCTTCTTCAGTCAGACCGGGACAGCCTTCCAGTTCGTCTGTCTCATAGCGATATTTGCACCAAAAACAATATCGATGCTTCTCTCGTAAGTAGAGAACCAGCTTCATTAGCCGTTCCTTGGGCTCCAGCTGATTGAACTCATCGAGTTCTGGGTCTTCTTCGTCAAGTTCTTGCTCTACCACCATCGCAGGATCTTTCCGGAGACCGAGAGCGTGTCGATCATCAGAGTCCAGGTTGGGGTCTTCATATCCAGGCAACTTCGGGTCTGGAAAGAACGACGATGGCAGAGATGTCTGCATAATATGACGAGCTTGGATTTCGCGCTCCTTTTCTTCCCTCTCGCGCACGAGACCACGGTACAAAACGTTGATCTGAGAAGTCGGCTTGACCTTCCTTCGTTTGCGAGAAGTTCCATCATCAGCAGATGACTTCTCTGCATTTGTGTCAATTGCTTCTTCCCCTTCTTCTTGTCCTTGTTCTTCTTCACCGGGCATCTTCTTGTCAGTCCCAGACCGCTGAACAGTTTCATCGTCGCCGTCAGATCCGGCATCCAGCTTCTCAGCAACTTTCTGCGCCGCGCGGACTTGCGCTTCCGTTCGACGTTCCTCGCGCTCGAGTCTCATTCGTTCTCGATAGTCGCCTTCTTCCGCCTTGACCTTCTTCGACATCTCCGCAGCTTCTTCTCTTATTTTACGCTTCTTCTCATTGTCCAGACCAATTCCACCCCGGTCTTCCTTCACGGTTATATTTAGAGGTTCTGTGCGCCGACGACCCCAGTCGTCAGTTTCCGCCGGGGCAGCTCCATCCGTAGAAGCACCGAAATCTGTAGCGCTGGTCGATGGCTGCTTGCCAAGAGCGTCTCCTACCTTGAAGCCTAGTTTGGCCATCATCCTGAAACCTTTGTTGTTGGGATCCAGGGTGGTCTCGGACAGGGCTGCTTCCCGACGGGCAGCCTCCTGGGCTGCGCGCTCCGCTTTTGAGGGGACCTTTGCTTTGGCTTCAGCCTATCCATGGATAATGACAGTTAGCGATTGCATATGATGAGAGATGGACGGATGCTCAGTGTAAGCGACAGGTCGCGTGGCCTTTGAGCAGCTAGCGAGCTTGGAGACGGAAGTACGACGAACTAACCTCCCGTTGTTTCCGGAGCTTTCGCTGCGCGAAGGTCTCCTTCTTCTCGGGCTCTATGATGGCCATTGACATATAGTCTTCTTCTTCATCCTGGGCGCTTTGTGGAGCCATGGTCGACACTGTCGAGATTCTCAACCGCAGGCAGGTCAGCCGATCAGCAGCGTTGAAAAGATCGAGGATGAGTGAGAGACTAGACGAACGTTCACGGGATTGCGGCGCACAGACAACTAGCAGGGCTTTGCTTGGGACGGTCTGTAGAGAACTCGAATAAGTCACGTCAGTGGTGGATAAAGTCGCGGGCAGCAAATCCTTCGGCGTTCGTTTTGCGGGGAAGTCGATCTAACTTCAAGCTTTTTCGCTCTTTGTCGATCTCAAAAGACATCAGCAGCTTGTGAGCGGCTCTCTCAATAGTCGATCAGATATCTCAGACCGAATCCCCACAGTCATGGGCACCATTGTGTCTTTCTACTTCTGTTTGAAAGACATCCAAGTGGGACTGCGCTCTCTAGTGCGCTTGGATGGCCGTGTCCGGTATATTCTGCTGCAAGGCGCTTCTCATAGCGCTGCAGCTAATTCACGATTCGGCGCCATGTGCTATTGACTCTCTTCTCCCTTCCATGACTATAATACCATTTTATCGGTTTCCCCGCATCAGGCCGCCAGCCTGCGCGAGCGATGGTTTGGACTCTTCTTTTTTGGTCTCTTGATCACTGAGATTTTAGCTTTGAGAATAATGGCTGCGATGACTGGTCAATCTGAGCATCCAAACTCTCGCCGTCTTCCAATCCTACTATCTACTTCCCAATGCTCCCAGTCACACCCACCGCTGCTCTCGTTATCTGTCCCACAGCATCATCCCTAGTCAGGCATAAAACAATTCTACCGTATTCCCCCATGTGAGGCCGTCCCCCAGAAGAATGCCCATGCTATTGGGTAGAATCTCCAGCCGACGGGGCCAGGACCATTCCTGGACGTGATGGCGCAGATATAGTCGGACGTGGAATGCAAGGTCCAATGGTGTTTTCTACCGGGGGGTCTGGCCAGCCGAACAATAGATCCATCCGAGAGTACCGGATGCCGATAACTAGACATAGGCAGTCTGTTTAAAGATGGAGGCTGTTCCTGTGTAGGAAGCCTCAAGCCTGGCTCCATTCCCATCTCCGGTACAATGGCGGTGCGAACCCTGCCGTTGCTGCTGCTGTCAGCCTGTTACTGCTTGCTCTTCTCATTTGCTGCAGCGCAGAATACACTGATAGATCTGGGTTACGCCAAATACCAGGGCCAGGCATTCTCAAATGGTATTTCTCGATGGCTCGGGATACGCTTCGCTGCTCCTCCCGTGGGCGATTTGCGCTTCGCCGCTCCGCAAGACCCTGTAGCCTCTGGAAAGACAGTCAATGCGACAAAGGTAATGTCTCTTTACATGCAAACCTGCAGTGCAGTGTTGTGGCGGAGATTGTGTCGGTATGCAAAGACTAACGTCCTCTTAGCATGGGCCGCTATGCATCTCGACATCAACATACCCGATTCCAAGCGACATGTCAGAAGACTGTCTATTTCTAGACGTCTATGCGCCTAGCAGCGCAAGAAAGTCAGGTGAACTACTGCCAGTCTACTTCTTCATTCAAGGCGGAGGGTTCAACGCCCTTTCCAACGCCAATTACAATGGCGCAGGCTTGCTACAAGCTTCAAATCTGAGCATAGTCATTGTGACCATCAACTACAGAGTCGGTCCTTATGGGTTTTTGGCAGCGAAAGAGATTGAAGAAGGCGCCAGTCTGAACAATGGACTAAAAGATCAAATTAAAGCCCTGCAATGGGTCCAGGAACATATAAGCAAGGTAAATAATAGTGCTTCCCCGTTCTTTCTTTCCCTTACAAGAAACCTGTAACGGGAGCAGTATCAGAACTGACGTTTTCCCCAGTTTGGCGGCGATCCCAATCATGTTGTGATAGGCGGTCCTAGCGCTGGCGGTGCATCCGTCACTCTATTACTCTCAGCCTATGGCGGCAGGAATGACGGGCTCTTCCATGCAGCTGTGGCAGAGTCGCAGAGCTTTGCCGGTATGTTTGATGTCGCAGGCAGTCAGTTCGCATACGACAACCTGGTCGATCGTACTGGCTGCACCGACAGTGAAGACACATTGGCCTGTCTAAGGAAACTGGACACAGACAGTCTCCAGAAACAAAACATAATGACCCCGTTTCCGGGGGCAAAAATCGCGCCTTTATACATGTACGGACCCACGGTAGACGGGGATCTCGTCCCGGATTATACATACGCCCTGTTTGAGCAAGGCCGCTTCATCAAAGTCCCCGTAATATTCGGCGACGACACCAATGAAGGAACCATCTTTGTCCCTCAAAACACCTCCAGCATCGAAGAAGCCGATACGTTCATCCAAGCCCAGTTCCCTAAAATCAGCTCAAGCCAACTCTCCAAGATCAACTCCATGTATATGGGACCCAATTCCACTCGCAACTTTCCTGATTCCGGCCCTTACTGGCGCCCCGCCAGTAACGCTTACGGTGAAATCCGCTACATCTGCCCCGGGATCTACCTCTCTGATATATACGCCAAGTACGGCGTTCCGTCCTGGAACTACCATTACGCCGTCGAGGACCCCAGTTCGCAGCACACAGGCTACGGCGTGTCCCACACGGTCGAAGTGAACGCCATCTGGGGTCCGCAGTACGTCAGTGGTGCGCCTCCTGCATCGTACACCACGTCCAACGCGCCCATTGTCCCCGTCATGCAGGGATACTGGACAAGTTTCGTCAGGAGTTTTGATCCTAATCCCTATCGGGCCGCGGGCAGCCCGATGTGGACGACATGGACGGAAGGGTTGCTTAGTTACCAGAGAATCTTCATCCGAACTGGAGACACGAAGATGGAGACTGTTTATAAGGCTCAGCGGGATAGGTGCTCATATCTCACTTCCATCGGGTTGGACCTGAAACAGAAGTGAGGTTTTAGTTCCGGGCGGTTTTTTTTTTAATAGACATTGTAAGTAGGACATGATCGGTATGGTATATATACACCTGTATAGTCGCTATGATTAGATAGTTTTGATTCGGTTTGGATTTATATGAATGATAATGAGATTTTATTCATTTTCATAAATTACCAAAATGCTCCTTTTTATCCCGGCTAAATGGATAATAGCCATGGTCCTATGGATGTAAAAACGAACAGGCCCCATAAAACATGATTTTGATGAACTTGTACGTACCATGTACGCACGTATGTACAATATATATCTGCGATTCTTCCACCAGCCAACCGCAACAGCAGCCGTGGACATGCAATGACTAAAAGGAAAAACACTATTTCTTTCCCTGTCGGGATTTCTTCTCTCTCTCGTACGCCTTGGCCTCTTTGCCTTCCTCGCCCTGGATTTCCGCGATGAGCCTCCTGTACTTCTTCTCGTAGGCCGCGTCGCGCTCCTTCTTCTCGCGCAGCTGCTCCCGCGCAATGAAGTTGGCATCCTTGCGCAACTCGCGCATAGCGCCCTTCTTCTCCCGCTTGTACTCCGCCTTCAGTCTGTTGGACTCGGCTCGTTCCCGGTCCGGGTCGTAGTGACGATCCGGGTTGAAGTTTTCTTCGAACTTCGGTATGGAGGTCTTGATGGCAAGAGGGCGGTGGTTATGTAGCAGCAGAGGTCGGCGCTTCAGGGTAGCTTGGGAGATGAGATTGTCGAGCTTGTCAATAAGGGTCTGCACGCGATCTTGCATTTCCACGGGGACTTTGTTCGAGCAGGACTTCTGAACGTGCTCCAGCACGCGTTGAACTTGCTCGAATATTTCGCGGAAGGCCGTCCGGTCTGTCCACATGTTTGCGGCGGTGTCCAGGAGAGATATGAATGTTGCCATAATACTAAGCTTCAGTTCCTCTGCAGAGCTTCCAGACTGATCAGTCTCGACAATGTCCCAAAAGCTAAGCTTTCTGATTTTAGTTGTCTTCTTCGGGACAAGTCGCAGGGACTGGGAAGGCTGTCGTGATGGGAAGAAACCTAACTTGGATTTCGGCTCTGTGGGGCTCAACACACAAAGGGCGTTCAATGCGTAGTTGATAAACTCTGGGATGTACCGCTTCGAAAGATCTTGGTACTGCAGAACCAGACTCGCCGCGTACGCGCCCGTTGCTAGGTCGGCAAGATCATCAATGCTACCCTGTCCGAGATAGCGGGCAAGAACCAGATTAGAGGGCGTGGAAACGGCATGGAAATGATCTGATGTAGGAAAGACTGTCGAGACACCGGTGAGAATGATGAGGTCTCCAGGTGAGAGTTTCAGTGCACGTTGCGCCGTAACTGTACGCAGATGCGCTCGGAAAGCCTTAGCCACACTCTCTGGATGACTCTTCGCTAGCGAATGAATGTGTCGAAGGATATTTTCAAGAATAGCAAAAGGTGGGTGGTCCGGCTGGTCAGCCAAGTACGCAACATGCTCAACGAGTATGGCCGCGAAACGGCTGAGCTTTGACTTATTGTCGGGGTGAAGCCGATGATGATGTAGTGCTCGAATCCTCTGAATGATAGTAGGCAGCTCCTGGACGGGCACATTTTTCACGATTTCCAGAAACTGTTGGTGGTTTTCGGGGCATGGATAGGTATAAGCTGCACCCTTGTCTGCCACTCGTGACCCGTCCGCTGAGGTTGCCTTCGCTGTGTCTTCGGCAGGGAGGGTGAGACCATTTATCATCTCGTCTTCTTCTTCTTCGTCCTCCGATTCACCTGGAGATTCGTCCTCGTCACTTTCGATGAATGAGAGACTAGCATTGGAATCCGTTTCCACCAGGTCCTCGTCGATTATAAAGTCATCCTCATCCTCCACACCAAGCTCAGGGGCACCGTCAACATCCGCTTCTGGTTGGACGAGGCCGAACGTTTTCGCATCGTCCGGTATAGATTCGTCTTCCGACACGTTGACATCCTCTTCATCCTCTGACTCGCTCTCTTGCGAGCCGCGCATTCTGCGAAGACGTTCTTCCTCGAGCTCCTTCAAGCGTCGTGCTTCTTCCTCAGCCTTCTCCTCCTCCGTCTTCGTGCGGTCAGCGGGTTGGGAGCGTTTGTCGAACGTCAATTGTTTCAATCTTTGATCGTACTCGCGACTGGCTTCCTCCTCGTCTTTTGCGTTCAAAAGAGCGGCGCGGTCAGGATTCATCGCTGCCGTGTCTTCCTTCGGAGGTTCTGGTTTGGGCTTTGGTGCAGTTCCTCTCATCAGTTCGAAAAGGTCCGGAAGACCCTTGTCAAGCTGTTCTCGCAAGTCATCATCGTCTTCCTTTGCTTTTTGACGCTCGTATTTGTAGAACTTGGACTTGGCAATGACCTCTTTCATCACTTCCTGTTTCGACTTCTTTCGTTCCGGTTGCTCTTCTTCGTCTTCATCCGCGAGGCCATCCATTTCGTCCTCTTCTCCGTCCACAATGCGTCGTCGTTTCCTTGACTTCTCACCATCAGACGCATCGTCCTCCATGCCCAGGAGATCTGTTTCCTGAAAGTCGTCTCCCATGTTATCAAAGGATAAGGACTGGCCCCCGTGCGTAAGCTGAATCTCCTCATCTTCTTCGTCTTCAAGGTTGAACAGAGACTCCTTTCTGAATTTTCTCTCGTTCTCCCTGGCAAATCTTTCCGCCGCTCTTTGTTCCGGAGTCATAGTCGGGTCATTTTCACCGAAACGACGGTCCATAAGACCGCCGACCTTGTTCTTGGAGTGGAGGTCACGAAGCAGCGTTTGTCGTCTCTGGTTGAGTTGACCACTGATCAGCATACTTCTAGTTGGCAATAACTACCCAGAGAAACTTACCCTCTCTTCACCCAAGGACTTGGTGACACCGGGTCTGACATGTCCCGCACCACCCTTCGAGACCGCATCTCTAGTTGTCACATCGAATTTTGCCGATTTTACCGGAGCCTTCACCTCGAACGGGTTGAAGCGTTCTCGAATACCCTGGAGCGCCGCGTTGCGCTGAACGCGATTCTGAGCTGCCGCACCGGACTGCGCATTTTGGCGCTTCTTCTTTTTCGACTGCTGCGGTCCTAGGACACCAGTCTCACGAAGAGACGTCTTCAACTGCTTCAGCTGCGACGGAGGCATGGCGACAGCTGATGTGTATAGGCGCAGAGCATTCGAGGCGGAGATTTTCTGGGAATTTTCTAAAAGTATACGCTCACCGCCTGCGCGATCCGGATTGTTCGGATATATAGTTTCTCCGGATGGGCGCCAAGCCTTATGAGTCCGCGGAGAAAAGCGCCAAGACATTACCGATCTATATTTCTGCCTCCTTCACTCGACCAGGCAGTCACTGTACCAGCAATGAAGTTCCCAACTAGATAAGAACGGTGAGTGCTAGTTTACCATGCACTCTATGTGACTGGAACCAGTGAATATGGACTACCCCTCTCTCTCTTATAAAGTTAAATATCTCCTCTTCTCACCAGCTCTCTGCAACGCTCCACTCTACACACATAAATACCGCTGCTTGAAGTACTAGCTGCTACTAAATGTTCTATAGTATACTGTTTAGCATCCAAAATCGAATTCTCAGTATAAATACTCCAAATGAATCTTTCTGTTTTGAAAGAGCGGCCAGACCCAGGTTCTGCCGTAGAACACCACTTTGCTTTGTATTTAGCTACCCAGATAGCCTTACAAGAATCCATCATCATCCCTAATACTACCTGTATCTTCGTAGTTTTATCAACACTTTCTATGAATTCCTAATTGGATTATTGAAATTAATAGGGACCAACTTAATCCTTTACTTTATAATTTTTAACTTCAACACAATAATTTAATATAATTAGAATATGCCGGTCTATACAACAGACTAGCCAAGTTTACCGTGCTCATCGATAACAATACCCGGACCCTGATCGTAAAGTTAATGCCGGGAGTAGCCCACAATCAGGTCTGTTGTCTTGTTTACAGTTTGAAAGTGTGAGTGGTTTCGTTGACTTTATTCGCACCAAGGTCGGCATCAACCTGAAAAACGACGAAAAATGGTGGCCGGTGGTCCAAAATCGCACTCTCTTTAGCGCGTGGATCCAGTTCACGAGCAGCAATGCCTACCACGCCACCATCTGTAGGCTGGATTCCGTGAGTGTCCTTTTCCCTCTGGAAGGAACTTTGGGTCTTATGTATACTGACGCCTTAAGTTCTTCCTGACGCGGATCAACGAGTTCAACTGCTGGTTTGACAGGGTCTTTGGTCCACAGAAAAACCTTCCAACGCCTGAGGACATTGAGGTGATCATCAAGTTCACGGTACCGCGTTTGAAGACTGACGTGGCAAATCTCTTCTTCCCAGAACCTGAGGATTATGACGCCTCAGGGAACTGGGCGGATAGGCTTCCCTACCTGTCGGTCCCAAATGGGATGGGAGTTGACCAGAAGAAAGTCTAGGCTGACAACTTCTATTATATCTGTCAGACATGGAAGCCTAGACCCACCCTCAACGTTCCGACACCTCGTGTTATATTCGCGAACCTCCTGGCACTGAGAATCCAGTTACAACATGCACTCCGACTATCATACTGAAGGGCCCATGCCCAATGCACTGGACTCGACGGCTGGCCTTATGCACCATTACCGCATCCCTCCCATGTATCAACATCAATACGTGGATTTCGAATCATTTCGTCGTTTCCTAATACTATTGAGCTCGCAACAGAATCAACAGAATGATCCTATACTTTATGCGGCAGTTTTCCAGTTCAACTCATATAAGTTGGCAGAAATTGAGGAGAGGGCGCTTCGCAGAGAACTCCCCAGATTCACCGCACTAGTGGACGATCTATATAATGTCATGATCGTGAAGTTGATGCCAGGAATGATGCACAACAGACTATCTCGAACCTTTGTTCGATACTTCGATAGCCAGATTATGGCCCATGGAGTAGATCGGCTCCTATTGCCAGGAGGAAGCGGGCGAATCCCTTTACAGAATAACTTGAATAAGGAGCCCGATGAACAGTTCAAGCCAAGTTCGAGGGGGAACTGGGACGACTATCCGACGTTCGTCGTCGAAATCGGTGTCTCCGAAACACTCCCGCAG
Organism: Paecilomyces sp. PK2413; assembly: GCA_023624055.1. Lineage (NCBI taxonomy): Eukaryota > Fungi > Ascomycota > Eurotiomycetes > Eurotiales > Thermoascaceae > Paecilomyces > Paecilomyces sp. PK2413. The sequence continues at coordinate 87,537 of JAMADQ010000001.1, read as the reverse complement.
CTGCGGCAGAACGCTCGTCTCTGGCTCACTAATACCGACGGACGAACGAGAATTGTGCTCCTAATATATGTACACCACTCCCGGAGTATCATCCGGTTTGAGCGCTGGCAGAACGAGCCAAAGAACTTCACCAGATCCTCGTCCTTGATGTCCTCTGGGAGTGCACCAGTCCCAGGCGAACCAGCAAATATGCAAGTGGTCGAGTATCATCACCGCGGAGAAATGCTGACCGGGGAGCCTCTTGTTATTCCTGTACATCTTCTATTTGATGTGGTGCCTGCTAACCTACCTCTGAGTGGTATTAGTATTGGTTCGCGAGATTTGTTGCAGCTAGGTGCGCAAGTCTTCGCAGGTTGAATGTGGGTATAGATTCTGAAGAGCTCCATGTATATATTTGCAGATCATCATTGTCTGATGGCTTGGACGAAAATGATAGTTTTTCCAAACATGCTAGCTTGCAACTTCATGACATAAATAGTTTATCAAGATGGGAATTGAAAACAAGAATAGATCGAGATTTACACACAGCGTGCATATAATCAAGTATTTCAATAATAATAGTATTAACTGCAGCGCTGATTTGGCGTTGCAATTAAGTTGTCTCGCTGACGGGGTTAATCAGCTTAGCTCCGGCTCAGGTGTTCCTCATCTCCGCGCGGGATCAACTCCAGAGAAGCTTCAAGCTTTCACAGCTGCTCAAGCATGTCCAGCCACACTGCCATTCAGATCAAGCGATGACATCGCAATCTAACGACCGGCTCCTGTGGCTATGTCTTGGTAAGTTCAGGACTTCAAATTAAATCATACCTGGCTAATGTCCCATAGGTGTCTCCCTGTTCTTTGCGGTTCGGGGCATTGCCCTTGAGCTACGGCGCGTGCGCGATCTGACCGAGATCAAACACAATGATAATGAGGATCGCATGATAAGCGAGGGAACGGAGGATGGTAAGGGCAGCGCCTTTTCCTGAGAGTCATTCCTTGTACTGATTAACACCAGCGCTTAAACTAGAGACGCTTCTGAAGCTTTCCGAGAGTACGAGTTTCGATCTTCGCGCGGCGTACGATTTCCCCCATATTCTGGATGTTTTCGGTCATGTACTTATGGATAAATATCTAGAGCACTGCGCATTGTGGCAGAGAGGTCGACGAAAGGCTCCACGCGAGATCTGCTTCTGAAAGACCTGGTCAGCAAGGATAAGGAACGGCGGGAGAAAGCTCTTACAGCTTTGCATTTTCTTGTGTCTAATAGAGCACGTAAGGCTTTCCGTCTACAAGCTAATTCTATCGGATCATCTATACTGACTTTGGATCTTTCCAGTCTCCCGAACCACGGTCTCTAGCCGACTCAAGGACCTCCCAACGTATACCGCCCTGATTGACTGCCTCTGTAATTTCTTGGAAGAGCATGTCGAGGAAACAGGCACGACAATATCACCCATTCTACCGAAGACCAGGCCTCCCGGTGAAAGGAAAGCTCTCAGCACGCTCAATATCATACTTCCCGAGAACATTACAGCCGCTTTACAAGCGGGGATCGTGAGCCGTTGGCTCTCAAAATATCCGTTCCCCTGTGCCGTTGCGGATGAAGCCAGGAGGCAAGATGTCGTCTTGCTGTGCAAGTCCTGGTGGGGCGACGATACTTTTATGTGTTCCATCATAAACACTCTCGCTTCGCACCCGGACGGGGTCAAACAGCTGCGCAAATATGGACTTATGGGAAGCATGATGGAAGAAAACGATCATGATGATTACGACAGAGACAGTGATGTTTGGATGATAGGAGGCGATGATACGGCTGGCCCGAGAGCTTTATCCGGAAGAAGACTTCGCGAAGAAAGCGAGGAAGAGCGGGCCCTGAGGAGACGCAGAAGAGAAGCAATGGTCTTCAGCGAAGGAGGGCGGCCCCTTGGAAATGATAATATCATTCATCCAACGGAGAATTAGTTGTACATTTAGTATTCATATTATTTTTAATTCTCCTTTCTCAGAAGTATCATACACATGACTAGTCATAGCTGACGAGCCCAATGCTACTTGTGACGGCAGCAGAACAAAACAGATCATCTTTCACAGTCCCCTCCATGCTGTTTTTGCTACATGATCGACCTTTTTGCGACTGGTCTTAACCATTCCCAATAATTTCAGTTCCGATAAAGCACGATAAAACAATGTCAGTGCCATGCGTTCATCAAAGTCGTCGCTTTCACCACCAATAGTGGCACAAAAAGCATGCCAAAGATCGTACACATTCACCAGGTTGCCAGATTCGAGGTAGAGTTGATATAGTGTGGCAGTAATTGGCTGCATCGCCGAGGGCTGACCATCTGAATTGGCAGACGACGAGAGGAGATAGTCGAAAGGGTTAGAAAGCACTCTTTCGACAGCAAAGCGGGTTTTAGGCGCGAATGTATCTTTCAGCGGATTTTTCAAGTCGAAGAGAAAGACTTCATTTAGGAATAATTCCTGTGGTCTGACCAACGTCCTATCGAAGTGAGCTTTCAGCCCTGTATAGAGACGATCGAGGATAGCGGTGTATTCGGAATCTTCCCTTGACAATTTTGCCTGGGACTTTCTGAGTTTGACTTGTTGCTTGACGACGGTCGTGGTCGTAATGGACGTGCTGCTATTGTAGCCACTCTTGAGGGTCCCTGCGCTTTGATTCGACTCCAAAAATGCCTCAAGATCCTCAATGATCTTCCAAAGTTCAGGGGAAGTGTTCAGCAAAGCCTTCAGTTTTTTGAAAAGATTTTGCAGACTAGCAGAATCCTGTTCTCTGGTGGCTGACAATACCTGCTCAATGACCAAGGAATCTCGCAGTTCCCCCGCCAGACCAAGAACAGCTAGCTGCACGGGACTGATCTCTTTGGCGACCTTCAGGAAATCATTAATAAATGCAGCAACTCGAACTGATTGAAACAGATCCCGCATCTGTTCTTGGTTCATTTGCAGAGATCGTTTGGTTTCCTCAAAGAGGAACGTATCATCATCGAGCAAGCTGCGTACATGGCCGGATTTGCCATCGTCTAGCAAATCTTCACAAAACCTAGACAGTGTTAGTCAAAAAAGCTGTCAAACGAACCATGCTACTTACTTTCGGAAGGATGGTAAATTCCTGATAGACTGGCAGAATTCGCTCTGCGGTGCAGCTGAAGAAATATTTTCTTCAAGAAGGGCTGATAACGGATTTGCAAAGAAATGAGACATGCACGCGTACTGAATATCCAAATAGTCAGCTAGCTGCATTTGACGTTTGCGCGCGATCATACCTTCACCATATGACCAAAGGTCTCGAGGCTTTGAAAATAGTTTCCAGATCGCTCCAGGAGTACTTTGCTAATTTGCGGACCCAGCCACAGTCTGTTTTCCTTGTTTGTCTGTACTGACTCGTATAGGCGATGAATGGAATCTGCAACACCGCTGATTTCGAAATGTTTGCCCTGAAGTAAGGATACGGTTGATCGAGGGAGTCTATCCTCGAATAACTCGAAAGATGTTGAGACTCCAAAAAGCAAAACAAACGGTATTCGATCCAGCCACGAACTGAGACATGTTAGTCCTGAATGAGAGAAGAACGGTGCCAGTCATCATCATACCTTAAGAGGGATAAGAGATCCGATAACAACTTCGGATCGAATGCTTCGCTATCGCGAAAGGCGACTGCGAGCTTTTGGACCCCGTGTCTCTTTACACAACCGTGCAGAACTTCGAGGTCGTAACTCAGGAGTCGCGGTCCCTAGACCAGCGTCAGCACAACTTCATTATTCATCGATAAGTTTATACATACGTCACTCTGAGCCGAAAGCTCTTGATATCCCTCATTGCCTTCGAAGATTGAGACACCTGCTCTTATGATATTTTTCAGAGCGGTCTTCAAGTTCGGTGCATCTTCGGATTCTAGCACCACAACGCCTCCCTCCTTCCTGCTTAGCAGCCGGTTATGGATTCTATCCAAGAGCCTGCCAAAGGAAGAGACATTGGATCCGATGTTAATCAGTGCTGTCGGTATATAGTCGTGGCTGTTAAGTAATTCAGCATCCTCATGTAGACGGGATATTGAAGATGAAGCAATTTACCTTCCAGGAGTAGAATCCGCAATGAACGATGACATGTCCTGGAGAATTTGAGTGTCCAGCTCTTCCAGGACCGTCTGATAGAACATTAGATTAAAGTACAGTTTTATAAAGCACGACCATACTCTACTGACCGTGATTTCCTCCTCCTGTCGCGACCAGATCTGCTGGAAAGTGCTATATCTCAATTGCACCAAACTAGCAGACTCTGTCCCATTGAGGAGAGGCACAAATGGAAGTTGTTCATTTTCTTGAACATGATTCTCCTCGGAGACCTTACGTCTTTTAGACGAGCGCTCATTGGCAACATCTGCAGGTTTGTAGACGTACACGCCCTTTGACCCATTAGTTTCTCTTCTTTAGCCATGTATGATCTGACAGTACCTGACTAGAATTCTCCCTAGCCGCCCCAAAGGGAACGGACTCGTGCAACTCAGCATCCATGATTGCAGATTGATAGGGTCATCCCAATATCTCGTCTTCTGCGCGGTCCTTGAATCGGCTTTACTGGCATTTCCGAGTGGAGCAACCGCGTCGCGCTCCGCTAAACCCAAACAGGATACATTCGTTCTCTCGCCACGATCTCCGGCGCTTTTATCGGAACAGACTCTGGTGAAAATTATCTGGAGGTTTTCTTGCTTGGGGTTTCACTTTCTTTGACAGTATTCCTACTAATGACGTGAGAGGGTTTCTACTTCATGCTCCGTCAGGCTATTCAGGGAGCTCGGTGGTCTCAGCATGCGATTCCCAGGAGCTTGTTAATATCATCAAATCTTCCTCCTCCGCGACGGACCTTCTCTGTCGCAGCGTCGCGCTTCGTTCGAAATGACGAATCCAAGGATAAAGTCCGCTTCTTCGAACAGGATACACGGTCTAGTAAACGCAGGGTGGAGGTAGATCCGGAAGCTGAAGAGACCGTCGAAACGCAAGAAGTGCAGAGCGAGCTCTCGAAGCTGGAGCGGGAACTACAGACCCTCGAAGAAGGTCCATATGGCCCAAACAGCGAGTTCATGAAAGAACTTCCAGAGAATGACAGGCTTGTTGCACTCAGAGCTCTTCGGGAATACGAAGCCCGGAAGGGACCAGATCAACATGAACCGAAAGCTGGTCTTGCGGAAGTCTTTGATGAAGAGTTGGATGCAATGCTCAAGGAGGAGTTTGAAGGGCTGGCGAAAGAGGAAGAGGAAGACTGGGATCCAACGAAACCAATCGAGCAGCAGCGATTACCCTACAAAGAAGCGCCTGGGACTTCACTTGATGCTGGACACCACCCTTACGTTTCTCGATTTTACGAATCTTTGAGAGGCGTCTCGAAAGACAACGTAAACGATAATCGCAAGCAGGAGGAACTTTGGAAATGGTATCGGCGGTGCAAGCAGGCAGTGCCCTCTTTCATAGCTTCGATTCCGGAACAGACAATGGCTGCGTTATGGGACTTGCAATCTCGGAGTGAGATTGCAAACACTACCCGCGTGCAGCGCCTCCGATTGCTAGTCGAAGATTTGGCATCTGCGGGACGGACGACTACTACGCAACAATTGTTAGTCTATATCGAGTCATTACACGAATATGGGAAGACCCACGAAGCCTTGGAGCTGTGGCGTGCGCACCAAACGGACATTGCTCAAGGAAGGGAAGCTTTGGAGAGTTACTGGACGATCGGGGTTCGTCTGCTCTCAGCGCAAGACGATCCTCAAAAAGCGCAGGATATGGCTCTCGCTTTCCTTTCCAACGACAGGTCCCGTCAGCCTCGTATCCTCATTCCCGTTATAGACGCCTGGGGCAGACAACCAGGCGAGGCAGCGGCAGTCAAGGCATGGGCACTATATTTGCAACTAAAGACGTTCCTTGGTCCCGACATGACAATGGAAGACTACGATGCCATCAGCGTAGGCTTTCTCAAGTCTAACAGGCTTGATCTTGCCCTCGCTGTGTTCAAAGATATGATGGTGACCGGCCGGTATCCCGACAATGATTCCACTGCACTATATAAGGCTGCGGTCGGTCTTGTGGGCAATCTCCAGACTTCCAGTATAAGCGAACAAGAAGTCAACAAGGTGTCACTGTCCGCGCTGACGATATTACCGCGGGCATTTCAAAACAGATTCTTCTACGGTAGTTGGATGAAGAAGCTTATCGGGATGGGAGAAGTCGACTCTGCTGCTTTAGTCGTCGAACTAATGTACGAACGCGGTGTCAGGCCGGATCCTAAGCATTTGAACGGCATAATTGGAGCGTGGCTTCGTGAAGGAAATGCCAACGCAAGAGAAAAGGCCGAGAGGCTGGGATGGACTATGATTCAGAGACGGATTGACATGGTCTGGGCTAGAACGTATCCAGAGAAATCACCCAATGACTCCTCAAAACCGTCTGTTTATAAAGGATCGGAAACGACCCGTATTCCTCGCTTTATGCGGAGGACAGTTCCGCCTGCGACTATCGAGACGTTTTGCCTGCTGCTCCTTCATTATACCCGTCGCGGAGATGAGGATATGATCCAATACTTGACGAAATGTCTCAGAGATGCTCGGATTCGTCCGAACTCATACTTCATGAACCATCTCCTGTATGACGAGCTTCGCCGGCAGGATATTCGCACCTTGTGGATCAAATATAAAGAAATGTCTACTCATGTTAGGCCCGATCTTGAGACATTCGCCTGTCTCTGGGACTGTGCCAAGCTTCAGTATGATCGTTTCAAGGATCCAAACACAGGTTTTCCTCCAGCTAGGGGTCTATATGCCGAGATGATGCGCTGGTACGCGCAGCTCACGCCCCACTGGCAGAAAGTCGCCAGGGAAGAGTTCTCCAAAGATCTATATGACCAAATCATCCGCTGTTTCTGCCTCTCCAGAGATATTCACGGTACTCTGGTCGCCCTGCATTCTATGAGGGACACTTTCGGATTCTTTCCAGATGACGATACCGCTCATATGCTGGTCCTGCAAGTCGCTCGCATGGCCGGTGTACCTACAGGGACGCCCAGACGTCGTCTCCGCAGACTCTCCGACAATCCTCGCAACAAAGAAAACATCGCGCATGTTCGAAGACTGCTCGAGATTCTGAGCGAGCGGAAAATATCAGCCCTGGGAACCCAAGGGCTCAATGTCGAACAACTCGAAAGCACAGAGAAGCAGCAGCTTCAACTCGAAATCATGGCCGAACTTCTGAGAGTTGTGATCAGCCGAGCAGAGCCCAACTCAACCCCTGCTCAGATCGAGGACAAACTTGCTGCCGTGGCAGCAGAGATGAATATTCCCAAAGTCGACCTCGGTTCGCCTCTGACAGGGGACTCGCTGGTATTCTAGGTACTCCCTTGCACCTGCAACATGTCGGGCTTTTGCATCCTCCTCGTGAGCAGTTGTATTAATGCATGAGTCCAACGACGTCGACTCTACGATATTGAAGAGATGGCTGGCTGGGTTTAGACAAAAATTAGATAAATACATTATTGTATATATATACACCTCTTCTCTTGTACGATTAGAAAACATATCATGTCCAACTCTGTTATCTACTTTTCAATACTGAATTGATCCCTACCCTTTAGACTACGAGGTGCCTACGCATATTTACATGGGATGATCCCACGGTTATTGTGAATTACTACTGAATAGAACACCAGATGCTTTATGTCCGCAGAAAACCTTGAGACATCAAGAGCAATGATATTATGACAAATCTAAGGACCAGCGCCATCAAACTCCATAAGCTCGAGGCGGCTTCGGAAAATGGTCATCAGAACCGCACTCTGTGCTATTCATGCAAGTTTTTTGGGGAATCAAAATAGTCACCTTTTCTAACTATCTCGTTTCCTTCTATCGCCCATTCCTGAACAGATCAAACAAAACAACGAGAATACTCAATACAACACCGGATTGGCGTTTCATTTCTTGCCCTTCTTTTTCTTCTTGCCACTCTCCGGGCTTCCTGTTTCGGGAGCCGCGGGTCCTCCAGCCTCTACTAGGACCGCATCATCATCGCTACCTGTGGCAGATGGAATTGGTTCGGAGTGCTTGGTTGCGGATGTCGTCGCGCCGGATGCAGTAGTAGGGACTGAGCCACTCTTGCTAGCTGCTTCCTCATCGAGCTCCTTCATGAATCCCTCTTGGATGGTGGCCTTCTTGCGATCCCACCACTCCCGCTCGTCTTTCGTCGTGGATTGCATTTCCTGAATGCGGCGGCGGAAAACGTCGTTATTGATCATTTCATTAGCGGACTGGAAGATCGTCTGACCCCAGCCGGGAACATAGGCATTGGCCTGTAGAGTACACAAGCACTGGTTAATAATATTTCTCAGAGGGACGTGGAGCGCAGCCGGACTCACCTCAGCGACAACATCGCGAACTTCATCCTCCATCTCCTTCTCTGCTCTCGAAAACCGATTCCACAGATCATCCCCGACACTTCCACGCTGTAGCAACATCGCCAACGCCTGCTTCTGATTCCGGATGGCCATGACACGGTTGATGTCCTCAGCGGCGCGGCGCAGAAGCGCGGCCTTGAGGACCGTCTCCGGAACAGGAGGGGCCTTCTTCTCTTTCTCCTTTCCAGAAGCGGGAGGCTCCAGGTGAAGGAGAGAGTAGTATATATCTCGTTGCAGATGAGGTGGAAACCATGGCGCGAGGGAGGTTGCTTTGACTATTGTAGAACCATTAGCTTTGATGCGATGACACTTGTGCTTTCCGTGCGGAGGAGCGACGAACCAGCTTTTCGTTTTCGGTATAGAGAAGAGAATGTCGCTAATGAGCCGATTAGAATGCCCAGATAGGCCACGGGGACCGCAAGACTGAGCCAGTCCACCATGGTGCCGGTGCCGTGGGTGGATGGTCCGAAACGAGGGTATTGAAGGAGACGAAAATATGAGCTTCAGTTGGCAACCACGCCCATAATATTCCTAGATGCTCAAGCGGAAGAAGAAAAGAACATCCAGTAAGAGTCTCCTGGTCACAGTCAAAAACCACGGAGTTCCGCGCAAACTAGAGGGACAGGCTGGAAAAGGGAGATCGGAGATGTTGGCGGGAAAGGCCAGCTTGGTGTTTGGCGGTCACATGTCAGTCAGCTCCCGCGAGCAATAGTTTACGCCTGAATACAGGACATCTATATAACTACATACGAGAACAACTAAAGGTTTCAAGAAACAGACCATAAGTCTGTTCCAAATATTATACTTCGGTATTTTTTAAATTCAATTCTACAGCTGCTAGCAGAGCCTCGTATCTGCACATGAGAGGCCTGAGGGGAATAACAATAACAATAATACAGGAGTAAACCGGCCAAACAGAAAACAGTATACTGACTTCAAAGGAAAGCGAAAAGAAAGAAAGAAAAAAGGACCTCCCTTAACCCAGGAGGTCATCATCGATCAGATTGCCCAGATTTCCACAGATCCTGTTCTCCCAAAAAAAACAAAAAAAAAAACAAAAACAAAAACAAAGAAAAGAAATACGACTATCGGCGGTCGATGCTGAAACAGAAGCCTCAAGGCAGGACGTCTATCATGTCCAACGCACATTATCTTCTTTACTCGTGGAGTCTAGACATCGCCATCTGCTCTTTCGTCTTCTGGCTGATCGGCCCGAACTCCTGCACCGCCTGCATATCATCGAGGATTTCGTTGAACGTGTCCCGGACCGCGCCAGCGACCTTCGTCCGGTCCCACTCGCTTCGCATCCTCCATATGCAGTCCATAAGACCTGTATTAATCTGTTCCAACTGCTCCACAGAACACCCACTTGTTCGTTGGGTTAACTGCTGATGAAGTTGGTCAACAAAATTATTGTCGATAATGAACTCGAAAGATGTGTCTTCATTGTTCAGGAGGGATTGGATATCTGAAGGAGGTTGTTGCGAATGCTGCTTAGCAGGAGCATTGAATAGAGGCACAGGAGGCTGTTGTGACCCATACGGAGCCTTCCACTTTGATTGCTGCGGCGATGATTGCGACTGACTCCCGTTCGGCGCACCGTTCTGAGAGTTTGCGAACTCTGAGATACCGGTGAGCAGAGTTTCCTCGGCAGATAGTCTACTGTTCTCACCTTGCTGGGTGTCTGGCAGATGTTCCTCTTGGGATACCCGGTCTGGGTACATGGTAAGATCCGGGTACTCCATACGATTTTGGCTGCCTGCAGCAGGGCTCTGAGTGTGATACGTAGGACCGGTGGACTGATCGGATGTTTTCTTGTCAGATGTCGTTTGCGTGGTGTCGGCATCGTTGGAATACTCTCCTGGCTGTGACCCAGGAGCCATAGGGGTCATTGGCCCTTTCTGGGACAAGCTTGAGAGGCCTGATTGTCGTCTGATCTGTTGGGATGGCGCGGTGTAGGAATGAGGAGGTTTAGGTTGCGCAGAAGGCCCGAATGAGCTGTGCTGCGTATCTTGACCGACGGAAGGGGCGTCTTCCGAGTTAGTCATGTAGACATCTCCATCACCTTCTCGCGAAGCAGATCCATTGCTAGTGGACGGGTTTGCGGTGTCATTGAGATCCGAGCCACCACCTCGATGATAGCCGTTAGTGAAGCTCACCGTTGATTGCCGCACGGGGGTAACTGGTCGCCCCGGAACGTTCGACTGTCCATTCGTAAACGGCTCACCCAGGACGACAGGGCCGGATGAAAGGCTGGAGTCGGTATTTCCGTGAGGAACATTCGATGCGTTTGCAGGAGCCAGTGAGCCTCGGGCTTCTTCCTCTGCCTTTTTGGCCTTTTCCAATGCGGCCTTTTCTCGCTCTAGTTCTCGAAGGTAGACATTTTCGCATTCGGCCACCAGGGCAGGGTCAGTCTGCTCGATAGTTCCGATATCGACTTCAACGTTCGAGAGCAATTCGTTGGCTCTCAGCATCCTCTCCTGATCCCCGAATTGCCTGGCATCTTTGGCGAGGCGCTTTATATCGGCCAGAAAATCTTTCGGTCGTTTGTAGTATCCGTTTGAAAGACGTTTCTCGATTGTCACGATTTCTAGGTTGTAATAGAATTTACCGGAGACCGCTTCTCGCAAACCTGGTACGCCATGCTTATCGAAGTCTTTTTCGAACGGCCGGAACGTGGTCCGTTGTTCTATCGGCAAATCACTTGTCACGATGTTGGGATCGTCTTCTTCAAAGAGATACCGGATTTGGGACTCGTCGATTACGCCAGTCCTGAATCGCTTGTACTTCTTGATCTGGTCCATAATCGGTTGGATCCTAATCTTGAGAAAGTTCAAGGTTTGGTGGTCCTTCTTCTTTTGCGCCTTTAGTTGCTCCTTAGAGAGAGCTGGAGGAGGTGGAGGCGGCGGAGGGGGTGCAAGTTGTAGCGGCTCCAGCTTTCTCCTCTTTCGATTTTCGGGGTCTGGGAATTCTGCCGGTGGTGTCTTCACGTACTGAATAAGCTTCTCGAAGAATTCGTATCTGGCAGAGTTGTCGGGAGCTCCCAGCCGGTAAATGTTCTTCTTCGAGAATCCGAACAGATTTTTCATAAAACCGGGATCAATCTCCTCTCTTTCATCCTCTTCGAGAATCCCCAGAACTAAAACTGGATCCGTGGGTGGTACTGAACGCAGTAACCCAAGGAATGTCGAGACCACCGTCTGCCCAACTGTATCAAACCAGGTTTGCACATTCGGTATGTAGATGACGCTCGGCTTGTGCCTCTTGACCTCTGTGAACAGTTGGACTACAGCTGCCTCGGGTGATCTGGTGGAATCACTGATCAGAGTCGCAAGATCGAATGGTTGCACGTGAAGCCCTTCGAAATGGTGCAGAATGGCTGCCGCCAGGTACTGTTGGCCCATTCCCTGACTTCCCCTGATCAACAATCTAGGTCTAAACACGCGAGATCTCTCGAATTCCTGTTGCATTTGTTCCCTCTGAAAACTTCCAGAATGCTCAGAATCCTCAAACTGTGCTTCTTCTAGCGCAGTGAGTCTCTTCTTCTGGGGTAAAGTCTCCGATAACAATTTTTCAACCTCGCTCAGAGGACGGCGTAGAAGAGGCTCAACACCCTTAGGGAGCGGAGAAGCTCCGGAGGAGGCGGATCTTTCTGACGATGGGACAATTTTCTTGACGGACATCATAAAGTCCTTGGGCTTCACCTCGATTGACTTCGGGTCTATCAACAGCTTGTCCGTCGACTGATAGATCTGGGGATATCGTCTTTGCACCGCATTAAGAGCCGCTTCTGTACAGAGAGCTCGCAGGTCTGCTCCTCCATAACCTTTTGTGATCTCCGCCAGTTCGTCCTTGACATTAGCAGGAAGTGGAGGATCCCAGCCTTTCGTGTGAATATCCAGGATGGCCCGTCTACCTTCTCTGTTGGGAAGCGGGAAATAGAATTCACGATCGAAACGACCAGGCCGTCGAAGTGCAGGGTCAATGGAATCCGGCCGATTTGTCGCGCCAATAACGATGACCTGTCCACGCCCATCCATGCCATCCATCAATGCCAACAAAGTTGAAACAATGGAAGCATGGATTTGCTCCTGTTTACTAGACCTGACCGGTGCCAGTCCTTGAACATGTCAGCTCAACCATGGAAACATATGTAGTGGCTTCAGGTCAAGTACTTACCATCGATTTCGTCGAAGAAAATGATACTCGGTTGCGTCTTGCGAGCCTCTTCGAAAAGCAGACGAAGCTGCCTCTCGGCCTCGCCAACCCATTTGCTGAGCGCATCGGCACCCTTTCTCATATAAAACGTGACCTTGCGTCCTTGAGAACTGACGCTTGAAGCCAAAGCCCGTGCCAGCAGCGTCTTACCCGTTCCGGGAGGACCGTGGAATAGCACACCACGAGGTGGAACGATGTGGAATCGCTGAAAGATCTCGGGGTACAGCAACGGAAGCGTTACCATCTCCTTGAGCTGGTCAATATGCCCTTGTAAACCTCCAACGCTATTGAAGTCAACGTTTGGATCGACCCCTAATGGGTCGGCATCAGCCAGTGCTTGTTTATCCTTAACCTTTCCTAGATTCGCTGGAGTCCCTGACAGTCCCTGGGTATCGCCATGAGTCTGAGCTGGGTTCAGTAGAGCACCGCCAGCACTTGGTCCTGCAGCTGCTTTTGGTTGCTGCGTAGCCTCATCATCACTGCTGTCGCTTTCCACTCCTCCAGTGGCTCCAGGTGCACCTGGGGGTGCCAAAACCGCACCTGGTCCACCACCACCGAACGGTCCGTAGGTAGAAAAGAGAGTACGTTGCCAGGTTGCACCGCCGCCGCCACCACGACCACGTCGAGAAGGCGACTCCGATGGCTCATTTTCGGCTTCTTCAATGGGGAGGACAAGGTCGGGTCGGATGATTCTGTAGTCAACATCCTTTCTGCTCCGGCGCGGTTTCTCATAGACGATTTCCGGCTGCGCTCTTCGACGCGGCCGATCGCCTCTCAAGCTCTCCAATTCCTCAGCCAGTTCCTCCGCAATATCTCCCCCGGCTTCAGACTGGCCGCGAGATTGGGACTTCCTCTTACGGAGTCCTGGACGTCGCCCGCCAGCAGTGTCGTCATCGTCGTCCTGGTTTTTTGTCGGAGAACCATGCGATTTCCCAGACACTGAAAGCTCGTCCTCATCGTTGGAGTCTTCATCCTCTTCCGGTTCAAAGTCACTCTCATCGTCTTTTTGCCTGCGCTGGCTGCTCCTTGAGGGCTTCTTGCGACTAGAACGAGACTGGTGAGATGTCTCTTGCTCTGACTGTTGTTCCTCAGTCCGCCGCTGTGGCCTGCTCCGACGTCTTGTCGTCGGCCCTTCATCATCATCGTCCTCGTCGTCCTCTTCTTGCACACCTTCCTTTGCATCACCATTTTCAGATTCAGGAACGAAACCACCATCGTCCGCCATCTCAACATCGGCCTTGTCTTCCTCCTTCTTGGACAGTAACGGCTCTTCCTCGAAGTCACCCTGGGCATCACTTTCCATGATCTCCAACTGAGAGTTCTTTGGTTCATGATCCGCAGCTTGCCCTTTGGTCTCGTCTTCTTCGTCCTCCGTAATAGCGTCCTTCGTTCGAACACTCTTTCCGCCTCGTCGTGGCCGAGACAGCGGTTCGGGGCTATGGGTACCCCGTTCAATGGTCTCCACGTGGTGACCGGAATTTGTAAGTGCATATATACCCTCGGATGGGTCGCGATTGTGACGAGTGCTGCGCCGGGTAAACTGGGACATGACTGGCGCGGAAAGCTTCAACTTCACGACTTTACTCGTGCTCGAGCGCGGCGGAGTTGTCCCCACGGCGCCCTCGTCGTCATCATCATCCTCATTTCCCCCATTCTCCCCATCCTCGTCGAAGCTACTCGATTCGCCTTCATTGTAGATTGGGCGATTTCTGGCCGCCCGTCGCCGAGGAACACCTTTTGCATTCCTCTCAACGTTTGTATTGTCCTCATCCTCCGATTCATGATAAGACAGCTCCTCGTCCTCGGTAAAATCGTCATCATCCGACACTATATCGTCATCGGAGTCGCGCCTCCTTCTCTTCTTGGAGGGTTTTGATTTCTTCTTGGACTTTGATTTCGATCGAGCAGAGCGAGAAGGGCGCACATCGTGGTCACTGTAGTCTTCGTCTTCGGAGTCTGACTTGTTGACAATCTCTTCAATTGAGCGCTTGACGCGAGCCATGTCCGTCGTGTATATGTTTGCGCTGGGTCTTTTCTTGAGATGTAGGTTAGATACTGACTGCTCAGACATAGCACTCGATTCAAATGCTGGAGACCAAGCGACAAGGGACTTACAGATAACGCAGCAAGGTAGAATCAATACAGTAAATCCGACAGTGTGGCGAGGACAGGTAGCCTCTCTCTGGTCACACTAACAAACAGATCCCCATACGTCCCAAATGCGACCAGGATACGAGTAAACTCCAACGATCACACTGACTGGCAAGGACCTACCACGATGCGAGCTAATCGCACCTAGAGCTCGCTCCAGGGAGCACTAGGCAAGCGGGGGCAGTGACCAAAGCTTCTGCAACAGGTCCGCGGCAGACACAGCACAGGATTGGCACCAGACGGGAGACTCCCAAGCAGTCAAGTCAGGAGAAAGGGGATCGCGTGGAGTTCGCCGTCGAGCTGGGAAGCGGATGTTATCGAAGGGCAGGGCGTCCCGGGCCGAGTGAGACTGGCGCTTTTGCTTTTGCGGTTCTGGTTCTTGCGGCGGCGCCTGCTCCAGCCACACTCCCGCCCGAGGAACAGCCGCCGCACGCGCCACCGCTATCCCTCTTTAGGTTTAACACATAAACCTCCAACGAGAACGCGCCACCCGCTAAACTCGATCCAGATGCTGCGATCCTCTTCAACTGCCTCCGTTTTCTGCGCATCCTTTTTGCCCGCAATGTCCATGTTTCTCATGCCCCTCTGGCGCCCTCTGTCGTAGCTGTAAATCGCATTTATCCACATATCTAGCCATTCTGGCAGCAGCAGATTTCATTTCCTGCCATTTTGACAGTCTTCGCAGTGTCGTTTTCCAGCATGTTTTCGTAGGTCACTGCGAGGATGTTTGATGTCAGGAACATCGCGGCTAAATAAACAAGCAAAAAGAAGCTTATCGGTCTTTGGGTTTCCCCCGCATGATTGTCACCGCGTCTAACTGTGGACTCTGCTTTCTTAGTCTTGCTCTCTCGCCCTCTCCGCCTCCAGCGCTGCTCCGTCATGTGATTTGCTGACTCAGCGGTCTTTTCCGCCGCGGCCTTATCCTATCCTATCCTCTAATGGATTATTGTGAATTACTTCAAAGGACGCTGTTGATCCCAGGTTTGCCGGGTAGAAGAATAATTAAATCTCTGAGAGCTCTTTCTTCTTTCTTTTCGAGATCTGTGCAGTTTGGGAAGTTCTATTCCAGTGCAATTCGAACCTATCCATCGGGTCTCCATTCTCAACTACCCAAGATGCTTCCTCGTCCAGCCATCCTGCAGCGCTCAGCTGCTAGCATGTTCCGATCGCAACCGCAGCTCTCGCACATGTACAGGGCCAGGAATAGTCTCTTGCCCCATTCCAGAACATTTACTGCTTCCTCTCGTTGCAATTCGTCTGGAGGCTCTAGTTCATTAAAGGATGGCGTGAGTTTTCCATTTCCCTTCCTGATCTCCTTGTGCGTTGTTTATATTTCTGTTTTCTTTGATTTTAACACTTTCTAGCTGGCGGCCTTTAGGGCTTTCGGTCGACCGTTCGCAAAGGTCTTCTTGGGTGCCATTCTTACCTATCAGATTCTCTATTGGACGTGGTTGAAATTGGAGACGGATGAGTCCAAATTGGAGAAGAATGGTATGTCTTCCTTCTCTTCTCTTCTATTCCTTGGTAGAGTAGCTCTATGCTCTGCGGCTGATGCCAATACTAATGCTCTATAGGCGAAATCGCTAGCCTCGAGAGCAAGGCAAGAGAATTGGTCTCGACGCGGAAATGAGTTTGTATTTTGGGAGTCTTCCAGTCTCGCATATAGCGGTCTTTTTGTTTTTTTTTTTGTACAGTAGATTCATACTTCCAACCATACCTTTGCCGTTCCGGGCATCCCGGGTTATTATCATACATATGACCTTTCCTGTTTTCTCATGACGCCGCAAATGTCCCTGGCCTCGTAAATCTATAAGTAGCCTAGCCCAGCCCCGCTGACAGCTTCCAAGTCTGCTTTGATCTCCCACTCATCCGCGCCAACACGAGCCGCGATTTCCGTTTTCCGTTGTCTGCCCAGGTCTAACCATCGCTGTAGTAAGGTTCCATCGATCATGCCACGACCACCGATACCGTCACTCTCAATCGCCCGATACGCCCGGTGATTCAGTCCGCATGGATGCTCTAGGGTGTTAATCAGTTGTGACTGCAGCGCGGACAGGCGCCGGTACGACTCCTCCGAGACGGGCGTTACAAGGCCTATCAATCCGGTTTGGGTGGTGATCAACACTTGGTGTCGTGGGATATAGAGATCTATATCCATCTCGTCCGAATTCGAGATAACGAGTTCTGAAGACACCACCGTACGAGGTAACAGTGTCATGGTCGATGCAAAATGGCCCATGTGGAATGTGCTCCGGTCGAGAAGTCTATCTCCGTTGGACGATTTGGGATCTGAACGTAAAAAGACAGCGAGTGAGCCTGGAAGTTTTCAAGGTCAGGTGTCTTCTCTGGCTTACCTTCCGGGTCATATTGTAATACATGCAGGTTGCACTCGCTGTCGGCAACTAGGATGTACAACTTGTTGCCATCTGGGAGGAAGTCCGCTGCTACGACCTCCAGGTAGGCGGTGTCCTTTCCAAATAATGTCATCTTATAGGGGTCCTCCTATCGTAAAATCAGTTAGCAATGATCCAACGAGCAAAGAAACATACGGTGCCTTCAGAACGCGGGCATTATTACCGAGTATCCTGTGAACCATAGGCCTTTCAAGGCATCTCCCAGAATGCACAACCCTGTGCCCTTGAGCTCCTTCACCACATTCACGTAGCATTGCATGTCCATAAATGCAACAGGCAGTAGACTGCCATCTTCCTTAAGTCCTCTCACCATGCACTTTTGCCCTTGAGCTACGATCAAGAAGCCTTGGCCTCCGATGCCTGACAACGCAGTCACTGCTCCCTTTACAGGTTCTTTCCCCACAAGTTTCAACTTACGGTTGGCCTCGGGCCTCTCTGGGTCTGGAACAACTTCGATAACGTCAAACACATAGATGCAACCCCGAGAAGCAATGTCCTCGCCTCGGGCGAAAGCTGTTCCTACAACAATGAGATCTCGGCGCTCATGAGTATGCTCGGACACTTCAAGATTGATGTTCTTGACGGCCATGACGCGTTCAGCCTGGGCGAAAGAATGGCTATCAACCGCAGTGCGTTAGATACGTACACATGCTTGATGCACAAGAGCACCTACCTGTCGATAATTGACCATGATTTCGGGCTTATGATCTTAACAGAGCTCTGGTCGACCTGCGGAAGAAAAGAAATGACTAAGACTCACGGTTAGATGTTGCTTTCCTAGTGGTGGCTAGTTGACAAACCTTCATTACGCCATTCAGTATGGACCTCATCATCATCGGGAAGTTTGAAATCGGCTTTATAACTTGTTCCAAGAATGTATGTTTCCGAAGAGGAAGAGTACGCCAAATGGTCAATCTCTTCTCCTACTCGGATCTTTCGCATTGTCCACGGGAAATGAAATTGTATATCACGGGGCAATTGACATAATCTGACGGTGTTCTGCGCATTGTCAGCATAGCTCAAACAGCTTAAACAGCATCATCAGAGAACTTACATCAGAGTCGAGATACACAAAGCCCGCTTCACTGTCAGGAACATGGAGGCTACTCAAGCCTGGTACGTGATCTGCCCTTAAGCGAACAACATGTGGCGTGGTAGCAGCAGCCTTGAATATGAAACTCGGCGACGCGCCAGGCATAAAGACGACGCTAAATCCAGAAACATCTGGCAATGAACGTAACGGTCTTGGTCGGAGCTGTGCGTTTGCAGTTGACTTTGCCGCAGCCTCAGAAGGAAACCTTGGCAACGCGTGATTGCTCTCCTTTAAGAAGTGCAAATTTCTGGGCGTGGTAGCATTGTCATCAGTTGCCATAAATGGTCTGTAAATAACCAATTCATCGGTACCAGTTCGGACCTGTTGCTTAGTTAGATCATAAAACAAAAAGGCTCCAAAGAGACATACAATCAAATACGGAGATTTGTTCCATTGGTCTCCAAGGTCAGCAACACATATTTCCGTCAAAGTCTCTCGGTTGGATGACCGTCGAAGCGGCGCGTCTTTGGATAGAATGGGGAGCAGCGAATCGACACATTCAATCACGGATACCGACTGAAGGTCGGGTAACTGGAAGATCTGATTCTTTCGTTAGTATATCTCCTATAGCCCCCAGTTCAGGTTGATGTGTATGATAGAGGAGTTACCCACAAAAAGCTTGCAGTCCGAATTCAAGGCAAACAAGAGAAAACTATCTGCGTTTTCTGCTGACGCTGACGAGGAAAAGAAGGACTGTGTGTCTTTATAAAGAGTGCATGAAAGCCATCGTGCCTCATTGATTTCCTCTGGAAGGGTGACCTCGTCCAAGTCACCACTTGCATCTGTTTGCAAAATCAAAAGTGTTGCATCGTCCCGTAGGATAACCAGGTAGGGATCAGCGAAGCTAGCTGCCACCACTACGCGCTCATCACTGGTATCTTCATCCCAGACGGGATATATTTGAGCCAATCCAAGATCTGATCAATTAGCTTCATGGTTAAGGCAACACAGACAAAGCACAATGGCACTTACTTGCGTCGTAGCTCCTGACTTCACTCTTCAACACCTGGACGACCCGCGTCCCGTTCGCTAACGTTCCGATATCAATTGTGTAATCCTCGTTCGGATTGAACTCGGGGGCTTTGAAAGGCTCAAGCTTGCTACCGGCAAGTGCGTATACCAGAGACTCCTCTTTGTCGCTACTTTCTATTTTTGAGAGAATCACATAGCGACTGGCTTCATTCTCTGTTCGGGCGTCCTCATTGTTCGGAGCCGTTGCATGGTCATTCACGGTCACCGACCAAAGACAATCAAGATGATCGAGTTCAAGAGAGTTGATTACGTGCGGGTCAAGCTCGCGCTTCAGCACCACGAGGCCACTGCTCCTGCCTGAGCCATGAGAAGCCACCAGTTCTAGTTCTGCCGATGTAGAACTGTCATTATCACTGTTGGCTCTATGTGATTTCTGCGATTTGCCCAACGCTATGTCTCTCAATGGCCCCAAGTTAGGAAGCTTATCATTAAGTCGAAAGTTATAGCTTCCGCTAAGCGAACTGTCTTGCCCTGAGGTGGCATCCTGCAAAGACCCACTGGGTGCTGTAGAATACAAGTCATCCTCGTAATTGTAGTCGTCCTCATCCTCGTCGAGATCTGAGGTTTCACCGGCATCATCTGGGCCTTGTCTCTTATGCCCGCGTGACTTTGCAGCTGACGTATCACTCCAGCCCAGAAGAACCGAGTCGGCATCTTCGCTGCCGAAAAAGATTCTGTTGTGACTGAGAGTCGCGGAACATGATGGAGGAGCTTCGAGGATATTTCCCCCTCCATTTGCAGAGATAGGACGAACGGACAAACCGGATACTGATCTGCCGTCCAGCTTAAAGCTCACAAGAATCATATCACCAGTAGAGAGAACCAAGATCAGATCGCCCTTTTCCATATCCAGTTGCTCAACGTGGCAACCTTCCAAACGAAGAGCTAGGTCTGACTGATCTGCCATGGAAAAGGCAGAGACTTGTCTGGAAAACTCATTGACACCGACTGCATTTGTTTTTCCAGCCTGATCAACATGAACTAATTCGTTCGTTCCAATGAGGAGCGCTCCACCGACAGGGGAGGGGAGAGCCACCACTTTGAACAAGTCACTGGGAAGTCGGGCAACCGACAGCAGAGTCGTGGAGGCGCGCTGTTCGAGATCAAGCGTAAAGACCGCGTAGAAGACGGCATCTTTTCGTTCATGTAATAGTGCATTCGAAGTAGCCACTTGCGAATACAATATGCCAAACGTTGGTTCTCTATACTCATATAGGAACGCTAGGCTAATGGGATGGAGCAAGGACGGCTCCAGCGCAGTAAGTGGTAAAACGAAGGATGAACCATATGGTGTCTGATATGATTGCTGCTCCTTGTTCGCAGTCTCTGATGTCTCCGTTGCGTCGTGTTCACCATCGAGGCTAGGGTCATAGTCGTCCATTACCAGGTCATCACCGGCTTGGTGAAAGGGTATGATAGCCAAGTTCCGGATGCCAAAATTCAAGATCGCACATCTGCTGGTGGGATCCACGGTAAGATGGCTGCCGCAGCTGCTCAAATCCGGTACCCAAGGGCTACGGGTCAAGTCCTCTTTTTCGTAATAGTGAATTGAGATGGTAGAGATTGCATGGCGCTCCGGGTCCCATTCAATCAAGCTCAGTTTTGCATTGCGGAAAGCAATGAGTATAGCTTCTCCTCCACTTTTTGAGTTCAGAATCTTCACACGACTCATGTCGGTTACTGTTCCAGACAGAGCATACTCAGCCACCAATACCAGTTTCCCATTCTGAGGCCTGTCAAGCCGACGGGCCTTGTCTTCTGGCTTTCCATTCTCTCCAGAGATAACATCAATCACAGAAAATATCTGCAAGAGTGAGGTCTTAGCCACGACCAGATTGCTGGAAGTAGCTGAAATGAACGGAACAGACAGGGCATGAGTGACCCCGGAAGGGGGTAGTAGCTCTGTATAACACTGCATACTTTGAGTGATCGCAGATCCGAGATGGCCTTAGTTGAGGGCCTCGAATCCAACCTGGATATTGACCAATCAGATAACGAAAGACATTGTGCGATAGCTGCAGTTGGAACTGGTTTATGATTCCGCTGGCTTTAAAAAGCCCAGTGTTTCTGAGATCAACCGTCGGGAGCTTCAAAAGCTCGCTGGCCCACAACACAAGGGCCCGAGCTTCAGGGCCGGCGAATTGCACCAGAAGCCTATACAGATGCGGAATAGCGCCCGATGGTAGACGGAGCACCACGTGATCCTCTGTTTGTCTGCCGCGGATCATGATGCGATGACGATCGTCAAAAAGACATTGATGAGCTGTCTGCATAGCTATCCAAGTGTCCAGCCAACACCGTTGCTGAACAGCTGTATTATCTCTATGTGAATGGATCTTGTACTGTATTTCACTTTACAAGATTATCTCCTGCCAACCTGCGTAATCTCTTATTATATCTCATTTGGGGCTGGATCCCAAGCGATGCCGGCTTAATCGGCAGATGAGAATATGGCACTTCTGCAGTCCTCTCTCATCTGGATCGGGTATGCAGTTGTCATATCTATCCTTATTGCAGCGGTCTCTATTTTCGTCTACGTTTACCAGAGTCCCCGCGATCGCGCCCCATCTGTGACCGCGGTCAGCATCCTCACAATTACAGCCCTGCTGGCTACCGTGCTCTTGCTGCCAGTCGATGTTGCCTTAGTATCCTCGACCACATCTTCGAAAACAGGGCAACGAAAAGACTGGGCTACTCAGAATGAGGTTGACAAGATCACCTTCTCTCTGACCGTCATCTACTACTTTCTCTATTCCTTGGATGCTCTGCTTTGCCTACTGGTAGTGCCGTTCACCTATTTCTGGTATGAGGAATATGATGAGGTAGCTGCCTTGGAAGGCGAACAAACAGTTGGACGGCGATTCTGGGGCGCCTTCAAGTATACGATAGCGTTTATTATTGTCGTCGTCGTGCTCTTACTGGTTGGGTTCTTCGTTCCCATCTCTAGGAAGAACGACAATCATGACTTTGACTTCTTCCGAAAATTGCTCCTAGAGAACCGTGAGTGTCCCATAGATGCAGTTATGTATGTGCGCGATTCGTTGACTAACCTCAATATCATGCTGCAGATGGTGAGCGGGCTCTTATGTTCGCTCTCGGCGCGCTAACGACTATTGGAATATGCATCTACGTCCTATACACTTCTTCGGGCCTTGCCATTCTCCCAATCTCCCTCATAAAGACGGCGCCATCTATAACAAACCCTTCGTTCAGGGCCAACACGATCTCGCATCTGGAAATGAACCGTGAACGTCAGCGTCAACTAGAAGGTCGCTGTGCCGGAAACCCTGACCATCTGTCCTCCAAGGACCGTAGGGAACTGGATGCTTTGGTCCGGGAAGAGCGAACACTAATACGGCGCCAGCGCCTGATAGAAGAAACCGAAGGAGCAGGTAAAAGCTGGTTAATGCGAGTGTGGTTGAAGATCGAAACAGTCTTCAGACCATTCAAGCTCCTCGTTGGGATAATTCTCCTTCTTATTGCGTTACTAACATGGGTATCGATGCTCCTAACCGCAATTGATAAGATCAAGAACTCCTTTTGCAAACAGCGATGTGGATACATCCTTGGCAACGTGAACATCTTCAATCCGGTAAACTGGATCTTGGTCCAGACTGCGAAAGTCTTTCCGGTCGACTATGCCATCTTTTCCATCCTCGTTCTGCTCTTTTTCAGCGGTTCTGTTGTCGGTATTGCCACCATCGGCATCCGATTTCTATGGATTAGGATTTTCCAGATACGGAAAGGCCACACGTCGCCGCAAGCACTGCTTATCAGCACGATGATGTTGACCTTGATAACTCTTGCTCTGAACTACTCAATCACAATGATTGTTGCCCCTCAGTATGCGACCTTTGGGCCACAGACATTCTGTGATCGCGCTTCTGGATGGCTCGGTGGACAACCTGACTGCAGAGATAACAAGCATTTAATCAAGCCCTGCTCCGAGACAGCGGACAACCCTTCTGCGAAGACGGTGTGTACGCCCAGTATAGTCAGCACCATATTTAATCGTGTGACATCAAATTTCCCTTTCTTCGGAGTGGTCTTTTTCTGGGCCCAATTTGCGTTTCTCGGTAAGTCTTTCACATATTACTCTGATTTGAGGCACATCTATATTGGTAGAAGTGATATTAACGAATATATTGTCTAGGGATCTATCTTATTGTCTTTATCACCACGCTCTTCCGTTCACCGAAGTTGTCGGAAGACCAGGTCGATGAGGACGCTCAAGAAGCAGAGGAGGAAGGGTTACTAGCTCGAACTGCAAGGCGCTCGCATCAGACGTTCTAAGGAAACGTTATGCAGGATCCATGAGATAAAGATCCTTTGGGAGGGCATAAACGAGAGAACAGAGATAGCATTCATGCATGTTGGGACACTTAACTCTCAGCTGTGCTAACTCTCAAAGCCTTCGATTGCGATTAATTTTTTTGTCGTAAATCTGTTGGCTCTCTCAAGATTTCATCTGCATTAGTATTGTATTTAATACAGGGACAAGCTCCTGTCCGTTATGACTATTACGATTAAGAATATTGAACATCTAAATCAGTGTCAATGACACATTTCTTTCCTCCACGTTATAATAAGATGACGCCCTGTTCGTTGATTAAGGAGAACCCGTGTGGCCCCGGAAGGTGCGTATGCCTTCTGACGCTTCGAGTCCGAGGTCGTAGATGCTATGTCGCACAATATAGCTTTCATGATTCAGCTAAAATAGAAGGTTCTCTTCAGCCGAAGGCAGATTCATATCCCAAAATATTTCAGCCTAGTATGATCCGATACCTTTGAGAGCTCCTTCAGACTTGGGCTGTTTCGCAATAGGAGGTTCTTTGCGATCGCGCGGGTCGAGATCGAGATCTTTAGCTAGAGACAGCGACACCTCGACAATCAACGGGTTAGAAGCCAACGACGGAGGCATGCATGCAGGATTCTGGCAAGATCGATGTTATCGATCTCATACTTGGCAACATATATCTCCGAGAGGACAGTATAAGCTGCATCAAGTGCTCTGTTCATCCCTCGAGCAGAGCCAGCGCACTTTCGAATGCCTTGACGACATTCGCGTCTACGTCGGCATGATCAGTATCTATCCGTCTCTCACGGAAAGCGTATTATCCTTACAGTGTTTCTTCTTATCTTCTAATTTCGTCTCAGAGTTCTGCACATGCTGCATGCGTGTCTTGAATCTGTCATATTTATTAGCTAATCGAAATCGACTCTTAACAGGGGAAATGAGAAATGCATATCGAACCTTTTAAAGGCGCGGTCTTCGTCATGGAATACTGCAACCTGGGACCAAGTCATAAACACCTAATTCTTTTGTCAGTAAAAATTGCTTTTGCTTCTGACAATCCATCACTGTATACCTCGAGCAGTTTGGCCGTTTCGTCCCGCAGTTCCTGTTCGGCTTGGGCGTGCGTCTCCATTGCATCCGAAAACTTCTGTTGAAGGACCTCCCAGCTACATTCGTGGAGACTTCCTGGTGTATGTTCTAGATCAAGTCGATCATTCTGTGTGCCAGAAGCAGTTTCTGCGATGCTTGGAGAGAGTTCTTTTGATGATGAGTGCTCCGAAGCATCGTCGTGAGAAACAAGCTCCTCATCGTGGTCATTCGTCTTCTCCGCTCCTGTTGTTTGCATCTTGGCAAAGAATAGAAGGGTTCATATACTAAGGAGGATGCAGTCGAGAATAGGTCCAGAAAAGTACTTGCTGTATGGGAAAGAGTTGCAAGATACCGCTGTATCAACAAGGCTATGTGGGCACCCGCCTTAGTACTTAGCGGTCACTAATAGCTTCTGAGCCCTGCACTGGATTGCCAAATTGATCCACACAGATTAGGATTATTGGAGTAGCGAATGTTAAAACAGTCTAGACACCAATGTTGGCCTGACTTCCTAGAGAGCCTTCTGGCCTACTATCGCAAGTGAAATAGAGAGGTCACAGGGAGAGTCATGTTTGGGGCTGTCAGGTGACGTTATCGGCGGGCATCTGCAGTTCCCGCCTGCACCATCAGGACCGTCACCATAGCGGCATGGCAGATGCCTTGCGGTACTTCTCATGCGCATAACTGTGCTGGACAATAACCCCTGGAATGAACACTTCGGTTTGCCAGAGACTAAGCCATGAAGGCTCTCGGCGATTCCTTAAATCCACTCATTGAGCTGTATGGTTCTTCTGCCCGACAGCTTCAACCCTCCTCGAATAGTCACGAAATGATCATGGGATGGCAGTACCATTCTCCAGCTACCTCATCGATCCCTTACCGAAGCGACCAGATATGAGCTGCCACGTCTGCACCGTGTGCTCTCGCTCCCCAACCTCGCGGCGGCCTTTCTACTGCTCCACATGCGCTCGTAATCAGCTCTATCAACTACGGGTGGATAATGCGCAGATACTGCTGGAGAAGGAATATGTCAGACGCCAGGTTGAGGCTATAGTTATTAGCGGGAATGGGCATGGCGAAGAAGAACAGTCAGAAATTCCAGCTTCCGATCTGCAAGAGAGCTCTCGCCGCTGGTCCGTCCATGCCACACATAACAAGGAGTCTCAATCGTCCGCGAGAAGGAAAGCGATCACCGAGCGTATTGAATCCCTCAAAGCTAGTATCCGGGAGAAACGCAGCGACATCGTCAGGCGTAAAGCGGCTCTAGCCCAGCGACACTCGGATGTCGAATCTGCGAACTATCAGTTTGCAGAGCGCCGGAACGCCGTACTGACCGGCATTCAGAACAATATCAAGAGAACAGAACATCTCTGGCATGCTTTGCATAATAAGACAGCTGAGTCGCGTATATTCCTCTGTCGCGAGGCTGCCAGTCTCTATGGATTGAGACAAAATATCAAGAAGAGGAATGGAGAGCTCAAAGAGAGCTACGCAATAGGTGGAATGACCATATTCGATCTTCGCGAACTGAATGGTATGTTATATTTTCTCTCTTTTGCCGCATCTTACCTGTTGCTAATGCTAGCACAGGCGCCTCCCCCACTCAGCTGTCCACGGCCTTTTGTAACGTTGCCCATCTTCTTGTGTTGGTTTCTCATTACCTCTCCCTGAGACTCCCGGCTGAAATCACTCTGCCGCATCGGAACTATCCTGCACCAACAATACTCCCGCCTGCCGCTTCCTACCTCTCACGAGATGTGATCTTCCCAGGAACATCTCCTTCACATTCATCATCCACAAGCCCCACAGCATCAAGGACAATGGATGCACGTCCAATTGCTCGACCTCGGCCTCTCTATACGGACCGAACGCTTCCAAAGCTCGTCAAGGAAGACCCTGTGTCCTACGCTCTTTTCTTGGAGGGTGCTTGTCTGCTTGCATGGAATATCTCTTGGTTATGTCGAACTCAGGGAATCAATGTCGGGTCAGATTCATGGGAAGGTGTGTGTGACATCGGAAAAAATATGTGGCATTTGCTAGTTGCACCAAGCGCCCAGGCTTCAACCGTTGTGAGAGTGCACTCTGGCCCCGATGTCCAATCAAAGCTTAAGCCCTCGAGAGACTCTCCGAGAACTAGCATTCAAAGAACGAAATCGTTTCCCATGCTCGGCCACTTTTCTCACGGAACTTCCCATTCCTTTTTGGGTGCTGTGGATGGCACAGAGTTCATGCGAACATGGAAGCTACCGACGCCTCTCAAGATTTATGACAGACTTAAGTCGGTACTGCTGGGTGAGATGGCAAGTGCGGAGTGGGAGCTTCTTGAGAAAGAGTGGGATGATGCAGTAGAGGACCAGTCTCAACCCACCGTCAGCCATCCTGTCAGTCAAAGCACTACGGACAGCATACTCTCCGGTGTGACTGATATTAAATCGCGGGTCCCTGAAAATACGACTACAGCGAATGAGCGCATTGCTACCCAAGTAGATGCAGATCGAGCAAAGGGTACGAGTGGATGGACAAAGGTCAAGAGCAGGTAGCGAAAACATAATAGATTACAAATGTACTGTACTATTGACATTTAGTGGCTTTTGGCTTTATATACCACATCTGAGGCAGCATTCATCTGCAAGAATTTCAAAATGCGCTCGTACGTGGCACAAGAATGGCTCGTGTATCACGAGCAGATATAGATGTCGACGCTAATAAACCAATAGCTATGCGATAATATGTACTGCACAAGGTATAGAGCGGCTCGAACACAAATACAGGCATGCAGATCTGTTATAATTGGAAAAAGATCCCTGCCTAATTGTATGATACATTAATACCTCGTTCTGCAGTATTTTGTCCAACGTATTCCTAATATATGCATATATTATTATTATTAGTTAGATTGGTTATATACATATGTAGCTAGCTGCCCACCGCCCGCTCCGGTTCTGCCGGTCTCTCGCACGGCCCATATTATTGCTGATGTCTGGAAGAACAACATACGGAGTATCGGAGCTAGAGCTGCAACTGTCACAGACATTGCGCTGTGCACAAATCGAAGATTCCACATCTCCTCGGGGGCCATGGATGTGACAGCAAAGCGACTCGAGTGTATATTGATTCAGAAATGGACGCGGTTCACGTAGGAGATAGCGGTGCATCCGGAGACCTCGGTGAGTATCCGCAGTGATATTCGTCTTATCTTCAGTACGACCAAGCTCGAATCATCAAGGGCGCATTCAAGTGATTCAGTCATGGGATGCTGAAATGTCAATTGCTGAAGTAGCGCTAACCCTTCTTCTATTGTGTTTAGGGGCCCGAGAAAGTATCCAGTCTTTAGCAGATCTTCCGATTACGCTCCTGAGAGCCGAGCTCGCGCGCAGAACAGGAAACGAAGTAGTGGCTAGAGGGAACGATGATGGGTCAACTTGTGGCACGGTCAAGCAGGGATCGTACAATACTTCGTTGCATGTGCTGGCACTGTTTCTGATTCTTGGGTTGAGTACACTAGGTAGGCGACCCTTCTGGGAATGCCTCGAGTACATGTGCTGACAGATTCGTTGTTAGCATGCTCCTTTCCCGTTGTTGCACGTCGATTTCCACGCCTTCCGATACCTCGTCGTTTCCTTTTCCTCTCGAGGCACTTTGGAACCGGGGTGTTGATTGCTACAGCATTTGTTCACTTGCTTCCAACAGCCTTCGTCTCTCTTACTGATCCATGTCTGCCTACGTTCTGGAACGAGGGTTACCCTGCCATGGCTGGATTCGTGGCCATGCTCTCAGTCTTTGTGGTCGTCACAGTGGAGATGTTTTTCGCCATGAAGGGCGCTCGTCATGTACATGGGAACGAGTACGATGATCTGATTCGCGAGGTGGACTATCAAGATGCAGAAGAGGAGTACGAACGTCCTGGGAATCAGAGCCGGCGTTCTTCGATACGACTTGGGGATATGCACCACCATCGTCCTCAGGGAAACATCTCAAGAGATATGGACGGATCATCAGAACGATTAGTACCCGCAGATGGCCACGCACCTGATGACGATACAGAAGCAGACAAGGCTAGCGAGGACCTCGATCTCGAGAATTTGGATCCATATAGCGATCAAAACGCTGCCACCCAGGAGCGTGATCAGGGTTTTGGACGCAGGCATTCCCGCACACAATCCAGCAGTCACAACGGCCTGCATAGCTTTGGCGGTCATCACAAATCGGATTCGCCATTTCAGAATCCGCAAAAGCAACTTCTTCAATGTCTCCTTCTCGAAGCTGGCATTCTGTTCCACAGCATCTTCATTGGAATGGCCCTCAGCGTTGCGACGGGAACCTCCTTCGTTGTCCTTCTGGTAGCCATATCTTTTCACCAGACTTTTGAAGGATTCGCCCTCGGCGCCCGAATTGCCTCCCTCATTCCCGACCTTTTTCCTCCATCTTCACCAAGGCCCTGGCTCATGTGCCTTGCTTATGGAACCACGACTCCCATCGGACAGGCGATCGGTCTCGTTCTCCACAATATGTACGACCCAACCAGCACAACTGGCCTGCTAATGGTTGGTATCACCAATGCCATCAGTAGTGGACTTCTTATTTTTGCAGGCCTCGTGGAACTTCTGGCTGAGGATTTCCTCAGCGACTCAAGCTACGAAACACTTACTGGTAAGCGCCGACTTGAGGCTTGCGTGGCTGTTGGCTGCGGGGCAATCCTGATGGCCTTCGTTGGTGCTTGGGCATGAAAGCAATTTGGGGGTTTCCTCTTGTTTGAAATGCAAATTCGGTCTTTTTCTTCCTGGCTGGGGCTCTTTATAAAGGCGTTTGTCTGCAATGTATATTTGGTATATTCCAGGAAAATAGATCGTGGACTTTTGATATTTTTCAACGTTTCGAATCTAGCTGTATGCTTTAAATAAATGAAGACGCAAACATTATGTGCGAGAGAGTATCAGGATATCATGTCTTATATACGTATGCGCATACTGAAGATGGCGAACATGAAAAGTACGGGACAGCAATTCCATCAAAACTTATAGAGGGCGCAAAACTGCTCTCTGTATTCACGTTCTAGTTGCATGGCTCCATGGCTCGTACTCCGTGTTGTAGAGCAGCGACAAACCGGCCGTATGCTGTTAAACCTAATTACAAGTTATATAAATGCACCAAAGTCATATCCGTCATGCCCGTCTAGGACAGATCTAGAACACCATAAAGTTCTTCGAAAGTGTCGTCTACTGCAGCGACTCGATAACGATGGCACTGGCGCCACCACCTCCGTTGCAGATTCCAGCAACACCAACCTTTCCCTTCTTGGCCTTCAGGACGCCCAGAAGAGTGGTCAGAATACGGGCACCACTGGCACCGAGAGGGTGGCCAATGGCAACGGCACCACCGTGAATGTTAACCTTCTCCTCCGACAATCCCAGCAGCTTCATGTTTGCGAGGGACACAACGCTGAAAGCCTCGTTGATTTCGAAAGCGTCAACGGCATCCTGTGACACGCCAGCGTGCTTCAGGGCTTTGGGAATGGCCAGAGCCGGGGCCGTAGTGAACTTGTTGGGGGCGTGAGCAGCATCACCCCAGCCAAGGATCTTAGCAATGGGCTTCAGGTTAAGCTCCTTCAGCTTAGCCTCGGAAACGAGAACCACAGCCGCACCGCCGTCATTAAGTGGAGAAGCGTTGGGGGCTGTAACAGTGCCAGTACCGGGAATGAAGGCGGGCTTAATCGCACGAAGCTTCTCAGGGTTGAGCTAGAAAGACATAATAGTTAGGCTACTAAGAATTCTGTGGAGGGGATAATAAAGGAGTCTTACGTTCTTGGGCTCCTCGTCCTGGGAAACCGTCACACCAGGCTTGCCCCTGAAACCAGGCAGCTCAATAGGAGCAATCTCTGCGTCAAACAGGCCCGCCTTCTGTGCCGCCTGAGCCTTCTCGTAGCTGCGAATGGCATAGTCATCCTGCTGTTCACGGGTGAAGCTGTGGTCCTGAGCACACCCCTCAGCAGCAAGGCCCATCAGTTCCTTTTTGCCGTAGGCGTCAGTCAGACCGTCCTTCATGATGCCATCGACCAAGCTCTGGTTGCCATACTTAGCACCAGTACGCAGGTTAGGCAGGTAATGAGGCGTGTTCGACATGGATTCCGCACCACCAGCAACCACAATGTCAGCAGTGCCAGTCATGATCGTCTGAGCTCCGAGGATGACAGCCTTCAGACCAGATGCGCACACCTTGTTGACAGTAGTGCAAACGGTCGAGTCCTCGAGACCGGCACCGATAGCACACTGCCTGGCAGGGTTCTGTCCAACGCTTTATCGATTATAAGTATCCTGTGATGCGGAATTGGGAAGGTAAGGCGCTTACTTCGCCGAGAGGACATTTCCGAAAAAGACCTCCTGAACATCAGACGGCTTGATTCCAGCACGCTCGACAGCCGCTATATGAAGAGAAATCGTTAGCATATTTTCGAATTAGACATTGGGCGGATTGGGGTACCTTTGATAGCGTGAGAGCCCAGCTGCGGGGCAGAAAGAGTGGACAGAGAGCTGGATAGAGAGAGCAATTAGCCGCTGGGAGACAGAGTAACAGCAGAGAGATGAAACCTACCCTAGGAAAGATCCAACCGGCGTACGGGCAGAGGAGACAATATAGACTGGAGGAAGAGAAGACATCTTGTAGACTTCAGGCAACAGCAATATGGATTCGCGAGAAGATGAGGGTGGTTGAAGAGAGTTGTTAATGTAGATGAGGGGCTTTTGCAGAAGGACTGAACGAGATCAATCAGACAGAATAACTGGCACTCAGCAGAATAATACCAAACAAGCAGATCCTCGTGAGCAACCTGAAGAAGAGAAAGTCCGCCTCAACAGAATCGGGAGAGTCGTTTCTTAAAGGAGGGACTGGCAGCGCTTTAGTGTACTATCTAACTTAGTGGGGGGAGCGGTCTGTGGTTACTTACTGATTAGTTGCTCCGTACAAAAAAAGCGAAATTGGGAAACGGAGAAGAGCTTGGGCCAAGTCCGGTGGCCGGCCTCAAGAAACTTCACGCAGCTGGAAGCGCGACTGGCCTATCCCCGCGTCCGTGACGATCGCATTGAAGCTGCGATTACAACACCGCATCATGGATGACCTCTACGATGAGTATGCCATTGCCTCTGTGGTTCTCTAGCTTGTGGGATTCTCATTTACTGACGTTTCTACCCCTAGGTTTGGCAACTATATCGGCGAGGCCGAGGAGTCGGACGAATCCCAGCATGGGGACGTCAGACCTTCCACCTTCACGTACGACGAGGAGTCTGAGGAGGGCGAGGAGGAGATTGCTGACGACCAGCAGCTGATGGAGGTAGATGGTCGGTAGTATGCTCTGTATGCGACGAGGAAGGGGCTGACAAGGGAACAGAAGAAGGACCATCGAATGCGGTCATCCTCCATGAAGACAAGCAATATTATCCCACTGCGCAACAAGTGTACGGCGAGGAGGTAGAGACTCTGGTTCAGGAAGAGGATGCGCAGCCTCTCTCTGAGCCCATCATAGCGCCCGTTCAGCAGAAGAAGTTCACAGTGCAGGAAGCCGACCTGCCACCCGTCTTCTATTCGCGCGAGTTCATGACAGATCTCCTGAACTATCCAGAACAGGTTAGAAATGTGGTATTCGCAGGCCATTTGCATCATGGAAAGACGGCTTTTATGGACATGCTGGTGACGCAAACGCATGACTTGAACGAACGGCTAGAGAAGCGAACGGGCAGACGAAGGGACGAGCAATTGCGCTACACCGATGTGCATCTTTTGGAAAGAGAGCGTGGCTTGTCAACAAAGGCTGCCCCTATGACTCTCGTCCTGCAGGGTACAAAGGGGAAGTCTTTCCTGTTCAACCTGCTCGACACTCCAGGGCACGTGAATTTCGTGGATGAGGTGGCGGCATCTATGCGACTGGCCGACGGCGTTGTATTGGTCGTGGATGTTGTCGAAGGCGTCCAGGCCAACACGGAGCAGATCATCAAGCATGCTGTGCTGGAGGATCTACCACTGACACTAGTGGTAAACAAGATGGACAGGTTGATTCTTGAGCTCAAGCTTCCGCCAAACGATGCATACTTCAAGTTGAAGCACGTGGTCGAGGAAGTCAATACCATTATCGAGAGGACATTGCCCGGACAAGGAGAAAAGAGACGGTTGAGTCCTGAAAAGGGAAATGTGGCTTTCGCTTGTACGTCCATGGGGTGGTGTTTCACCTTAGAATCATTTTCTAAGATGTACTCTGAGACGTACCCTAAGGTCGATGCCGCAGAATTTGCCGCACGTCTATGGGGAGACATTTTCTTCAACCCAAGAAGCCGAAAATTCACACGGAAGGGGGTGGAGGAAGGCTCAAAACGAAGTTTTGTGAACTTCGTGTTAGAGCCCATCTACAAGCTTTACTCTCACACCATCAGCGATAGCCCAGAGGACCTGAAGGAGACTCTGGCTACATTGGGCATCCAATTGAAACCATCTCAGCTCAAGTCTGATGCCAAAGTACTTCTGAACCTGGTTTGTGCTCAGTTTTTTGGGTCAGCCACTGGGTTCGTGGATATGGTGGTCCAGCACGTTCCCTCCCCAGTGGAGGGAGCCCAAAGAAAGCTTGAAAGATACTACACTGGTCCGCTTGACACGAAGCTGGGGGCAGCTATGGCCGCTTGCGACCAAGACGGCCCTCTGGTCATTCACGTCACCAAACTCTTTAACACCACTGATGCCTCGCACTTCAATGCATTTGGACGAGTTATGAGTGGAATAGCTCGTCCAGGCCAACAAGTGCGTGTTCTCGGAGAAGGGTACACGTTGGATGATCAAGAAGACATGGTTATTGCAACCGTCTCCGACACCTGGATTGCTGAGTCCCGTTATAATATTCCAACTAGCGGCGTGCCCGCTGGAAACTGGGTCCTTCTTGGCGGCGTTGACAATTCCATTGTGAAGACCGCAACACTAGTTCCCTTGAAGCTGGAAGATGAAGAAGACGCTTACATTTTCAAGCCAATCCGGCACTTCACTGAGTCTGTCTTCAAGGTTTCTGTGGAACCCATCAACCCGTCCGAATTGCCCAAAATGCTTGAGGGCCTACGGAAGATCAACAAGAGCTATCCTCTGATCTCAACGAAGGTGGAAGAATCTGGAGAGCATGTCATTCTAGGTACTGGGGAACTGTACATGGATTGCGTCCTCCACGACCTTCGCAGACTGTACGCCGAAATGGAAATCAAGGTATCCGATCCAGTGACACGCTTCTGTGAGACGGTTGTTGAAACATCGGCAATTATGTGCTATGCCATTACGCCCAACAAGAAGAACAAGGTCACCATGATCGCTGAGCCGTTGGACGATGGAATTGCTGAAGATATAGAGAGCGGCAGGGTCAGCATTAAGGATCCTATTCGTAAGGTCGCTCAGTTCTTCGAGGAGAGGTACGACTGGGATAAACTGGCCGCCAGGAGCATCTGGGCTTTCGGTCCAGATGAGATGGGTCCAAACATTCTTCAAGACGATACGTTGCCGTCTCAGGTCGACAAGAAGCTTCTGGGGACTGTAAGAGATTCCATTACTCAAGGTTTCAGTTGGGGTACAAGAGAAGGACCTCTGTGTGAAGAGCGTAAGTCTGCCATTCCATTCGTTCCAATTAAGCGGCAGGAAATCTATATATTCTGTCAAATGTCTGTGACACACATGCTGATTACTCTCTAGCTATCCGTAATACAAAATTCAAGCTCACAGATGTCTCCCTCGCCGAACAGGCTATTTTCAGAGGAGGTGGCCAAATCATTCCCACGGCTCGTCGGGCCGTCTATTCCTCGTTCCTCATGGCATCTCCACGTCTAATGGAACCACTTTACCGCTGCGCCATGACTGGACCAGCTGACGCCGTGGCATCGATCTATACCGTCCTTTCACGCAGACGAGGTCATGTCCTGTCAGACGGGCCTATAGCAGGAACCCCGCTTTACTCTGTGAGCGGCTTGATCCCAGTGATTGATTCCTTCGGATTCGAAACCGACCTGAGAATCCACACGCAAGGCCAAGCGACCGTGAGCTTGCTGTTCGACAAATGGAGCGTTGTTCCCGGAGATCCCCTAGACCGCGAAGTGAAGCTGAAGCCGCTCGAGATGGCTCCTCCAATGGCAACTGCCAGAGACTTCGTGCTGAAAACCAGAAGAAGGAAGGGATTGGCAGAAGATATAACAGTCAGCAAGTTCTTAGAGCCGGAACTTTGGAAGGGTCTGAAAGAGAGCGGAGTCCTCGAGGGATAGACAGCCAGACGGAATCGTCATGGCAATCAGCGTTCATCATGAGCTACGGCTCCTTTGCATGTAATTATAACGAATGGAAGTTTCATGTCAAAAGATTTGGCGGCCTGCAAAATTTCCAGAATCTGGTTCACTGGTTTGGTGTCGAGTGCGTTCAAGAAGGTTTTTCGCGATCATGCCAATGTTGTCGGTTTATCGTCCTATTAGACAAGCTGCGTCCCAACAATACTTTCCGTAAGGACTTCACTGGCAAGTCTCCAACATTTTCCGGATGACACCCATCAAGGTACCATTTTCCAACGCAGCAGCCACTCTCTCTTTGTCCGCCAACTGCTTGTTAACTTCCTCTGCCGTGCTATGTGTACCTTCCTTGATGCGCACATCGATACGGAATCGGGGAGGGAGAGATTGTTCCAAGCGAACCCGTACTCCAAGTCCAATAACCGTGGCTAAACTACAGTGCGTGATAGTCGGTGTTATAAGGACGGTAACGGTGCGAAGAGGCGACTCTGGATTATTCGGTAGAGACGGCTTGATAGAGATGTCGGGGAGGGAAACTACGGCCAGAGATCCCAGCGAGATAGGATGCTCTGGGTCCGATATTGTAGAAATTAGATCTGAATAATGATGTCAGCATGGCAGCTCCTCTTTTGTAGAAAAATCACACGGTCGAACGATGTGGTATAGGGTCTTGCAGTGTAGTTGGATTCGCATACCGAATATTTCCTGCTCATCGATGGGCTCTTCCATGAGATCGCCATCCTCGCTCTCTGTATCAGATGATGGCTGAGATCCCACAGCAAGCGGATTACTTGAATCTGCCAGATAAGGAATATACGAAGCGAAGATGCCACCGGTCTCTGATCCTGATTTACGAACGCTGTCAGGCCGATGACGAGTGGGCAGATCTGCGACGTTCAAGATAGTGGGATTCGAATTCTGCATCTCCGCCATGATGAGATAGGGTACGCAACAGTATGCGATGAGATGCGGGAATAGTATTGAAGCTGTAACGAGGACAAGACGATGCAAAATGTCTGGTTAGGTAGGTGATGGAGACTTGAAATGGTGCGGTCTTGGATTTCTGATGTCTTTCCCCGAAGTCGGATCAGGCCCCTCTTGCGGCGGAAGAGGAACACGCCACGGAGGATTACCAAGCTATCACTGCTGGTTATTCAATGTGGTTCTTGCACTTTTTCTTATAAACGAGGCGGGGCCTGTTT
Organism: Paecilomyces sp. PK2413; assembly: GCA_023624055.1. Lineage (NCBI taxonomy): Eukaryota > Fungi > Ascomycota > Eurotiomycetes > Eurotiales > Thermoascaceae > Paecilomyces > Paecilomyces sp. PK2413. The sequence goes on along the minus strand of JAMADQ010000001.1, from coordinate 51,319 downwards.
ACTGGACAGATATCGCAATTTACTGTTATCAGAAACTACGTAAATGGCTATCAACAGAGAGAAAGCACCTGGAAATAGAGTTTTTATTGGTTATATATATATGTACATATCAAAGTACTGGCCCGGCAAGTACTGGATGACATCCATCATTCAACAATTTATGAAACATGAGCCAAAAACACAACTAAATAGAACTGCAATAAATGTAACAGTGCTTAAAATGGGAGACATCTTACCGGATTCACCTGAAGATATTCTCTGTCTTTGTTGGTGCCGTGACGTAGCAGAGTAGGTATGTACTGTTCTTGGCATAGAAATCACGGCTGGCTCTACCGCCTAAAGATGCTTGAGCTTGATACCAGCTTCACATTACAACGGAATACTAGACCGCAGGGTCGATTAATCTGTCACCATGGCTGCCCAAGCTCTATGTCAATCTCGCGCAGCAATACGCAAAGCTCTTATTCCCTGCGCCGACCTTGCAAGCCCACGACTTCCGGTCTTTATCCAGCGCAAACAGAATATCATCCCCAATCTCTGGTCTGGTGATTCTGCCATTGGATGCCAGCGGGGACTTCCACGAACAAACGATATCCCAGGTGGTTTTCGCCAATTCCACAGCTCCCCTATTCTGAAGAAGAAAAAGGACAAGGGCAAGAAAGGCGGCGAGGCTGCTACCACTGAAGCTTCTTCAAAAGCGGATACAACGAACGTCGACCCTTTCGATCTTTCCCAACTCCACGACGGCATACAGGATGCGGTGACGCGGCTAAAAAATGATGTCTCGAAGCTACGATCGGGTGGAAGATTCAACCCAGAAGCACTTGAAAACCTTCGCGTCCATCTCGTGAAGGGGGACAAGGAGACGATTAAACTGGGCCAGTTGGCACAAGTTGTTCCCAAAGGTGGCCGGATAGTTACTGTTCTCGTTGGAGAAGAAGATGTAAGTTTGTCTCGTTCCCCATTTCCATGGAAGCTGTTCTGACTCGACTATCTACTTTAGTATGTTAAACCAACAATGTCGGCTATTGTATCCTCTGACCTATCGTTGACACCGCAACAAGACTCTCGGAATCCTCTCCAGCTCAATATCACCATACCCCCACCGACAAAGGAATCTCGTGAGCAGACGGTCCAGGTTGCAAAGGCTGCAGCGGACAAGGCATCGAATGCGATCCGCAACGCACGAGGTTCGGTACACAAGCGGTTGCAGGATATGCAGAAGAAGAAACTTGCTAGACCGGATGATATCCGAAAGGCACATGATGAAATGGAGAAAGTACAGGAGAAAGGTCAAAAAGAGGTCAGGGATATTTTTGAAGCAACAAAGAAGGCTCTCGAACAGGCATAAGAAGTTATATGGACGGGATGCCCGTGACCTATGTATAGGCGCCACCAAGGTTGGCTTTCCTCCTCTGTATCGATATAAAACTACCATTGTAGGATAATTCATCCAATGAATATGGCACTAAAGCCATGCAAAGAACCGTCGTCGACAAAATCTTAAGACTATGCAGGTTATGTAGTAGTACATTAAATGTGACAAGAATTCCGTTCCAGGCGAGAGCAGTAGCTAATCTCAGCAGCCACAATAGTCTAAGCTCGCTTTGTACGTCGGCTGGAAGCAGCAAGGATAGACTCGAACTTCGCCATGAACCGATCAGTCTTACCGGTTGTTTGGTATGTCCCGTTGTTCTGGAGATTTCTGAGTGCCTCAGCAACGGCCGGATTTTCAGCCGCACGAGCGCCCAGAGATGGATATTTGCCAGTAACAAGTTCGTCCAACATGGCTTTGCGTTCTTCTGCGCCGATGGGGACAAAAGCCGTGTCTTCAGGCTCAACCATGTCTCCCTTACGCTGCGTCAATTTATCCGCACGTTCCTGGGCTAGTTTCTTCACTTCTTCCATAACCGCCTCCTTCTCGGCATCACTGGAGAAAACGACGTGCTCACCCGCGAAGAGTTTCCGTGCCAACTCATAGGGTGGTTCGTATCCGTTGGGATAACGTCCGCTGATCCAAGAGACTTTCTCGAGTATGCTACCACTGCGGGCCTCATTACCGATTGGAAGAGACGGCCAAGTGTCTCTCAACAGAGACATGTCGTATTCTTTCGGGGGGTCATAACGGACAGGTCGCGGTGTGTCCTTATCCGCCAGCTCACGATAGACTTCCTCGATCTGGGCTGCTCTCGCGCTGTCACCCTCTTCTTCCTCCGACGACTGTCTTCTCTGTCGTCTAGGTCGGTCACGACCAGCGGAACGACCTCTTTGAGCGGCACCAAATCTTAGTGGCCCTGGCCGACGTCCACGGTTGTCGTTTCGAGGCTTCTGAAGCCTATTAAGTCGGAGGATGTTTGCCGGTTCGCCGCCTGCTCGCGGAGCTGCGAGCGATCTTGCATCGACTGCACGGTTCGAGCGCACATATTCTGCATTCGGAGCTTTGGCGTTCGAGGGAACCCATGCGATTTTGGCCCTGTTGTCAGATCGACGAGGACCGGCCGCACTCTGAGGCTGTCTCCTTGGTGCAGACGAGGACGGACCTGTATTTTCCAGAATTAGTGTCAGAATCAGACGCATATAATTATCCGACAAAAATATAAGAAGGAAGAACACGTGTGCGTAACATTGCAATGCTATCTCATACCGGATGAACTATCCTTTCCTTGACCTCCCGCAGGTCCGGAGATCTGTCGGAATGACACCAGGACGCCCTCCCTCAGTTTTGCATAATCGCTATGTTGCAGGAATTGGCGCAGAGCGGGGCGCCGCGGTCGAAGCATCTTGCAACGCCGCCGGGCTGAGGACGGTTTTGAGAATTGTCAGAAGAATTGGCGTTGAAGATGAAGAAGATACAGTGCTCAACTTTGTTGCAGTTTCGGGTGCAGTAATTTCGATCACGTGCTGCAAACCTGAAGGCGGTCTCCAGACGCGTTAAAGTTGATTCATTCATTGTAATTTAACTGGGGAATAAACATAAATAAAGCAAATCACATACAAATATCAAGAAGACCTGTCCATTTTTCCTTTTAAGGATCACAAAAGAAAAAGACCTTTCTGTGCAATATCTATTGCTCTAGTGCAGTTATTATCCATCTCGTTTTAGTCACTAAACCATCATGCTCCGCCGCAAACCAACCGCATTGACCATTACATCTGAGGACCTCATCGCATTCGAGGAGTCCCAGCGCCAGAAATCTCAAGAAAACAACAATGGCGAACCTGCTGCCACGGCAAAGCATAATTCGGGTCATGCATTTGATCCAAACGATGAACTGAAACCACTGCCTGGTGACAAGGCGAGGATTGTCCGGTCCCGCGAGGAGAGAATAGGAGTTACTCGCCGCGGTTAAGAATGAAAAGCTGCTGGGCGGTTCACTATTATCAGCAGAAATGGAGCCCATTACTCCTGCAAGAATCTGATGCATCTTGTTCTTTCGTTATGGCATCGGGAACATAATACTCATGAGCGAGACTGCTCTACTGATCTGGGCGCCCTCCCTGTTGATATCTGTCAGTCGAATGCTAGTTGCTGCGTGTTATGGCTTAATCAACACGTCGGACCTGGCTATGTGACTATTGAGAGCATTGTATGGGAGGCAGTGCTTTATCTTCTGGTCTTCTCGGAGGATACGTCTGCTTCGGATATGGGATGCTTATTCGAGCGTACTGTCATCTGTTGTCCCACACGCACTTGAAGCGGCGGGCATATCCGTGGAATAGGAGACAAATGGCGATATTCAAAGGTCTGTTTTTGTCTCAGGCTATTTACAGGCATGTCAAGTCTATGCTATTAACAGATGCAATCAAATCGACCACATAATGCTCTGGACACTAATGTACAAAACTCCTATGCCGGTTCTCCTGGCAACCATAGCCTGTCCCTAAACTGACGTAGTTTTTGAAGAAGACCCCCCCATGCGAAATCTAAAACGCGTACCAAGCCATCATATACAAAGAAGAAAAGTCCCAGATTGAAAATCAAAGATGGGAGGCTATTTGCTTACTCACTGTACCGATTTCCAATAGAAGACCTTTTTTTAGCGAATCCCCAAACCAGGAAATTGACGGGAAGGAAAACTGAATATCGCGGACTGCCATCAAGGCGAGGTATATCATAATGTGTAATGCAAATAACGTAAAGTCATAACAAGCCCTGGGCCGAAATTCCGCGAGACGATTTTATCATCCCAGAGATCGGACTCTTTCACGAGAAGGCTGGGTTGAAAATCCGATTTAAATCATCGTGCCCTTTTCGAAGCATTTTCCGATCCCAGGTCGACGGAATAGTTCCATCTCCTTTTCAGTCCCTGCGGATCAAAGACACTAGCTACACTCTGTTGCCAGTCTCTTGCTGTGATCATTACAGGCTGAGGACCGTAGGAAGGCTGACTGGGTGCCACAGACGCCATTTTCCCTGTTTGCGCATATTGTATCGGGTAATGGTTGGGCATGGAAGTTGCCGCACCCATTGCAGGGTTGTTCATAGGCATTGGTGGTGAGTTTGTGCTAGCTGTTGATGGCGCGACCGAAAATGCCATATCCCATTGGCTTCGTAACATGTTAGCAGATACCATAGAATGAGGAGTCGAGGGGCTCATACTTGATGATCCGGGTAGGATCCCAGCTGTTTTCATCCACCAAGGGGACTCCAAGAGGTGGATGTGAAGTTTGACTGTCCGCTATCATACCCAGTGATTGAAGATGAGGAGAGTCCGGCTTAGAATCCTCGTTCCCGGCGGAAATCGGCGGGGTGATGGGATGTGCACCGTATCCAAGCCTGCTATGTGGGGGCGGAACCTGGTGGTAGTGAGGCTGGTATTGTGAGTCCATTGGCGGACTTGGATGGTAGGAATCAGAGGGACTCCCGTAAGGGAATGTGGGTTTGAGTTCAAAGGGTCGATTTATGTCCGCCGAGAAAGCGATGCGCAAAGAGTCTATTTGTGCCTGTATCTCCGGCATGGGCCAATGTGCTGCACACTGTTCCAGGATTCGCATGTGTCGAGCAAAGTAGTCGCGAGCGTCTGTGTGAAAATCAGGATCGGGTGATGTGATGGCAACCTGGAAAACGTCAGTAAAAACCAGACCCGTTGGTGTGCGCTGTGGGAGTCTCACAAGATGGATCATGGTACAGGTTAAAATGCAATATATGGTGAAGTTGATTCCTCGCTGCATATAAAGCAACCCAGACAGACCAAATCGAGCCAGTATTGCCTCCTGCAACCGGCACAGGCTTTTGGCGGACGAGTAGCATAAAGCCATATGTGTTTTCCAGCTACCACCTGCAGCGAATGACTTCGACGCAAGAAGTTGAGGACGATGCAGCATTATTATTCCTAGATGGCAATGGGAGTGCATATTTCCCACGAAGTGAGATGGAAGCCAGGGGGGAGAACCATCCATAGGATAATTCACCTGCAAGTCCGGGGGCAGATTCCTGAGCCAGTCACTGAACAAAGGGTTGTTCTCCACCAGGCGAGGATCTGCACCCCAGTCCTTTTGTCTCTTGATTTTGTGGTAAATGTCGGCGATTAGCCGAATGTGGTGCGCATTTCGAACAAAGTACGAGAATTGTCTTGACCGATCAATCTCGAACTGGTCCATGTCGGGTATATCCAGGTGTGGGCGCATGTCCACTGTCTCTGGGTCTACTCCATAATCGGAGCGTCCTGTGAAAGGGGTATGTCAGCTACTTCATTGGTTCATTATGCTATATCTAGTACATACCTTGTGGCGCGCCAACCATTACTTCCACAACCAGAAGAGTCTGCCAGACGCGCGTTTGGACTAGACACTCTACTTGGTCCAATTCACAGGGCCTTCCCTCCATATGTGTACCGAAATGTTCGTGCAAATCAAGATCCTTGGCCATTGAGACAGCCGTTTTAACTGTTTGCCATGAGCGGTAATAATACCCCTTTTTTGGAGCCGATTCCCGGGCTTTTAATAACAACAAGAGCGCCTGGATGGTGCTTAAACGAGGTACATCCATGAAGCTAAGCTCGTGCCCTTATAGAATGGTTCGTCAGTAAGTATTTTGAGGCAAGACTAGTATCAGCACCAAAATGAAAGAGCGATAGACTCACTGTTAGCCATTGCAAGCCACTGTCCACCTTGGGCAGGATCATCGGACATCCTTGCCGCACATGCAAATATGGCTTCGAGAAGTAAAGGTGATATTGAAGCACGATCCTGCCGCCATTGCCGATATAGGTGAGAACGGTGTACTACAGGGACGTAAGGATGTATATCTGAGAAGTAGATATCGAAGTATCTGAGGGCATCCTCATCTGACGGCATGAGTTCAGGAGGGATTCGAATGATTGAGCCAGCCCCAGTACTGAGAGGCGGCAGTTTGTCATCGCTTTCATCGTCAACTGGAGCTTCCGGCTCACCCATGCCTTTCCTCTGCTGCCTTATATAGGGTGCTTTATCATTATTAGTCTCATCCACGTGTTTTATATGAAATTTGCATTGGGTCTAAAAGCCTACCAATTCCAGTCTCGTCAATCTTGAGCTCGCCAAGGGCCTCGCTGAGACCCTCCGCAGTTGACTGTTCAGGATCGAGGAAAACACCGCTTTCCGCATTTGCAAGTGGTTGAGATGGAGTCGTCGGGTATACCGACTGTTGATGATATGGATGTGGCATTGTAAGTTGCGGATGAACATCGCTATAAATCGGATGCTGGTTTTGAGACGGCACATATTGCGAGTAGATTCCTAACGTGCTATCATACGGTGCGATAGCTCCGACCTGATTCGGGCTATTGCTACCTAGGTGTCGCTGTGCAGGGAAGTTCTGGCGCGAGGCTTCTACCGAATGGGATGTGCCTACACTGGGAGCTTCTTGCTCAAGCGCCTGTCCAGGACCAAGGAAGTCACCCTCCTGGGCAATAGTCGGTGGAACGCAGACCAACTTTAGTCGGGTACACGCGGAGCAAGGCCAAGTGTTAGTAGTGGCAGCATCGCATTTGATTTTCCTTTTTCTGCAGCCGTTGCAAGCTCGCATCACTAAAATAAGATCGGTCAGGAAGTAGATAGAGAAAAACTTGGGTCTTCCGTCCGTACCTTTGAGCCTTTTATGTCGATTATGTTCGTCCACAAAAACATAATCTGCGATCAAAGTGTCAGTACTCAATCGCACAGTATACAACCGCAGAATTCCCAGGGCTGTAAGGGAAAGTCTCACTTTTCTGTCCCTCCCGCGGAGGTCCGCTTGGCGGCGCAAATGAATAATTCTGCATTGTTTATAACCAGGAACCTCTGGTATCTAGCCCGGCTAGCGAACTCCCTGATCTCCAAAAGTAGTGGATACTGTTGGTGTGACCTTCAGTGGCCGAGCACTTCGCTGTTGTCCTTGTACTTGCACTGCCTATTCTCCGAAGGGAGTACACGATGATATAAGTCGTCCAATTGATATGACGCCAGTCGTCGCAGTTTCCATTCGGAACTGTATCTCTGCGTGCTGTACATACGGATGGCCGGAACGCACTGGGACGACGATGACCCTCGTTTAGATCTTGCGGTGGTCCTCTTTATCGCGAATACTTTCGACGCTGATTCAAGTCGGCACGAAGCTAATATTGCGCTGGCTGCTCCAGAGTTGACAGGTCAAGAAGAGCGCTGATTCTCATGCGGTTTTTCACATGCGGCGGCAAACCTGCGGGCTGCGCTCACGAGCGAAGATCAGTATCGCGTGGATCGATAGCAGTGAGATGGCGCCATACTGGAAGGAAGTAACTTGGAACTTGGAGACCTGTAAGTATATTCCAAGTCCGTTGCAGGCACAGTCGCCCCTCGTGCAGTCGCGCTGACGGGAGGTAAGCTGCCCGCGTAGCCCGATGACAGCGATCAATATTACCGATGTGACCAAAGAAAGGCCTCGAGGCTCGACTTTCCGGAATAGAGATGTGGCAACCCTAAGGCCGGGCCGGGAACATCGATGGGGCTCTTACGAGAGAGCGCCTGATAACGGAGGTTGTTTGCTTGATCCGAAGCGAGAAGCCGTTGATGTGATGGCGGCAAGCATGCGATGTTGCAATACACACAGCTAGAACTGGTGGGCAGTGATAGTTAGTTAGTCAGTGACTGCACGCGCTGCCCAAAGATGGCGGTGTTAGAGGATCGATCAGATCATCGGATGGAGTCGCTGCGGGACAGGCGAGTGATGAGACAGGAAAGGATCGGTCGAGGCAGTGAGGGGGAACTTGTTCGCAGGTAGCCTCGGTAGCGGCCAAATAGCGTCAGCGTCGCCCAACCTGTCTGGACTCTCGAAGCAGTTCGCGAGCTCAATAATGCGATGTACCATACCCATAGCCCGATGACGGAGAGCACGTCGAGAACGTTTGCGGCGCAATCCAAGCCGCCTGGTGGAGGAGCCTGCGCCAGAATCATTCGTTTCGACAGGATTCAGAGTTCAGACCAAGCTCCCAAGGTTTCCTCGGCCTGGTTGAAGGTTCAATCCGCCAAGTGGATGCGATCGCTCCCAAAGGTCGCCGTCGCAGGCGCCTTTGTCGCTCAGGGGTCCATCGCGGCAGATGATGTTAACTTAGCACTCCCGTATATTAACCAGATCAGCCTGTAAGAAGTCCCTCTCCCAAGGCTAATTATAGGGACCAAGCGTCTGTCCCAAGCCTGGTTTCCTGATGTTCACTAGCACAATCGAATAGCGCCTGCAAGTGGCAGATCTGAATTCTGAAACCTGTTATTAATGGCCCAGTTCCTGGACCAGCCACCCGTAACTCAAGGAGTTGCCTGCCGTGCTCAATGCGGTATATGTCAGGTACCTGCAATATGGTATTATTATTATTATAATAATAATAATAATATCGTTAGTGCTACTATTATTGTACGGAGTATATTTATAGCAGATCCCTTACCATGCCGTGGTTCTAAATTACTTGACAATTTCAAAACGGATTCGCTCGCGTTAAGTACAGACCAGCTGATTCCACACTCCAAAGATTGAGTTGGATATTCAACACTATAGTAATTCACAGCAGACCGGTAGTAATACGAAAAAAAAAAAAAAAAAAAAAAAAGGATCTATATTAGGAAAGATATGTTTTTCAGAATGAGTGTCTTGTCAAAATTTGCTCGTTCATTCCAGAGGTGAAAATGCCTACACAGGATGAAGCAAACTTCTGGTTGTATCGAACAGTACCGTAGGTGCAGCCAGAGAGAGAGAGAGAGAGAGAGAGAGAGAGAGAGATCGAAAATAGGAAAAACACTTTGGTGGCCTTCTATGCTTAAATTACTAGCACTCTTCGAATCGTATTTGCCCTCTACTCCCGTTCTTTTCTTGATATGCTTTCAATGTATGTCTTGACTGTTGTTCCCGCGCAAAAGTGGTTTGTTATTCACTTGGCAGTTGCCCGGCCTTCCACTCCCTGATATGATAGTGAACCCAAGTCCTACATCTCTAACTGCCTTGTTCGTTTGTGTAAGTTCGAGATTTGTGGCAGACATGCCGACGCTCAAACAGCTGACGTGCCATGTCGAATGGACGCCGTCAGACACCCCGTTCCGCGAGTATGGCATCGGATACGGAGATGGTGTCGTGGAAAGCTACATCGCCATTCCTGCTGGATCTACACCCTTCAGTATCAGTCTGAGGTCGGACGGGTTCATAGCTCCTGGTCTAGCAATGTTCGTGTTCATAGACGGTGTCTACCAGTGCAATCGTTACAGAGGTGATCTCCAAAACAGCAACAAACTTACTATGGATTGCTTATCGGACACTGTCAACTTTCGAGTTCGTCAAATGGAGGAACACCTTCCAGATGGGGGCTGGATTGGAAGGCCTTGGAGATTTGAGCCCTTGAATATTGGTATTGTTTTACCCGCTGGTAGAGACTTCTCAAATCTGACCACTCTCTCTTCTAGACCACTCTGTAAATGATGCTTCTTTATCGAGCCATTTTCAGCATCTTGGAACTATCCACGTACTAGTATTACGCTGTTTACCTGATACTGCTGCCCCCAGATTCGATTTGGAGTGTCCAACGTCCCCTGAGTCGGCAACAGCTGTTATGAGTGATGATGAAAGTACGCATGCTCCTTCTATCCGCGATATTATAAAGATAAACATTGACAACATCACAAGCCTTCTTCACACAGTCCTCGCACGGTCAGACAAAGAACAGAGATCGATCAGTTACCCAGGTATATGCTGGATTCGATGGGCCAAGTGACAATCCTTATTATGAACCCCGACAGGGCAGACCGCACAACCAATTTCGTCACAGTAAGTCTTCCGCTCGTGACGGTAGATCAAAATCTCGGAGAAAATCTGGCGCTGTTCTCAATGACGACTGGAATCAACCCATGCATAAGTCAGATTGGGCAGACGTCCCTGTTCGCAAAGAAAGGAGTGCGAATAATCGTCTAGGCAGGGGCCAACCATCAGAGAGCACCACGAGCTCTGATGTCTCCTGTCAAGCGGTATCGAGCAGACGACTAGATACACGCTATGCCTCGGATATTGATTCTCTCGACTCCGTCAGTACTGCTCCTAATCGATCACGGATAGCCCGGTCTCAAAACCCATATACACCTGGTGGAACTCCAATAGTAGTAAACATTAACCCCATGCTATCACCTGAGCCCCAGGTCACTCAAAGCAGGGGTCGTGGTTTTCCAGATGGGGCCATAAAAGCAGATCGTGCTGGTCATGGACATGTCGGTCCAAACAGAGACCAAGGAAATCGTGAATATAATATTCGGCGCCGCTATCGTGACTCGGAAAGAGACCACGAGTATCAATACGGCCGGCAGGAAAAACGGAAAAATATGAGGCATAGAGATATCGATCCTGCCTCATCCCCTGAGGATGTCCATTCAAAGGGTCGTCGTCAGCATGACGGTCGTGACTCTGAGTGGGATACTAATCCAGACATGGACCATGGTGCCGACAACAACTCACCATCCACTGGCTGGAAACCTCATGATGAAAGTAGTCCCCCGACTAGCGATAATGGTGGCTGGGATAACAATGATCCTCAAGCCACCCAATCCGATGATACGCAGTTTGAAAAGGATGCTGATCCATTCAGTAACAACGGAGCGCAAGAGGGTAATGGATGGGGTCAGACTGACACCAATGCCAATTTATCTCCTAACGAGAGTTGGCCCAAGGAGGGAGGATGGCAGCCCGATACTGCCAATTCTAGCGAGGGACACGATTGGGATAATAACCAGGATATAAATCAAGACACCACATCGGAGAAACAACACCATGTGAACGAGCATACCACTACTTCTGGTGTTGGTACCTGGTCAAGTTCCGGAGGTAATCAGCAAGATACCACCCGCAACAACACTGCTGACCCCAAGAACAACCATGGGTTAGAAGCAGGAAGGCTTCGAGAGCAGGATACGCGGATTCTGCGAGAAACGCCCATGCCGTGGCAAAATAGCGGTCCTTTCATTCATAATGTCGCCCAATCTCCAGCAGCTATCCGGTCTCCACAAACAGCCCATGGCAATAATTCAACGGTGCTTGTGTCCCCTCTAGCCACGGGGAGTGATGGGCACGAACCAGCTCTCTATACGGTTCCCGTATCCGTTGCGCAGTCCGGTCTATTGTCACACCAGGTTCAACTAGGTAGCGCGGCAGAGTATGCGCACAAAATCAGACAGCCGGCATACATCGACAACCTAGAATATCCGTACGCCAAGTTTATCTTCAACTATCGAACGCAAGGTATCTATATCCCTCCTTATCGTTGTCATATCAAAAATAACGCGATTTTAGGAGCTATCGAACAGCTGTTAGGGATTAAAATCGAGCGCAACATAGATGAAGAACGAAGACAACTGGAGAGTGTTTCGAAAGAAGAACTCATAGCCCGCATTTTGCGCACAGAGGTGGTCCAAGCGGATGATATAGATCACGCATTGTGTGTGCTAACGTTTCTGGATAGGGATTGTCTGGCGGGAATCCTGATGTCCCTCGAAAGTACCAAGGAGAGCCTACAATGCCAGCGGGAGGAAATATCAGACAGCCAAATACCTTCGAAACGAGAGGCCCGCATTATCAAAGCCTGAATCGCCCGGCTGTGAACCCCTCTGGAAATAACGGTGGCCATTTTGGAACTACGAGCGAGGGAAGACCACCGGGACATGGACTAAACAGCACTGAGAGCGATCCATTTTTAATGAGTGCAGCAAGCAATGGTGGGAATTCGAGTAATATGCAAGCTGGCCAAGGTTCCTGGGAGAGAGGGCAGCCAGATGGAAGCATCCAAGGGATTGAAACCAGTGAACCTACAGATGAACAAGGCGGCGCTAGCGAATCACTAGATGCAGAGTGGTGATGGAGTCTCTTAGACACCATTACTGATTGTTTGGAATCAATAGCTGGGACCAAAAATTGTATTATTAGAAGCTCAGCGGTGTTAGCAGATTGAAATCTGTGTAGCCGTTCTCGGAGGATCAGTACAACCCAAATCCAGACATACTGTCAACGGCGTAGAATTAATGAATTAACTTAATGCTAGAAGCCTCCGAAGCTCAGTCTGCTGAGCAGATAACCAGTATCCTGGATTGAACACCTTCATGAGTTCCATGCAAATATGCAAAGAATGTGCATACTGATCTATCACACGTGACAGGGCGTTGATAAGTCAGCAAAAACTGACAATGTGGAGGAATCGACTACATGAAGAAGAAAGAAGAGGAGTATGCATGTCAAGATATGAGGAAATAACATATCTATCAGAGAGATCCCCACAAGTATCAAGACTGTCTCTAGTTCCCCTCCACAGTTGCAGTTGTTGTAAGTTAATAGCTGTTGTGCCCATCCAGTAAGTACTTGCTCAAGCCACCGCCCGCGCCACACGGACTTTGGAACCCGCAGCAAGTCGCGAACCTGAGGTGTGAGCCCGCGACAAGGCAGAGAACGTTAGCAGCTATTCTCGATTTCATACCAAAGCTGCTCTCAATTGAGCGCAATCCTGGTTTTCCAGCGCAGCTTGATCCCTGGTAATCGTTCTCACGTGTTACTGATCACCCCGTCTGTCCATAGCGAGTAGATCCGGTCTCTGGGAGTTGTGAGTCGCGATCGCGTTGCGATCCTTCGGCGAGACGTTTGAAGCTGGCAGGACCATGAGCTCCAAGCGACGCGCCGCACCCGCGGCTTCTCTAGAGTCGTCTGGCCATGGGCAAAAGCGGAGGAAGGTCTCTGTAAGTACATCAGCAATTGTTCCTCCTTCTTCCCCAAGCGCGACGCCTCGGTTTGACTGGAGGCTTCGACTTGACCGCGACGAATCGCTCCGACAATGTTGTGGCTGCCGCTGGTTGCGACATGCTAGTCTTCCCCGATACTGGGGCGAGAATAGATCAAGAAGTTCCGCCATCTGGCGCTTCTCGTGATAGCTTGCGTGAGAACAGCCATGCTATGCCAGACGGTAGCGCGAGAAATCCAGGACCTCAACCTTCAACAGACGCTCCTCTCGTGGTCCCGAAAAGCATCGCTCGCTCTTGGATTCTCTGTCCATGACGCTGACAATGGCTCCCATCTCGACAGGATGATTCTACCGCTGACGTTGAAACCCCGCAAACCACCACGGAGGCTGGCCTGAAATTGCTTGCCCATTTAAAACAATCCACGGACAAAAAGTATGTCTCCTTGTCGCTTCGACCGGTCTTCATCTTGGCCTTTTCCCGTGCTAATGATATCTCCTTGAATAGTGGACGCCAAATTGCGACCAACTTCCTCCATCTGCCTGATAAAGTACGTCGTGGTTCCCCGGTTGAGAGTTGCGGATGGCCGTTTAATCTGTTATTAGAAAGAGAACCCAGATTATTACCAGACTATTGTGCTTCCAATCGCCATAGATACAGTTGAGGTAGGTGGAATTGTGTTTCTCAGCAAGCCCAAGGCCGGGAGCTCCCCCATAGATCCTGTGAGCATAAGTTGTGATCGCAATGTCATGATATTGCTAGAAAACAAGCGATGGTACCTTCGATTGGATGCTCTTCGAACCACGCCCTTGCTCCGTATCACTCATTGTATTAACACCGTGAAAAGGACAAATTAAAGCGCCATGAGTACCCCACGCTCACGGCTCTGGAAAGCGATCTCAAGCGCATGATTAGCAATGCAAAGACCTACAACCAGAAGTCTTCTCAGGTATTTGCTGATGCCGAGAGGATACGCAAAATCCTCTCCAACAACATGCCAAAGATCAATCCTGCGTACAAGGACCCCAAATATGTCGCTTTCCCTACACCGTTACCTGACGAAGAACCTGGGGACGAAGGGGCCGCAGAGCCCAATGTCAGTCCCAAAGAATCTTCGGAGGAGCAGCAGAAATCAAGGCTGCGCTCCACTTCCACTGCTATTGGCAAGAGCAATAAAGAGGAAACAACTTTCGAAGGCGACAGTCTCCAGACTGCGCAAGATAAGATAATCTCGGAGTTGATCAATCTAAAAGATGCGGAGTAAGCTATCTACCGCCCGTCAAAATACCTTTTTACCTATTTATTCGGCATCGCCTAACAAACTCGCAGAGGCACGGAAGTCGGACTCCCCTTTGTCAACAAACCTGACCGCAACCTCTATAAGGATTATTATGAGATCATCCAGCACCCAGTGTCATTGAGAGCTATACAAAGGCAGGTCCGAGGTACGGATGGCAGGAAGAGTGGTACGAGAACAACTGCCTTTCCAACATGGCTATCGTTCGAAGAGGAAATGGAGTACATATGGCGCAATGCGCGGGAGTTCAATGAAGACGGCAGTGAAATCTTTATTTACGCCGGGATACTCGAGGTAGGAGTCATAACTACATGAATTGCTCTTGGATTGGGCTAATGGTCCCAGGATCACTTCAAAAGACGCGTTGCTGAAGCCAAAAGAGTTGTGCCCGACGATATACAAGAGGGCGCAGACGGCAATACTCCTCGCCTCAGGTTACGGATGGCCACCACAAACACCCCAGAACCGTCATCATCGTCACAGAGGCTGACGTTAAGACTCCCCGGCCAGAAATCGGATGGCACATTGAAAGATGAAAAGACTCAACCTGGAGTGACTGTAGACAGCGAAGCATTAAAGAGACAGCAAGATCTCGTCCGTGCTGGATCAAACGGGCAAGACATCGATGCTCGTTCAACAAGGAATCTAAGGAGAAATGGCAGTCCGAAGTTAGGTGCTAAATTCCAAATACCACAGGAACACCAGGGGCCCAGCTCTGCGCCTTCTCCTGCGCGATCTACCACAACAGCTGTCAAAAGCGAGGCACTGGCAGTGGCCTCACCGAACCTCGCTGCTGTCCAGTCTCGTGAAGACAGTCAAGAATCTATACGTCCCGTCGGCGCAGCCACGGTACCGCTGGCCTCTCACTCAGCAGCGTCTAGCATACCGCCGGCTCCTGACCTTGCTCCGTCCCATGTGACCAGCAGCGGCCCTCTCCCCAGCGACCAACCTGCATATCTTAATATACCACAGAATGTATCATTTGATACTATCTTGGGGGAACGAGATCGAAGTATGTTAGCTCTTGAATTAGTTGCCGCTACGTTGGCTAACTATTCTAGGTCCCGCAAATGCTCTTCTCAAAAATGTCAGCATATTCACTCATCCGAGCCTCGAGCTTCGCAAAGCTCTCAGGCTCGACATACCCCCTGCCACTGTTGGACATCAACAATCAATAACGATCAATCTTCCTTCGACTCATAGTTACCTCTTGATACGTCCTACGACGGTGGAAGAGAGCCCTCAGCGACAGATTAAACTTGTGGCATCGATTGGAAACCAGAAGATCCCTTTGGCGGTCCACGCCCGGCCGGTCGGTTCTAGCACTCCTGTTTACGAAGTGCGCCTCAACCGGGGCGTTACTCGAGTCGACCTGGAGGTTGTTGCGGGACCTTCTAGAACTGTACCACGAAGTGGGCCACCTGGTTCGGACATAGAATACGAGCGGTTGACAATATTTTTCCACCTCCTGCGACAGTGAACGGGGAAGGGTGTGCTTTTGGGCTACTGCATGGTGTAATATAGACTCTTGCTTGGGCTCCTCCGTCGTGGTCTTCACTACTTGATCGAGTTTCTTTTTTTTTTCGGTGGGCCTGCACTCCATGCATCAACTGTGGTGTTGTATCATGATGTATAAACGCTGGGTGTAATATTGATACATGGGCTTTGCACTGGATTAGCGTCTCTTATTATGAGTTGAGATTGCATTGTTGATATATCGTAAAGGACATTTCTCTCAATACCTTTTTCGAAGTTATCCCACATGATAATTGCAGCTCTTTATCCGCAAAGCATCCTTTTGGCACGATCATAGAGACCAGTGCAGTCGACCAATGAGTTCCGCTGAAGAAGGGCAGCTGTCACGAAACCGCCACCACCTGCAAAGCAGCACTCTAGTCTGATTATTATTTCCTATTCCATGACCAGGAGGGTAAAGATCTGGAAGTTTGCCTGAGTGGGGTTAACCGATCCACCGAGATTCGCTACTTATTTTCGCCAAAAGCTGGAGCCAAAAAGCTAGCGCTCCGGAGTGTTGGATGTGCGCCAATCGATGGTCGGTTAAGCTGCTTAGCTAAGGCCAACCTTTCCCCAAGGAACCGTGGGCTTTGCATCTTTTTGCTCCCGAGTCTTTGCCCGGTGCCGAAAAAAAAATTTCTAGAGTGGGCATTCTTTTTTTCCCTATAAAGCTCATCCACTTCCGCCCTCAACCACCAGAGTGCTCCTTATCGCCATTTTTTTCTCTCCCCCTCTTCCCCTCCTTTCCCAAAGTACCATTTCATAGTACTTGGATATCTGCCTTTGTGCACCATATTATAAAGATGTCTGACGAAGTCTACGAGGGTGCCATTGGCATTGACCTGGGTAAGATTTTGCAATTTTCACCGGACCTAGTCCCATTCCATTATCACAACAACTGACTTGGCTCTTTGCAGGTACTACCTACTCCTGTGTCGCCAACTATGAGGGTACCAATGTCGAAATCAGTAAGTCTCCTGGAACGCGTTGAACACCCGATCTTCGAGTTTTCGGCTCTGACCAAATTTTTTTGTGCGCAGTTGCCAACGAGCAGGGTAGCTACACTACCCCTTCGTTCGTCTCTTTCACCGACAAGGAGCGCTTGATCGGTGAGGCCGCCAAGAACCAGGCTGCTATGAACCCCCAGAACACTATCTTCGATATCAAGTAAGTTGATAATGCTCTGTGGAGTTTTTTTTCTCTCGCTATTTCATGAGTAGCATATACTAATGGGGTGGCTTGCAGGCGTCTTATTGGACGAAGATACGAGGACCCCATCGTCAAGAAGGACATTGAGTCCTGGCCCTTCAAGGTTGTCGACCAGGGCGGCAACCCCTTCGTCGAGGTCGAATATCTGGGCGAGACCAAGACTTTCTCCCCCCAGGAGATCTCCTCCATGGTCCTCATGAAGGTGAGATCTTGCCTGCAGGATCTTTAGAAGTCATGGTGTTCTGACTATTATCCACCAGATGAAAGAAGTTGCCGAGACCAAGCTCGGAAAGAAGGTCTCCAAGGCTGTCATCACTGTCCCGGCCTACTTCAACGACAACCAGCGTCAGGCTACCAAGGATGCCGGTGCCATCGCTGGCCTGAACGTCCTCCGTATCATCAACGAGCCCACTGCTGCCGCCATTGCTTACGGTCTGGGCTCTGGTAAGTCCGAGAAGGAGCGCAACGTCCTGATCTACGATCTGGGTGGTGGTACTTTCGATGTTTCCCTGCTCAACATCCAGGGTGGTGTCTTCACTGTCAAGGCCACCGCCGGTGACACCCATCTGGGTGGTCAGGACTTCGACACCAACCTCCTTGAGCACTTCAAGAAGGAATTCCAGAGAAAGACCAAGAAGGAGTGAGTATAGAAACCTAAAGTTTCGATATTGAAGTCCACTGACCGTCTTGTAGCCTCAGCGGTGATGCCCGTGCTCTGCGTCGCCTGCGTACCGCATGTGAGCGTGCTAAGCGTACTCTGTCCAACGCTACTCAGACCAGTGTTGAGATCGACTCCCTGTTCGACGGTGAGGACTTCAACACCCAGATCACCCGTGCTCGTTTCGAGGACCTGAACGCCAAGGCTTTCTCTGGCACTCTGGACCCCGTCCAGCAGGTGCTGAAGGACTCTGGTCTGGACAAGAGCGCCGTCGACGAGATTGTCCTGGTCGGTGGTTCTACCCGTATTCCTCGCATTCAGAAGCTCCTCAGCGACTTCTTCGATGGCAAGAAGCTCGAGAAGGTAGGAACACACCCTCATTGGCTTTAGTTTAGAATGAGGTTCTAACAGAGTTGCACAGAGCATTAACCCCGACGAGGCCGTTGCCTACGGTGCTGCCGTCCAGGCCGGTATTCTGTCCGGCAAGGCTACTTCTGCCGACACTGCTGACCTTCTGCTCCTTGATGTTGTTCCTCTCTCCCTGGGTGTTGCTATGGAGGGTAACATTTTCGCCCCTGTTGTTCCCCGTGGTCAGACCGTCCCTACCATCAAGAAGCGCACCTTCACCACTGTTGTCGACAACCAGCAGACCGTGCAGTTCCCCGTTTACCAGGGTGAGCGTACCAACTGCGCTGACAACACCTCCCTCGGAGAGTTCACTCTGGCCCCCATTCCCCCCATGAGAGCTGGTGAGGCCGCTCTCGAGGTTGTCTTCGAGGTCGACGTCAACGGTATCCTCAAGGTTACCGCTACCGAGAAGTCCTCCGGACGCACTGCCAACATCACCATCTCGAACGCCGTCGGTAAGCTCTCGAGCTCCGAGATCGAGAACATGATCAACGGTAAGTGCAGACATATGATATTCTTACTACAGTGGAGCGTGCCCTAACAGTATATGTAGATGCCGCCAAGTTCAAGTCTAGCGACGAGGCTTTCAGCAAGAAGTTCGAGGCCCGCCAACAGCTCGAGTCTTACATCTCCCGTGTCGAGGAGATGGTCTCCGACCCTACCATGTCTCTGAAGCTCAAGCGTGGTAACAAGGACAAGATCGAGTCCGCTCTGAGCGATGCCATGGCCCAGCTCGAGGTTGAGGACTCTACCCCCGAGGACCTGAAGAAGAAGGAACTGGCCCTCAAGAGACTGATGACCAAGGCTATGGCCACCCGGTAATTTATGATTCCTCAGCTTAGCGACATGAAGGGGTCTCCTCTCGTAGAGGCATGGTAGCCTCCGTGGCCTCCTTCAGGCGGAAATTCGTTTTATTTGGTCGTTTCTCTATTCCCAAAAGTTTCATTTAAGGACCCGGTTACATACGTGTGCCTCTTTTTTTGTTGCATCAATGGAAAGATACAATAGGCCAAAATGTTTATGGCATTGGCAGTTTTCATGAGTCATGTGATGGGTCTGGCATACTGGCGGGGTCTCCTTTTTATTCAGTCTGGGCTTTTTGCCTCCTCCGCTGTTTTTCTCTTTGTCTCTTCTCTTCTATCTCCTTATGGCTCATAGAATAACGAGTATCTGATAAATGCTTACGCCCTAGCTTCCTGCTAGGCTTTCACGATAGAATCAAGAGAGCGTGGTCACTTAGTTTCTCGGTAGCTTCTACTTGGATTTAGTATTTCTGCTATGCGTTAGCGCCTTGGATATAGACACTCGAATAGACACTTAAAATTAGCATAAGCTTTCTCCAGAGAAGGTGCAAGTTCTAGGTGTGTCCTAGTCCTGGGGTAACTTAGCTCGAGATGATTAAAGCGGGTAAAGCTGTCTTGTGCGGATGGGAGAAGCTCAGCGAGCTCCCCACCGCTAAGTACCGCTACCACTTTTTTCTTTCTGTGAATTGATGCACCTTACACAAGGAGTGTTTGAAATTCTCAAGCACGCAAAATATATCACGGCCCCGGGACCATTGTACGCGAAATACAATCAGCACTTGCCTTCTCCCATTGTCCTCGAGCACGAGCGGCGCAGTTTGGTATCTCAGTCACGTTAGCGGTGGACGTCATGGGCTCACCCGGAGCCTCTCCCGGCGCCGAAAAGAACGCGAAGCGCAAATATGAAGAACACGACCAAAGCGATCGCAATGGTGCCACTACTGCAGAAGACACTGGGAAGCGATCAAGAACGATTGGACCATCGCTCCCTCCCCAGCTTGCAGAGAAATCAGTCAGTGAAGGCGGAAGTGACAGCGAAAGCAGCGATGATAGCGATGACATAGGGCCCAGTATGCCGCCTCCTGGCGGTGCTCAGTCTGGAAGTGCTGGAACTAGCCGTGATACAGATGAAGTGGCCGGTACTCGTTCGAATGAGCAGCAGGCCTCGCCTCCAGTCTCTGTTCAGAATCAACGTGATGAATGGATGCTTGCACCACCAGACCAAGGCGACTGGACTTCGCGCGTGGACCCGACGAAACTACGTAACCGCAAATTCAACACAGGGAGAAGTGCCAGAGCTGCGCCCTCGTCCCAAGACTCGGCTACCCCATGGACAGAGACGCCAGAACAGAAGAGGAAACGTTTGGAGAACGAAGTTATGGGTATCCAACAACCCGCGTCGGGTGGTGCTTCAAGAGAGCCCAGCGGCAACAAAACTGCATCTGATAAACTCATGGAAAAGCGTCTACAGTCGTATAGCGTGAGTCGTCAATTCTCGTTATGTATATATAGTTTATTTACTAAAAACAATTCAGGATAAATCGCAGCGCAAGGCTCTGTATAAAGAACATCAGGAGACGGCCAATGCGGCTAAAGAGCAAGACGATCCAAGCGCACGTCCATTCGATAGAGAGAAAGACATTGCTGGCCCGGGGACTATAAGTTCGGCGAAGCGGAGAGAAATAATAAATAAGTCCTCGGATTATACCTCTCGCTTTTCAAGGGGTAAATTCCTTTGATTTTGCGCCCAGCAGAATTATTGGTTCTATGTATCTGTACGAGGTCTAATTATTATTGATATCCTGCTACGGGCTCCGGACTTTTTTTTTTTTTTTTTCTGGTACTCTGCACCTGCAGTAATATAATTGTGGAAATATACTTGCTAGGTCATTGGACTCATCCTGCTTACTTTATATCATGGCAGCATTGGCCGTCGAACGCAAATTCCAGAATAGATAGTCCACTTGAAGTGAAATTGGACCTGGCATAAGGTGATTGTCAGCACCAGAATACGGTTCCAGGTCCGCTAGTGATTGCTTGCACTTTAAATGCGGGCATCATCTCAAGGTATATGATCTGAAAAATCCATCAAGACATGCTGCTGTATCAGATGTTTCCAGTCTTGAACGGCTTACCTTAATATCATCTCTTCAATTAGAGGCGACATATCTGGTTCAACGAGCACAAAATCATTAACAATCAGGTGAGAACTACTCTTTGTGCCTGAGAAATAACATGCTACGCAATTTGTCTGATATTTATATGCGAATGGTCAACGAGAAAGGAGGGATTGGAACAGAGTGATTCCCAAATCCTTCAATTCTGTACCTAATCTGCAGATCCATTCATCCTTATGCTTTTCACAAGGTTATATCGTAACGGGGTTTGGTCAAAAATACCACCTGTTATCTTCTGAGTGTCTGATCTGCTTCCCTATCGCAGAAATCGTCAGATGCAAACTCTGCTTCCAGTTCTAAATATCAAATACTCCCATATATCTAGTTGCTCAAATCACAGGCCTGGCCAAATAAATTACAGTTTCTCGTAGACAGTGGTTATTCAGCGCCTTCGTTCCACGTCAATGCACACAGAAACCTTGATTTTAGATTGCCGGGATGATTATTATTAGCCAAGTAGTTAGTCTATGTAACTTAGTAAACAGAGACAACGGCCCGCCTATAAAAGTCCAATCAGAGTTCTCTAAGGAGCCTGTGCCTGGATAGAACTGTATGTAATACTACCCCGCAAGCCTTCTAGTTGAAAACTTCCCGATTAGTGACTCATTAACCGCACATAAAAGATGCTGCTGTCCTCTACTATTTGCATTACTTCCAATAGGCATACAAAATGGCACAATTAAGTCTATCAGATATACTGAAAAGTGCTTCGCTCGACTTAGGCCCTTATGAGGACCTTTACAAATACTTCCATACCCATCCTGAACTCTCGCAACGGGAAGAATCAACATCTCAAAGGGTGGCAGCTCATCTGTCTCAGTTAAATGTTTATGAACTCCACACGAACATTGGAGGCTATGGACTCGCCGGAGTGCTTAGAAATGGCCCTGGAAAGACCATCCTTCTGCGAGCTGACATGGACGCACTTCCTGTCAAGGAACTCACCGGGCTACCTTATGAGAGCTCGGTCACGATGCGCGATGCAGAAGGCATTGAGAAGCCAGTGATGCATGCTTGTGGACATGATATGCATATGACTTGTTTACTTGCAGCGGCTGAAACTCTTGCTAACATTCGCCATGCATGGAGTGGGACTCTAATCGTACTGTTTCAACCGGACGAAGAACGAGGTGGAGGCGCGCAGGCTATGGTTGACGATGGACTCTATTCGAAGGTTCCTTTGCCGGATTATGTTTTCGGTCAGCACGTAATGCGTATGCGTGCAGGAAGAGTTGGTCTACGCCCTGGCACAATCATGGCTGCTGCCGACAGTCTTAAGATTACCCTCTATGGGCGCGGTGGCCATGGATCGCAGCCACATCAGACAGTAGATCCTGCTCTTCTTGCTGCACATATTGTCATTAGGCTACAGGGAATTGTGAGCAGGGAGATTGATCCAAGTGATCTTGCTGTTGTGACCGTGGGGAGCCTACAGGCCGGACAAACAGAGAATATTATTGCTGACAAAGCCGAGATCGGGCTTGATTTCAGGACTGTCAAGCTAGAAACTCGTCAAAAGATCATATCTGCTATCCAGAGGATTGTCGAGGCTGAATGCGCAGCCAGTGGCTCACCCAAACGACCAGTGTTTACTCCAACCAGGCGGTTTCCTCTTACTTCAAATGACGAGCATGCGACCTCCCAACTGGCCGCATCGTTCGAAAGTCATTTCGAGGACTTCGACGGCGATACTCCGAGGACCAATATCAGTGAAGACTTTTCCATTCTGGGTACCAGTCAGGATCTCCCATGCTGTTTTTGGCACATCGGTTGCATTGACCCTGGGCTCTGGGACAAAGCCCAGCGAGGTGACAGTGACATAGAAGAGATCCCCGGGAACCATTCAGCCCTTTTTGCGCCGGTGATACAGCCAACTATGAGAGTTGGGGTGGATACGCTCTGCCTTGCAGCTTTGACATTTCTGAAGAAATAGTTGCTTACGGCATATTCATGGCAGCTCTTGACTTCCCCACTCCATAGTATGGCTAATATGGCATATATAAGGAGTTTTAACTGATTCCCAGAAGTCCTAAGCCTATAAGGGGTACAAGCCTATATAGTAATATACAAATTATTATTTTGTGTACTTCTTTATGCAGCCTAAGTATGCACCTCTGCCTATTCCAAGGGTAATCCGTGTTAGTGAGACCGTGCATCAGGTGTTTCGACCCACTATCTTCAGAGGGTTTGTGAATCCTATGAAGGAGAAAGCTGTTCCTGACATAGAATTCAGTCCCTGGGATGTAGTCAACCTTCCCAGGACTAGTAACAGCGAAGGTGGGAATCAGATCGTGATTTCTGTAATTCATTCTGGTCCCATGATTCCTCCTTTCCCAGTGGTTCCAGTCAGGTTCATTCTTCTTGTTTCCGAGAATAGCAACGGCCTATAAGTTATAGTAAACCTCCTTGAAAGCATTCCTACAAAGTGGATGATTACCATCGGCACCTCTAACTCTCTAACTGACTCAAATCTAACTGCTTTCTGACCGCCCGAGTACATCAATGCTATAACGTGTATAACTTCAATATGTAAGGTGATCATATATCTCCGACTGTAACCAACGGAAATCACACCACGTGCAGTCAGATAGGAGATCAAACTAGAGGCATACCTTCAAAAGCAGCTCCGCGTGCCAGACCCGGAGTACCACTCACTGTATGCAAGGGCTAAGTAGTTTAGTCAAAAGTAGGTAAATGCATACAGAGCTACCGTCCATGGTGATCTATTTAGATTGGATTCTCAGCATGGTAGACCTTACTAATCAACTATGATTTAGATTATATTTGCACCCTTGAATCATCTATTCGTATACTCGCAATTGCTTGGACATTAGAGAAGCAAATAGCATGATCAACTGGATGTCAGTGTATCTGTTCGATGCTGTTCCACGTCTCTCAATTTGAAGGATTTTTTGTGGCCCTAATATTCTCGCTCAAAATTCTCTCGCAAGACTTGGTACGATGGTTGAACATTATTTGCCTTACCAACTAGCACAAACTCAGAAAGAAACAGAAAAATCAATGAAGAGAGATGTTATAGAGGTTGCCTCGTCTTTATACAAATATCATCTGACCAGTAGACCTCCCACTACTACCTGTCGCTACTATAACTACCATCGCTTTCTCCGGGTCCGGAACTCCCTTCTCCTCTGGGCGACCATTCCACGAGCTAAGCGTATTTAGTTGCACATCCCAATTGCCATTTGCATGTCGTGCGATGGAAACTTCATCACCATCGACGTAAACACGCAAGTCGCACTCCTGGTTCGCTCCAACGCTGCCTGTTAGTCGCAGACTCCCTTCTGCTCTATCGAAAGAAGTATCAGTCACTGTCAACTCCGGGGGTGGCTCTAGACTTCTTCTGCCTTCAAAGCGCTTAATGATATCTGTTTTCAATGCTGGTGTCCTAGTGGGAGGTTGACGCCCGCGAATCGCTTGTTCGAAAGCGTACGCATATTGAAATAGATTACTATCATCATATGCCTTTGAGGCGAAGGTGAGATTCACAGGCATCTCCGTATCAGCCATCAACCCCATCGGTACATTGACGGTCGGTATGCCCAACTGGCGGATCGCACAGTTGCCGTTCGAGTAGAGCACACCATTACGCCATGCTTCTGCTGAGGAATCCTCATTGACATCTGCATCTGCCTTCCCAACATCGGCGTTGCAGGGCCACACTACCATATCCAGACCTTGAGTATCAAGCCAATCCTCAAAATCTTCTTTGCGCTTGGACTCAAGATTTTGCAGGGCTTTACCCAGTCCGGGGATGTTGTAGGTAGGAATCCGACCGCCAGTAATATGTGCAACAACGGCGGTATGTTGGACCAGGGGGTCACTGGGACCATACTTATCTGGGAGCGATCCTGGGGGTTGAGGGAAGATGCTCGCAGAATCCACTTGCGCAAGGCTAGTTGCAACTTTTGTATCGCCATTGTTCGCAAGAAAGTCGTCCCAGGCGTATGCCATCAATTGACACATGTCAATCTCATTGTGATAAGGTGGAGCCATAGTTTCTTCTTCAACGCTGCCGGTAGTATCTGATCTCGGCTTTTCAAACTTGGTGACAACAGGGAAATCGACCTCTTCTACGGTGGCACCAAGTCTTTCCAATACCGTTTGGGCATTTATCCAGAGATCGATTACGGACTGGCGAGTGTAGACTTTCCTTGCAGTTGGATCAGAATCAACCTTTCCGATATACATCTTCGGGACACCGATCTTTTTACCAGCTAACGCATCTGGAGTAGCGAGGTCGTGGTAGGACTTTGGCCGAATAGTTTCAACAGTCGGTAGCTGGACAAAAGGCTGCTCTCTCCAAAAGTCGCATGCTGTCTTTTCATCATGTGCAACAATGACATCTAGTAAAGAGAACATGTCTTCTACAGTCCTCGTGTGAGGTACCACAGTGTCACATGTTGGAAAGAGTGGCCAGTTTCCTCGGATTGATATAAGACCTCTGGACGGCGTGTAGGCTACCAAACCGTTGTTCGAAGCAGGCGAACGACCAGATGATATGGTTTCTTCACCCATTCCAAAGACGCCGAAGCTTGCAGCGGTGGCTGTGGCCGATCCATTTGACGACCCTGAGGCGAAAGCCGCGGTGAGATAGTCACCGTTGTAAGGAGACTCAGCGCGGCCATACACACCACGTTGCATACCCCCGGCAGCCATGGGTGGCATATTAGTCCGGCCCAGGATTACCACCCCAGCTTCCTTGAGCCTTTTCACTGTGAATGCATCTTCATTTGCGATCAAATCTTTGAATGCGTGAGACCCGGCTGCCACAGTCATGCCTTGGATTTTGTAAGAGTCTTTAATAGTGCAAGGAATGCCGTCTAATGGACCCAGTGCATGTCCCAAAGCACGGCGATGGTCTGCCTCTTGAGCAGACTCAAATGCATTCTCATTTATGATAGGCGTCGAGTTGAGCAGTATGGAGCGGCGATCATATTTAGCGATGCGGATCAGGTGTTTTGCCGTCAGCTCAACGCTATTTGTATAGCCCTGATCAAGAGCCGATGCGAGCTCTGCAATCGTGGCCTCCACGATGGATAAAGCCTTTCGATGTCAGCATGGCGAGTCGCGCTTTAAGAAACAGCACCAATAGCAATGGTGTGTAGTATGACTTACTGGCGATGCTCCTGTAGAGCCCTTGATTGCCATGGCTTAAATTTTGGCGGATAATACTGATTCAACTTTCTGGGAATAGCAAACAAGCGAGGAGTTCTAATTTTCTCTCAAAATAGGATCCAGGAACCCTTTATTCTCTTCTGAATTGAAGATCGCATCCTCATTTGGTTGTTCTTCATGTAGATGTAGTACTTCTGTCCTATCATAAGAGCATCCATACCGAGCTGAAAAACGGGTAAATGTACAATTAAGAAGCGGTTAATTCTACCAATTAACAGCTGTTCAATTGCGTTATTGGAAAATTACGTGTGGTGTCTATGAGTTCTTATATATTAAATTAGCAAACTGCTACTTGGATTCAGTATTCAAGTCTGGCAATCTTCCCATGGCCGTATATTTGGCCTGAGTGCCTCCTCATTTGAGCCTACAGAACGGCATGATTTCAAATTCCCTCTCACAACCACACAAGAGCACATACTGTCTCAGTAAAATTGAGATCTTTAGAGAAAACTTTGTACATTGGTTGAAGCAGCTCTTTGTGGCTGCGCTTCATCCCTGAGGAATATCTAAGTCTCCAATAGTACCAAAGTAGCCATCATCTTCATTATGTGGATACAATCTGGATATGGCCTATTCTATATACTATGAAGTGTGCTCTGCCAGGTTCAGTAGCCGTTCTCCTGCCGCAGCTGCGAAGGGGATATCTAACTCCAAGCTTTTAGCTAGATCCCCCAAGAGGGCGATCAGTCGCTTTGCTTCAGAGCGATATCGGCCATTATCAGACCGGGAGGCATTATAGAGCATGTGACCAACACCAAGCAGCTGCTGGACGATATGATTTCCCGCGACTTTGAACATGATGAGAGGTGCTTTGGTCACTTCTTCGAGGAAGTTCTCAGCAGTCTCCATTACCTCACAGGCGGGAGCTTGGCAGTAGAGCAGTGCCATGATGGTCACGAGGGTTTCTGTGCAGGTGATCTGAACAGCCATATACTTGCATCGGTTGGTTTGGTACCCACTGTTGGGGTCATTTAAACTCAGTAGGACGCTCGATTTACCGGATTTGAGTCGAGCTAGGCCGTCCAGAAGCGTTGTCGGGGAAGGTCGATCGCAGATAACAGAAAATACTGCCTTGCGAGTCTTGCATCCACGAAGACTGAGCATGGCGTACTCCAACAACCTGAAAAGGTCGGTAATGTAGTCCCAGCCAGCAGTCCAAGCCCGTGTTTCAGGGTCCATGGACGGAATGATGCGAGGATAAAGGACTGATACCTGCACCTCCGGTAGCCGCACGACATGACCGAGTACGCATGCCGAGTGGATCTCAAGGCGATAGATGCACCAAAACAGCCTCCTTCGATTGTCTATCTCAGACATAGAGATGTCATCAGGCCATCGGCTTTCGTCATGGAAACTGTGTTGAGCGACCAAGGCATGATACTCCCCAAGATAGCGGTGGAGATCACTGTAGTTACTACGCTGTAGCGAATACACGGCTAAGAGGCCGAAAGAGCGTAGATAATCAAGATTCTGTGACTGGGCAATGTGTGCTGGAATCTTAGATACGGCTTCTAAGAAATATTGATCGCTGTCAGGTGTGGAAAGCCCTTCAAGCAAGGTATTATTGAAGACTGCGTTCAAAGCAGCGGCCTGGGAGCTGACAGCGCATAGTGCCATCAGCAACATATATGATGGTCCATCTGGGTCGGGAATGCCATTTTCCCAGCGCAACAAAAGATCACTCTCTGCGAGGAACGGGTAGCTAGATACCAGTCAGCGCTCATATCGTCGAAGGGAGAATAGGACACTAATACTAGCATTGATACATAGTATCACGGTAAATCCTTATCAGCCTCCGTATCGCGTGCAACGACCTCAGTCCACAACCGCGATCATCACTTTGGCTCTTATTGCACTCGTCCGGCCGCGGCCGGGTGGGCTTCCTGCCTCTCCGCCTCATAATACGGTTCATCGTACATTCGACCCCGTAGTCAATACAAGTGAGACAACTTGCCGGTGGTTGCGGACACTGAATGGATCTCTCGTGCCGCCAGCGGCACCTAAGACCCCTCCCATGGCAAAAGTCGCAAGCACGCGAGATGCGTTGTCTTGTTCGAATGGAAGTAGAGTGCATCCCGATGTTTGAATGCACTCAATCTCGAATGTTGCTGCTAAAGTTGCTGTTCTGATTTCAGAATTATTAACTGTGAAATATAGACTTGTCGAGCCAATGCCCTATTATCAGTTTAACAGCTGTTAATTTCCTTACGTCTCCCAAGCTACAGTATGTATCACTGATAAGGTAAAAGCATCGGCTCCGCTTTGACCCAATACATAGTTAGCTCGGCCCACCCGATAACGAGCTCAACCCATCCAAGTATTTTTTACCATTTTTGGGTAGAATAGTTTTTTGAGTCAGATATTCAAAATTCATTTAAAAGCCAACAAATAAAGATACTTATTATTCGGCCGAGTGGCAGCAGGTCAACAGTTGGGCAGTGGGCCGGTTGCCCCCACTGCTGCCAACCTTAGCTAACTCTAATGTAACTGTTAATTAAATTCATACAAAGCCAAAGACTGTGGACTCTGGACTAGGAAGAAAGAACAAAGGGTGTAGTTATATCACATTACAGAAGGCCACAGATATAGAGGAAGAACTGTGCAACACACTCTGCAAGTGCTGTGCAGCCAATTGATACCTCGTTTGTTAATCTATCATGTGGGTACAGGAACAGTGAGCATAACCCAGTCCTATGTATTACAAACCGGACACAGTGACTGATCTACAGACTGTCCCTTATCAGGACTGTTAGGAGAGAGGAACATTTTGGTACTCTCTCGCTCTCAGTAGCCCTACGGCGTGATTCAAAATGTTTTACGATTTTATCCAACCGAGGTTCTCTAAAGCCCATGACGATCCAGCTTTTTGGATGATCACCATGCCCTACTGGACATTCAATACCTTCGATTTCATTAGAAAGAAAGTGAAGTACAAGGAGCAATACGACCTCTCTTTGCGCAAAGCATTTGAATCCGGAGATTCCCATTACCAGATCATACATAATCTAACAACCTTCCATTCACTGCCCTCTACCACCACGTCGCTCCTTTTATTTGAAGACTTTGACTGCAGCCTGAAGGTTCAGAATGAAATTTTTCCTTCTAACCGCTATTGTCAACTCTTAATTTGACAGTTGCCCTGACACCTTTAGATTCTAACTTCGGCATCGCGATTTGATAGTCGTGCTCGAAGGAGACATCTCTGGCGTCGGTCTCATAAAGAGTCATATCAAATGAGCGAACTAAAGCCGCAATCACCAAGCAGAGCTCGGCACTGGCAAGCTCAATTCCCAGGCATTTACGGCTTCCTTTGGTAAACGCCATTTGGAACCGCTTGCGCCCCCGCCCAGCCTCGCCTAGCCAGCGTTCAGGGTCAAACGTGAATGGGTCTGGAAAGATGGATTGTGTGGTATGTACGCTAAGCGTGGAGATGCTCATTGGCGTACGCGCAGGGATTGTGTAGGATTTCCTGGTACCAGGAGTGGTGACATAAGACGACGGAGTGAATATTAGCTCCTCATATGCACGGCGGCCGATACGTGCTGTCACACCAAATGAAAGACGGTTGCCTTCTTCAATGACTGCCATGAGGTAAGGCAGCTTTTCTAGTTGGGGCCATGAGGCGTCGATTGGGACTGTTTCAAGCTCAGCGCGAAGTCTATTCAGAATTGACGGGTTGGCAAGCAGATGATAGAAAATTATGCTGAGGGATAGGGCTGGGGACTCGGTTCCAGCCAGGGCGAGAAGGGCGCCTTCTTGCTCCAATCGGGTCAATGTTCTTTCTTGGGGTGGAAGGGACTCATTGACCAGAACAGACTCGTAGACGGCTTCCTTTTCGTTTGGACCTCGCCCACTTTTTCTATCGGCTCCAGTTGACTGTGCTTTCATGATACTAGAAATTTCTCCGCGAACTCTCTGCCGTGGGTCAGGAAACAATAGACAGGTTTGGGTTGAGATATGGACACTTACATCAAACAGGTTGAACATATCAATGAGACCCGGGGGCATCAAGGGCCTGCTGACGGAGGTAGGAAGCGCCTCAAGGAAGTCCGCGATCCAGGGAAAATGTTTATTAACATGGATTCCCAAGAGGAGTTGCTTGCTGTTATTCCGAGATATACCTGCTTGTTTCTCATCTGCCAGGCCGTTCGTTTTGTGCGCGAACAAAAAGTTGGTCACAACACTTGGTCTGATTAGTCCAACTCTCGTAGAACACAGAGCGCCACTCACTCGTTGGAGAATGCAAAAAAGATGTCTGATAGATTTACTGGCGATGCTTCTCTGGCGTGCTTCACGATGATCTCAGATAGCTGGTCGACCTTTTCTGTAACCAGATGCTGTAGGGATAGAACATTGCGCTTGCTGAAAAAGGGCACAAGAGCTTCGCGACGCAACTTGTGGAGCTTGGCATCTGCTGTAGTGCCCACTCCTCCAGGCACTCGCAGGGCCCGTAATGGGTACTCGTACTTGTCTCTGAGGCCAGTATATACCGTGTCCAAAAAGCCGACGTCGTTGATGTGAATTTCATCCGGGGTGATGCGGAGAATTGGTCCTACATGATCGTTAGCTCCGTATTCTAGCGCCTGCTGGCTCAAGGGCAGAGAAGCTCAGTGTACCATATTCACGATGCAGTTCTTGGATCTTAAAAATATACTTGCCCGGAAGAATGACGTCGTAGTAGAATTCGTACCACCAGGTCAGAGCAGCCAGACGCGGACCTGGAATGTGGGATAGAGGGTGAAAGAAAAGACGGCGGATTGACTCGATCACTACCCAAAGAAGGACCACGACAACGCTGGTCGTGAGAACTTGAAGGAACGCCATACGATGTGGCGCAAAATAATTTGAAGACAAGCGATGGGTGAAGAAGTGTCAATAAGATTCCACCTTGGATATTTCAAAGGGCGGGGGGACAAGGGAGTTGGAAACAAAGAAAATCCCAAGAAGGGTATGGCAGGGATCTATGGGTGAACCTGACTTTGCGAGCTGTATAATTGGCTCGAGAGATGGCTGATGTGTCGTACAGTAAAATACAGTTCTTTGTCTGCTATCAGCCTAATGAGCTAGGCCCCCCATCGACATTGGGGGCCAAGTCATATATGTACTACAGTGATGCATGTTCGAATGCAGCAGGGTTTCTGCAGGCTGGAAGTGAAGTTGCCCATTCTCATCGTCATTGACTGTTTAGTGCGACCTCGAACACCACCTGGACAGACAACAATAACCACCTCGAAGAACCCGAAAGACAATGCATTGTCCGGTGTTCTTTTGTTCTTCGCCTATGGTGTCCAACTTTCTTTCCTTACTTATACAGCTATCATGACATACGCAAACCCCGTGGCATGTATTGCCATCAGTATCCTATTTCCTATTCTTGGGACTATTGTAGTTGGCTTGCGCTATCACTCAAAGAAGCGCGCAAACCTTCCATTATGGGTTGATGATTGGTTAACAATTCCAGCTTTGGTATGTTTACTCGCAGTTGTTTCCCGCCTTGTAATTATATGTACAAACTCACAAGAAGATGATCTCTTTAGCTGCTAGAATTCATAATAGCTGCACTTTTGATCTGGGGTGCGACCACCCGTTCCCTTGGGCGTGAACTTCCTCCATCGCCTATACCGGGACCTAATGGCTACCTCTTCACGACCTCTGATCAACAAATACGACTGCAACAGGCATGTCTCTATCTGTCTATTGTCGATATCTTGCATTAACTTTGAAAAGATTCAATACTTTGTCGACATTGCAACCGTTCTCGCATTCGGGTCAACTAAACTGAGTATACTGTTCTTCTATCGCCGAGTCTTCTGTGATGCTCGAATGATGCGAACCTTTTTTGATATCGTATCAGGGGGGACGATTGTCTTGATCATTGTCTGGACAATCGCCTTTACTTTTGGCTCTATTTTTCTCTGTGGAGCACATCCATCCTACGCATGGGCGCCCGTGGCAGTAGTTGCAGAGAAATGTTATGTTCAGACAACTTTCTTAGAGGCATATGCTATCTCCGATTTGATCTTGGACGTTTGGATCTGGTCGTTGCCTCTTCCAAAGGTTCGTTTATTGATTGTTTCAAACAGCCGCAGGGGATGGAAAAGTTGACATATTCGCATAGATTTTCACATTGCATATGACAATGCGTCGCAAATCAGCATTGGCTACGGTCTTCCTCGTGGGTCTTTTGTAAGTTTAGTACATCAAAGTCTTTAATCCTCTTACTAACGCAATATGAAACCAGTGCCATTGCCGCCTCGGCCACTCGTATGGCTATCTATATAATATATGTCGTGAATGCATTCGCCCACTCCGATGGAGGAAGTACGTATATGCAGCACATATACTCCAAGTTGTAAGACTGCTAACCAATCAAAAGCAATCGTCACCTACCTTATGTTTTGGACAATGATCGAATGTGGTCTGAGCCTTATAGTCGTCTGCCTCCCCGCTTTGCGACCTCTATTAGCGAAAGCAACCCTCTTTTCAATCTTCGACAGCATCAGAAGCACCTTCAGCCTGCGGTCTCTCTCTAGAGGGCAATCCGCCGACGAGGAAATCGGACGAATTGACTCATTTACTAGAATGACATCTTCGAAGTCTATGTATCCGGATCCCCCCAGTTATACATCTGGAGAAGACATCGAACTTCGGTCATAGGAGCCGAGGGCACGTAAAGGGTATGCAATCGGGGTCTCAGTGACGAGGGAAGTTAAGCGCGATGAAACTACGTCCACGAACTACAATGAGATTATGATTTAAGAACCAATTTTGAAACGCCTCATATTTTTATTTTGCAAATCATAGTAAATTGTTCTCCACATCTTATCACCAGAGATAAAGACAATTTTATTCACCATAAAAATCAGCCCATGAATCGTTCAGCTGGTTAACCCCGTGCGTACGTACAACTGCATGACTCGAAGAACCACATTAACCGCCGATTCAGGCTAGACCTGACTGTGGGGGTTAAAAATGCACCGGTCTTACTGTAGGATCGACAATATAGGGCCTTCTCCAGGGTTATTGCCTAATCGTCAATGCTAAACAAGAATAGAGTTAAATGAGCTAGCGACTCAGTCAGTAACAAACAGAGCAATGTACGGAGTAAGCCTTGCATGCATTACCTAGCACCTGTGTCACACAGCCATCAATTATAGAAATTATGTGATCATCTCTGCCCCTCAGCAGGCACACTGCATCCCTGCATTGGGATATAGCTGCGAAATTCGACGGAGTATTCTGGCAAGATGCACTGGCCGGGGTGGTTAGTCTTGTGCATACGATGTCCATACCATCTGTCGCAGGCGGCTCAGTTCGGACAAGATATCTAGCTAGGCTTGCATCCACAATCAGCCTTGCTGATGGTGGCGCTCGAGTGGGGGCGGTGGATGCATGTAAGTCGAAGGATTTATGCTTTTTTCCTTATTTTACCCTTTTCATCCTCTACGTGTCTACGGGTTTCACTGTTAGAAAGCAACATGATGTTTTTTTCTTCGTCTACAGACCCTGGATATACTTCTCCAGATGGCAAGAGATTTTATTCCTCGGAGAAAGTAAGAGGATGGCTAAATGGTCTTTTTGGACTTTGGAGAGAATTTTCCATCGTCTTGCTATGTATGATATGTGCGCTCCTCGCCCTCAATCGTACCTCTATACAACTGAGCCATCAAAATTGCACACCTGAAGACTCCTGTATGCAATCATACCTTATTAGAACCCAGAAAGAAATACATCAGCTGATCTGAATTATCTAGTAATTAGAGATCCAGAGACTCACAAAAGTCCGTTCTGGTGGTCAACCGACATCTACAGCTCGGCTGATCCTACAAATGATGCCGCTGTGGATGCAGCATGGGACAAGATTCGACCTGCTCACGGATTTGTCGCACTTGACCATAAGTGGGCAGCCGAAAACGGTCTCCCACCTAGTTTGGACTTGCCTGCTGATCATTCTAAAGGTGTATATATTATCGACGCGTGAGTCTTACCGTCCCATTTCCATTCAACTCCTACTACCATGGACTGATTAATGCAGCTACCACCAAATCCACTGCCTAACAGTAATCCGTCGCACTATGATGGAGATAGCCGCAGGAAAGCCTCCTAGCATAGCAATTGAACACTCACGACACTGCTTCGACAGCTTATTGCAATATGTTGTATGCGGGACAGACGGCGACACCTTGTTGTATACTTGGGGCAAAAACACGACTGGAAATGGACAGCTGCGGAAATGCATCGACTGGAGCAGTAGGAGGAACTGGGCGAAAGATAATACCGCCTGCTATATAGATGGTGACCATCCCATGCGATTGATTGCGCATTTCAACCATTGTGAGAACGATGACGATGGGATACAAAATTATTGGGGATGACATGTCGAGTATAATGTGTAGATAGCATACTTGGAAAAATATGAAATAATCATTGAGTCAAGGAGTCTGGAGCACTCGAGTAATAGATCGTGATTAGCTAAGTCCATACTTGTGTTGGTCATCTTGGAAGACTATATTATCCTTAAACTGGGAATTCCTCGGGGCGTATTTTTGTTCAAGATATGGGTTCCACCCCGACTTCAATCTTGTATAACTTATAGATACCGCATAACTAAAGGCACATCCAAAGTTTTATTTACGAATAGCGTTTCAAACAGTATTACGGTTGTAGGACTGAGCAGCTCATAACATATAACTAATCAACCGGTTCATTCCTAGTGTTACTGGATCCCCACATGCCTCTTCTTATCACATCATCACCCTCATGAACCATCGATCGTCTGTTGGGATCATATCATCTACCATCCTTCTGCAATTTGTTCGTAGTCGGAGTTTTCCGTGTTCTCTTCGCCGGGATTCCGGCCAGTCAACTCTCGAGCAGTGAATTTCACAGCTCTAGCGTCCCGCTGTGCGATCATGTTGTCTCGTTGGCCCAAGTTGCCTATTTTAGTTAATAGAGATATGAGTCTAGCGATACGCAGGTGGACGTACTGGGCAGGGCGAGGGCGCAGCCGATAAAGCCCAGAACGCACATGTTGATAAGGGTGGATTTGAACATGGTGGATTGTTCGATGTAGAGCGTTTCAATTTTTAATTGTAGTGATATATCTGGTATAAAGACGTTTGGATACTTTGGAATCATAGTAAAATATTCAAATCGCTGTTATTATATAGAATAATTTCAATACAGCCTAAAGGGCCAAAAACTTCAGGCCATCAATGTTTAGCATAACATCAAGGGTTCCTGGGTAAGTGATCACCAACCAACACAATCGAGCCTAACGGTGAAATATTATTGGACTATAATATCGTCAAACCTTGTTGATCCTTGTGTATGGTTACACTCAAGAGTGATAATAATAGCTGCCTGCATGGCTATCGGGTAGATCTGCAGTTATAACAAAAAAGAACTAAGCGCTGTTACCATTTGAGTCACAATCTGTAATTTAGCGTATTGAGATATCTGAATTGCTTATCAGATGTACTGAATGAATGAGGTGTTTTTATCCGAGACAAAACGGGGGCTTATTTTCATCACCCCGGCAGGGTGATAATGCAGCATTGTCCGGGTCAGCTGAGAAATCATTACACAAGGCTGACTTGTAAGCGCCTGCTAGGCATATATGATTTGTCAAGTTTTTTGTAGCTATTCTAACTTGCTAAAGTCAACTGCTTCTAGCCAACTTTGAGAATCTCCTCACACAGTCAAGTCAGATGAAAAACGTTGTATACCAACCCGTCCGCGACAACGTCGACGTGGACAGCGAGAGTCAGGATAGCAAGTCATCCTACGAAAAGCTCAACACACCCAGTCAGAAATGGTGGAAATTGCTTCCTATAGTCATTTGGATCGCCGTGGGCTATTTCCTTGCTTTTATAACACTCGCCTTCCCGTACCTATATACGAAAGAATCATGCGGGCGGAAATCCTCCGCTTGGTCGCCCGCACTTGAAATCTATGACAACGACAAATTCTCAATTCAAAGATTCAATGGTGCCCTGAGGGCACAAAATGAGTTTCGTGGCCCACCAAGCCAGGAGATCGACGATGCTTGGGATAAAATCATACATCCCGAGGGGGGTCTGATACGCCTATCTAAAGAACAGGTTGACAGAGTGAACGCTTCCGAGTATGCGGCCGAGTATACTGAAGAGATGGGAGGTGGGTATATCGGTGGTATTGAAGCACTGCATCAACTGCATTGCGTGAATATGCTCCGGCAAGTGACTTATTTGGACTACTACCTTCCGAAGAAAAAGGAGTGGCGGGATGATCCGCAAACGTTTCGATTTCATTTGGATCATTGTATTGATATGATTAGACAGAAGGTAGTCATTCTTTGTTGGCTCTTTATAGACCTGTGATAGAATACTAACTATTCTATCAGCTTATGTGTAATCCTGACGTCGGGATAATTACTTACGTGTGGGCTAAGGGATACAGGCATCCATTTCCTGATTTCAACACGTGAGAGTTGGCAACTTGTCCCTGGAATTTCTATTTGCTAATTTTATGCAGTATTCACAAATGCAGAGACTACTCGAGGTTGCTCGAATGGGTAAAAGAAAATAATGTCCATGGCAGAAATGTGTCGGATCTTCAACGACGCCCGGGAGCAAAGGAACGGGAGACTCGCCCCTGATGGGCTATTCTATTTAGTAATAGATGTCTGTAAAAAGCGTTAACATATTAGTATTCTGTATATGAATTTCTCCCTGTCTAGTTGGCAGTGTTTTTATAGTCTACGGGCCTCGCAAAACTACTAATTACCTGTTATGATGATGCATTGTGGGCAATATTTAGACCTAAATGAGTGCCAGGTAAAGACTGCCCTCGGGAAAAAAAAGAAGAAGAAGAAGAAAGTTCATCTGAATTCTTAGCAGATTGGGCCCTCATTTCCCGACTGCTTCCCAGTCTGATCATTAATCACCCTATTAAACCAAATCAGCTCCTGATAATCTTCCTCTTCCTCCAACTGCAGACCCATCTTGACGGTCCGATCGTTGTCAAACCTGAACTCTGCCATGAGAGGGACATCGCCGCCTTCCCAGAAATCACTCATATGGGCAATATACTTCGTCTGTTCACCGATATGGTCGAGCGTAAGCGTGAATCCCATCGATCGATCCGTAGCGTCAATGAAGAGCTTGTCATTTTTTATCTGGACCGTTATGTCGCGGTAGCCCGGGTTCCAATACTCGCCTGTGTACGCGCTAAGCGGCATCTTCTGCGGCTGGGACTCCTTGATTCCAGGACAGAGCTTTTCCCGCAGGTCTTTTTCCGGGTCGTCCAAATTGTCTCCAGATTCGAGTTTGTTCCGATCCGGTCGTTCAGCTTCCGGCACTCGGAGCACCTCGTCGATCAACTCTTGTCCCAAGATGGAGGCAACCGGCTCCCCGTCGCCTGAATTCCCAAAGATGACCCCGCCGAACTTCACATCAGGCAGGAAGAAGTGCCAGCTGCCGAAGCCAGCTACCAAGCCAGCATGACTGACAATCTTGTGGCCCCGGTAGAAGAATGTCCCCAAACCAGCACCATACGCTCTTGGCGAGGTGAACGGGGGCAGGTGCTTCTCATCAGGGTTCTCGAATGATCGCGACCTGACGATACCCTTGTAGACTTCTTCGGTTACGGGATCCTCGTGGTTCATAAGAGCCTTGACCCATTTGATATAGTCGTTGACACTGGTGATAATACATCCTGCACCTTGGGCCTCAGGGCAGTCCGGAGTTTGGAATCCTTGGTATTTTTGGGCTTTTTCGTCCCAGAAGTACCCGGTAGCGATGCGGTCCCCAAGACCCTTAGCTCGAGCACGTTCGGGCTGGAGGTTGGTCGAGTGCATATCCAGCGGACCGAAGAAACGTTCATGGAGGAAGTCAGAGTATGAAATGCCCGTCTTCTTTTCCACGAGGTGCGTCGCCACTGTAAACATCATGTTATTATACATGTGCTTGGACCGGATCGGGGCGGCCACCGGTAAGTTTCGCAAGTTCCTTGTGATGGATCGCGGATTGTCTGGTTGTGCCGCTCGTTGACTCCGATAGGAGAAGTCATGGCTGTTCGTGGTGTGTCAGTCAAGGACAACCCGCCAAAAAAAAAAAAGAAAGAAAAAACCATGATAGATATTTACGCAGGTAGGCCCGTCCTGTGACTAAGGATATCTTCTACAGTGACACCTTCGGTGTATCACTCGCCCGACATGACAAAGTCATCGGGTAGCAGACTCGACATGGTCGCTTCATACTGCACCTCAGGATATCTTTCGTTGTCGTTGACCAGCAATCCAACCGATGCGCCCGTTAGAGACTTCCCAACGGACGCAGTGTCGAAAAGTGTGTCTGGTGTACACGGCTTGGACGGATCCAATGATGCCTTCCCGTAACCTGCTGAGGCAATCGTTTCGTTCTGCACGATGGCAATGGCGAGGCCGGGCACATGGTATTGTTTCATAAGCTCTTCCACACGGGAAGAGAACTTTGGAGAGTAGAAAAAATCCATCGCTGTATATGTATTCCTGTTGATAGAATGCAAAACGCTTTTCAGCCCTTCAGTCAGAGAGGTATTGAACCCTTTTAACGAGCCAGTGATGCAAAGTTACTGTTCACTGTATAGCAAAATTATGTTATTGTCTGACTGGTGGGGTTTAGACTTTTTTATATGCAGGACTACAGTGTTGTCAAATTCATTTTCTAGACATAAGTCAGAATGAGTAAAACAGGCTCTGTTGCCTAGAGCTGAACAATGAAGTGATGCCTAATGGAAATTTATGTACATCCACAGTGGCCTGCAGGGTTTCAGAAACAATAGTTGCAAAGGGTTGCAGAAAGTTGTGCATAATCCCTGCTAGTTACAACGGTTAGTTAACTATAGTATGTTGATTACCTAATAATAAGAATTAAGGTCTTCACTATTGCTCTGATAGCCCTAAGTTAAGTCAGATCAGGACTAGTTAACTGGTTATTGATTATATGTTTAGTCAGGTTGATAGTGGGACAGCTGAAACTCCACAGCTTGCACTCCCCGGGACACAAAATTGGGCAAAACTATAGCATGATAAATTTCTATCCTCTAATACTCTACTAGTTAGGCCTTATATGTGGCTTACAGAAAAATTTTAATACAATCACAGAATATCTAATTAAGGAACACATATTTTCAGCAGCACGCAAGATAGAGACATAAATTCACAATAAAGGGAAGATAAACAATCCAAACCAATGAACCGTGGAGAGGTTCTAACAGTATAACTTATATAGACTCAGTTAATTTCTAGTTGATCTAATTGAGCTCAGCTTGAAATGACAGGTGTCGATCTACAAATCGAGCTTTAGATGCTTTCGGGCTAGCGTTTAGAGCAGTTGGATCTTTGAGCCCCTTCACAGCATCCCACTCCTCTGGAGTTGCGTCTCGTGCAGGCTGCAGCTCGAAATTTGCAACCGTATGATAGAGAACAGTATAGATGAGGCGTGTTGCCAGATGAGTTGCAATACACATTCGCGAACCATAGCCAAAAGCAAACTGATGTGCATGCTTTTCTAAGCCCACATCCTGCCATCTTTCTGGTCGAAACTCCCAAGGTTCTGCGAATAAAGCAGGGTCTAAGATAGAGTAAGTCTTCATGTCAGTGAAAGGGCAGACTTCATACGGATGTGAAGATTCGTCTCATACCATGGTTACAGGCCCATGCATTCAGGAATACCATCGTCCCTTTGGGAATAATAGTACCCTTGTAGTGCAACTCAGTAGTACTTTCTCTTGGCATCGAAAGAGGCAATGGTGAATAGAAGCGTAGAGCCTCTTTGACCAGCAAAAGGATATATTCTACATCCTGTGTCTCATGAAGAGAGTAACCATCCTTTACTACGTTTTTAAACTCCTCAAAGGCTCGCTTTTGGATGTCTCCTCGATGGGCCAGGAGTAAAAATATCCATCCGATCGTAGGCTGGACACTGTCTGCACCCTGTTTTATAGCTGTTAGGGGACTGAGACGAGTGTAGAGCCTGGCTATCAGAACTCTACGGACGGGGTTATTTAGGGAAGACGAAAACATACCGCCATCATACTCAAACTAATACTAAGAAGCTCATTGTTCGAAAGGCCAAGCGCCTCAGGGTCGCGTAGAACGTTTCCTTGAATACAAGGTCTGTCAACTCCCTTAGCCATGGCATCCTTCAGTCGATGGAGCAGCTCATCGTTATAGCGAATTCGGCGATTTCCGATATCTGCAGCGTGGGCAGATGATTTCCTCCAGAATATGGGCTCTAGGAACTGTAGAAGGGGTATATAATTTGTTAAGTTCTTTGAGGTAGACCGAAGTCGTGAGATCTCGTTTTCGACCTCAATAATTTCGCCATAGAAAGACTCATGTTTCATGGTTGTCATATTTGCAATCCTGGCGTGCGGGCATTAGTTAACAGTCTTTCACTACCACAACTCTGAATAAGGGAGTAGTTGACGCATCATGATTAGAATTGCTGATGACACAAGTACAGAAGAGGTGCAACGCATTTTCATACCTGATTCCATAGTTCAGAGTCATGACCGTGTTTAATGCTAGGCGTTGAATTGCAGCGGCGAAGTCCACATCATTGACACCACTTTTGGACTCTGCCACGAGATCTCCAATGAAATCCGCTGTCTCTCTTAGAATCAGCTGGTAGATTATATTAGATATACAAATTCATGTTGATTGATGCTATATGGAATGTGGATCATAGGGGCTCACTTACAGGCTCATATGACTGAACCTTTGGACGGTTCAAGCTTGCTGCGGCAGCTTTACGCCTGTTCTTGCAGCTCTCGTTCCAAGGGCTAGTGCCAATGCTGGCTACATCCTTACTAACCAGTTTATGGAATATATGGAACAAAGGCCTAGAGATCAACGATGAAGTCTGGTTGAGGAACAGAGTCTTTGCATCTTCTGCAGCATTCACGATGACCACCGTTGAGTTTCCTAATTGGACCTGGTATACTGGGCCATACTCAAGTGACCATTGTCGATAAATTTCCGCTGTGTAAGATTTGTTTATCTAGAAGCATGGCATATCAGCAAATAGCGAAACAATTATTTTTGGCTATTCGTAACCCACATCGAGTAAGTTTCCGACCAGAGGAAGACCTGGAGGTCCGCTAAGACCTCTGATTCTTCGACTCCATCGCACAACCTCGTTGGAGATCAAATAAACCACGAGAACTAGAACGGGAATCAGAATGATTCTCGTCGTTATGGTAACGATCCATGTCGGGAGGAGAAGAGACATTATTGCTGCGCGAAGCCCTTTCCAGGACGTTTAATTCAAACGGCCGTCTTGAAACCGCTTGTAAGCGTCCACTACACTGGGGGCCTGGAGGATCAAATATATCGATCTGAATATTTTCGCCTCCAAGTTGTTTCGGAGCTGCCGCTCTACCAAAAACTCAACAGGACAAATCAACCCGCATCTGAGATACTTAAGATAAATAAGAATTACCGTTGTACCGTCGTGTGAAATCCAGACTTGCCTATTAGCCGATAACAGACCCTGCCGGGGAAATGTATAAGCACGCAAGCGATAACCTTACAATCAAGATCTTGAAACCCCGAGCTCCAACGAGACCCCGAGCAGGACCCGATGAAAAATTCAGATATCTACCTATTTTGCACGGTACTTTGAATCAACACCCTTCTACAGATCGCTGCGATGGGATGGTGTTGGGCGATTCGGCCCTGGTTTCTACCGGAATACTCGGCTCATATTGTAAATGCGGGTAGAAGAAGCATTCAGATTGCAACGGGAAGCGTCTTCTATAGCAGTAAACCAGCGATATGAAATTAAATGTTTGTAGGGCTTTTCAGGAAGAGAGATGTTCTGCATACAGTAGAGCCAACAGCCGTATAGAACACTCCGTATTGGGAACGCCCCAGAGTCGAGACTGGCTATCACGACATATTGCATCACAATCAAGCCTGATGGTGAAAGCAAAAGACCGAGACCCCGGGTAGCCGAAACATCAACCCCGTACCCGGTCAGACGGCCCCAGACTCGAATGTGTACTAGTGTTCAAACTACAGGGGTCAGGATTGAGATTATCTTGATATGTCCGAATAGCCAAATATAAGCATATGCGCTGCACATTCGCCATGACAGCTATGGACCGTCGTTCAATCTATCAAGCTTCGCCTTTTTCTGCACATCTTCGAGCTCCCCATGGCCCCCCACAATGAAGAGGACCCAGTGAAGGCGGAGGCGCATACAATGCCTTCATTAGACTTTGACGATGAGATAGACGCGGAAGTGGAAAACTCGCTCGTGAGACGCCTCGATTTTATCGTTCTCCCTACACTGGGTACTGTTTTCTAAAAGATGTCTTCAAAATTTGAACAATTCTAACATCTTTAAAGCGCTACTTTACCTCACCAACACTCTCGACAGAGCAAACCTCGGAAATGCGAAAACTGATACCATAGAGAAGGATCTTCATTTAGTCGGAAATGATTATTCTTTGGTACTCATTTTCTTCTATGTGCCATACGCCCTATTTAACATACCGGCAACGGTTCTCGCCAATCGGTTCAGCCCTTCAGTTGTGGTACCTCTATTCGTGATCGGCTGGGGTGCTCTAGCCATGATTACTGTTGCGACTAAGAATTTTGGAGGTCTTTTAGCTTGTCGCCTTTTACTGGGCATGATGGAAGCAGGGTTCATGCCCTGTGCAACATTCTACTGCACACTATTCTATACACGGAAAGAGCTTGCAACCCGATTAGCGGTCTTCTACATCATGGGTTATATTGCGGTATGGCCTTATTTGATTTATTACTATGGTTCTTCTTTGGCTGATTCTATTTAGGGTGCGATTAGTGGTTTGGTAGCATATCGAACATTTCAATGGGATGGTGCTTTGAAGGCAAGTCGCTAGAGCATATTGTGGATATTGAACTACTGCTGACTAGCTGTGGGATTAGGGATGGCAGTATCTGTTCCTGATAGAAGGAGCCATGGCTGTCGGTGTCGGTATCTGGGCCTTTATTATTCTTCCCAAAGATATCCAATCATCAAGATACTTCACATCAGCTCAGAAGCTTTGCGCAGCACAACGGAAGGCTCGTGAAGTGTCTGAAGTCTCGTGGACTCAAGGATTGACCATCTTGAAAGATGGGAAGCTGTGGATCTTTGCTGCTGCGTTGTTCTTCTGTGGTGTTGGATCAAACAGCAGTTCCAACTTTCTTCCAGTAGGCCTTCCATCGGTTCAAGTTATAAGATCGGGGTCATTTACTGACTATGTCTGTGATATAGGTTATGGTCAAACGTCTTACAGTTAATGCCGTGAAAGCCAATCTTTACACTATCGGCCCAAATCTCTTTGCAGCAGTGAATATGTCTCTATTAGCCTGGCTATCTGACCGAACACAGCAAAGAGGTTATTGGGCTATGTGGTCAATGGTGTGGGCTCTCGTTGGCTGGATCCTCTTCACAGCACTGGAAGAGACCAAAAAGGTCAACGCCGGATATTTCTCAACTTTCTTAATAGTCAGTGGATCTTTCATTCCTGAGCTTTTCCTCCCCGCATGGGTCAGTGCCAATATCAAGACGAGCTCTGAGCGTGCAGTGGCACTCGGGCTGATGTCCACTTTCCAAAATCTTGGCGGGATTGCCTCCTCTGGCGTGTACCGGGCTCAAGATGCGCCCAATTATCGGCCAGCTTTGATCACTGTAACTTGTTGTCTGTTTATTTGCTTGCTGCTCTGCACCTGTCTTCGGGTTATCTATGGTCGGCTGAATAGCAAGCTGGAGCAGCAGTTAGAAAAGCCTTCGGACCGTCTCCCGGCTGGCGAGAGATATATGGTCTGAGAGACGCAGCACAGAGCATTGAACGTAACTATTTTAGCTTGAATAATCTTGGAATATAG
Source organism: Paecilomyces sp. PK2413 (assembly GCA_023624055.1). Lineage (NCBI taxonomy): Eukaryota > Fungi > Ascomycota > Eurotiomycetes > Eurotiales > Thermoascaceae > Paecilomyces > Paecilomyces sp. PK2413. The sequence goes on along the minus strand of JAMADQ010000001.1, from coordinate 6,987 downwards.
TCCTTATCGTGAGATTCTGCGAGTTCTGCTGGTATGAAAAGGCGCATAAGTGCATAATGTAAGCGCAAAAGCGGGGAGGAACTTATCGCTGCAATGTTTGGCGCACTATGGCGTGATAGCGCGTGACATTGTACATATACTCAAAGGAACTTCAATCTTGGAACTCTGTTATCTTACAGTGAAAAAAGCCATCCTTTTAAGCTGCAGCATGCGCCCTGCTGGCTCATCGAAGAAGGGAGCCCGTCCTGTACTTCTTGCATGCACGGAGTGTAGACTTAGGCACCTTAGATGCGACGGAAGGTTGCCGCACTGCTCGCGGTGTTCGGCGTCTAATACATTTTGTCAATATCTGAAATCGCGCCGCGGAGGGAAGAAGAAACAGAGATCTGCGAGTGACAGCAGCAATATAAACCAGTCTTCTATTCAGGTCCGACTCTCAGCTCTGGGGGTGCCGACTAGTCTGGGTTCCGCGGGCATATTCGGAGACGATACCAGCTCTCGAGTCCCTCATTCACAGTCTGGATCTTCCACAGATGCCGATAATCATCATGAAGAGCATGAATACGAAATCACGGCCGTGACATCGCGTACCTTAAATGATTCAATGGATCAAGCGTACAGCGACCCGGGCTCCAAAGAGCCCGCAATCGTCAGTCTATACTATGAGCACTTCCACAGGGCCCATCCAATTCTAGTTTCACAAAATCTTTACTATAAACGCCAATACCCGAAATACCTCACAGCTGTTGTCAACTTGATAGGGAGCCGATTGTTCCCTCCAGACCGAGCCATTTGCAGTTATTCTAGTCTATTACAAACTCTCCAATCCTCCCAAGAGAACTCATTGTGCCTGGTACAAGCAAAGCTTTTATATTCGATTTTTCTCTATGGGCAAGCAGAGATGCAGCTAGCGAAGACAATGTTTGTATCTGCGCGGGACCTCGCCATACAGCTTCAATTAAACCGACGGGAAATCCTTGAGACGTATCCTTCAGCTCTCGGCGAGCTCGAATGGGAAAGCATTCGAGGCACCTGGTGGGAGCTTTATGTTGCAGATGGTCATATGACGGCTTTATGGCCTGAGCTGGGGTTTTTGACAAACACAGTGGATTGCAACGTTCCTATGCCTTGTGATGAGGTTTCAAGCGAGTCGCAGCATATCACGAGGACCCCCGTCGCCAGCTTATTTAACCCTGACATACTCTTGACTGAGGAAGATGGAGCAGGTTTACCTTCATGGTGGTTCCGCATCAAAGCCATTAGCCTACTAGGTAAGGTCATTTTGTCAGGTGGTAGACACATCGATGATACGGCGGCACAAACAGCCATGAATGCATTAGCTACTTGGCGGCTTTCATTACCACAAGATCAAATGACTCTGATGGACCCTTACGGCCAGGTCAATGAATTAATGTTGGAAGCGGAAGCTACAGTACAATATGCGACCATACTGCTCCATTTCCCTCGCAGCAACCTGAACTCGGGCCTTTCCTTACCACTACCAACAATTCTCTCTGACGCAGATACCTGTTTGCCTATACGATCATGCACAAAAGAGGTTCATGGCATAAAGGCAACCGAGGCATCCAAAGAAATATCAAATCTCTTCTCGATTTATCCCTTCATGGAGAAATGCTCACCCTTGATGATCCCTTGCCTGTCACTGTGTAGTACTGTCCAGCTGGCGACATGTTTTGCTCATGCCCCAATCCGAAACTGTCTCGAAACACATCGAGACCGAGTCCGACTTCTGGTCGGCCTTCTAGCCTCTGCTGGGAGAATCTGGAATCAAGCCAGAAACGCCCAGAAAGAACTGAAATCTGCCGCTTTGGAGACGTTCCAGCTGATCCAGACATCGAAAGCTCCCTCCGAAAGCTTACAGCCCGATGCCACTGGGATGGCTCCGGCCAATTTCCCCTCGCCAATCTTCCAGGGGAGCTGGCTCCCCATGGAATTACCCAACGGTCATCAAGAGATCGGCTCGTGGCCTTGGTTGACTTCTCCGCCTAGTCAAGCATAATAGCAAACCCTTTCCGAAACAATTGTCCAAATCTAGCGAATAATTGATAACAGAGCTGTCCGATTGGATAATAAGGGCCCTGTAGAATCAATCGCGTCAGTTTAATACCGGTTAATTTGACCATTGACTGGATTTGACGTGTTTAACAAATACATTTGCACGTAGACACATCCCGCAATGGAAGACTCGGCGTCTCGGGGACTCGATATTTGCGGCTCGGCTTTTCATCCACGACTCGTGGATGATCTCGGGACACTATTAGTGCATTTGATGTACATACGGCATAGTTAGTGATTGGTCGATGTCTTTAATCTTGAAGTTACTTGGCACCGAGACACCGACTTCTTTTGGCAGTCCCGTATGTCTTGTCCATCCGACCTCGAAAGGCTCCGCTCCTGCTCTCTTTACCCAAGTGGTGTGATAGATTATCACGTTGATGTCCACTGCAGTTTATTTTTTAAGGTCCTGTTTCTATTTCCACGTTTGTATATACTGTTTATATTATGTTGAAATCTAGACGCGGGCAATGCATTCCACCTCCACGCGTGCATTCTTAGGCAGCTGCTTAACTGCCACGCAGCTCCTCGCTGGCTTCAAATCCCATTTGAACCAACGAAGGTACTCCTCATTTGCTTCACTGAAGTCTTCCATGTCGGAAAGGAAAATAGTAGATTTGACGACGTTCTCTAGGGTAGCACCGGCTTCCCGAAGAATCGCTTGCACGTTGCTTAGAGCAGTGGCTAGCTCCTGCGCGATGGTACCACTGACCAACTCCCCATTCGGAGTGAGAGGAATCTGGCCAGAGACAAAGATGACCTCACTGGCGGCAGATATTTTCACAGCTTGCGACTAGATGGTTTAGCATTCATGATGTTGACAAGGGGCCGACCGCTTGTATTCGTGCCGAGGGCTTCTTACGTAGGGACCGAGTGCTGTTGCATGAGATTAGTCTTGAGGGTCTATTCACTCCCAACAAGTTGACAATGGTTTGGATACTGACCAGCTGGTGCATCTTGAGTAAAGAGAGCGGATGCCATAGTGTTGGATAAAGAAGTTAGGGACAAACAACAAAGGATGAGAAATTTGTTAGAATCGTCTCTTGAAAATGGAGAAGACGAGCAAGTCTTTCATGCAGTGGCTCTAGTCCCGAATTTCTCCAGCTGTAAGATAGATAATCGCATACATTCTTACCATGCGGGCTCCGGTAGCTTAAAAGCGACGAGTCGCCGACCGAGACGGGGTTTAAGATTCGCCATAGCTCGAATAAGCCCTGGTTTTAATCTCAACTTTGAAATTTATTTTTCATTGTTGAATTTCTCTTCTTTTCACCCCCCAATCTTCCTTCTTATAGCAATATATCTTTACTTTTAGTCATTTGGCCCCTTAGGGTTTTGAGCCTAAAATGGCCACGCCGACAACCAGAGAAGAACAAGCTGTCAGCCAGCAGTCTTCTGACTCGCCGCGGGCAGATAATCAAGATGTAATCATTTACAGACAACAGAATGGTCGAACCAACGTAACCTGGCTGGCAAAAATTGGTCTCGCTGCAATTTCCATTGTTAGTGGGGTTTATTTATCAAGCGGCAGCAGCATCGATCCAAAAGACTACCAGGCCCGCACAAGAGATGTACTTGGCAGAGTACCGCTGATAGATGGCCACAACGATCTTCCTTACTTAATTCGTTCGGAGCTCAAACATCAAATATATAATGACCGGTTCACCTTCAACACCGGTTTGTTGAGTCAGACTGACCGAAAGAAGCTACGGAACGGAATGGTTGGTGGTCAGTTTTGGAGTGCGTATATTCATTGCCCAGATCCCGCTGTGAAGACAGAGCTTGAAGATCCCACAGTAAGTGACTTCGATGACTGTGTATCACCCGAATCACTGGCTGATCTTTGATTTTTCATGATATCTAGTGGGTTGTTCGCGATACGCTGGAGCAAATCGATATAACCCGAAGATTCGTTGATGAATATCCTGATTTATTCCAATTCTGTGACAATTCTACCTGCGCCCTCGAGGCTTTCCATAATGGAAAAATTGGAAGTTACATTGGCATCGAGGTAAGAATAGGTCCGTTTGTGAAAATAGTTCTATCATTATGGTCGAATTGCCTTCGGTGTTTTTTTCGAATGAGTATAGCCTGGTAATATTCAAAGCTGATACTAGTGAATAATAAATAGGGAGGCCACCAATTAGGAAATTCTCTTGGTGCATTGAGAATGTTTTACGATCTTGGAGCCCGTTATATCACCACGACCCACAACTGCGACAACGTATTTGCTACAGCTGCAAGCACTGTCGCCGCAGGGGGCGAGGATGTCGGACTCACGGAATTTGGATTGGAATATGTTAAGGAAATGAACCGACTGGGCATGATGATAGATCTTTCCCATGTCTCTCATCAGACCATGCGTGATATCCTAGATGTATCTGAAGCGCCCGTCATCTTCTCCCATTCTGGAGCTCATGGCTTGTCTAAATCACTGCGGTTCGCACCGGACGATGTCATTCGCAAAACAGCAGAGAAGGGTGGAATTGTGATGGTCACTTTCGTGACTCGATTTTTGAGGCCCGATGATCCATCTGCTGCCACTATTCACGATGTCGTCGACCACATCTGGTATGTAGCCGAATTAGTGGGCTGGGATTATGTCGGTGTTGGTGGTGACTTTGATGGAACGCCTGTTACACCCCTTGGCCTTGAGGTAGGGCATGACCTTTCTTGCATTCATTCCCTTCCCAGGTTCTTCTTTATTTCTTCTCAGTTCTCAAGGCGATAAAGAACTGACTCCGGGACCAGGATGTATCTAAATACCCACGACTTGTAGAGCTCCTCATGGAACGCGGTGCCACCGATGCACAAATCCGCAAATTTGCCGGGCAAAATATTCTGCGGGTGTGGCGGGAGGTTGAGGACACTGCTAATAAGATTCAGAGTAAAGGAGAAAAGCCGAATGAGGCTGTTTGGGAGGGAAGGAAATGGGTTCGCGACAACAAGAACGATCCAAGGATGTTCCGCGATTCAATTGGTCGCAGAATTCCGACCTTCTCAGGAGATCCATAGGCCTCAAGCATACCTATTAGCAAATTAGGTTTCATAGCCCTAGGGCCCTAGAGTAGTCTCCTGCCTACTAAGTGTTGGATACCCTGGCCGGGTACCTATATTGATTCCTCTAGCTACTAGGGATTACGTAACTCTATATAGCTTATAGGCTAATTAGACTTCTAGCTAGAAGAGTTAAGCCTTTTACTACTTTCTTTAGATTATATTACTCTCTGCTTTACTTTAAGCTAGATATTAAAATACCTGTTATATTATAATATAGTAGTTAGAACTAGTATATTTCTATAGAGAGTTATATAACCTAATTATATAACTTAACTAGTAGAAAATAGTTATTATACTAAGTCTCTTGCTTAATATAATTATAATAATTAGTATAGTTAATATAAATAATATTATTATTTTACTCTTGCTAATTATTTTATTCTAAATTAATCTTTCTATTACTAATAGTATATCTTTTAATTAAGTAAGCTATACTAATCTAGCAAATTTATTTTAATTAATTATAAATCTAGATTTATAATAACTTAAGAATAGAAAAATAAGTAATATAAATATTTTAAATTAAAGAGATTTAAAATAGTAATAATAAATTATTTTTATATAAAAGAATCTATAATAAGATTACTTTAGTATTTAAGAAACTAGATATTAAATCTAATAAGAATTAAATTCTATTAAAAATTAGAATATTAATTTAAGTTAAAAACAATTAGTTAAATTAGTATAGCTTACTTAACTAAGAGATATACTACTAGTAATAGAAAGATTAACTTAGAATAGAAGAATTAATAAGAATAGAATAATAATATTATTTATATTAACTATATTTATTATTCTAATTATACTAATTAAGAGATTTAGTATAATAACTATCTTTTATTAGTTAAATTATATAATTAGATTATATAATATTTTATAGAAATATACTAGTTCTAACTACTATATTATAATATTTCTTTTTAATCTAGATTTACTAGATTAATAAGTTTTAGCTATCTAAGGAATCTTATAAAGTCTATTTTAGAAAATAGCTTAGTAAAATTATTTATTATTATATTTTTAGTATTAATAAATTCTATTCTAATTTTATTTCTTTAATATAGATTTCTTATATAATAATATATAATATTAATATACTTTAATCTCTTATAGATATATATATCTCTTATTAAAAATAAAAATATCTAATTATTTCTAAAGAGTTTTATTAAAAATCTAATAGTAAAGATTTGTTTTTTTTTATTATTAATCTGTATTAATTAGTAGACTAGTTAATAATCTAGTTAAATCTAGTTTTTTCAAGATTTTAAACTATAAAAATAGTTAGAATAGGCAATAGGTTAAGTTAAAGCTTAGCTTAGCTTAGCTTAGTTTAACTTGCTAAAATCTCTAAGTTAAGTTAAGAGTACTAGCTTAGCTTATTAAGTTAAGTTAAAAGGCTTAGCTTAGCTTAAATCTTAATTTTTCTAGAGCTTATTCTAGCTCTAGTTCTAATAAAGTAATCTAGTAGGTAATTTTATTAATATACTAGTTCTAATTAGAAAACTAGATTATATATTAGATTTATAAGCTTAGTTTATAAGCTAGATTAAGTTTAAACTCTTAGCTTAACTTAATCTAATACTAATACTAAAAATAGTTTTAGTCTAGTTTTTTAAAATCTTTAAACTATAATAGTTTAAAGTAGTTTAGTCTAGTTTTAAATTAAAAAAACTAAACTTTAATTAAAGTTATTATCTAATCTAAGTTAAATTAATTAAACTTTAAATCTATAAATAGAAAATAAAAAATATTTATATTTATATTTATATATTTTTTTTCTAGAAATCTAAATATAGTTATTATATTATTTTAAAGTATAGTTTAATCTAAAAATAAAAAGAAATTTAT